>JANAVB010004600.1:13932459-14599959 GCA_029216955.1 Iris pallida
ACTAAGCAAGCTTGTGCAGCTTGTAGTGCCAACACTTGAGTTGACGACATTTTCTTATTATAAATAATGTTATTTTAAATATTTTGTCATTAGCAAGGAAGATCTACTAACTAGGTCATTTTTATTATTATCATATATGATCTTTTAATTTGTATTGTTCATATAATTTCATATATACTTTCAGGCTTGCAAAGAAGAATCTTATTGATTTTGTTTAGTACTCTTGAGTATATGTAGTTCAACTCAATTGAATCAAAATTGTGTTCTACTTGGATGATTCTGAGTTGATGTTAATTATCGATTGAAAAAAAAGTCTAAAACTAATAGTTGGATGCATAATCACATTATAACCCCTTAATTAGTGACTCGAGACCAAAAGTTGATATATATGAAATGGCTCGACCAAGTGCATATATCGAAACAACAAACAATTTACTAGGAATCTTAATTTAATTAGAAGAACAATGTCATCAAATTTGGAAAAACAAACATACTTGTTTTATACTTTTATACAATATGCATATAATATATAGGTGAGACGAAAAGCTAAAGCTTATATTACTATATAGAAGAAAGTTTCGTTCTTAAGCTTCTTCTGGATAATTAAAAGAAAACCCAACAATGGAGTTTATATTACCCATTGCTTTTATTTTTTTGGAAAAAGGGTAAATTTTATTCCACAATCATCGCAATAAGGTTACAACATAGAGATACAATCCCAACTCAGGGGACATTACTAGTACATCCGACTCAATGTTATGAAGGATGCCACCAGTGGGGACAGTTCCTCATAAATGCGCCGGTTCCTCTCCCTCCAGACACCCATTGCTTTTATATATATATAATATATATATATATATATATATATATATATATATATAATTTCTTCAAGAAATCATTTCAGTCTTTGCATATAGAACACTTGTTTCTTTAACTATAAAAAATACAGTCTAAAGCACAAGGTTGAGCTCTTCGGTTGGAAAAGAAAAGTCCGAAATTGAATTCTCAAACTCAACATATGGTTGAGCTGTTTGGACCGACCAGTCCAATATTAAGGCTTCCAAACTTCTGTCTACCTTCCCGTTCACTTGAAACTCTTCTTTTTGTTCCGTGAATTTATCGGCTTTGCTGCCGTGTCCGTTTCATGGATACGACGCGGACACTCAATAACGTGCCGTGTCGGATCGGGACGTCCGGGATTGGTGCTAGTTCGGTATCGTGTCGGACATGCACCGTAACGTGCCGTGTCGATGCCTTTTCTCTGCCCCAAACGTGACCTATTGGCTCCGGCTTCTCCTGCTAGCTTCGGACCCCTTCTTAAATTCCGGGGCCCCCTCCAATGGAAGTTGACATATGACTGCGACATGATGCGGTCGCAGAAAGGACGGTCCAAATAGCATTGTCCTAGAGAATGCTCCAAACTTACGTATTGATAGATGTTAGGGATGTGAAGAAGTTAGATTTAACAAGTCGTATGAACTTTCGGAAAATCAATTTGATTTTATATTAGGAAAGTCTACTATAGAAGCTATTTACTGTGTTAAGCTCATAAACGAATTTCTTAGGGGGAATTTGCATATGGGCCTTCATTTGTTTTTAAATGATTATTGTAGGTCTAGAGGGAAACAACTTGGATCTACTGGTTAATTGAGCTCTTAAGGATATGTACAATGCAATTAGACTATGGTATGTACATTTGTAGAGATGCATCTCTATTTTATATTACTACATGCCTACATTAAGGATACAAGATTGGTAGGGGTGCAACTTGGGCGACTAAACCCGAACCCGATCGGGTAAACCCGTTAATGGGTTTGGGTTAGGGTTGAAGATATTCGGGTTCGGGCTTGGGCTCGGGTTAAAATATTTGAACCCGATCAAAAATTGGGTTGGGCTTGGGTTCATGTGTTAGGTAACCCGAAACCCGACATACATATAATTTATATATATTTGTTTCATACTACTTAAATAAAAAGTTTAAACTATAATTTTTTTCACCCGAACTCTTCAATTTTTGTCCTAAATATCATTTCAGTTTTATTTTGTAATAATTGAGGCTTGATTGCTATTTGATTATACATTTAATATTACTTTTGTTTAAAATTATTTCAAATATCATATTAAGTCCGATAAACCTGATAGACCCGACCCAACCCGATCCCCCGGGCTTGGCCTTGGGCTTCATATGTTGAACCCGAAGTCGGGTCGGCTTGGGCTTGTGCTAGGCTTATGATCTATCGGTTGGGTTCGGGTTGACCTCAAACCCAACCCAAGCCGCCCGAGTTGCACCCCTAAAGATTGGGTTATGTGTTTATGCCATTTGGTGAAGAGAAGTTTTAGACGCTAATGTTTTAAAGTTAATAGTAGAAGCTGAATTTATGAAATATTGCTTTACTAAAGTATATAGATTGGAGCTAAACTTTGATACAGAAGGCTGTGTCAAAATTTGATACAGCCTTCTGTATGACAGGTGGGCCCCCTATATATATTTGGTTACATGGTTATCAAAAAATAGGGGGAGGGGACACCTGTCATACAGAAGGCTGTATCAAATTTTAATACAGTTTTCTGTATAAAAGTTTTTTCCGTATAGATTGATGGTAAAGAGCTAATCTTGTATTGATTCTTTTATTAATTAGGATCAATCCTTTTCCTAATGGAAGATTGACAATGATGCTCATCGTTAATACTTTGAGATTGTAAGGTACTCTTAAAATTGAAAGAGTAAGTTCTATAACGCGGCAATAAGACTAGCCATACTTTTGTGGTTCACGATGTTGTGCTCCTGTAGAACGTGTCAAAAAAAATGTGCGTGGTTGAAATGAAAATGTTGAGGTTAATGATTGCCAATACGCTATAAATAGGTATCCCCGTGAAAAGTTGGATATGGTATTGATTGAGAATAAGACAAGAAAAATGGTTTAGATTGTTTTACACATAATTCTAGTGTGACACTATCTCGGTTAGTGCTGAGTCACTGGAAGCATTTTTCTTAGAGTTTCACTTCTCATAAGATTTTTAGGGACTCATTAGCGTTTAGATCCTGGATCAAGTCCTGACATATCCAATTAAAAATTTTGGACCATGATTTTTTATTTTATTCGTATTTTATTATACCATGGACATGAGTACAAGAGCAAAAACCAACACATGCTGAAAATGAGGGTCTAATGGGAAAAGAAAAGCAAAAAATAAAAATCAAGGGTTCAAAATTTTCAATTGGATATGGTAAGACTTAAACTCTAAGCTGATATAAAATCCAATGTTTAAACGCTAATTTGTTGATATGTTTGTATTGTATCTTCTGCATTCCAGGTAACATTGCATAGAAGGTTAGTTGGCAAGTGGGAAACCATGGGTGATGTGCTTTACACTCAAGCAATGGAATGTATGAAACTTAGATTGCGTTTGGTTCATTGTAATGTAATCGTAATCGTAATGGAATTGGATTTGTAATGTAATTGAGTTTGTAATGTAATAGAATTACAATTACATTACTATGTTTGGTTGAAACATATAATCAAACCATGTAATGTAATGTTAATTGCATTCATGTGTTTGGTTTAACATGTAATGTAATTCAATTTTTAATTTAATATTTTTTTAAAATACAACATAAAATTTAAAAAGTTGATCAATAAAAAAATAAAAAAATAAAAAAATAAAAAATAAAAGGGGAAAAATGGTTTGTTTTCTGCTTAAAAAAAGACCAAAAACGAAAAAAAAACAAAAAATAAAAAATATCAAAAATGACAAACGAACAAACGGAAAAAAACCAAAAACGAAAACCGATAAAAATATAAAAACGACAAAAATATCAAAAATGACAAAAAGTTGAAAATCATCAAAAGTGACCAATAATAAGAAAATGACCAAAAACAAAAAATTGACAAAAAAACAAAAAAAAAAAAAAATGACGAAAAACGACCAAAAACCATAACGACAAAAAAAGAAAAAAATGACAAAAAATGATCAAAACGGAAAAGTATCAAAAGGGATCAAAAACGAAAAAAAGAACAAAAAAGGCCAAAAACGTCAAAAAAAAATTAAAAAATGACAAAAAAACGATAATAAAAAAAAGAAAAACAACAAACAAAATGATCCAAAACCATAAAAAGGAACATAAATGACAAAAACGAAAAAAGACAAAAACAAGAGGGAATTAAAACGAACAAAAAACGACAAAAATTAAATTTTTTTGCAAAAAAGACCAAAAACAACAAAAGGAACAAAAACGACAAAAAAGAAAAAAGAGCATAACGACAAAAAGTGAAAAAAACAACAAAAAAGGTACAAAATTGACCAAAAACGTGCAAAATCGACCGAAAACGATAGAAGACGATAAAAACGTGAAAAATGGTCAAAACGTACAAGATCGACAAAAATCGATAAATAACATGCAGAAATGGCAACAAATGTGCAAAATCGACAAAAAAATAAAAAAAACGTAAAAAATTGACCAAAAACGATAAAAAAAAGCTTGCAAAAAGGCAAAAGACGTGCAAATAAAGCAAAACCAATAAAAAAAAGTGCAAAATCGACAAAAAATCGAAAAAAACGACCAAAAACAATCGAAAAAATGGCCAAGAATGTACCAAAACGACCAAAAATCTAAAAAAGGTCCAAAACGAACAAAAACGAAAAAAATAAACAAAAACGAACAAAAATGACAAAAACAACACAAAATCGACAAAAAATTTAAAAAGTGCAAATGCGACAAAAAAATGGCCAAGAATGTGCAAAAACGACAAAAAATCGAAAAAGGGGCCCAAAACAAGCAAAAACGACAAAAAATAACAAAAATGAACAAAAATGACAAAAATAAACAAAAACGACAAAAAAAAACCAAAAACTAAAAAAAGAGGCAAAAAAACGAACAAAGACAAAAAGGGCAAAACAACAAAAAAAGGACAAAAAACGAAAAAACAAACAAAACAACCAAAAATGACAAAAAAAAAAAAATGACAAAAAAAAAAAAAAAACCGAAAAAAACAGACAAAACAAAAAAAAACAAAACGACAAAAAAAAAACAAAAAACCAAAAACGAAAAATGACAAAAAAGGAAAAAAAAAACAAAAACGACAAAAATGAACAAAAACGACCAAAAAACGACAAAACAAACAAAAACAAAAAATGACCAAAACGAACAAAAATGACAAAAAACGAACAAAACGACAAAAAAACACAAAATGACAAAAATAAACAAAACAACAAAAATGATCGAAAACGAACAAAAAAACAAAATTATAGCATACCAACCTTCCGTTTAAGTTGTAATGTAATTGCGATTACATAGGTTTTATAATGTAATTAAGTTTAGAAGAAACTGATGTAATGTAATCAAACTTGTAATCGCGATTACATTACATCTAATTTTTTTTGTCCAACCAAACATCCGAGTTAGATTGACAACGTAATGCCAATTACATTACGTTGTCCAATCCTGCAAACCAAACGGGTTAGTTCTCCTAGCTCAAGAAGTCTCTAAAGAGAGAGATAAAGTTTGCTACCGGTAAGTGCAGTTATCTCTAAGAGCATCTCCAACCCTATTGTCTTGTTAAGTGTTGTGAGTCTTAGGTGGCTCGTATGTGGCATGAGCCACAAGACAATGTCTTGTTTATGTGGCAAAATTATATCTCAAAAGACAATGAGATATAAAAACTCTCTCCAATGCAAAAGTATTGAGAAGACAATAAAAATATTTTTTTCAACTTCCAAGGCAACTTTTAAGTCAACTACTCATCTTCTTCCTTTTTTCTAATATTTTTTATTCATAATTGATGACATGGAAGAGAAGACATTGTCAAGTGCATTGTCTAGAACAAGACAATCAACTTCACAATGTCTTCTTTAATTTTTCCACATAAACTTCACAACTGACTTGACAATTGCATTGGAGAAGAACTTTTGAATAAGATTTTGTCATTCCTATGTGGCATTAACTTTTTTCCAAAGTCACAATAGGGTTGGAGATGCTCTAAGGCACTGTAGATGTCAAGGGAGATTGAAACATACTTCCCTCATTTGGGTTTAATTATTGTCCCTAAATGTGAACAGCAAATTAAATGAGAGTCTATTTTTGTTCACCCACCAAAATTATGTGGGACGTTCACCTCCCAATAAAATATAACACGTGATACAAATTACTTTGGTGGGTGAACAAAACCACTTACAAAGTGTTTTGTGTGGAATAAAAATACCATGTGTCATATTTTTATTGGGAGGTGAACATACTACCTAGTTTTGGTGGGTGAACAAAAATGGACTCATTAAATGACATCTACCTTCCAGTTCCCAAAAGTTTTTATTTTCTTAACGAGTCATCTATTAACTGGACTAAAAGAAATGTGATGTCAATGACATTCTAAAGCCCTCGTTTGGTTTGCAGAAAGGAAAGAAAATCAATTCTTTGCTCCTTCATTTTTTTTTTTGGGAAATTGTAGTTTTCATCTATTTTTTTTCGGTGTTAAAATGATAGTGGGAGGAAAAGTAAATACTTTAGGTGGAGGGAAGAACCATTTCCTCCTATTTTTCTTTCCCTTTGAGAACCATTTTCTTTTCTGCTCCTTTCCTTTGATATTCAAACACAGAAAATGAATGACTTTTATTTTCCAAGATTTTGATTTCGCAAGCCAAACTTGGCCCAAAAGTTACGCTTTATATATATATATATATATATATATATATATATATATATATATATATATATATTTAACTCATATGTCTCTACACATTCATATTCTTGTAACCTACATGACCTTTGGCCCTTCGTTTCTTCATAACCCCCAACCTCTCTCCCTATATAAAGAGAGGTTGGAATAGCTTGTAAAGGTGCACTTGTAGTTTATATACTTCGTCATATCTCCGTGTGTTAGAGTTTTGCCTTACGACACGTTATCAGCACGATGCTCGTGCAACACCGGAGACCCGACGTACCGCTCGCCTCGACGTCCGCCGACCGTTGCCCCGCGCGCACCCGTCGCTCGTCGCCGTTCCCGTGTATCCGCAATCGTTTTCTCACTTTCTTCTCACCATACGGTAAGAAAGGGTTGAAAATTTGTTATTATGTTTAGATTCTCTACTCTGTATTGGTATTTGGTTGAGATTCAAACAATCAAACTTTGTTCATTTTTTCAGAACCGGTTATTATGTTTAGAATTGGAACAGACACTAAGTGTTTTTTTGATTCCGAAGTTTTAATTGGTTCGCACTTTCTGTTTGATTTGATAACAGTAGTTTATATTCTTAATGTTGCACCCTTTTGCACATTTCAGTATTGTATACACTTTTAATTGGTTCCGAAGTTGAGACTTTATGTTTGGTTTGTTACAGAAATTTTGTTACGAAAATATACTTTGGTAAAACACAATATTTTGTTAAATTTTTTTTTTATCAAAATATACTTTGACATGTTTATCAAATAGTCTGCTGTATATATTTTGGTAAAAGACATTTCTGAAATTCTTTTTAAACTAACAATTTCAGAAATTTTTTGTTTAAATAGTACTTATCCCAACAAAATATTTGTTAGTTATTTTCTGAAAAAATAATTTTTTTTGAAGAATTTTTTTTTTTCATGTTGACGAAGAAAATTTAAATGCTAACATTTTTTTGGTAATGATGGATTTGGAGAGCCCCGGCGAGCACCTCAGTGCCATCTGCGCCCTGCCGACAAGCACCTCAGTAGCATTTTTTTCTTTATGTTACTCAGTGAATTATTGTAACAGTTGGGTAGTAAAAATTGTATTTTTTTTCTCGCTATTTTTTTGGCGTCGCTTCATTAGACGTCGAAAAAATAGTTGACATTTTTTTGGTGCCGCTTGCTTAGGCACCAATTCTTTTGTGTGTTGTTGCCTACTTATGTTGTACGTTTTTTTAGCGTAATGGCGTGGAAATTGAAAAATTGTCTTCGCTACATAAACAAATTCTGGCACCGCCAAATTTGGGCCTCCCAAAAATAACCTTTTTGGTTAATAATTTTTCAAAGGCAACGCTCATTTTGAGCACGCACTAAATTGTCACCTATTTTGCACAGTTCGCAAATAGCGTGAATTTCTTAAAAAATCTTATTTATTCTTACATTTGAATTTTTTTTACGAAGTCTCTCCGAATAGGCTCACCTATTTGGGTATGATGTCAGAAAGAACTTGGGGCTTGGTTCTTAAGAGGTCCCCGGTGACCCTCCTCCCTCATTTTCCCGTCTGGTCATAATCACGTAGAGCTACTGAAAGGGGTTGACCGAATATTATTTTTTGCTCAAATTGTATTTATAATTATGTATTTTTGCAAGAAACTTATTGACCCCTCTATATCGGCCCGTCGATCAATATAAGATAATTTTTAAACAAAAATTGTTTTTTTCAAAACCGTTATTTTTTATTTACGATTGTTTGTTGTTGCTTATACAAACCAAATCCATATAAACCTGTCGTTTTATATGTTGACTGATCAAGATTTTTTCTCCTGTTGTAGAAAAATATCGATCAAGATTGATTTTTCCATCCTTGAAGCCTCTGGCAAGAACTACTTGGACTGGACGCAAGACATCCAGAACCATCTAGATGCGCAGGACCTCTTGGACGTCATCTATAACGAGGAAGAGCGTGAAGTGGAAGTGACTCGCTCAATGAACGCCAAAGCGATGATTCTATTCCGCAGGCATTTATTTGACGCCATGAAGTCAGAGTTCATTGAAATCTCCTCGCCAAAGACGCTATGGGACTCTCTGAAAGAGCACTTCGACCACCAGAAGACCATATGGCTGCCTGAAGCGCGCCATGACTGGTTAAACCTGCGTTTTCAAGACTTCAAGAGTGTAACTGATTACAACAATGAAGTCTGCAGGATTCGATCACTTCTCCAATACTGCGGTGAGATATTAACCGACAGTGATCTATTGGAGAAAACATACACCACATTTCCTTCCACTGACAACTTGCTCCAAAAGCAATACCGTCAGTCTAAGTTCACCAAGTTTCCCGAGCTCATCACCCGGCTTTTACTAGACGAGAAGAACAGTCTCATTTTAATGAGAAATAACAATTCTCGTCCTGCTGGAACAAAGGCAATTCCAATGCCTGATGCAAACGCTCTCCGTGGACCAAATCCACGGTGGAAACGAGACAAGGGCTGTAATGCCCCGCTCCGCACGGCGCATTACGCTGAAGCGTTGACTCAATGAGTCCCGTTGACGCAAGGAAATGTAACGATGCAAAACGATACGAGAGCTAAGTTGTCCCGAGCAATGCATCGAACTAAGACGATGCGAAGAGTTGTCTTGTCCCGAAGAATGCATCGAATGAATCGATGGGAAGCGCCGCGTTGCCCCGAAGGATGAGTGCGTTAAATCGGCTCGAAGATTCTAAGAAATCGAATCGACCAAGGCGCAAGTCCAAATCGATGCAAGTCTTGACTTTAGTTGGTTTCGTGTGCAGGTTATACTTTGACGAGAAAATATTAGAGGTCGATCTTTTGCAATATTTAGTAAGGGGATCCGCGAAATTAAATCGTTGCCTTGCGACGGGCTAAGACTTGGGCATGCTAAGGCGAATTGGACGTATAACTCAACGAAGCACGAAGTGCTCAAATGGCTAAGTCAGGAGAGTGGCCGTGCAACAAAGTTAGGAAATCGAGCCGCATCGGCTCGGCGAAACGACGAAGGCGTATCGACTCAAGGTGGGAGGATTGACTTCTTTTACTCCTTCATTCGATAAGTCAAATATATCATTGTATGCTAAAGTTAACCTATCGACGCCACGGGCGTAGGCCCGATCGGAGATAAATCATAGTGTGAGTCGAACACTAAGTTAGAATAATTGAATTGATACGTGCATCATATGCACGAGTCGCTATGGAACATTGGATATCGCTAAGGCGAGCGCCTCGGTGCGCAAGCCGTAAAACATGGGATAACTGTACTCGGCGAGTGCCTTAGTGCACGAACCATACCGTGCCCTTGATGCACGAGTTAGACGGCTAGAATATTGAACGACAATAGGCGAGCGCCCTAGCGCGCAAGCCCCGAACATTGAATGCTAAGTTATAGAACATTGGAAATACGGTCGAAACGTGCCTACGTGCACGGATAATAAAAGATGGCTTCGTTGCGAGAGAATACAGTTGTGGCATGAATATGGCGGAACTGTCGGCTATGACATGGTGCCTCGAAAGGTGTTCGAGACCTTCGGGTCGTTCCGTTGACGAGCATTGAGTTGAGGCACGATGCCATTGAACCATTGAAAACGAAGTATGAAACGTAAGAACACAGAAAGTTAACGGAAGAGACGCGAGATGATAAAGTCTGAGTCTTGAACTCAAGGCTATGCTTGGTTGTTTGAATGATAGTGCGTTGCATGGTCGAATGGGATGGGCTTGAGAATTTCTCGTGATAATAGCCCGTGCACGGGTGTTTCCCTCCGAACGGGCGCGCCGGGGCACCGGGACCGTTCGGCCTAGGAGGGATGTTAATCTTTGTAGGCGCACATCTTTAAGTCGAGGTAGCACTCGCTATTGATAGGAAAAGCCGCAAATGATGGTATGCATCGAGAACGTTTCGGTTGTTTGGGATAGCAACCCAACCCGTGAAACGCCGGGCTACCCAAATTCGAGAGAGAAAAGAAGGAGAGAAAAGAAAGTAAGGAAAGATAAAAGAGAAACTCCTTTAGTCCATTCCGGCGCGGATACGCCCACGACCTTCATATAGTTAAGGAACGATGGGTTGAAAGTGTAGGCGCAGATGCGTCCCGCATATAGATCCTGCTTAGAGTTGCACATATAACATGACAGGAAAGGAATGCAGCGTATTCACCTTGCGTCGGTGCAAGGGCGAGTGCGTCGACTTAGTAAGAAGTCGCGCCACGAATCAAACACGAGATTGCTTGTTTGCTTGCCTATTCAATTCGATAACATGCTGCTATGATAACATGCTTTACGCTTTCGAAGATGCCATGAAATTGACCCTAAGGAGAACATAGCAAGATCATAAGCTAAGTTGCATGATTCAACATAAATATTAAAATGTCGGTTTAGAAAGATGATCTTTGCTTCAGTACATGCGAGGACGAACGTACTGATCCCCCACCAGCTTCATGCAGGGTGCAGAGAATGGATGGCTCGCGGCGAAGCGTTGCTTGAACGTGTTGAGGCTTGGAAATGCCGAAGCGCATTGAAGCGTGCAATCGCATTGACGCTCGGACTACGCAACTGGATTGATGCGGCCGGGATATAGAAGGCATGATGTATGGAATGGTAAAATCCTTTGTGGGCAAGAGAGAACCTGAGTGTTGTAGCCAATATGGCATGTATTGTTAGGCTATCGAAAGCCATTGTAATCTCAGTTTCGAATATCAATAAAGAGAATTGTTTCGTATACTATGTTTTCCTGTCGTTGTAAATATCGAATCAAAAGATAACCATTTGAGAACTTGTCATCTTGCCTTGCACGAGCGCAACTCCAGGCTCGTGCGGCATTACGCCCCCTGCGAGGACGATGATTCGGGTGATTCCGGGTCGGGGCGTGACAAATTGGTATCAGAGCTCTAGGCTCAATTTCCTCTGGACGCTCGCTTCATTACAATTCAAAAAGTTGTCCACCACCACTTGATATCACTCTTGACTCTACTCGATGCCGCGCTGGATGTTCCATACAATAAGTCTAATACAAATCATGAAATTTTGCTGCATGTGTTTTGGAAATTTTATGATGTTTGCTAAGGAAAGTCGCGAAGGGTATATTGCATTGAATGCAACGAGCCGTGAAAATGTTAGTTGCTGCAAGCGCAACAAATTGTGAAATACGATTTGGGATATTGTTGTTGCAATATAACATATTGGAAGAGAAATAAAACGATGCACGAAGTGCAACGAGTAATGGTGAATATGCGTTAAAATGAAAGTGAGAAGTGATAGCCAATACCGAATGTGTTAAAACGGATTGTGCATTGACTTGGAAAGTCGAGAGTAATTCTTCGCACGAGGTGCGGTAAATATCGGAAATGATCGTTGCACGATGTGCAACGCATATTGAAAGTGAAATCATTGCACGTGGTGCAACGCATATCAGATTAATCGTTGCACGGAGTGCAAAGAAATTGGAAATGAATCATTGTACAAAGTGAAATAAAATGTCAGAAATAAATCGTAGCACGATGTGCAATGCGTATCGAAAGTAAAATTTGTTGCACGGGGTGCAACGTATATCAAATAAATTATTGTACGAGATGCAAGTAAGGAAAGTATTGAAATCGTAAATCGATAGAACGAATCGTTTGGTTGCACACCAAACTTATGTTGGCAAACGAGAACATTGACCGAGTTGCGTCGGGTTTGATAGAATCAAAGTTACGGTTGTGATCAAGTATGATCACTGCAGAAATCGTGAGTCGGAAGAGATCGTTGGTCTATACTAAGTATAATGCGAGGGAAATAGCTTGAATTCCGACTGGTATATGCTATACCACGTAGGCGATGAATAACTCGATTTCGAGTGGTATATGGTATAACACTCGTGCGATGAATTGCATCGACGCGTTGTGAGAATTGCGGAAGGTTTGTCCGCAACAGATGGGGGAGTACCGAGACTCGATTGAAAATTTATATGACGGTATGTTTGTGCAAGTGATCTTCGAAAATCGGTTGGGACGGTAAGGCGAGACTCGTATCGATGAACGATACGTCGGACGGAAGTTATAAGTTGGTCGGACGACCGAGACTAGCAAAACGGTTATGCCTTGACGTAATAATCTGATCGACGGAAAAGGAAAACTCGAGCTTACAAATGAGTCGCATGACTTGCGATCTCGGTATAAATGTTGGGCGAGACGAATCGAATCGCACGTATTGCGATTTCGATAGGAATGTTAGGCGATGCAAATTGTAATCGAATTGCACGAATTGCGACTTCGGTAAAGAGTTGGTTGACGTGAGTAATCGTGCCTAAGAAATAGTTGGTTACGCTACGG
Organism: Iris pallida; assembly: GCA_029216955.1. Taxonomy (NCBI): domain Eukaryota; kingdom Viridiplantae; phylum Streptophyta; class Magnoliopsida; order Asparagales; family Iridaceae; genus Iris; species Iris pallida. Next base: position 13,945,419 of record JANAVB010004600.1, read on the forward strand.
CGACACTCATTTGAGTACGACTGGAAAACACGCGAAACTTAGAGGGCGTGATCGTATAACTTGAGGGCTCGATGTTGGATAATCGGTAACTCAGTTACGCGATCAAAGTATAGCAGGATGCGGCGAATCGGAGAACGAGTGGATGCGTATGGAAAAGTTCGTTGCGAACTTGGAAGTATGTAATGCAAGAAGTCGATGTTGAAGCGGGTTCAAAGTTGACCCCTACGTTATCGAAATTGATACGGCGCATCGAGATCGATACGTAAGGAAACGTAAACACAATGTGAGAATACAAAATGGAGTGCGCCTTGCGCTATCAAAATTTTGTAAGTAAGGATACGAGAATGAACGAACTTGGTTGATCGTAAATTTTGTGATTGATCAAAGACGAGACTATAAGTCATCGACGATTGCTCGATGCGTATAGCATCTCGTGTGTCGACCCGCAAATAAGATAGACTCAAACTTGATGCAAATAGATGTTTCGTAAATTGTGGAATCATCGACGGCAGTGCATGACTTGACTCGGAGGATAGTTGCGCATCAGTTGCGCCGATAGAAATGGTTTGTCCGAAATTGGGTAGTCACATAGAATCGTCGGAACGTGATTTGGCTCCGAAATAAGATATAGCATGGTTCGTAGTAAACTGTCCTTCGGTGATGATCTACAGTTATCGAGCGTAGCTTCGGGGCAGCGGACCCTAGAAGACTTGACCGCCAAATCGAATTGAATGCTGCAGACCGTAAGATGACCCATGCGATATCGCATATGAGATTGCACCGATAACAAATATAATACGGTACATGTTGACGATAAGTGTAGGCGATTGCGAGGAACGTGCTATGCACGAGAGGGAATGATAAGAAAATGACTTACGAGTCATGTTGTTAGATTCGGATTCACCTTGCAATTGAGCTTGCGTGAATCGAACTTATATTCGATGTTGCGAGATGGATAAGTTGGGAATTTGGCTAGTGAATTCCTACTCGTTAGGAAATTGAATGTAAGACGCGTCGTAAAGACCTTCGTGCTAAGGCGATCATTGCCTTGAGCACTGTCGCCTTGCTGTAAACTTTCGTGTCGGATAGATTGTGGTCTTTGTGCAATGTCAATTTAAAGTTACATCGGGAGAAGTTAAGTACGGTGCCTGGAAAAGTAACCTAGCGGGCGTAGCCCAGAATGTTGATGCATTTGCGAGTCAACAAAGGAAAACGTATCGAGATAAGTGCATAAGCAAGACTTCAAGAATAGTTGGGTGACGACTTCGAACGCAAGGCGTTGCGGAGACTCGTTGTGATTGGATGCGCGACGGCTGGACACGACGCATAGAGTTGGTAGTCCGTATGAAACATACGAAATGAGAAAGGCGATTTGAATCGCGTAGCGTACAGTGGCTTTATTGAATGAATCACGTATGTATCGAATATACGTATGCGATGAAATTTCGAGAACGGTTGCTAAGGATAAGTCCGATCGAGAGTACGAAATGGCAAGCATAGGATTGAAATTTACCTGTCAGCTTTATTCTAATTTGCTACGACTGGGCTTGGTCGAAATACATATATCTTTGGGACGCCTTGAATATAGGTACGAATCCAAATCGAGTTGTATACAAAATTCAAATCGAGCTGCGGGGATGACTTTGAAATGTTAATGGAAAGCTTGCGAGATATTATGAAATCGAACAACATTGGTGGGGCGAGATCGTAAAACGATCTATAAAACACTTAGTCGGAGTGTTGGTTTTGGTTCGAGGACGAACCTTGTTTTGAGTGGTATATTCTGTAATGCCCCGCTCCGCATGACGCATTACGCTGAAGCGTTGACTCAACGAGTCCCGTTGACGCAAGGAAATGTATCGATGCACAACGATACGAGAGCTAAGTTGTCCCGAGCAATGCATCGAACTAAGACGATGCGAAGAGTTGCCTTGTCCCGAAGAATGCATCGAATGAATCGATGCGAAGCGTCGCGTTGCCCCGAAGGATGAGTGCGTTAAATCGGCTCGAAGATTCTAAGAAATCGAATCGACCAAGGCGCAAGTCCAAATCGATGCAAGTCTTGACTTTAGTTGGTTTCGTGTGCAGGTTATACTTTGACGGGAAAATATTAGAGGTCGATCTTTTGCAATATTTAGTAAGGGCTCCGCGAAATCAAATCGTTGCCTTACGACGGGCTAAGACTTGGGCATGCTAAGGTTAATTGGGCGTATAGCTCAACGAAGCACGAAGTGCTCAAATGGCTAAGTCAGGAGAGTGGCCGTGCAACAAAGTTAGGGAATCGAGCCGCATCGGCTCGGCGAAACGACGAAGGCGTATCGACTCAAGGTGGGAGGATTGACTTCTTTTACTCCTTCATTCGATAAGTCAAATATATCATTGTATGCTAAAGTTAACCTATCGACGCCACGGGCGTGGCCCGATCGGAGATAAATCATAGTGTGAGTCGAACACTAAGTTAGAACAATTGAATTGATACGTACATCATATGCACGAGTCGCTATGGAACATTGGATATCGCTAAGGCGAGCGCCTCGGTGCGCAAGCCGTAAAATATGGGATAACTGTACTCGGCGAGTGCCTTAGTGTACGAACCATATCGTGCCCTTGATGCACGAGTTAGACAGCTAGAACATTGAACGACAATAGGCGAGCGCCCTAGTGCGCAAGCCCCGAACATTGAATGCTAAGTTATAGAACATTGGAAATACGGTCGGAACGTGCCTACGTGCACGGGATAATAAAAGATGGCTTCGTTGCGAGAGAATACAGTTGTGGCACGAATGTGGCGGAACTGTCGGCTATGACATGGTGCCTCGAAAGGTGTTCGAGACCTTCGGGTCGTTCCGTTGACGAGCATTGAGTTGAGGCACGATGCCATTGAACCATTGAAAACGAAGTATAAAACGTAAGAACACAGAAAGTTAACAGAAGAGACGCGAGATGATAAAGTCTGAGTCTTGGACTCAAGGCTATACTTGGTTGTTTGAATGATAGTGCGTTGCATGGTCGAATGGGATGGGCTTGAGAATTTCTCGTAATAATAGCCCGTGCACGGGTGTTTCCCTCCGAACGGGCGCGCCGGGGCACCGGGACCGTTCGGCCTAGGAGGGATGTTAATCTTTGTAGGCGCACATCTTTAAGTCGAGGTAGCACTCGCTATTGATGAAAAAAGCCGCAAATGATGGTATGCATCGGAAACGTTTCGGTTGTTTGGGATAGCAACCGAACCCGTGAAACGCCGGGCTACCCAAATTCGAGAGAGAAAAGAATGAGAGAAAAGAAAGTAAGAAAAGATAAAAGAGAAACTCCTTTAGTCCATTCCGGCGCGGATACGCCCACGACCTTCATATAGTTAAGGAACGATGGGTTGAAAGTGTAGGCGCAGATGCATCCCGCATATAGATCCTGCTTAGAGTTGCACATATAACATGACAGGGAAGGAATGCGGAGTATTCACCTTGCGTCGGTGCAAGGACGAGTGCGTCGACTTGGTAAGAAGTCGTGCCACGAATCAAACACGAGATTGCTTGTTTGCTTGCCTATTCAATTCGATAACATGCTGCTATGATAATATGCTTTACGCTTTCGAAGATGCCATAAAATTGACCCTAAGGAGAACATAGCAAGATCATAAGCTAAGTTGCATGATTCAACATAAATAATAAAATGTCGGTTTGGAAAGATGATCTTTGCTTCAGTACATGCGAGGACGAACGTACTGATCCCCCACCAGCTTCATGCAGGGTGCAGGGAATGGATGGCTCACGGCGAAGCGTTGCTTGAACGTGTTGAGGCTTGGAAATGCCGAAGCGCATTGAAGCGTGCAATCGTATTGACGCTCGGACTACGCAACTGGATTGATGCGGCCGGGATATAGAAGGCATGATGTATGGAACGGTAAAATCCTTTGTGGGCAAAAGAGAACCTGAGTGTTGTAGCCAATCTGGCATGTATTGTTAGGCTATCGAAAGCCATTGTAATCTCAGTTTCAAATATCTATAAAGAGAATTGTTTCGTATACTCTGTTTTCCTGTCGTTGTAAATATCGAATCAAAAGATAACCATTTGAGAACTTGTCATCTTGCCTTGCACGAGCATAACTCCAGGCTCGTGCGGCATCACGCCCCCTGCGAGGACGATGATTCGGGTGATTCCGGGTCGGGGCGTGACAAGGGCCAGTCATCCCAGCCAAGGAACAGAGGCGAGTTTAAGTCTCGCCACCCAAAGTGAGGTTCTAACAAGAACCAAGGACCTTTGACTCCTAGGCAGTCTCATGGTAAGAACCAACGGGCCAGTCGTCCCAAAGCGAGAGTGGAAGGCCAAGCGCCTACTCTCTGCTACAAATGTGGTGCTTATGGTCATATGCAACGGACTTGCAGGGCGACCCCCCAAGAAGTTTATAACTATCACAAGGGGCGCCGGGCCGAAGCAAATCTGGTCAACAAGTGCGAAAATCTAAATCTTGAGACCCCAGATTTTGTAGCAGAAATGGAAGAATGAATTTCCATTATCTATCTATATTTGATTTAAGTCATGAAACTTTTGGTGGTTTGTATTTTCTGTTTTTTTCGATAAATTAAAGTTCTATTTCGAGCACTTTCCTCAAACGTGTGACAAACTTTAATTTTCTTTACTTATAGGCATGGACCACGGGACAGTAGATTGTTTGGTTGATAGTGGAACGACTCACACTATCTTGAGAGATAAATCATACTTTATCTCCTATACGCCTAAAGTAATCTCAGTGACAACCATTTCGGGACCCTCAACCCTTGTTCAAGGTTTTGGCAAAGCCCATTTTTCGTTGTCCAATGGTACTCCCGTTGAAGTATCAGAGGCCTTATATTCTCCAAGGTCCAGTCGTACCTTACTGAGTTTTAAGGATATTCGAGAAAACGTATTTCATGTTGAAACTGCTCGAGAATATGGCTTCGAGTATCTTTTCATTACCTCCACTCAGTACGGCCAAAAGCGTATCTTGGAGAAGTTGAAATGTCTTTCAAGTGGTTTGTATCTCACTACGATACAACACATCGAGAGTAATCTCATCATTCGTCGAGCGCCAGTTGATGAGAGGATTTTTATGCTATGGCATGACCGGCTGGGTCATCCGGGTCAAAATACGATGCTTCGCACTATAAATGCATCACATGGACATTCTCTTGGAGGAAAGAATTTCGTTATAAATCCGAAAAGCCTATGCCAAGCTTGCTCGATTGGGAAGACGAATCTCAAGCCACTCCATGTGAAACCTACGAGATTAGTTTCTCAATTCCTTGAGAGAATTCATAGAGATATTTGTGGACCAATCCAACCAACATGCGGACCATTTAAATACTTTATGGTTTTGGTTGATGCATCGACTAGATGGTCACACGTAGTGTTGTTGTCCACCCGAAATGCAGCATTTCCTAAACTCCTCGCCCAGATCATTAAGTTAAGGGCTCACCATACGGATTATCCGATAAAGTCTATTAGACTTGATAATGCCGCGGAGTTTACATCGAAGACTTTCGATGATTATTGCATGACTTTGGGAATAAATCTTGAACACCCTGTTGCGTATGTTCATACCCAAAATGGCCTAGCAGAAGCTTTTATAAAGCGACTGCAAGTGATAGCGCGGACCTTGGTTATGCGCACCAAACTCCCACTATCTGTATGGGGCTACGCAATTTTGCACGCTACAAATTTGGTCCGTCTGAGGCCCATGGCCACCCAACCACTTTTCGCGTACCAGCTGGTTACTGGATGTGAGCCTGACATCTCACATTTACGCGTGTTTGGGTGCCTAGTCAATGTTCCAATTGAGCCGATAAGGCGTTCAAAATTTGGACCTCAGAAGCGACGGAAAATATATGTCGGTTATAACTTCCCGTCCATCATTCGCTATTTAGAGCCCTTGACAGGCGATCTCTTTACCGCGAGACACGCGGATTGTGACTTTGCTGAGGCAATCTTCCCGTCGTTAGGGGAAGAAATGCACGCTAACGTTGATAAGGAACGACGTGAATTAGCGTGGCATGTGCCCGCTTTTGCTCATCATGATCCCCCCTCTGCACATAGTGATAAGGAAGTGCAGAGGATTCTAGGTCTGCAAGATATTGCAAATCAAATGTCGGACGAATTTAGCGACCTAGCAAAAGTCACGAGATCAATTATACCTGCTGCAAATGTGCCTGCAAGGATAGACGTCCCTGAGAGACGCCATGTTCCTGTGAAACATGTTGCTCCGGTCGAACCCGCCGAGCAAAGGACGCTGCCATCGGCCGTCCAGTCCGTCGCTATTCCCAAGAAGAAGGGAAGACCGGTTGGTTCCAAAGATGTTCTGCCCCGGAAGCGGAGAAATCTTGTTAAAAGTATTTTGCCATATGAGATCATTAAGGATCACGGCGATGTATTAGAAGAGCGTGTTCCAGATGAAACGCCTATTCCTAATCATGCCGATAACCTCGAAATATCCGTCCAGTATGCTAGCTTAGACGATATTTTGAAACGAAATGAAACTGTCATCGATGATGTGTTCATATACTCAGTGGCCACTGACATTATGAACAATAATGACATGGAACCTCGTAGTGTTGCCGAGTGTCAACGACAAACGGACTGGTCACAATGGAAACAAGCAATCCAGGCTGAACTAGACTCCTTAGCGAAAAGATGCGTGTTTGGACCTGTTGCTCCAACACCACCCAATGTTAAACCAGTTGGTCACAAATGGGTTTTCCTAAGGAAGCGTAATTAGAGAAATGAGATTGTGCTATACAAGGCTCGCCTTGTGGCGCAAGGCTTCTCACAACGCCTTGGAATTGATTACGAGGAGACGTATTCTCCCGTAATGGACGTCATAACGTTCCGCTACTTAATCAGTTTAGTAGTTTCCGAAAGACTGAATATGCAGCTCATGGATGTGGTCACAGCCTATCTCTACGGGGATCTGGACACAGAGATATACATGAGAGTCCCTGAAGGACTAAAGATGCCTGAATCAAGTAGTTCCCGACCACGGAACGCGTTCTCGATTAGACTGAGGCGTTCTCTATATGGATTGAAACAATCCGGGCGAATGTGGTATAACCGCCTAAGCGAATACTTGATCGGTTTGGGATACATTAATAACGAACTTTGCCCATGCGTGTTCATAAAGAAATCTACTTCAGGATACGCAATCATCGCGGTCTATGTAGATGACATGAATCTCATAGGAACCGAAAAAGACTTGTCAGAAACTGCTGATATCCTGAAGAGGGAATTCGAGATGAAGGATCTTGGGAAGACACGGTTTTGCCTCGGCCTGCAGATCGAGCACCGTAAAGATGGAATTCTTGTCCATCAGCGAACTACACCCAAAAGGTGTTGAGACGCTTTAGTCATTTTGACGTTAAGCCGTCCGCTACTCCAATGATCGTCCGCTCTCTAGACATTACTAAGGACCCATTCCGTCCAAAGGAGGACGACGAAGAGATATTGAGTCCTGAGTGCTCTTATCTGGGTGCAATAGGCGCTTTATTGTACTTGGCCCAATGTACTAGACCGGACATCTCGTTTGCTGTGAATTATCTAGCTCGACACAGCACCGCGCCAACACGCCGCCATTGGAATGGCATAAAAGACATTTTTCGCTACCTTAAGGTTACTACGGACTTGGACTTGTTCTATCCCTACGCGGTTTTGAGTGAGTCCAACGCTCTTGGCACTCGAAGCAACGCGACCCTTGTTGGCTACGCCGATGCGGGATACTTATCTGATCCGCACAAGGGGCGTTCCCAATCTGGTTACGTCTTTACCATTGGGAACACGATGATTCTTGGAGGTCTCGCAAACAGACCTTAGTGGCTACTTCAACGCAGGGCCGGCCCTGAGCTGATGGGGGCCCGAGACGAAAGTTCCAAAATGGACCCCCATACATAATGTTAAAAAAAAAAATTGTTGTAGCCAAAATTTGAACCAAGGACCTCTTAAATATAAGTCTAGCATTATAACCACTACACTACAATATTTCTCATTAAAAAAGCACATGATACATATTAGTTCTATTGTAGATAGTTCCATGTTGGTGCCCCCCTTTCGTCAGGGGGCCCTGGGCCGTCGCCCGGCCTGTCCTGGGCCCGGGCCGCCCCTGCTTCAACGAACCACTCTGAGCTACTCGCGCTCTATGAGGCAACTAGAGAGTGTGTATGGCTTCGAGCTGTTATTGGCCATATTCGAAGTACATGTGATCTTCCATGTGACCCAGATAATCCTGTTGTCATCTATGAGGACAATACCGCTGTTATTGATCAAGCGAAACATGGTTACATCAAAGGTGATGCTACCAAGCACATATCGCCCAAGTTGTTCTTTACACATGAACAACAAGCGCTTCAGAAGATTGAAGTGCAACACATTAGATCGGAGAATAACCGTGCAGACTGGTTCACCAAGTCACTGCCGAAACACTCGTTCCAGAAACATGTCAGAGCGATTGGACTTAGGAAACTTTCAGAGCTAGCCTAAGTGAAACATGTTTCCTGCACCCTGTTGTGTGCATGTGAGGGGGAGCGCCCCAACGAGCGCCTCCAAACGCCCTGTTGTGCGTATATCCCGCGCCCTGTCGAGTGCGAGTGAAAAGGGGAGCATCCTGATGTATGCTTGTGTACTCTTTTTCCCTTAGACCAAATTTTTTTCCATTGGGTTTTCCTTGGCAAAGTTTTTAACGAGACACATTTCAAATCTCTTATTCACTAAGGACTATTGTGATCATGGGGAGTATCCAGTGTATACTTCTAAACCATCGTGTACTCTTTTGTCCTTCGATCAGCGGTTTTTTTCCCACTTGGTTTTTCCTGACAAGGTTTTGACGAGGCACCTTTGCAATGGTTAGTTTACCCCCATCACACTGACCTGTGTGTACTCTTTTGTCCTTCGACCAAAGTTTTTTTTTCCACTGGATTTTCTTTGGCAAGGTTTTAACGAGGCACAAGTAGGTGGTCATTTTTGAATCTGCAAGCTACAGACAGACGAAGAAACTCAGAGGTGTTTACAAGCAGAATTTCTGGAGAGCCAAGGGGGAGTGTTGTAACTCATATGTCTCTACACATTCATATTCTTGTAACCTACATGTCCTTTGGCCTTTCGTTTCTTCATAACCCCCAACCTCTCTCCCTATATAAAGAGAGGTTGGAATAGCTTGTAAAGGTGCACTTGTAGTTTATAATATACTTCGTCATATCTCCGTGTGTTAGAGTTTTTGTCTTACGACAATATATATATATATATATATATATATATATATATATATATATATATATGATTCATGTTTCCAACCATTGATTGTCACCAATCCAGTTTTCGTTATGTTAGAGGGAAGCATCACCTTACCTAGATTCAGTATGATCAATAATGAGTGATTTGAGTAACTGGCCAATCCCTTGTTGGGATTAATTTGTCTTTGCAATGTTGCCATTTCAATAAATTCTCAGGAAAAAAAAAAAAAAACTAATCCCTACGACTGGATTGAAGAAGATTGTAACCTCAACAGGTTGACAAGAGTATGTATATAATTTACAACGCCGCTATTTGGCCGGCCCGCAGCCAGCTGGCGCCCCCTATTGACTGGTCAATCGACATGGAACCCATGGAGGGGAGAGGGGGGACAATGGCTTCTGCCACATTGCGTGCGGTCTAGCCCGCTTTCGGGCCACATAGTATTTTCCTATAGTTTATGGGAGGTAACCAGAAAAGGGGACATGCCCATGCCCATTTGCTAAGTTTCTTCGACGAGAAGACATTGTTGTTCAATATACAATGCCTCGTACACAACTATAAGGCCTCGTTTGGTTCCCAGAATGGAAGGAAAAAGAAATTAATTCTTTGGTATTTCTTTTTTTTGGAAAATTATAATTTTTATTGATTTTTCTTTCCTATGTTTGGGAATGCCAAGAAATTTGGAAAGAAAATTGAATACTTCAATGTGGGAAAGTGATTCCTTGCTTGGTGGATGGAATCAATTTTCCTCCTAATTTTCTTTCCATTGTGAATCACTTTCCTTTTCTCCTCAATTCCTTTGGCTAGGGGTGAGCATTATTCGGTTTTGGACCGAAAACCGAACCGAACCGAATAAGAGGTTCGGTTCGGTTTTAAAAAAATTCGGTTCGGTTTCGATTTTGAAAATACTAAATTTTCTTATTCGGTTTCGGTTTTGGGTTTCGGTTTCGGTCCAAAACCGAAAACCGAACAAGAAAATTTAATTAATTAATTTATATGTGTGTGTGTACTATATATATAAGTATTAATATATATAGGTACATACTAAATATATATAGGTATATACTAAATATGTCTATGTATATTTAGTTACTATATATATTAACAGAAAAAACTCAAAAAAAAATCAAAAAAAATATGAATAAACCGAAAACCGAACCGATTTAATTCGGTTCGGTTTAATTCGATTTTGGGCCAATTCGGTTCGGTTTCGGTTTTGCTTATTCGGTTTCGGTCCAATTCGGCTTTGGGTTATTTGGTTCGGTTTAAACCGAATAAACCGAATGCTCATCCCTACCTTTGGCACCCAAACTTAGGAAAGTAATCACTTTCCTTTCCCAACCCAATGATTTCGCGAACCAAACGAGACCTAAGAATTGATACAGACTACGGAGCAGAAATTGAATAACTTACCTCCATTTAGCCTTTTTATTCTCTTTATAGTCAACATAAGTTTTTTTTCGAGGAAGGTAAATATTATTGAAAAGCAAAAGCTGACATTAGAGAACTATCATCCCAACCAAGACACAAAATGAATCCCTCTTGGGTCTAGGATATCTATACCAGTTTATATTTTTCTTTGTACAATAATCATACTGGTGGCTAGGCCCCCAAAGATACGTTGGTTTCGATTCTCTCCAGATATGTTACACCACCGCACCTAAAATCAGTCTTAGCCGTCTGTACTCTGTAAATTTGTTCTCTGTAATATATGACTGGTGGTTAGTCAACATAAGTTTGTTCTCTGTAATATATGTCATGATGCCTTCTCTCTCAAATGTTATATTCCAGTTGTGTTCATGAGATGGCTAGATCACTAAGGAAATATCATCAAGAACCATCGTCCAATGTTGCATGTATATATGTGTTCTGAACTTACTACACAACAGGTTCTTGATATCGGAGATCTAAGTGGGTACGTTTGACACCCGACCGGATGGGCTGTGACCCAATCTGTATTGGTTTAAGAATAAGATTTCGTTCGGATTGTAGTTCGGAATATGGGCGTTTATTCAAAATCTACTTGTGGAATGTCCGTTGGAACAATGTTTCGGTATTTGAGCCCTTAAATGAACGATACATTTAATAAAGGGTGCGGCTATCTGCATCCCATGACCTACTAAGCACACTGCAAAAAAAAAAAAAAAAAGGGGAGGGGGGGGGGGGGGGAGGGGTGTAGGATAGAAATTTTGATTTTTTTTGGTAAATTGTGTTCAGTAGATCATGAAATGCGGATAGTCGTACCCTTTAATAAATCATACATTAGACGTACATTTACCTTCTTTACACTTCCCTACAGGTTGAAAATGTTTTCGATGTCCCTTCACTCGAAACACTATTTGAAAACTAAGAAACATGGAACGAATCCTAGGACTTAAAACACGTTTGTTAGCTGATTTTTCTAAACCTAAACTCATATGCACCGCCTTCGACTCTCAATCAAGCAAATGAAGTAAAACGAGCAAAAAAATAAAATAAAATAAAAGGAGGTAGCCACCATTTTGTCAATGAATTTGAAAAAAGGGCTACTAAGTACATGCAAAAGAAAGACTTCTTAAGTAAGCGTATGGGAGTACACTTTCTTTCTCTTTCTTAAGAGTTTTAAGTCCATTCCAATACTCTTTAGATCGCAATGATCAAACTATTGTTGCATATATGCAAATATATTGATTAAAAGCCTTTTCCAGTCATTTGCAACCATCCAAGCCTAGTTTGTTGTAATTATTTGGCTGTTGAAAATAAGAAATTAAGCTCCAAGGATGAATTTACAATTCTTCTGTGGCCACCGACGACCTAATTTGTCGATCCTTCGTATCAATATAGACATAATTTCCTAACACCGATCAGAATGTTAGATTTTTTTTCCCCTTTTACGTATTATTTTTTCTATATTTGGCTATTTTCTTATTATGAGTAATAAAAATATTAGTTAGGAATAGATCCACTGATAGTAAATAAATATCAACAAGTTATTAACTTTTTAAAATGAATATTTTTGAAGAATATATATATAGAACCGAGGGGTCAGGAGTTCGAATGCCAGTGGGAGCGATTCCAGAAACAATTTACCTAGTTTCAAAAAAAAAATATATATATATATATAGAACCGATTAAAAAAATTTCGTGGATAGGAATATATATATATATATATATATATATATATATGAAAATTACATATAAAAAAAAATTATATTCCGTAATCTAATAAACAAATATATATATATATAAAAAATTGTGTCGCACCTGCAAAAAAGAAAAAAAAAAAAAATAATAATTTTCTTCCTTGTCAAGATGACAATGGTGATGTGACAGCAAATGACATATCATGGGCACGTGCGGAGTGGGAGAATGAACAAATTGTCTGAGATTTTTCATCAATAAAGTCAATATATAAATCCGTGAGTGTATTATACCACGAGCTATAGTAGTTTTGTCTACAAATGGAGCAATTGGAATGTATGAATCGTAGCCGCACGCAATCAAAGAATTTGAATGGATGATTGCGTGGAACTTGCATGGCTCCATTGATTGGTTCACGCCATTGTGCTGACATCAACCACACATATGGACCCTAACAAACTGTCGGAGTCGATCTCCTTTAGAAATAAAGGATATGTATTCAAAGTAAATTGATTTATTGGGACAATTTTTCATAGAAGAGACAATGGAGAATTGTTTGTATTCAGCTATAAAAATGGTGGCTTCCTTAATTTGGCCTGTTTGGAAGAAAAAGAGCATGCAATTCCAAACAATGAGTTGATCAATCACGTATGTCCTCCTTCACGTGCATGAACATAACAATTTAAAAATAAATCACCAAAATTATATTATATACAAATGTTAGTCGTCTAAAAAATTGGACTTTGACGATTCACTGTGCGAATGAACATTACTAGTGTAGGTAAAAAGAAATACAATAAATTGTATGTAGAGCATCATATTTCTCTTTAATTGCACGATAGACACAAAATTTAGATAAATTTTAAACTCAGTCCCAATACGTTCTTTAGAAAGACATAATGCTTTTACAATTTACGTCCTTTATTTTGCATTATATTTTGTTTGAGAATAGTGTTTTCGTGCACAAAAATTTTGTAAAAAAAAATCATTAGAACGCCATTAAATGTCCAAGTTTGTCATTAAAAATTTAATTTTATCACTGAAAGATAAAATTTGTCACCTAAATTTTGTCACTTAAATTTTAGCAGAACTTTCATTCGAGATTAATCTATACTACTAGATAATGCAAAAAGTTGGACTTCCGTGAAAGTTTTCTTTCCAAAAGTACTCTTACTGATATTTACTAATTAAAAAATTACTTAAAGTTAATAGGAGTAAGTAGATAATTACGAGAGGTGACTTTTGGTCTTTCTAAATAGTCTTACATACATGTATAAAATGATATAATAATAAATTTAGAATAATTAATGCGGATAACTTTTAGTCTTCCTAATAATAATATACGACTATTATTTGCTCTTTCCAAGTAGCAAAAATACATACAATGTATGTGTATATATATTAGTAAAATATAAATGCAAAATTTATGTCTTTAGAGGAACGTAAATTATGAAAAGAAAAAAAAAAAAACTTCTGAAGCACTTAGTGGAGCTGAGTTTAAAATTTGTCCAAAGTTTATGCTTTTGTGCCATTAAAGAAAACTATGATGTTCTACATACAATTTTCTGAAAGAAATATAGCATGTCGATCGAAAAGGAGTGCATAGCATAGATGAGTGTTCTAGCGCACTAGTACAGAAACGAAGCGGCTAGTAAAGTGAATTCGTGGGAGAGGACATGGTGCCATTAATTAATTAAGGATGGGAATGAAAAAAAATTCTAATTTAATTTGATCAATTTGTACGTAAACATATACGAATATATGCGCTGACTGATAAAATGGTAAGTAAATTATAACCTGGTGTCCGCATAAACATGAAGTGAAATTATAAAAATGGATATAAGTTTTGTTAATAATGGATAGAAAACGTTTTTGACACAGAATGAAAGAGAAGAATTCAAATACCTGAACCAAAGTTTAGAAAATTCATATAAAATTTCATATTTTTGTAAATAATCTATATAAATGATTTATTTGAACGAAAAATCTATGTCAACTTATGTTTTTTTTTTTTTGGCAAATCAACTTATCCTTTTAAGTTCTGCCCACAAACTGTTAGTTGGTCAAATATTCATCCGAAATAATTAAAACAACCTCCACATGAAAAGTCGTTCTCTTAACTAAAAAAGTCGTTCTCTTAACGATTTTTTTTTTTTGGTTGTTGATTTATGAGATTTTAAAATGTCAGGATGCTTTCCGATATCTTCAACGAGCAATTTTTTAGTCATAAATTGGTAATTGCTATTGTATCGACTGGATACAAAGAAATTTTTATGTTCCATAGCTGCACAATATAAGAAAATTTCGACATGTGAGGAATCGCATTTTCTTGTGGGATACTTCAGTCATTTCGGATAAAGATCTGGTCAACTAACGATTTGACTAAACGAAACTTGGTTGGAAAATTGATTGATTTGTCAAAAATATGAAAGTTGATATAGATTTTTCGTCCAAATAAATTCTTCGTATGCAAAAGTAAAAAAAGTTCATGTAAATTTTCAGAATTTCACCCTAAGAGAAATGAGATTTGTGAGCTCCCTGAATTCTAGCTATATATCTCCTTCATTAGCAATAGCCAAACCGACCAAATTGTGTAAACCAACCAGAAAGATCGATGGACAAAACTCCACCGAAAATAAATTGACAAGGGATCAACACAAGACCAACCAAGCAACAAATCAAAGAATGTACGTAAGACCTCGTGTTAGAATATATATATATACATATATATATATATATATATATATATATATATATATATATATATATATATGGACAAAACTCCACCGAAAATAAATTGACAAGGGATCAACACAAGACCAACCAAGCAACAAATCAAAGAATGTATGTAAGACCTCGTGTTAGAATATATATATATATATATATATATATATATATATATATATATATATATATATATATATATATATTTTTTTTTTTTTTTTTTTTTTTTTTTTTTTTTTTTTTTTTGAGGTACAAATTTATCATAAAAAATAAATGTAAAATATGTTGGATTTGTTTAAGAATAGTAAACGACTTGAGATCCAAATAAGATGAATGAATATATATAACTCATGTACTATATAATATTTTTCTTTCAAAAAAAAATATAAAATCTAGAAACTAGAATTAAAAATTTAAAATTGAACCTTACTATTCTATAAAATGAGTTCCTACATTTTCAATGTAGGCCCGTGTTATAGCACATCATGTGGCTGGAATGAGACCATCATGAAACTTCAATTGAACCTTACTATTCTACAAAATGGACTCTATAATATGAATCTAGAATCTAAAAAATGGGATGATCCTCACTATTGATGCTCTAAGAGCGTCAATAGTAGATGGAGCTTAGAAATACATCTTCAGGTCCAAATTGTGTAACAAAAAAAAAAGTAGAATGAGTTGGGCTGTATGATAATAGTAAACAAATAAATCTTGAGGTCCAAATGAGATAAATGGATATAAATCCAAGTATTATTATTTTTTTGTTAAAAAATTAATATAAAATCTAGAATTTAGAAATTACGACTCTAAACTGAGCCTTAGAATTCTACAAAATGAGTTACTACATTCTGAATATAAAAATTTTGAGACCCAAGCAAATCATCGTGGAGTTTCATTTGAAACTTATAAATATTCTACAATATGGCTTCCTACATTCTAAATTAGATTTAGAAATTGGGATGATGCTCAGTAAAGCTATCCCAATTTGCTGCATGCATGTGGTTGCCAAAGCTGTCATTGGAATTTTGATAGCCACGACAAACCCTAAGAAGCATGAGCGGACGTGAGTGGAATTAAGAAGTGATAAGGTACCAACTATGCATGGGATCAATCATGCATGGCATTGACTTTGTTGGTCTCACGAGCCCTCTTCTTTGACTTAGAAGAGGAATGAGAATTCATTCATTAGACTTTGACTTAGAATTAAGAGACACATTTACGTGGTTTTTTCTTTCTCTGCTACTCCTCTCTACTCTCTACTCTCTACATCAAACTCTCTCTCTCTCTCTCTCTCTATACCTTTCAAATTATTTACTTAAATATATTTATAAAATTATCTATTTAATTTAGCTCGCAAATTAAAAAGAGTAATTATAATTACTAAATTATTTAGTATCTATATAGTCATAGTTATAACTATCTAACATTATTTATAACAAACAGTAACAACTACAACAATTATAATCAACTATAATAAATATTGTGACAAAACTATAGCACTTGTGACAAGCATGGTATACAGTATACCATCAAGTTAACATTTTTTTTTCCTTTATATCCCAATATTTATTTGTGTAGCACATAAATAATTAAGCAAAAAACACACATTAACTAAAACAGGTACTTTAATTTGTATATTTAATATATATATAGTGAAAAATAATAAAGTAACGTGATTATATAAGATGTTTGTTTGTTTTTTGTCATTTTACTTGGTAGAGGGGGGTATGTACATCAAATAATGAGAAGTGAGAGTGAGGCCTGCAACTTGAGCTAAAAAAGGCCGACATAAAAATATCTACAATTTATTTTTAGAGAAGGAAATTAATGAGTAAAGAAATGATTTTTTTTTCTCTTTGTATGAGACTCCGTTAAGAGGCCTCAAAACCAAGTTTTAGCGCTAATTTTAGGTTTAATGTACAGTGTTTGGGAATGGCTTTGGTTTGATTTTAGGCAAACTAAACCAATGTTTTAAAAATCAGACCTAGAACCGAATTTTTTTTGGTATATGTCGGACCGAGGTTCAAATAGACTTAGTTTGATTTGGTTTGGTTCAAATAGGTAAAATATTCATATTTACTTCTTGGTTTAGTTTGATTTAGTTTTTTGTATTTTGGTTTGATTTAATTTTATAACGATAAGGCCTATCAAAACCAAACCAAGAATCAAATGGTCCAAATTTTACATGATTTTTTTTTTTTTGAAAAACCAAAATTTGTCGGTTCAATTGTGAATCGGTTCGGCAGGTTCAATGGTTGAACCCGGATTTTGAAAAAAATAAACCGACTGTTCTTTAAAGGACCCGGTTTTAGTCGGACCAGACGGATTTTTTTAGCATAAATCGGTTGGACCTGGTCCGACCGCCGGTTCGGTCCAATTTTTACAAACATTGAACTAAACCATGATTTTTTTTTTTGGGTTTTGTAAAGGGAACAAAAATTTCCATTCACATGAAACTATAAAGTAATTAATTTTACAAGTCTGTCCAGACTATTTTTCGTAGTTTGCAGTATCGGTCAATACCAATATAATACGGTCGAAATCGATACGGTTTGACATGTCCCGATTCGATACTGACCGCTCTGACGTTATGATCTCTTTTACAGGCAATTTCATAAAAGAAATGCCCCAAGGCACTAACCTAGTGGTAGTGCGGGAGGCGCCCAAGCACAGATCTTGGATTCGAATCTCCCCTCGGACGGCTGGATAGCATATATAGCTACGGTCGGCTTGTAGAAAGGACACACAAAAAAATCGATAAATGAAATGGAAAATTAAAAAGACCAATCAGCAAGGGTCTAAAAACATATACGGTCAGGTAGGGAGGGGCATCTAGTGTGGGTTGTAGTCTCTCATGCATACACATATTCATCGTGTTTTCTCGACAGCAGAGCTCAACGTGTTTGTGCCTTGGTGTCATGTATCCGGAACTAGTTGTTTGTATGAAATTCACGTGAAAATTATTAGTGCGACGTGTGATAATCATTCACAAATTAAACTGTCGGTGGAGTTTAAAACTTCAAGGCGGAGTATGAAATATGAACTCTAATATTTTAGAGAAAAAAAAAACTTAAAAGGGGTTGAAATATCTTCCTGTTTCTCAATACAATAGCCACCACACCATCCTCCTTAACCCTATAAATACCACTGGTTGGGGAGCTCTAAATTGAACTCACAACTCAAGTACTGACAAGCAAAAAAGGGATCAGAATGACTCCTTCTTCTTCTTCTTCCACCTCCCCCCTTGCAGTCCTGGCCATCTTCATGATGGCTCTGCTCCTCCGCGAGTCCGGAGCCCAACTGAGCCCCACATTCTACAGCAGCACGTGCCCGAACGTGTCGGCCATCGTTCGTAGCGTCGTTCTGCAGGCTCACGGCTCCGACGCCAGAATCTATGCCAGCCTCACTCGCCTTCACTTCCACGACTGCTTCGTCATTGTACGTATATATAATCACTATAATTTCTTGGAAGAATATGATATTAGTGATATTCATAATTCTCGACTTTTAGTACAATGATCATATGTACATGATAGATATACGGACACACCGCAAAATACACTCTATATATATCGATCACTCTGGACGTACGTGCAGGGTTGTGACGCTTCCATTCTTCTGGACGAGACTTCCACGATAATGAGCGAGAAGACTGCGATTCCGAACAATAACTCGGTTCGCGGTTACGACGTCGTCGACAACATCAAGACAGCGGTAGAGATGGCTTGCCCGGGTGTGGTCTCTTGCGCCGACATTCTAGCCCTCGCCGCAGAAGCATCTGTCAACTTAGTGAGCTCTCTCTCTCTCTCTCTCTCAAAGTGGAGACATTACTAATTAGCAGCATTATTAATTGGATTTAAGTTTTTCTTTCTTATCAGCAGTCTTCTCTGTATGATATAATGCTCTAAATATAGAACTATGGAGATTCCCATGTCAACTAATTCCACCAGTAATTGTTTGGATCATTTAGTAACAGGGTCTCACATATGTATGGATATTAGAATTTGGATTCGAAAATGACTAACCTTGACCAAAACTCTGAGACCCAAACCCTAATTTATATATTTATATGTGAGACCCTATTACTAAATATCCCTAATTGTTTTATTGTCTCATATATATTATGTTCTTCTCAAGTAATAATTTTTTATGTCATGTATATATATATATATATATATATATATATATATATATATATATATATATATATATATATAATGTTCTTTGATGCAAATCATGGCTAATTTTAATCATTAGTTAACAAACTTGAAAAAAAATAAGAAAAAAAGTTTATTATAATTCAGACACTAATATGTATTTATATATGGTAAATTTCAGATTCAGCTGTTTGAATCATTTTCTTCCATTCTACTCGATTAAGGATCACGAGCACTATATAACACGTATTTGTCATAACATATACATACTCATTTGTTATGTGAGTACATTATTGACTAACTCACTCATGCAAAGTTATACCTCTATTGAAATTTTCTGGTATTCGATCAAGTATTCAAAATTGGTTCCACCCAACAAATTAAGAAAGTATCTTAAACTTTTGGACACGGCTGTATATTTTTTTTCAGGCAGGAGGCCCATCGTGGAGCGTGCCTCTAGGAAGACGCGACGGCACAACCGCCAGCCGGAGCGGCGCCAACAACCTTCCGGCCCCCTTCGACACCTTAGCGAACCTCCAATCCAAGTTCACCGCCGTCGGCCTAAGCGATACCGATCTCGTCGCGTTATCCGGTAATCAATCGCACATCGATATGCGTATTCCAATAATTCTTCACCACGATCAAATGCCCAGGCTTGAAAATGCAGCTAAAATTAATGAGGATTAAGTACATGTTTGTGAAGTTACCGCAGGGGTCAGTTTGAATGTTTGCATCGTATGTTGCAGTGCAACTCAAACTTGAGTTACTGCAACGTCGGGCCGCGACGTTTGATGCGAAAATCCAAACGTTCCAACGCCGAAGTTTAAGTTATGAGCAATGCTAGGATTACAACCAAATAGATTACAATCCATTTACAACCGTCTACGTGGTGGTTGTCAATTTGGGTCCCATCTCTCCATGTGGGGTAGAAAGGACAGGGGGAGCCAATTGACAACCACCACGAACGTAGCTGGTTGTAATATATTTTTGTTGTTAAGTTAACCATTTTTGTGAAAACCATTGTTGATGAAACGATTGTCACGTTTGCATAGCTGATTTGTAAGATTTAATATTTGTATTATGGAGGATGCATGTTTCATGAGTAGAAACAAAACTAGAAGCAACTTATATCATTTCATTTTATATCCAATTGTGACACACACAAAAACCCAAATTTCAAACAAAGTTCGTACATTTGCAAGTGAGGATCTTCAAATGACAATCAAGTTGGCAGCGTGTAAAAGAATGGAGACGTTCAAAAAAAAAATTAAAAAAAAATTGTCCTCGCTTCACATTTTAATATAATCCACTGCAGGAGCCCACACGTTTGGCCGAGCAAAGTGCTCCACCTTCAGCAACCGGCTCTACAACTTCAGCAACGGGAACCCCGACCCGAGCCTCAACTCCTCCTACCTAGCCACGCTGCGGTCGAGCTGCCCCCAGGGAGGGAGCGGGGACACGCTGAACAACCTCGACCCGGCCACCCCGGACACGTTCGACAACAAGTACTTCACCAACCTCCAGAGCCACCGCGGGCTCCTGCAGAGCGACCAGGAGCTGCTGTCGACGAGCGGGGCCTCCACCGCCCCGACCGTCAACAGCTTCGCGGGCAGCCAGAGCAGCTTCTTCACCAGCTTCTCGGCGTCCATGGTGAATATGGGCAACATCAAGCCGCTGACGGGGAGCAGCGGCCAGATCAGGAGCAACTGCAGAAAGGTTAACGGGAGCTGAAATTAATTGAACTTGTTGTGTTTGTGTTTGTGTATGTGTTTATGAATAAAGCAAGAGAAGAAGTTCTCATGTGCTATATGTATACTTCATACTTGATGCTTAGTTAAACTACTGAATGGGAAGAGAATTGAAATTAATATATGTTCGTCTATGTTGTATGTGAAGAAAGAAATCAACTAAAGTTCTATTTTGATACCATCTTTATTCAAACAACACAAAAACTGTTACGGATGGGCATCATGTGTTCCATAAGTAATGGTCTAATAATTACAATAAATTTTGTGATTTGTTTAAGCGGGATTTAGTTATCTTGTTCTACTTGTTTTTTCTTCGAGAATCCATCATCACTCACCAAGGCCTCGTTTGGTTCGCATAAAGAAAAGTAAAACAATTTTATTTTATTTTATTTTATTTTAAAAACTATAACTTTTATTATATAATTGGTGTCCGAAAAGATCCAGAAAATTGAAAAAGAAAGTGAATAATTGGGGATGGAAAAGTGAATCATCTAATGAGTGGGGAAATTATTTTTCCTCTTAATTTCTTTTTTTCTTGAGAATCAATTTCTTTTTCTAATTTTTTTTTTTTTGCATAAATCAATGCCTTTTCTTTCCTAAAGTCCTTAGATTATATAGACTAATCACTCAAGCAATTGAAATTAATATTTATTTAAATTTTTTTTAATTGTCTATGCAATATTATGCAGTGGAAGCCGGAGAGAAATTATTGTGTGGTCCGGCCTCACCACGTGGCAATGATGAATGGTGAGCCCGACCACCAATTACTTGACACTTGGCATAATGTTTGGCATAAAAAGTTTCAAAAAATTGTAAAAAAATATATAAAACATGTCGGAATTCACTTGACATATAATTAGAAAGAAAATAGAATTTTTTTCTTTGAAAACATTAAATAAAATTGACCTAGAAAATAAAAAAAAATATAGTGATATAATGGATTATGCCAAGTGTCAAGTAATTAGTGGCCGGGCTCACCATTCATCATTGCCACGTGGTAAGGCCGGACCATACAATAATTTCTCGAATGATTTTGGGTTTGGATTGGGTTACAAGTAGCGGGTGGAACGATTTTATTTCTTTATTCAAACACACATATTAGTATATATTTTAACTTATTTAGAATGTGCTCGAAATTAAAAAAGTATATAAAATATAGGATACTCTAAAACACGTATTGAAAACGTGCATATCATATACAAGTCCAGATACAACCAATTCGAAATTGTCAATACCACCTATCTCGATGCTTATATGAAAGATCCGTTATCGATTCCGATACTGCAAACCTTGATTTGAAGGTCTTCACTCCATCCACCGGATGGCCAATATTTTAAAGGCTGGAAGAAAGCGAGCTCTGAGTCAAATTGATAATATGATTATACATCTCTTTATGTATTTTCAGAATTAACTAATCATTAATTTTCATTTTAGTTTTAGATTAGGAATAGGAACCCATCGCTTTACTTAAGGAACTAACATAATCCATAATTTGCAAAGAACCAATGCCTAGTTTCATAAATTGAGGACCACCTCGCTTAAAATCCTCACCTTACAAGTTCTTTGAGAAACACACTATAACTCAAAGAACTCACAGAAAAAAGAAGCCAAGCTCCTCAGGTGTATGCACTACATAGTCTCATGTTTTGTTTAAATATTCTACTAGATCTTGTATTTAAGACGTGTGATGATGTATTGATATATCCACACAAATATGTGTTCAAGTGAGAGATGAGTTATTAGGGCTTGGACCACATGTTAGCCTTTGGGTTATGGTTCTTTCTGACACATGGTGAACTCGTGTGTTGGAGAACTTATGATGGTATGAATTCCAAACTTTACACGAATATTAGGGAACTATGGTACTGTGAACTCAAGTGCAACTACAACTACCATGTTAGCAAAGGGCTATAAAGATGCAATCAGAGACCATATGTTAAGGTCCTATAAATTAAATTTATAACCTATAAAGCTGTGACAAAAAGTGGCTACTTCCGAAGTTGCTAAAGTACATTATTTTATTTTTACCTTCCAACAAGAATATATATGCAAATTAAAGATGAGGGGAAAAAACTCATAGCCCTTAGAAACTCAAAGAGCTGATTAGAGTTTAGACTCTGGATTTTATATCAACTTAAGAGTTAAATCCCTAACATGTTAGACCCTAGATTTTTAATTTGTTTTATTTTTTTTCATTATACCCTCC
Source organism: Iris pallida (assembly GCA_029216955.1). Classification (NCBI taxonomy): domain Eukaryota; kingdom Viridiplantae; phylum Streptophyta; class Magnoliopsida; order Asparagales; family Iridaceae; genus Iris; species Iris pallida. The sequence continues at coordinate 13,968,626 of JANAVB010004600.1, forward strand.
CTAGTCTATATATGTCGGTTTCATCGTTAAGCATGGGAGGAAGGATATAATGAAAAAATTGAAACAAAGAATAAAAATTCAGAGTCTAACATTTCTAATTGGACAAGTCAAAGCTTAAACTCTAAGCCGGTAAAAATCCACGGCCTAAACTCTAATTAGCCCAAACTCAAAAGTTCAAAGGAAAAAAAAAAAAAAAAAAAAAATCCAAGCACAAGCTGCACAGTATAAGACCGGCTAATCATAACTGCTGTACTTGGCTATTATTACTATTCAATTTTACAGGTTAAAATCTATAATTCAGTCACATTGTCACAACACCACCAGATCAAATAGAATAATATCAATCAAGACATAATATCGATACATCAGACATCAGCTCGTCCACCCCCTCGCGGACAGTCAGAAAGATCAATGCCCTTTTTGTTGAATGGTTGGACAAGTAGGCTGGTTGCATCCCCAGGATAATATCAACACAAGTTGTTGATCACAGGCGTCAAATGCCCCGTTCCTCAAACTTTACGTTCTGCAAGTTTCCGAACCATCTGAACTGGTCTCGACTGCTGGAGGAGCCAAAGATGCCTCTGTGTAATTACAACTTGACGAGACCAAGCATTTATCTTTGGGGAGTAGCATCATTCCTCCCTATTAGATCCATCTGCGTTGGGAGGAGAAGGGAGAGCCTCTGTTTGTACCGTTCAATCTTTAGAAGCCGCTCTTTTCTCAGCCTGCGAAAGAAAGAAAATTATTTGGTTCACAAGCTTTAGCAGACGCATAAGTTTAATACACTCTTCAAAACATAGCCAGGAGGTGTAAGGTCCTATACCTTGTATAGGGAGATTGATTTAGAATTCGGTGTTGGTCATCATTTGTAAGTTGGAACGTGACTTATTGCAACTCTTCTATTAAAAAAGAAAAAAAAAAGGGGGGGGGAAGGAAATAAAAGGTGACAAATCCTATTTATTACCTTCTAAAATAAAACAAAATGTGAAACTTCATCTCTCTATACAGCAGTTTCTCATCCTGGAAAAAGGTTGCGAATATTAAGATTATGAAAGTGAACTATACTTCCTAATTCCTATAGTTATTGAGAGTAGCACTTTACATACATATACCCATCATACGCATTTCACTGAAATGTAGGCCAAATGAGAGCCACTGGAAAACTATGGTTCATGTGTCATGCATGGGCATAGGTAGTACATGATTGTACAGGTGTGTAAGTAAAGAAATTTTCAACTATACATCCTTAGACCTCCTGACAAAATGGGGTACAACAACAACAAAGCTCGTGATCCAAAAAAATTGGGGGTCAGTTGCATGAATCCTTTTATATTCAGCACCGTCAGGGACTATCATTAAGAAAAATCAGTATGTTCTTTTACAGTTTAAACTATTTAAGCCTGGTTTGGGATTTGCTGCTGCTTTTCGTAAAGAAGCTTCCCACCTGCTTTTAAAAGCTGACCCATAATTGAACTTTTTCAAAAGTTTTTTTGTAACCAAACAGCTTCTGGGATTGCTTTAAAAAAATAAGACGTAACCTTGATAAGCAATCCCAAACCCAGCCTTAAGATAAAAGCTAGAAACCGAGCGACTTTATCAAAGTCCTTATTCACGCACCCTGGTAAATATATAGCACCATCCTTTTCTTAACAAATTAGGGCATCAATACATTCAATACTAAATGTTATTCAAAAGGTTATACATTCGAAATCAATTCCTAGCTCCTAATTTTCACTTAACTTTTAGCAAAAAGGTCATTTAAAGTCAATATAGTTATAGCAACTTTCAAGTAACAGTATTCCATTCAGCCTTAAGTTAAAAGTGGAGTTGCAGTTGGCAGAGATCAAATATTGACAATGAATTTGGAGTTCATGAAGTCCAAACATTCACACTGAACCGCAGGTTCATGGAAATCAACCATGGGTTCAATGATACTGCACTTGAAACGAGTAAGTAGCAGAGTTCTGTTCGATTTTAATCTACTTAACAGGACTTGTTGGCAGAGATCAAAAATTGACGATGAACTTGAGAGTTCACGAAGACCAAACATTCACTGAATTTCGAATTCACCGAAACCAAACATGGGCTCAATGATGTTGCACTTGAGTTGACTAAAGGCGGTCTTGCCTAACAGGTGATAGAAAACAAACTTTCAAGTTGTACCAACACATTTGAAGAGTTTGGCTAGCAAGAATTTCCTCATGACAATGTATTCACATGAGTCAGCATCTAAACACTTCACCATATGGTGATCTTACTTAGAACATATCTTCTATTAAATATATGCCCACACATATGCATTACACATTATAGATGGTTGTTCTGCACTACTCAAATCTCTTAGTTAACAGCCTAGGCACCTACATCCTTTAAGCAGCTAGCAGGGTCAGCAGCTTCAGCTTTAGTTTGGTTGTGGTCAACAGATAATTATTTTGGTAAAATTTGTACTTGTACGTTATCAAAAATTTTAAGCAGGGTTATATCTGATGGTTATTGTAAACGTCAGCTATGAGTGATAGTACTACAGGAACTATAATACGGGGTCTGCATCCTCGCATATCTTGCAGCACAATAAACATGTTCTAAAATCTCCAAAGTACCTAGCCCAAGGGACTACTTTGCCTTTCTTTTAAGGAATTACTACCCCATGTTAGGAACACAAGGCAAAAAAAAAATGAGGGCAAGGTGAAAACATGTATTTAGGCATAAGGTAGAAGGGATATAAATGAATCCCAGCAAACTTAAAACTTACCGTGACCGGACCTTTTTGGCATGCTTTATATGACCTTTTAACAGGTCATCTGCAGATAAGTCTTCACCGGAAGTGATATCCTGCAAAGGTGTAGTTGTACAATGAATAATCAGCTTGATTGAAACTATACATGCACGTAAACAAAGTAGCCAAGCAAATAACAGTATCTGAACAAAGGCTTCAAAGCACCAAAAAGGATAAGTTTGCCATAAAAAAAAGTTACACACTGAAAAAATATCAACTAAAAGAGACACTGTTCCTAGGTGTTTATAATGAAGTATAAAATTTTATCAAACCTCTGTGATTGACTGTACTGTTACATAATGCAAGGTCATTAAGATGCATTTTACAATTTTATGAAACAAGACATTGCTCATGATAAAGGTTTTTTTTAAGTTAAAACCAGATATCAAAATTTTGTCATTAAACAATACTTTACAGGTGATAGATCATATATATAAGAAAAGTAAGGAGTTCATGCATATAAAATCATGTGTACTAGGAAGCACGAACACTCCAAAAATCTGGGCCATGTCATGTCGGACACATATCATACACTCCCAAATACAGTAGAACACACCAAAATAGTTGTGTCGTTGCATATCCATGTCCATGCAACATAGTTGCACATGTGCTTATTAGCATGCCCCCTACAATTTTCATTTAGAACTTGGAATTTTTTCAAATTCCACAAATTAGTGTGAAGCTTGGATATAATATCAAAATACATCTCAACAATCATGAGGACTAAAAAGTTCATCCTGATCTTCCCATCAAGATATCAGCATTCATTCACCAAGTATCTTGACAAAGAGACCTTAATTGCAAAGTAATAAAATGGGTTGGCGCAGAGATAATTTGACAGATTCACAATCTCACCAGCTCCAGTGCTCCATGGTAGTTATTTATGATTTAGAGCAATATCGGGAATAACGTCAAAAATCTCATAAAAGTATGCGAATTGCTTTACAAGATTTCTAGGTAGGAGTTTAGCACAAAGGAATTGATCTTAGTTACAACTTTGGCCAGATACATGGGGCTTCTCATGAGGGAGGAATGGAAGTACACAAGTTCCCTAAGCATCTAACTGCAGTTTTCTGTTGTTAGAGGAGCTACTATGCTAAAGAGAGAACCTCCTATAGGAGGACATTAAGTCCGCATGTATCCCACCATGTAATGCACCCTCCACAAAACACCTTCAATAAAATAAAGCTAATAAGGTCGGTTTGATAACAACAACAACAACAAAACCTTCATCCTGGAACTTCTGGGTATAATATATAAAGACAGTTTGATTGGTTGGGCAATTTGAAAGATCTGGTGGTTAATAAACCTTTACAAGGAAATCCTCATTCTGTGCTAAATGGGATTTTTGAAGACAGGTATGTCTGCAGAGAACCGAAAGGGGAATAATACAACATGCCAATAACTTTCTAATTTCCTAACGGTACGAATTCACATTAACAGGTTCCTTAAAATGTTTGAACAAAGATTGTTGTTGTCATAACATATGTTTGTTCCTCATTTTCCAATCAAGGATATTGGAATATCCTTGGAAGCAAAACAGTACCATTAGAAACATTTCCGCAGGCAAAGTAGGTATTTAGACTTTGTTATAGTACATCCATCCCCCCATTCATTCCTCCTAAAAACCCACAAAATGATCCCACTGGTCACATAGGTCACGGTGAATTGAAATGATGTGATGAAAATGCCTGAACTCTTCTAACACCATCTAAACAAGCACTTGAAAACAAAATATAATAAGTGAAGCAGTATAAACATGAGTCTGTACACTAAAGCCAACGCTTTTAACTTAAGGTTGGGATGAATAAAATATTATAACAAATTAAATCCTTTAAGGTTACCGATCTAATATTGTTGTATGCAGTTGAAGTGCAGTAGTGAGACGATTCAATTTACTTCCCTCCAGGTAAAGAATGAAGAGATGCCTACGTAATTTGGAGTGTCCATGTCATGTCTGATATGTATCCGGCAGACAAAATATGGCAGTGCACCCTTTTTGGAGTATTCTTGCACCCTGGTATCCATAAAACATCATGTCCAACAATTTCGGAGTACACGTACCCGGATTATCACATTTGATAAATGTAAGGACCTAAATTTGATTCAGTTTAAAGTTACATGGATCTTCAATGGGCCCTGCATTGGCTGGTCCAGTCTGATCAAACCCTTTTTCTGGCTTACTGAACCAAGCATATATTACCTAACTGAAACTGACCGAGTGCAAAAACTAAACCAAAACCAAAACAAATTTTCAAATTTTGTTCAGCCAGTTTTTGTTGGACAGTAATTGGATTACGGATCTAACGTTGCCAATATCATTGTTGGATGAGATCAAAGTTGAAATCAGATGTCTTTGTCGCAGAGCACACTATGTTTATCCTTGCTGCAGGCCCAGATCCAAATCCACTTTCGGTTGCTGTTGGGATACTCTCTCTCTCATGTGTATCACTCGTGATGCCATCAGCTGCAAGAGGTAGATCTGGGGCTTTTGCCGTTGTCATTTGCTCAGTGGATAAATAGGACACAAAGAGGTAGACATTATCCGTACTCCTGTTTTACGAATTGCAAATGAGGAGCCAACTTCACTCATAGGCACATGTAATAGTAAGATATTTGACTTATATTTTGTGTCTATATGGTTACCCGGTTACCAGCCTCATAAAACCAAAACCGATCAGAAAACTAAGAGTTCGAATAAGTATAACCAAACCGTATTTTAACAAAACCTGGCCATATAAATGATTGGGTTGGTTCTTCAGTTTTTTCTTGAGAATAATTCTCCAGTTACTTCATTTTGAATCGTTAGTACAAACCTGGTTACGCCTATGAAGGGCTGTTAACGGTTTCGCGTCAGATTTATGTAAAATCTGAATCCGACCCAAAATATTTCAGGTTCCCAAATATGTACCAAACCCGATCCGCTTCATTTCGGGTTATGTTTCTTGTAACCGAATCCGACCAAAGGAACTGGTATATACATATAAAAAAGAAATATATTCAATGTGGCAGGTGGGGATTGAACCCAGTACCTTTACCTCTGGTACCAAACCATGAAGTCTTAACCAACTAGCCCCGCACCAATTTATATCTACCAACATAACTTTTTGATATTTAAGCAAACCTGAACCACATCGGAAATATTTTTGGGTTTCATATGTTGTGCCTGAATCCGACCTGAAATTCATTAGGGTTTCTTTTTACATAACCCAAAATTTTATCTAAAATTCAGGTCAAGGTAACGGGTTATCGTTTGCCATTGACAGGCCTACATCTATGACAAGCATGACTCCAAAAAAATGATCTTGCTTATGAATGAGACCCATATGCATAATTAATTGAACTAATAAAGTCATGCAAGTTGATTGTAGCTGCGTAAATAATATATGTATGCGCTTAGAATTTTACCTCTTTTCCAGAATCTTCAGCTTCATTAGTTTCTTCTATCTCTTTTCGCAGTTGGGAACTAACAGCTGATGCTGGTAAAGGTTTTGGAAGAATCCTCAAGCTATCCCCAATATTTGGCTGAAATGAGACAAATTAACAAGTTACTAATGTACCTGAATAAACAAACATGCAGCTCTCTCCAAAAAAGAGAGATGTTATGATAAAAATACTAAAATGGACTGATCAAGTTAAAAACAACAAATTCCAAATAGAAGTGACAAAATTAACGTAATAAGGAGATAATGAAAGACCAACTCAAGCAAATCAAAGTAAAACATCAAAGAGGAAAAAAGTGGCATTCAACAATATACTATTGATGATTTTCACATGAGATATGCGAGGAAGAGACTGGATGGCCTACTTTTGCGAACCTTGGCAAAGTCATCACGGTGATGTGCACGAGCATATAGATGTTGCACTTAAACACGATAGCAAGATAGATATATTCTGAACTACATAAACAAAAATAAAATTATTTTGATGTTGCTATCTTCACTGTTCCATGATGAAGTTTAGGCTGCTTCAAAGTCTTGGATGCTTGGCACTAGTGAATTTTATGGACTAATTATAAGGGTATTCTTGTATTTGGACTAGGCAAAGTGAGAAAAAACCTGTCATTTGCTTGCCCATAAGACAATAACAAACGTAAAACCATGGTCAAACAATAGAACAAGTAAACCCTCTTATGTTATTTACTAGTCTACCTATACATGATCTCCATTCACAAGTAGCAAATATTTCAAAGTTGACATAGCATAAACCGCAAAGCACTTGACTTGATCATGTAATAAAAAGAGCGCATTTGATTTTTGAATATGGGGGTACATCAACTTACCTGATTTTCTTGAGGCAAACCGTTTCTAACCCAAGATCGACAAAGAGCATAAAGAGACCCTGAACCACCCTCCGACATTCTAACCTTCAATGAGAGGAAGATTGCCAACATCAGAATACGCTATTGAGTATAAGAAGCCCTATAAACTTTTTTCAGTGGAAGAGTAAACCGAATGTGCCAGTCAAAAGCAAATGTAGTCTTAGTGTTTTTTCCAATGGAAGAGTAAACCAAATATGCCAGTCAAATACAAATGTAGTCTTCTTCGTTTAAGTTATTGAAAAGCAGTGCGCATTGTAACCTGAGTTGCAAAGTGCAATAATGGTTCTGACTTACGATATTATTAGTGTTCTAAAAAATGGCCTAGGTGGCCGCCCAGGCGTTAAAGGCCCTAGGCCGAACCAAAAACCTCACATTCGGCGGGTTTGTGAGGCTATGCGGCCCTGTTCGGATGTGCGAATTTTAAGTTTTTTTTTTTTATGCTTAGTTGTATTGTGGATATGTTGCTTGGATTTTAAGATTGGATTTGGATTTGGATTTAGAAGACTGAAATTTCAAATTTGTAATATGGATTTCAAATTTCAAATTTCAAATGAAATTATGAAGTGTAGTTGGATTTAGAACATGTTTGGATTTTGAATTTTGAATTTCAAACTTCAAATTTTGTATTATGAAATTCAAATTTCAAAAAAAAAAAAATATATTGTTCGACGCCTAGGCGGCCCTCCGTTGCACCGAAACCGCATAGCGAATTTTAGAACACTGGATATTATATTGAATTGCAGAAACGATAGACATTATCATTCCCTTAATGAGACATGTCAACATCACAACATTTCCAACAAAGGAGTAGTTCCATCAGGTGATCTTACTCTTGCAGAAACAAATGGAAAGGTTGGTTTTTATCTTTTCCTTTGAGAGGAAGATCCCAAGCTTGAAAGATCTTTTAACCAATATCAACTTCTAGCTTATCACTGACATTCCGTTTCGTCTTTGGCTTGTACCATAGAGATAGATTCCCAATAGCAAGTCATATCATATTTACCTATTCATCTACTCTTTACTAGTCGAGCGGACTTGGAGAAGCAATATGCTAGTTATCAAAGAATACCAGGAGAGAGCAACAGATAACTGCAGCCAGGTAAATTAATGCATTGTCAATATATTTGTATGGAAATGCAAGTTACTTGAGTATATGATTAGAAGATTATACAGTGTTGGGCTATGCAAATGGTAAAAGTAGGTATAGAATGTGGACAATCCAAAATCAAGTAAAGCTGTCCAGAACACATCTAATGACTCTTTTCCTCGGTCATATCAACTAAATCTCTGTTGTTAACTAGAACAGTATCGGTTGAATCAATTTGTCTAAAATAATTATGCATATGATACATAGCTCTCTGCTGTTGACAGAGCTCTCAAACTGTCTAACAAGAGTCCAGATTCTGAAAATCTGTCTAGCCACCTAAACTATCCACCTAGGCATTAGATCCCTTGGTCACTTCAATTTATGAAAACACAGCCTTTACAGTTTAAACTTCATTTCTTCTATTTTATCCTCACATCCTTCTGTCATTGCTTGTATGTGGGAATATGTTGTATTTAATTCACAAAAATGAGATATCATGATTGATTCCAGTTGCAATCAAATTCATATCAGAACTATCCTCTTCCACTCTTCTCTGCTCTTACCACTTCGTTGTAATCGCACTTTGCTAACTGTCAATGATCCTTATTTCCATCCAATAACAAGGTCCTTTTTGCTTTTTATCCTTCTTTTCTTCTCCTTGTTCTGATTTATATTCTTTCTTCTCAGTCCATCTTTCACCCCCTCCTTTTCCTTTTTTTCCTCCCTGTAGCCTCTCTTCTTCTCTAATTCCTGTGTTTTATAATGAAGCTATGATTTTCATAGTTCTTATAATTAGTTTATGTTAAGTCTTCTCATATTATCTATAACAGCTAAGCGGTTTGATGCTACAGCCTGTCAAGTATAAGCGAATAGCATGTTAATTTTGATTAGAAATTAGGCTCATAAAACAGTTAATTTTAAGATTACTGATGTTATTGTGGGGATTATATTACATATGTTCCACAAAAGCCTTCAATGCCCACTTGAACAACTTTAAGGCATGACAGCCTAAGTTCTTAGGGAAATTCACCAGCTACGCTGGTCGCTTCATGTTAGTCATCCACTTTCATATCACTGGAGACGTACTGGAAATAGGAGGCACTGGGGTGACAGAGCATAGACTCAATTCGTAAACAAGATCCAGCTGATGCAACAATTCAAAGGCAGACAAGACCCAAGAAAAGGCTCCATATGCAGTCCCACCACCTACGAGCATTATAGCTCCTTGTTGTTACTGATCAAAATGTGGAGCGGTGAGAGAACCAAAATCTTGATAAGAATAACCCATGATGTTACCAAAGGTAGCAGAGATAGGTAAGAACACGGAGGAGATGAGATGACAATAATCGGAGTAATCATTTTCCAAAATAAACAAACTAAAGTTAAGCTAGTGGATAAAATGACTGAGGTTTAAAAGGTATAGGATCACATGCCAAAAAGACAGATGTTGTTAAGCTACAGATTGTAGCCAATTAAAAAACATGAAACTGAGAAGTGTTTACTCTTTTCTCTAATCGGAGTATTCAAGTGTTAATAATTGCAACCCAGCAACAACCTAAAAATTAACACAAATATGGCAATCTTCTACATGTTACAGACAAATACACATGAAAGGTAATACACTGAGAGGTGCCAAATACACCTGCACTGAAATGGAACAGTAGGACTGATGTGTTTAACTAGTGACCTTATCTAGTGGTAACAAAGTGTAAGGGAGGGGAGGAGTGAGCGTGGGATCGAATCCCAACCCGGGCAATAATTAAATGGAAGGGGGTCTTGGTTCTAGTACCCAAGACAGGGATGCTCATTAATGACTGGCCTCATCTCAAAAAGATAAAATAGTGACCTTTTAATGTGACTAGTTCAGGCTATAACCAGTGGAAATGTATGGATGACAAGGAGGAATAGATATTAATTTGGTGACAATATATACCTTGCACCTAATGAGTGCATATATGTTTGTACATTCAAGTTAAGCATTTGAACGCATAAAAAACCATAGTTAATGTTATGCAACACAGTCAACACATGAATTTAAGTGTACAAGTAACAAAATGTAGTAGGAAAAGGTACAATGTTAACCAACAGAAATCTACGGCATCAAAATCTTCTAAAAGAACTTGCTCAATGAGTTCCAGAGCATCATTATAATAGGATATTGAGTATTCTTCTCGAATTAATTTGCGACCACATTATAATGCATAAACAAGTCAATCTGAAAATACAGAACTATGCCACGGAAAGGTCTAATATATGCCAATATTCATCTGTTTTATCAATTGTTTTTAAAAGATGCTATTCATGATTTCCCAAAATGTAGATATACTATACTATGTGTATTCTTCCTAGATTAGCAAGCAATCACATCACAATCGACAAAATCCATTAAGCAAATGCTATTTAGAATACTTACTTTTCGTCCATGAATCATGACAAGAGTATCTTCTCTACTTCTTTCCCTGCCACTGAATAGGAAAAATGATAGGCTTGAGGTCTTAAAAGTACAAAATCAAAGTTATCAACTGCAGAAGACAGCAAATTACCTATCATTAAAATTGCTATTCTCTGGTGCTAAAGACACTGCTGGGAATGGTGCGGCCTAAACAATCAAGGGCAGTAAGCAAGTTACCAAAATTAGTGAAATGTATTAGAAGAATAATGGCATGCACGATCTCCCAGCAAACCTATGACCAAATAACAAACTAGGATGAAATTGCATATCAGGGTACAAATGTACTAGAAATAGACTAAAAGGAACAGCATACCACTTGAATTTCAAAGAAAATATACTTTTCCACTTGGGCCACTCAGGAAAAGATATGTATCAGGAGACACTTAAACAGAAGAGATGTATTGGCGGTAGGATAGAGGAAAGAACCCACCAATACATAAAGTGAAAGCAAAATAATTTTTTTAAAAATCCCCTCCTACAGGGAAACTGATCACCACCAAAAAGTTGACACTCACTTGCCAATACGATACACTCATTCAAACTAAAGAAGTCAGACAAAACAAACTATTCTCAACAATGATATGTGCCATGCATATAAAAAAAAATTACCTAGAGGACATGGCCCTTAACAGAGCTGAATGGAAGAAGAAGATTCAAATAGCTGAACCAAAAAAATAGGATGAAGGCTTTTAGTGTTGTTGCTATGCTTAAAATTTACCAGTAGGAGGAACCCTTGAAAGTTCGAGAATAAATTTGTCAGGAATCCCCTATCCATGTTGCCAAACAACTCCTGTGATTCCGCACCAGAATATAATAGGGTAAGATACAAGATGAGCTTCAACTTCACCTAAGCATTGTTTCAAAGACATAAAAAAAAGGGTTTTCCTTCTTGGCATAACTCCAAAAAGATAATTTTGGAGTTGACACAATTGAATGGCATGGTTGAGATGGGATTTTAGAGACCAAGCAGCTGAGTTTCCATATCTATTTGCCTATACTTTCAAGGCAACGATGGTATAGTTAGAAAGGTAACAACCTTACTTTCTAAAAGTTCCTTACAGGAGACAATCTTCCTTTTCTGCAAATTCTTTCAAAGAGCCCTCTAAATGATTTGAAGTATATAAAGAAGATTTAAGATGCAACAGCAACAGCAACTATTAGTCTTGTAACCACACAGTTCACACTCATCTTGTCAGAACTCGAAGTCAAAACGGCTCGGGACTGTACTCCTGGTTTCTCCCCCGCATACATCTTATCCAGATGGAACAACCTAACCCACCTAACACTCAGATACCCCCGACCGATTATCTCCCTGGTTAGGAGATTATGAAATATCACATACATAGGGTAAAAGGTTACGGAACACTTGGATTCAATATTCAACTATGGAACAGATATTAAATGGTGAGACAGGCCAGGAACATATAAAACATTATGGAATTTTAAGGTATGGGTAATACAAATGGACCATGTTCCTAATACAAGAAGTTTCACCATTGGCATTAGTAACACAAGACATTGGTGGAGGAGACAATTCAGTAAAATAAGAGTTATCATAAGTCAAATGATCTGAGGCACCCGAATCAACAATCCAAGTATTAGAACCTTCTTTTGCATCATACATTGGAAAATTGCAACAGAATCAACTAGATAGACAGATTTCGACGGGTCAAAGGAACCAATCGACAGGTCGAGTCAGTGCCTTCTGATCTAAAAAGTTCTTGACCAGAATATAAAAAACAATCAAATTGAAAAGAGACAAAGTCCTCACGGTTCTTTTCTTTGATGAATTTTTTTTTTTTTTTTCATCTCACAATTGAGGCTATATATAGAGGTTACATCCAGTACTACTACTGATTGTATTCCTATATGGTAACACATATACAAATATTATAAATAGTTGTATATGGTAAATAATAAACATAATATATTCCTACCATATACAAATATTAGAACAATACTAACTTGTCCACCAGCTGAAATCTGACAGTTCCTCCCCAAAATCCAAACTTTCCCCGAAACTTCAATTATATTCACATAACAATTTTCAAAAGTTACATCATAACTCCCCGTCTAAACGCCCAAAATTTATTTATGAAGCAGCACGAATCAATTGACCGTAAATAATTCAAGCAAGGACCAAAAAAAAAAAAAAAAGTAAAAGCCTCAAAACCAAACCTTAGGGGCGGAGGTGGCAGCGACCGGAGCGGTCTTGTGGGGCCCGCCTACCGGCTGTCGCGGGACCACGAAGTGGTGGGGCCCGGGCGGGCACATCAGGTGGGCCCCGGGCGGGTCGGTGGCGGTGGCGGGCGGCGCGAAGGGCCTCGGCTGCGGCGTGGTGGAGGAGAACGTCATGACTGCGGTGGGGTTGGTGTTGCGGATGTATCCAGCCGGGTTCGCCACGGTGACGACCCGATCTGCTGCGGCGGGGCGGGGGAGGGGAGGGTTGGTGGGCTTGCCGAGGAAGAGGGGGCGGACGAAGGGACGAGGAGGGTGGGAGGAAGTGGTGGAGGTGGAGGTGGAGGTGGTGGCGGAGGAGGAGGCCATGGGAGTAGGGAGGATAGAAGGATTTGGGGAAAGAAAATTCAATTTTTCAAATCTTGCACTCTCACTCTGTACTGCTATTGAGTTTACCCATTTTATAGGCTAAATTACAACCTGATACCCTCACTACTTTTCAATTTGATACCTTCAATTTTTATAGGTACTAACTTAATACTCTTTTTCAACTTGATATCCATTTTTTTTTAATTTCTAAACTACCCACTCCCGACTTGCTACTTTTCCTGCCCCCCTCGCCCCACGACCGACCCACCCCCCCCCCCCCCCCCCCCCCGCCATCTCGTCCCCACCCACTTCCCCCGACGGCCATCCCGTCCCCCACCCCCCTCCCTCGGCGGCCATCCCGACCCCCATCCCCCCTCCAGCGACCACCCACCCTATCCGCCCCCAGCCCCAACCACCCACCCTACCCGCCCCCGGCCTCGGCCCCAACAACCCACCCTATCCGCCACCGAGTCCGTGCTCCTGCTCGCGTGCACCCCCGTGCTGCCCCGAGCGCCTCCAGCGCGCTGCCCAGTACCCCCCCCCCCCCCCCCCTCTCCTTTTCTATTATTATCATTCTATTGAGATTCGATACTGCTACGCCCGTCCCTTGGGGTGACTGTACCGGTCCACGATCACGTTGCGCGTCGCCATTGACCCCCGGTCCAGGGTGGCCTCATGCTAAAAGAAAACCAATAATTGGCCGCCACGTGGACGGGGGCCAGCACGGTCAACCCCCTTCCCCGAGGGCAAGTAAAATATTATTTTCGATTAACATTCTAGGATGATAACACTGAGGTTGGACAAGTGTTGATTTCTTAAGATGTACATGTGTTCATTATAGGATGTGATATACTTTGCCTATGGTTTATAAGATGTACTTTATATTCAATCGCATGGGTCACTCCTACGACAATATAGACAACAAAAAAGTTATAAACTATGATCAAATAGTTTCGTAAAGTTATATATTTAAATTAGGGGTACATAAACAATGGAATTTTGTGCTAAAATATATTTTGTCCTCTTTTTTTATAAGCAACATTGGCATCAACAATACATGTCCATAATCTCAATAAATGCCTCCAAACCCAAACCCAAACCCAACCCCTCCTCCTCCTCCTCCTCCTCCTCCTCTCTCTCTCTCTCTCTCTTTTATGTTTCTCTCTCGTTTATTCATGTTTGTTGCATACGATGTCTTTCCTCTTCTCTCGATAGAAAGAGATGAGTGATAAAAAGAGGTCAAAGATGAGAATGGATGAGTGCATGGCAACAACGTCAATCATCACGAAAAATGAGAGGAGGTTATGAGGTGACACATACACAAACAGGAGAGAGAGGAGAGAGATGGTGGAGGACATCAACTGTTAATGATGGTGGGTATAGTCAACAGTGGCTCAAGTTCGGATATGAGATTCATCAATGACGACTAGACTGGTGGGAAAAAAATGAGGTCTATTTTTATATACCTTTTAAAAAAAATTAAATTATCTAAAATTAATATCAACTAGGAAAAAAATCATTCAAGCACAATTTCTTTCAATTGCAATAGGAACTATCATTTGTTGGCCCATTGGTCATATGGTCAACCTGATTTTAATAATTGATCAAAACTCTGTCTGGATATACGAAGCTTGTTGGGACATCTCAGCTTCTTGGACATAAGCAAGATTGGATATTCACTCCGTTCAAGACTGAAGATCTGTTTGCCTACTTGAGTCTGTACTTCCTATGCAATGTAATTTTTCACTTTATTTGAGTCTAGGAATACATTGTACATCGAGTCGTACTGGCAAATAGGCTATCCCCAAAATAGTTCAAAATGTTTTTAAAATGACCTATCAAAATGTTTACAAAAAGGTTTTCAAAAAGGTTTTCAAAAATCACCAAAAATCTATTTTAAAACCCTAACCTAACCCTGACAGAACTCGGCCAGAGTTCGGCCAGAGTTCGGTTGGTGGCCGTTTGATTTTTGAATTCTCTGGAACTTGGTCCTCCTGCAGTTGCGGATTTGACCGAGATTTGCTCATCGAGTTCTGCCCGAATTCTGACAGAGTTCTCCCTTTGGAATTCCTATAAATAGAGATGGATTTCGATCATTTCAAATCACTCATTCACTTTCAATCTTCTCTCTATCTAAAAAGCTTTATGCCTTCCAAAGAGTTTTCTAGAGCTTTCATTTTCAGATTCCAAGCCAGTTACAATTCTCTAGTCGATTTGCCAGTGCGGTACGGTCTAGAAGTTTCTGAGAGATTGTAATCAGAAGGCTTGATTGAAGAATACCTCTTCACATTTGAAGTTGGACGAGTTCTTCGTATCAAAGCTCGCGTTGTAGAAGTTGCAAGGACTTCGTAAGAAAACTTGCAGTTTTTCCTATAGTGGATTCAACTGGTAGCAAGAGTTCTACCGACTGGATTAGTCCTCAACAGAGGGATACCAGTATACATCGCTGTCTTTGCGTTTGCTTTCTGAACTCTGCCTTTACATTATTTCAACTGTGATTATATACTGTGATTGTGTTGCTAACATTTTTTAATTAGCATTATTCCGCTGCCAACTCTATTCACCCCCCTCTAGAGTATTACGCTTTACTATATCGTTCCTACAATTGGTATCAGAGCGGGTGTTACAGGTAAAGCGAGGTAACAGTGCTATTATTTATTCATTATTTATTAGATCACAGCACATCACATGGCTACTATGAAATTTACAAGTGAAGGTCAGGCCACAAACAGACCCCCTCTGTTTGATGGTACTAACTACACTTATTGGAAAACACGGATGAGTTTCTTCTTGAAATCTCTTGATTTTGACTTATGGGCTATTGTTCTTGATGGCTATCAGAAGCCACCTCGTATAAATGTCGAGAAAGTTTTGGTTGAAAAACCCCAAAGCAGTTATACAGAGGAAGAAAAGAAAAAGGCCAGTCTTGACGCACGTGCCATTAATGCTCTTTTTTGTGCCTTAGACAGAACAGAATTTAACAGGGTATCTACATGCACAACGGCAAATGGTGTGTGGAAGCTTCTCGAAGTTACACATGAAGGCACGACTCAAGTCAAGGAGTCAAAAGTCAGCAGACTTACTCAAGAGTACGAGGCGTTCAAAATGAAGCCAAATGAAACAGTCACACAAATGTTCGAGAGGTTCTTGGATATTGTAAACCCTTTGTCCTCCTTAGGCAAAGATTACAGTAACCACGAAAAGATTCGCAAACTCCTGCGAGCTCTCACCAAGAACTGGATTCCAAAGGCTACAGCTATCATTGAAGGAAACGACCTCACCACAATGTCACTTGAAGTACTCATGGGTAAACTACTCACTCATGAACTGGAGCTACAAGATTTTGAAGAGCCTGCTCCAAAGGAGAAGACTATCGCCCTCAAGGCTCAGCACAGAAAAGCTGCTGAAGATGACTCAGACAGCAGTGGATCTGACGCTGAAGATCAAGCTCTCCTAGCAAGGAAGTTCAAAAGATTCATGAGACATGAGAAGAAAGTCAAAGAGAACAACAGCAACAACTGGTATCAAGAAGATGCTGTCTGCTATGGCTGTAAGAAGAAGGGACATATGAAGAAGGACTGTCCCATCAACTCATCATCGAGCAAGAAGAACAACAGGTATGAAAAAGGTAACCTGAAAAGATCAACGTCTCGAAAATATGCCAACACCAGCATATGGCATGAGAGTGAAGCTAGCGACTCAGAAGATGAACATTCAGAGGACGCTGCAAACATATGCTTCATGGCAATCGATCAGGTACCTACTGAACCTGTAGAAACATATGATGACTTCACCTTTGAGCAATTAGGAGATGCCTTCAGTGACCTGATGCTTGACTACAGGAAACTGCGTAGTAAATATTAGACCGCTAAGAAGGTACTCAAAGAGTACAAAGAAGAAATATGAAGACTTACCGACCTACTAGCTGAGGTTAGAGCTAATGTTAGTGAGTCTGGTGAGCTTTCCTCTATAAAGCTCTTATTACACGAGACTAAACAGTCATCCGAAGAGAAAGACAAGATTATAGACCAATTGAGAGAAGATCTTTCTAGAGAAAAGAAAAGTCTTCAATCTGCACAAATCATAATGGAATCACTCACTTCTGATTATACTAAGTTATATGACACTTCCAAAAGGTTGGAAATTAGGTTAGGAAAACAGCCTGAGCCTGCTGCTTCCTATCCTAACACGTGTTACTTACCGAGAATTCGGAACATTCCCAAGCCAAACACTGTCAGACCAAACCATATAAAACCTTTACCCCAAAAGGTTAAGCCCAAACATGATCATAGGTATGCATTCTTCTATACTAGAAAACCCAAACCTACCAACCATACACACCACTCAGCTTTCAACACTCGACATGCACAATGTCATTATTGTGGCCTCATTGGTCATATATCATCTGCATGTAGAATGAGAAAGCTTGTAGATTTAAATATTTATGCTTGGATACCTAAAGCTAACAATTCAGGACCCTACAAGAAATGGGTACCAAAGGTTTCATCTGCAAACTGTTTTGTAGGTGGAACACCCTTCACATACTAGAAGCAAATGGATCCTCGACAGCGGTTGCTCACGGCATATGACCGGTGACGCTACCCTATTTACAACACTGTCGAAGAAGAAGAAGGAAGGTTATGTTTCCTTCGGTAATAATTTGAAAGGGTATATTATTGGTATCGGTGATGTTGGTAGATGCTTAATGGCCAAAAGTGATGAGAGTCATCTATGGCACATGAGACTCGGTCATGCAAACATGGATACAATTTTAAGATTATCCACAAAGAAGATAGTACGCGGTTTACCAGACATAACATTCAAGAAGGATTCGGTATGCAGCCAATGTGAAAAGAACAAGGCTACCAGATCCACATTCAAGTCTGTAAACGCAGTATGTACTACTAGACCTCTACAATTGCTACACATGGATTTATTCGGTCCTAGCAGAGTTGCTAGCCTCAGAGGTAAATTATATGCATTTGTTATTGTAGATAATTTTTCTAGATACACGTGGGTATATTTCTTGACACGCAAGAATGACGCATTATCCGAATTTGTCGCCTTTTGCAAGAAAGTACAAAATGAAAAAGGTTACATGATCACTCGAATTAGAAGCGATCATGGAGGCGAATTCGAGAATGCTGATTTCGAGCAATTTTGTGACACACACGATTTCATACATGAGTTCTCCTGCCCTAGAACTCCACAACAAAATGGAGTTGTGGAACGTAAGAACAGAACTCTAACCGAAATGGCCAGAGTGATGTTAAATCAATTTAGCCTACCCAAATACTTCTGGGCTGAAGCTGTCAATACAGCTTGCTTTGTGCTCAATAGAGTTCTAATTCGACCCAAATCGAAGAAGACTCCATTTGAGTTATGGTTTGATAGAATTCCTTCAGTTTTATACTTTAAGATTTTTGGCTGTAAGTGCTTTATTCTTAATACTAAAGACAACTTGGAAAAGTTTGACGAAAAGGCCGATGAAGGTATATTTCTAGGTTATGCGGCCAAGAGCAAAGGGTACAGAGTCTTCAACAAACATACCATGATCATCGAAGAATCAATCAACGTCACTTTTGATGAAATGAACCAAATGACTCTCGATGACAGTGATGAAGATCTGCCTACATCAAGTTCAACATCAGCTGAACCTGAACCAAGCTCTGCACTAGCTGAACCCCCTAGAGGAGATCCAGGAACCAGCTACCTACAGAGTCTACCGAAGAGGTTAAAATTTACAGCTGATCATCCACAAGATTTGGTAATTGGTGACATTACCAAAGGAGTAAGTACTCGATCATCCAGTAGAGATATTGTTTCTAGTATTGCATTTATTTCACAGCTAGAACCTAAATCTATTGATGAAGCATGTAGTGATAGTTTCTGGATAGATGCCATGCAAGAGGAATTGAACCAATTCGAACGGAATCAAGTTTGGAAACTTGTTCCCAAGCCTATTGATCATCCGGTCATTGGCACCCGTTGGGTATTCCGAAACAAACTAAATGAGGATGGTTTAGTAACTCGTAACAAGGCTCGACTCGTAGCTCAAGGATACAATCAAGAAGAGGGTATCGACTACGATGAGACTTATGCCCCAGTTGCGAGATTAGAATCCATTCGAATGTTATGTGCATTTGCATGTTTTCATGATTTCAAACTTTTTCAAATGGATGTAAAAAGTGCTTTTCTAAATGGCTTTATAAAAGAAGAAGTTTTTGTAGCACAACCTCCGGGTTTCACGGATTTCAAAAATCCTGACCATATTTTCAAGTTGAAGAAAGCCTTATATGGTTTGAAACAAGCCCCTCGTGCTTGGTATGACCGTCTAAGCTCTTTTCTACTTGACAACGGTTTTTCAAAAGGAAAGGTTGACACTACACTATTTATTAAATCTTTTAATGGCAAGCTGCTTTTAATTCAAATCTATGTTGATGATATCATATTTGGATCTACTGATGAATCTCTTTGTCAAGAATTTTCTAAGTGTATGCAGAATGAGTTTGAGATGAGCATGATGGGAGAGCTGAAGTTCTTTCTCGGATTGTAAATCAAACAAACCGACAATGGGACGTTCATTAATCAAGCCAAGTACACAAAAGATTTGCTAAAGAAGTTCGATCTGGACAATGTCAAACCTATTGGCACTCCGATGGCAACTTCAACAAAGCTTGATTCTGACGAACAAGGCAAGCCAGTCGACACACGTAAGTATCGAGGTATGATTGGTAGTTTACTTTACTTAACTGCTAGTCGTCCAGATATAATGTTTAGTGTTTGCCTGTGTGCACGTTTTCAAGCTAACCCAAAGGAATCACATCTGACCGCAGTTAAGCGTATCTTCCGATACCTTAAGGGCACTTCTTCTGTCGGCTTGTGGTATCCCAAAACTAAATCCTTTGACCTTATTGGTTATTCGGATGCAGATTTTGCTGGATGCAAGGTTGATAGAAAAAGTACTAGCGGTACATGTCATTTCTTAGGCAAGGCTCTAGTCTCTTGGTTTAGTAAAAAGCAAAATTTTGTAGCCTTATCAACAACAGAGGCTGAGTATATCGCCGCAGGACGTTGTTGCGCTCAGATTTTGTGGATGAAACAAACCCTAGAAGACTTTAATTTATTTTTCACACATATTCCCATTTTCTGTGATAACACGAGCACCATTAATTTGACTAAGAATCCTGTATGTCATTCTCGTACTAAACATATCGAGATTAGACATCATTTTCTTAGAGATCATCATCAAAATGGAGATATAAACCTTGTGTACATAGATACTGAAAATCAATTAGCTGACATCTTCACTAAACCTCTAGCGGAAGATCGTTTCAATTATTTACGTCGAGAATTAGGAATTTTGGACGTCAATAATATTAATTTATTTTATTTTATGATTATATATCATTATGCAAAAACTGTGTTAGAGACAAGCTAATAAAGAGTCTGTCTGTCACCACAACTACGGTTGAAGCGAAGCGGTACTTAAGAGTTCCCCGGTGAACCTCCGCCAGCTGGGACAGTACTCCTACAGCTAATCTGAGACAGTCACTGTATAATGACATTTAATTCATAAAATATTATTAATTATGTTATTTGAAGACTAAAATAACTAATCTTTGAATTAAATATTTGCAACGAGTCAATGAAAAAGAAGTAGCAAAAATCAACCTGAAAGAACCCTAGGCGACTTCGGCCAGAACTCTGACCGAATTCGGCCCGAGTTCGGTGGAGGGTGTATGTGTATATATACAGAACCCGAGAGCTTCTTCTCTTCCATTGCTTCCAAACTTTCAAATAGCAGCTCCAGCCGCCCGAAACTCCTCCAAACCCTAGGTATTCACCAACCCATTGCTCCCTATCTACTTGGTGAAATCCTTCCAAATTTTGGAATCGTGCGGAGATCGTTCTTCTTTACAACATATCCAATTTTCGTGAGGTATAACTCCCTCTCTCTCCACCTTTCAAATTAGTGCTTTTTATTTCAATGGCACCTAGATTTAATCCGTCTAAGAGGAAGAAGACCACTCCTAGTGAGGAAGGGTCCTCTTCGAATCCTCACACGGATTCTTTATTTTCGCCGGTCCAAAAGAGCGACGGCGCTTTCGATGGGTTCTTCTTTCAAACCCTCGATCAAGCTTTATTATGGTACGGTGACTTTTCCACCCGATCCATATGTAGCGGCGCTCCGGTTAAATGGACGGTATTCCCTGATCATCGTCACTTATTTGAGGCATTAGGGTTACACTTACTTGTTAAACTGTGCTTCCCAATAGCTACTAATGCCATTAGATTGTTCTATTGCAATCTCGTAGTTAACACTTTTGACGTGAGCACACGTGTTTGAGGCATAGACATTGAGTTCAATGATGTCCTCCTAGCGGAGATTCTTGGTATTCCCAATGAAGGTGAACCGCTAGTTGATATCACGGAATTCGATTTCCCCGAAGGCACTACACTCACGAGTTTCAAAACGGAACTCTGTGCACCTGACAGAGTACGTTCTGGAAAGTTCAAGGCTAACAACCTGAACTTGTTTAACTACGAATTGCATCGCATCATCTACTCTACTCTTCTTCCAAAATCTACTTCCAAGGATGATGTGACTTCGCTTGAGCTGTCTGTGAGAACCGTCTCACTGTATCGGTATTTTATACGGATACGTGTTTATTTGAGCCGTATTTCGTATTTATCAATTTGCATGAAATTTTAAAATTTTCCTAAGTGGGATTTTCATGACTCGGTTTAACTTGGATTTGGTTTTATTTGGTTCGGTTCCACTTTGACTTGGCTTGGTTTAGTTTGGTTTTCATGAGATGAGGTGTATGATTTAGATTTAGTGGAGAGGAATGAATGGTGGAGATTGCTTGAGCTTGTTATATAAGCCACTTTTCTCTCTCCCTCCTCATTCACCATCATTCATTTCTTTTCCACCAAACCCTAGCCATTAGAGAGAGGCAAGTATACCTTGCCGAACCTTGAACAAATTTATTTTTTGTCTGTTCCATTCTCTTTCTTGTTACATTTTAAGCATGTTTAGAACTTGGAGTTTTCGGTTTTACCGAGTGGATTATGGTAGATCTAGCTTGTAGTATTTTCAGTTTTTATGGGTTTTGATCTGTCAAATTTGTATATTTTTGTCAACTGATGGTTCCATGTTGTAGAGAATTTCATTCTACCCAGATTTGACTCATGGAAGTCTGGATTTGGGGTTCCCATTGTTGTTTGGTGGAGCATGGAGGCCATGGTATTTTCCAAGGACATGTTCTCTGTGGGAGCCATTAATTGTACCTTTGTCTACATGCAACAATGAGTTGCTGAGCCGCATGAGCATTTTAGCATCTGAGCCGCATGAGCATTAATTAATTGCATGTCTCTTTTATTTTAGTTGCTTGCATGAATTTTGCATGCAATAATTTCTTGGCCGCATAGGCCTTTGGACAATTCCCTGGCCGCAGAGCCATGCACTAGAATAAGCCGCATGGCTTTATATAGAATGGTATTATTTAATTTTCTATGCATTGAATTGTTTGCAGCCGCATGGGAATTTACTCTCGGCCACCTTAGCATTAAATGCATGCACGTGGGAGCAAGATTAGCATTAATGCTTGGCCCCATTATCCTGGCTTAGCATTTAATGCTGGCACCCACAACATTATTTAATACATTAGCATGGCCTTACAAATTTGCTGGCCGCATGGATTATGGAAATTAATCCATTCAGTCGCATGCATTGGCAATGCATGTCAGCCGCATGCATTAGAAGTCTTTAGTATCAATGCCTATTTTAATGCAATTTCAAATACATGTCCAGCCATGCATTAAAGCCTTTAGTACTAAATGCATATTTTAAATGTTTAGAGCCGCATATGCTTATGCTGGCATTTAATGCTTAGGCTTAGAGCCGCATGTGCTTATGCTGGCATTTAATGCTTAGGCTTAGAGCCGCATATGCATACTAAAGCATTAGGCTTGAATGCTTATGCTAGCATTAAATGCTAGAATGCCTATGCTGGCATTAATCTTTAATGCTTAAAGCATTAATGCTTAAATAACTATGCTGGCATTAATATTATTTATGCTTAAAGTATTAGGCTTAAGGCTTAATACTAATATTTAGTATTTAATGCATATTTTGCATTATGCTTAGTGTATGGTGCTTTATACGAGTAAGCTTTAGCTAGCATGCATGCATGATTTAATTTGAACCGCATGGCCATTATTTATTTATTTATTTATTTGTTCGTATTTTCATGCAAGCAAATGTGAGACAGAGCCGCATGGCCTCTGGCCATTAAATAATATTATTATTTTGCATGGAATCTAAGGTGAGCCGCATAGGCTCCCTTCCCCCACTATCTAATATTTTGGCCACGTGAGCCACTCTTTTACTGGCAGTCATCATTTTATTGTTTGGCCACGTGCCCCTTTTTCCATTGTTTTGCTTACAAAGTAGAAGCTTGCATT
The DNA here is from genome assembly GCA_029216955.1 of Iris pallida. Taxonomy (NCBI): domain Eukaryota; kingdom Viridiplantae; phylum Streptophyta; class Magnoliopsida; order Asparagales; family Iridaceae; genus Iris; species Iris pallida. The sequence continues at coordinate 13,992,279 of JANAVB010004600.1, forward strand.
CATTACGGGTCCCACTCTCTTTGTCTTTTCTGATTGCGAAAATGTTTCTTGCTGGCAATTAATTTTGGAGCCGCATGGCCTCCCGCCCATTCTTGGCCGCATGGCCCCTTTTGTTATTTTCTGGCCGCATGGGTGGCCTCCCACTCTCTTTGACCGCATGTTTGTTCTCCCACTTTTGGACCGCATGGGTCCCACTTTGATTGTTTAAATGTTTTATTTTCCTGAATTGTGGTCAGAATTTCTTCCCACTCCCAACATGAAAATTGTAGAGTTTCTCCTTGGCTTCAAGAATATATATATTATTATTTAATTGTGCAAGTTTCTTCCTTCTTTGATAAATGACATGACACGACGGTGACCCGTAGTGGTGCACTCTTGAAATGAACTTGACATGATATTCTTGACATGATATTCTTGACTTGATAATTGACAGTGATAACTTGACATGATATGCTTGACCTGATTCTTGATAGTGACCCGCCGTGGTGCACTCTTGACATGATAACTTGAAATGATAAATAAGAATGACTTGATAGTGGCCCGTCGTGGCGCACTCTTGATAAGTAATAATGATAATGATAGTGGCCCGTCGTGGCGCACTCCTGACAAGAATTAATTAGTATCCTGACACCGTGGGTGATTGTGTTTGTACAAATGAAACCGTCTCGTCTTGCATCATGTCTAGGACATGAATTCCTGGTTTCCCACGGTCAGGGATTCATACTGAAATGGACTAAGGCTAATTACTAGAATAATCCAGTAGTTCATGGAGAGACTTTCCCAGTTACCTGTTGCCCCTTTGATCCCGGCCTTATATATATATATACATGGGATTTGTTGCTATCCGTCGAGATGAGCGCACTTCCAGCCCGCCGTCGAGTGTGGTACCTTAGGACACATGTATCTTACTACAGTGTGTCTGCTATATCATGCTATCTTTTCTTTTCTTTGCTGGGGTCATTCAGGTAGTAACAAACGGGTAACCGGACTTGGAAGAATCTCGCTGCATCTTGCTAGTAACTAGGCCTGTGATAACCCTAGTTAGTTAAAGTATCAAGCCGTACTTATTGCTTGGCCGTGAATGTTGGATGGAGTTCAGTCTGTCTAGTCTTGTCTTGATCTTGTACATGATTGTTACATGTCCTGATTTCTTATTTTATCCTGCCGATAAATGGTGGGAGAAACCAAGTTCCGTTCAGACGAAGGGTTACAACCCCGGTCCTTGTTTGGTTTACGGGTTGTAACCTGGTTATCTGAATAGTCCCATGGTCATCCCATCGTATATCACCTTCCCAGTTCTATTTATTTAACATGTTCTCCAGTTTACTTTATGCTAAATGATGATTTACTTACTGTCTTCCTATAATCGGGATAAGTGCATTGGTACTGCACAAATCTCGATCCTCCCTTACTTATTGCTTGCTTTGTTTACTAATGATTGCTGGTTTTAAGTTCATAGTTCGGCCTCCTTTGTGGTACTTGCTATTTGGGGTCTGACCCCACTGGTTTTGCATGGCCAAGTTCTAATAGAAGAGCCCGAAGGATCTACCGCACCATCTACTCGACGGTGACCAGCCGGAGCACCAGAGTGCCTCAGTGGGTTTCTTCTTCATTCTTCCACTGATATGTAAATTCTCCTCTTGTAACGTTTAGCCCCGAGCACGTGTTTAGCTCGTGTTTTGGTATTTTCCTTGATACTGTAGCCTACGGGCATAAACATGATATGTGTATTCTAGACTATAGCTAGTCCTTATCATGTACGACTAATACTCTAGCTAGTCCTCAGTTCTGTGGTACTGGCTTCATGATCAGTCATGTATATATGGTTCGGGACGCCTTACTATTGTATGTATGATGATCGTACTCTTTGCTATTGTATAATTGCCTGTTATTGAGATACCTAGGATTGTTAAACCATAGGATTGACTGATGGCTTGTAGAGTAACCCCCATGTCTTGACAGCTTATACGTGATTTCAGAGTATTAACGTACTTTGGGATTGCGTAGCTGGCTATGTCTGCCCCCGCTCTCCGGTATTCCGGTTCTGGGGCGTGACATGGTTTTAGTGGTGGCGCCATGCAGGTCTGAATCTCGATTTTCAGATTTGTGGGGGTTACCATGTTTAGATATCTCAATCACGATTATCCTTATTGATCTCCTTCGGATTATTCTCTATCTCTGATACTTGATTTGATATCTGTTTTGATCGTTGGTCATTCCTGTTCCCATGATTTGATCTTGTGTCCTTCAACTTTCAAGGGCACTGTTCTTGATCCTTCTGATTACCTTGTTCGTGTTTTGTCGAGAGCAGCTCAGCATTCTTCAGCCAGGCCAGTTATGGAGGATCAGTCATAGCATGCAGGAAGAGATATCAGTCCATCTCGATCAGCCAGTCTCTTCTGTCTTTGTATCTTGAGACAGGTGATAAGTTCATGCATCTGTTTCAACTACGATGACACGTCCTGGGTAGAGTCATGTCTTGAACTAAGTCATTGGTACCGACTTACCTTGAGGCTTGACTTTTATCCATTTTTGGAATCAGTTTAGGCCAGCGAGTACGTTGGTTCCTACACAACTGTCTCAGGAGACATATTGATCCATATGCCTCCAACCCTTCTTGATCATGATTGTGTTTGTTCTTGTGCATTTACTTACTGCTTACATATTTAATTACATTACTGATTGTTTTACTTTACTTATATGCCGTACTTGATTTATTGAGATTGTTGAGTTTCCTGGAGCTTTGTTTTGTTATCTTGCTCGACTAGCCTCAGGAAATTCCGAGGACGGAATTTTTCTAAGGTGTGGAGAGTTGTGAGAACCGTCTCACTGTATCGGTATTTTATACGGATACGTGTTTATTTGAGCCGTATTTCGTATTTATCAATTTGCATGAAATTTTAAATTTTTCCTAAGTGGGATTTTCATGACTTGGTTTAACTTGGATTTAGTTTTATTTGGTTCGGTTCCACTTTGACTTGGCTTGGTTTAGTTTGGTTTTCATGAGATGAGGTGTATGATTTAGATTTAGTGGAGAGGAATGAATGGTGGAGATTGCTTGAGCTTGTTATATAAGCCACTTTTCTCTCTCCCTCCTCATTCACCATCATTCATTTCTTTTCCACCAAACCCTAGCCATTAGAGAGAGGCAAGTACACCTTGCCGAACCTTGAACAAATTTATTTTTTGTCTGTTCCATTCTCTTCCTTGTTACATTTTAAGCATGTTTAGAACTTGGAGTTTTCGGTTTTACCGAGTGGATTGTGGTAGATCTAGCTTGTGGTATTTTCAGTTTTTATGGGTTTTGATCTGTCAAATTTGTATATTTTTGTCAACTGATGGTTCCATGTTGTAGAGAATTTCATTCTACCCAGATTTGACTCATGGAAGTCTGGATTTGGGGTTCCCATTGTTGTTTGGTGGAGCATGGAGGCCATGGTATTTTCCAAGGACATGTTCTCTGTGGGAGCCATTAATTGTACCTTTGTCTACATGCAACAATGAGTTGCTGAGCCGCATGAGCATTTTAGCATCTGAGCCGCATGAGCATTAATTAATTGCATGTCTCTTTTATTTTAGTTGCTTGCATGAATTTTGCATGCAACAATTTCTTGGCCGCATAGGCCTTTGGACAATTCCCTGGCCGCAGGGCCATGCACTAGAATAAGCCGCATGGCTTTATATAGAATGGTATTATTTAATTTTCTATGCATTGAATTGTTTGCAGCCGCATGGGAATTTACTCTCGGCCACCTTAGCATTAAATGCATGCACGTGGGAGCAAGATTAGCATTAATGCTTGGCCCCATTATCCTGGCTTAGCATTTAATGCTGGCACCCACAACATTATTTAATACATTAGCATGGCCTTACAAATTTGCTGGCCGCATGGATTATGGAAATTAATCCATTCAGTCGCATGCATTGGCAATGCATGTCAGCCGCATGCATTAGAAGTCTTTAGTATCAATGCCTATTTTAATGCAATTTCAAATACATGTCCAGCCATGCATTAAAGCCTTTAGTACTAAATGCATATTTTAAATGTTTAGAGCCGCATATGCTTATGCTGGCATTTAATGCTTAGGCTTAGAGCCGCATGTGCTTATGCTGGCATTTAATGCTTAGGCTTAGAGCCGCATATGCATACTAAAGCATTAGGCTTGAATGCTTATGCTAGCATTAAATGCTAGAATGCCTATGCTGGCATTAATCTTTAATGCTTAAAGCACTAATGCTTAAATAACTATGCTGGCATTAATATTATTTATGCTTAAAGTATTAGGCTTAAGGCTTAATACTAATATTTAGTATTTAATGCATATTTTGCATTATGCTTAGTGTATGGTGCTTTATACGAGTAAGCTTTAGCTAGCATGCATGCATGATTTAATTTGAACCGCATGGCCATTATTTATTTATTTATTTATTTGTTCGTATTTTCATGCAAGCAAATGTGAGACAGAGCCGCATGGCCTCTGGCCATTAAATAATATTATTATTTTGCATGGAATCTAAGGTGAGCCGCATAGGCTCCCTTCCCCCACTATCTAATATTTTGGCCACGTGAGCCACTCTTTTACTGGCAGTCATCATTTTATTGTTTGGCCACGTGCCCCTTTTTCCATTGTTTTGCTTACAAAGTGGAAGCTTGCATTCATTACGGGTCCCACTCTCTTTGTATTTTCTGATTGCGAAAATGTTTCTTGCTGGCAATTAATTTTGGAGCCGCATGGCCTCCCGCCCATTCTTGGCCGCATGGCCCCTTTTGTTATTTTCTGGCCGCATGGGTGGCCTCCCACTCTCTTTGACCGCATGTTTGTTCTCCCACTTTTGGACCGCATGGGTCCCACTTTGATTGTTTAAATATTTTATTTTCCTGAATTGTGGTCAGAATTTCTTCCCACTCCCAACATGAAAATTATAGAGTTTCTCCTTGGCTTCAAGAATATATATATTATTATTTAATTGTGCAAGTTTCTTCCTTCTTTGATAAATGACATGACACGACGGTGACCCGTAGTGGTGCACTCTTGAAATGAACTTGACATGATATTCTTGACATGATATTCTTGACTTGATAATTGACAGTGATAACTTGACATGATATGCTTGACCTGATTCTTGATAGTGACCCGCCGTGGTGCACTCTTGACATGATAACTTGAAATGATAAATAAGAATGACTTGATAGTGGCCCGTCGTGGCGCACTCTTGATAAGTAATAATGATAATGATAGTGGCCCGTCGTGGCGCACTCCTGACAAGAATTAATTAGTATCCTGACACCGTGGGTGATTGTGTTTGTACAAATGAAACCGTCTCATCTTGCATCATATCTAGGACATGAATTCCTGGTTTCCCACGGTCAGGGATTCATACTGAAATGGACTAAGGCTAATTACTAGAATAATCCAGTAGTTCATGGAGAGACTTTCCCAGTTACCTGTTGCCCCTTTGATCCCGGCCTTATATATATATACATGGGATTTGTTGCTATCCGTCGAGATGAGCGCACTTCCAGCCCGCCGTCGAGTGTGGTACCTTAGGACACATGTATCTTACTACAGTGTGTCTGCTATATCATGCTATCTTTTCTTTTCTTTGCTGGGGTCATTCAGGTAGTAACAAACGGGTAACCGGACTTGGAAGAATCTCGCTGCATCTTGCTAGTAACTAGGCCTGTGATAACCCTAGTTAGTTAAAGTATCAAGCCGTACTTATTGCTTGGCCGTGAATGTTGGATGGAGTTCAGTCTGTCTAGTCTTGTCTTGATCTTGTACATGATTGTTACATGTCCTGATTTCTTATTTTATCCTGCCGATAAATGGTGGGAGAAACCAAGTTCCGTTCAGACGAAGGGTTACAACCCCGGTCCTTGTTTGGTTTACGGGTTGTAACCTGGTTATCTGAATAGTCCCATGGTCATCCCATCGTATATCACCTTCCCAGTTCTATTTATTTAACATGTTCTCCAGTTTACTTTATGCTAAATGATGATTTACTTACTGTCTTCCTATAATCGGGATAAGTGCATTGGTACTGCACAAATCTCGATCCTCCCTTACTTATTGCTTGCTTTGTTTACTAATGATTGCTGGTTTTAAGTTCATAGTTCGGCCTCCTTTGTGGTACTTGCTATTTGGGGTCTGACTCCACTGGTTTTGCATGGCCAGGTTCTAATAGAAGAGCCCGAAGGATCTACCGCACCATCTACTCGACGGTGACCAGCCGGAGCACCAGAGTGCCTCAGTGGGTTTCTTCTTCATTCTTCCACTGATATGTAAATTCTCCTCTTGTAACGTTTAGCCCCGAGCACGTGTTTAGCTCGTGTTTTGGTATTTTCCTTGATACTGTAGCCTACGGGCATAAATATGATATGTGTATTCTAGACTATAGCTAGTCCTTATCATGTACGACTAATACTCTAGCTAGTCCTCAGTTCTGTGGTACTGGCTTCATGATCAGTCATGTATATATGGTTCGGGACGCCTTACTATTGTATGTATGATGATCGTACTCTTTGCTATTGTATAATTGCCTGTGATTGAGATACCTAGGATTGTTAAACCATAGGATTGACTGATGGCTTGTAGAGTAACCCCCATGTCTTGACAGCTTATACGTGATTTCAGAGTATTAACGTACTTTGGGATTGCGTAGCTGGCTATGTCTGCCCCCGCTCTCCGGTATTCCGGTTCTGGGGCGTGACACTGTCCGCCATGTACCATATTCTTAAGGGGATTCCTTTTTCCACCCCTAAGACAATCATTCAGATGATGGGACGTTGTCGTGCTAGAGATCGAAATCTCTCTTACGCGATGATTCTCCCTCGTATCTTTCAGCGATTCGAGATCGATCTATCGACTTGTACTCAAGACTCTGAGCCCAAGTTACTCCAGCTTTCTCGTCGCAGCCGGACTACTTCAGCTCCACCTCCTGCTCCTCCTACTGCACCATCTTCACCACATCAGCCGTATGCCATGACTTTTGAGGGCATACATCAGCATTTATCAGCTTTGCACGTCTCGATGACAGACATGGCTCGCGAGCGTTAGTTTCGCGATGTCACCCGTTATCAGGCGATGGCAAACTCCTTGGCTGATCTTCGATTCGCTCAGACTGGTTATTCAGCCGGTTCCATCCCTCGAGATCCAGCTTTTCGGGTTACCGCTGTGAGGATGCGGCTGTTCATGCCTACTTCCAGCCAGGTAACGCCTATGACTGGTATCGTGCACCTCGAGATTACGTTGGTGAGTTCTATGCTGGCGCCCCTACTCATCCTACTGGCGCTGGTACTTCTGGTGCTGGTACTTCCGGTCATGCTGGCCACGCTGCTGATGATATTGATGAGGATAGTGATGATGAGATCTGATTTGATTATTAGTGATATTCTATTGTATACTTGGAAATGCTCCGACATTCCAAGTTTTTATCATTTACTTTTTATCAGTACTTTGTAGTTTGCTATCAGTACTTTTTATCTTCATGGACATGTTTATGATGTTTCATTTATGACATCTCAGTTTATTTCAGCATTTTGTTTAAGCACTATCTCTTTATACTGCTTCTCCATTTTAAACTGCCTGTGAAATAGCATGTCTGAGATTTTTTTATATTTTTGAAGCAATACATGCCTGTGATGATAATTTGTAGAAACATTACATGCCTGTGATGCTATATCTCTAATTCTTATACTATATTTCTTTTATTTGTTTTCTCGTTATTTGTTACTTATGCATTGATTGCAGGAGAGTCTTCTGCATTTACTGCGGGGGAGCCTTCTCTTGTGCAATTCTTTTGCTAAGTGACAAAGGGGGAGAAAATTAAAAATGATCTAACATTTTTTTGAGTTAAATACAGGTTATGAACAATTTCTATTTTTTGATATTTTTGAACAAGCGTGAACAAGCTTAATGTTATATCATTCATAGTTTGTCAATTATCAAAATGGGGGAGATTGTTGGCCCATTGGTCATATGGTCAACCTGATTTTAATAATTGATCAAAACTCTGTCTGGATATACGAGGCTTGTTGGGACATCTCAGCTTCTTGGACATAAGCAAGATTGGATATTCACTCCGTTCAAGACTGAAGATCTGTTTGCCTACTTGAGTCTGTACTTCCTATGCAATGTAATTTTTTACTTTATTTGAGTCTAGGAATACATTGTACACCGAGTCGTACTGGCAAATAGGCTATCCCCAAAATAGTTCAAAATATTTTTAAAATGACCTATCAAAATATTTACAAAAAGGTTTTCAAAAAGGTTTTCAAAAATCACCAAAAATCTATTTTAAAACCCTAACCTAACCCTGACAGAACTCGGCCAGAGTTCGGCCAGAGTTCGGTTGGTGGCCGTTTGATTTTTGAATTCTCTGGAACTTGGTCCTCCTGCAGTTGCGGATTTGACCGAGATTTGCTCATCGAGTTCTGCCCGAATTCTGCCCGAATTCTGACAAAGTTCTCCCTTTGGAATTCCTATAAATAGAGATGGATTTCGATCATTTCAAATCACTCATTCACTTTCAATCTTCTCTCTATCTAAAAAGCTTTCTGCCTTCCAAAGAGTTTTCTAGAGCTTTCATTTTCAGATCCCAAGCCAGTTACAATTCTCTAGTCGATTTGCCAGTGCGGTACGGTCTAGAAGTTTCTGAGAGATTGTAATCAGAAGGCTTGATTGAAGAATACCTCTTCACATTTGAAGTTGGACGAGTTCTTCGTATCAAAGCTCGCGTTGTAGAAGTTGCAAGGACTTCGTAAGAAAACTTGCGGTTTTTCCTATAGTGGATTCAACTGGTAGCAAGAGTTCTACCGACTGGATTAGTCCTCAACAGAGGGATACCAGTATACATCGCTGTCTTTGCGTTTGCTTTCTGAACTCTGCCTTTACATTATTTCAACTGTGATTATATACTGTATTGTGTTGCTAACATTTTTTAATTAGCATTATTCCGCTGTCAACTCTATTCACCCCCCCTCTAGAGTATTACGCTTTACTATATCGTTCCTACATCATTTACTCTATAATTATATATATTTTTAAGTTCATAGAATTGGACATGTGGAATAGTGATTGTAACAAAAATTAACTAAATATAGACAAAAAAAAATAATTTTACTATATTTTTTCTATATGTAATTATATAAATATAGCATATACATGTTAGTCCCGGGGCTTGATCAAAGATGGTAAAACAGATGCAACAAAGATCTACGATGATACAAATACCAAATAATCCGATTATAATATGGAGGAGGAAAATAGAGAAGAGAAGATCTCTCGTTCTTCCTTGCAAACGTGTTGCAATTGGGACAGAACGAGTTACAAAAATCTAGAGAGAGATGAGAAAAAGAACAATGCTGGGGTGTCAAAACACCATTGCTCAAAGCAAGATTCGCCCCACACGATCTGCTTCCAGGAATCAGCAAGTTTGAAGAACTTGTGGAACGCTCGAAGTCACCTCTGTTCTGACTCCTCGGATGGACTTGCAATGGCGGCAGCAGCTCTCTCTCTCTTTCTCCTTTTCTGACTTCTATTTTTCGTAGTCACCATAAAGGAGGCCAGAAGAGAGTATTTATAGAGAGAGGGTGGAAACCCTAGCCGCCTCTTCAGTTATGGAAAGATTGAATCAAATCCCAAAAAGATAGCAACGAGATTAATTCAAATCCCACAAAGATAGGAACGAAATTAATTCAAATCCCACAAAGATAGGATCTGAATTAATCGCATTGATTCAGTCTTTCCATAACTGACTTGTAATCTGCACAGTCAGCGGAGCCCTCCATGCGGCAGCAGCAGCAGCAGCCTGGCCGCATGAGCCTCATGGCCGCATGGGCCGCATGGACCACATGAGCCGTATGAGCCGCATGGTCGCATGGCCCGCATGGGCCGCATGGATCGCATGAGCCGCATGAGCCGCATGAGCCGTATGAACCGCATGAACCGCATGAACCGCATGAGCCGCATGGCCGCATGGCCGCATGAGCCGCATGCCGCATATGAGCCGCATAAAGACCGCATGACTGCTGACGTGCTAAGTGCAAAGTGCGCCAACAAAACGCTATATTACGCCTCATGAGCCCATGAGCCCATGAGCCCGAGTCCGAGTCCGAGTCCGAGTCCGAGTCCGAGTCGCTAAGCCCCTATGGGGCTTAGCTCCAAATGGAATTAATCCAAGAGAATGACAAAAGCATTAATGCTTAATCCTTGGAGCCTTATTCTTACCTCCTAGTAAAATCACCCACATGGTTCCCTCCTTAGGGTCACCACCCCATGTGCATCTCTCAACAACCCACCCAAGTATATATGTTGAGATAACTCATGGTGCATTTCCGATGTGGGACTAAAATTTACAAGGCATGTTGAGAGCAAGCTCTCTCCATGTAAAGAAAGCACCAACAATCCCCCACATATCACAACATATATATGTGTCCAGGGTTGAGCGTTCCCCACAGTAACTGTCCATTTTGTATTAGGATAGATGTCGCCGACGACTTGAATCTTCCCGCATGGGTTAAATAACAATGTGATACAAGAATGGACTACGCCTTGAATTCTGCACCACAGTTGTAATTCTTCCCACTCACAAAGTGTAGTTATGTGTGCTTCTGGCTGCACATTAAAGGCCCTGTGCCAGCCTGGTTTCAGTGTATAATTTTGGGCGTCTACAAGTTTATCCTCAAGAGACGGCCTGATATCTCTTTTCATACACTATAGGTGAGTTCTTTATTAAAGAGATATGGCATGAAGCCTTGCGCTTCCTTGCGGTGCTACGCCGCTATGACATGGCCTGAAGCCGAGGCATTATCCCTACCTGGGAACCTCATCGTAGTGTCATACTACTGTAGCATGAGGTCTCAGCCTCTTTGTAGTGCCAATCTACTCAGCATGAAGCCTAAGGCTTCCTTGCGGTGTTACGCCGCAACGATATGGCTTGCAATGCCGAGGCTTTACCCCTACCTGGGTACCTCATCGTGGTGTCGTACCACTGTAACATGGGGCCATCCTCCCCTTTGTAGTGTTGTCTACAACTCTTTAATTTCGTCATACAGCATTAGGCTACCTGCCTATTTGCGGTGCTACGCCGCTATGACTTGGCTTGCAAAGTCGAGGCATTACCCCTACCTGGGAACCTCATGGTGGAGTCATCCCACTGTAGCATGGAGTTTCACTCCTTGTAGTGCTGCTCTACCGTGCTTCTTGTAAAGCACACCAGGCATTCACTCTGCCTGAGAACTCATTAAGGCGTTTAAGCCAACCTTCCACAGGATCTATTTTTTCCGCAGAAAAATACATAGTAGACAACAGTGGTTATGGGTCCGTATCCCTTCCATGTTCCAGAGAACAAGTACCCACTGTTACCTGATAGTTTCCCAGTCAGTGATCCTCCTTTGAACCAAAAGTTAGATGCCTAGTAGATTTCTCTTTGAACTAATAGCATAAAACTTTATGGTAGGATTACAAAGACACACTATCAGAATGCCTTCAAGCCCATTTTACAAGCTGTGTCATCGACCAACTGGCGCTTGAGGCCCTTTGTGAACGGATCTGCCAGGTTCTCCTGACTCCGAACATCAACCACTGCAATTACACCTCTTTTGATAAGATCGTGTACTGCCCTGTGCTTCAACCGCACAGTCCTCTTTTTTTCGTTGAAGAGGTCATTTGATGCCACCGTCGCAGTCGCCTGGTTGTCATAGTATATCGGTATCGCGGTATCTGAGCCCCAACCACTGGAAGATCATACATGAGCTCCCGAAGCCATTCTGCTTCATCTGCTGCAGTTTCAAGTGCATAGAATTTAGATTCCATGGAGGAACGAGAGAGTATAGTCTGCTTCTTTGACTTCCACGATATAACAGCTCCACCTAAGGAAAAGACATATCCACCTGTGGATCTCTCGCTTTCCACCTCTGAACACCAGCTAGCATCACTGAAGCCTTCCACTACTGTCGGATACCCGTTGTAGTGCAGTGCATATGTCTGAGTCTTCTTGAGATATCTCATCACCCGCTTCACAGCTTTCCAGTGCTCAACCCCTGGGTTGCTTGTGAACCGACTCAGCATCCCCACGGCGAAAGCTATGTCAGGCCTTGTGGCAGTGGTAGCGTACATCAAACTTCCGATAACGCTAGAATACTCCAGCTGCCTGACGCTTTCCCTCGAGTTTGGCTTCAGCTTCTGATCACACCTGTATGGTGTATCGATCCCTGTAAGATTCTTACACCCATAGCGTGTGAGCATCTTCTCAATGTAGTGAGATTGAGACAGCGCTACTCCAGTGTCTGTCCGGATGATCTTTATGCCCAAGATGACATCTGCATCCCCCAAGTCCTTCATACTGAACTTGGTTGAAAGGAACTTCTTTGTCTCTGTGACACAGCCTATATCCGTGCCTAGGATTAGCATGTCGTCCACGTACAGACAAACGATGACTCCTCTTCCATCAGCGAACTTTGTGTAAACACATTTGTCCGTCTCGCTGACTCTGTAGCCGTTTGACCTAATAACTTTGTCAAACTTCTCATGCCATATTTTGGGAGCTTGCTTCAAACCATACAATGATTTCACCAACTTGCAGACTTTGTCTTCAAGACCTTTGACGACAAATCCATCTGCCTGTTGCATGTAAATCTCTTCGGTCAGCTCTCCATTTAGGAATGCAGTCTTTACATCCATCTGGTGTATCACCAACTTATATATGGCTGCTAGAGCGATTAACATTCTGATGGTGGTCATCCGAGCTACTGGAGCGTACGTGTCAAAGTAGTCTATCTCCTGTTTCTGAGAAAATCTCTTGGCTACCAGCCTGGCCTTGAACTTGTCAATAGTTCCATCTGCCTTCATCTTCTTCTTGAAGACCCATTTACATCCGATGGGCTTTTCTCCTTCAGGTAGATCTACCAACACCCATGTGTTATTGGAGGTGATAGAGTCAAACTCGTCATTCACTGCCTCCTTCCAGAAGATAGCATCTCTGGTCTTCATCGCCTCATCATAGGTAAGCGGATCTGCTTCCATATGATAGGTGACAAAGTCATTTCCGAAGTCTTTCGGTCTCCTCGCTCGCTTAGCTGACGGCTCTATGAGTTCTGGTACAAGAGTTGTTTCATCAACAACAACTTCTTCTTGGACTACTGGCCCATATGAGATTTCAGTCTCATTTGCACCTACATCATTTTCCGGAATGTCCGAAAGAACAATGTTTTTGTCTTTAGCAAACTTGTCTTCAAAGTATTCAGCATCGCGAGATTCGATGATATGATTTGGCTCAATATCAAGAAATCTCCTAGCATCACTCTTCTCGGCATACCCCAAGAAGATCGCCTTTGTAGTCCTTGTCCCTAGCTTCTGAATCTTCAGATCTGGAAGCTTCACATACGCCAGACACCCCCACACTCGAATGACATTCAAGTTTGGTCTGACTTTGAGCCAGAGTTCATAAGGAGTTACGTCCGAAGTTGCATATTGCACTCTATTTAGAATAAAAGTGGCCGTCAATGCAGCTTCTCCCCAGTAGCATTTAGGAAGACCCGCGGTTAGCAGCATTGAGTTCATCATTTCTGTCAACGTTCTTTTCTTCCTCTCCGCTACTCCGTTGGATTGAGAAGAATATGGAGCAGTAGTCTCGCATATGATTCCATGTTCTTTGCAGAACGATACGAATTCATGAGACCTGTACTCTCCACCTCGATCACTTCTTAACCTCTTGAGTTGTTGTCCAGTTTGCCGTTCAGCTTCGGCCCTGAACTCTCTGAACTTCTCGAAAGCTTCATCTTTAGACTTGAGCAAGTAGACGAACGCGTATTTTGAGAAGTCGTCGATGAAGGTTATGAAATACTTCATCCCGACCTTCGTGGAAAAATGTTTGAAGTCACAGATATCGGAGTGCACCAACTCCAGAAGATCTGTGCTTCGATTGACCCGATGAAAGGGTTTCCTTGTGATCTTCGTCTGAGCACACACTTCACACTTCTCCACCTTACCCCCACATTTAGAGATAAGTCCTAGACTAGACATTTTGTTAATTCTTTTACAATGAACATGTCATAGTCTATTATGCCACAACTCAAGAGAATAATCAGAAAATGCAACTGCATTAATGTCATCAAACTGGTTGACAAGCTGAATTTTAAACATTCCTTCGGTTTGATAAGCCTTCCCGAAGTATGTTCCTTTCTTGGACATCACCATATGACCAGCATTGATGTCCATCCTCAAGCCTGTATTGCAGAGCAGGCTCCCAGAGATCAGGTTCTTGGCAATCGCCGGAACATACTTCACACCTTGAAGCGTCAGAGTGTTGTCACGCCCCAGAACCAGAATACTGGAGAGCGGGGGCGGACACAGCCAGCTACGTATAATGAAATGGAATCCATCTCATTATACGGTCACGACTGTCTAGAAATATGAGGGTTTATCTACAAGCCATCAGTCTCTTAAGGTCATATATTATCCTATTGTCTCAATCTCAACCAACTAATAATAGTCACAAGATATCAGATCACCAAATATACAATTGTAAGGCGTTCCAAACATTACATATCCAGATGATCATGAAGCTAGTCGTACAAAATGTAAGGACTAGCAAGAGTTAAGTCATACATGATCAACCTCGAGTTGCCAATCATGTTTACAGCCCGTAGGCAGACAGAAAGTAAAGTTGCAAACGAGCTAACACTTGCTCGGCGGCTAAACGTCTCAAAAGAATAATGTACAATTACAGTGGGAGAACAAAAGAAACCCACTCGTTGCCAGGATTCCCTCTAGTGGTCACCATCTGGCTGGAAAGCAGGTAGATCCTTTGCTGCTGCTCCGGTATCTGGCCATACAAAACCAGCTGGGTCAGACCCCAGAAAGAGCAAGTGCCACAAAGGAGGCTTCACTTAGGAACCCAAAACCAGTAAATTAGCATAATAATATAATTACATAATAAGAGACAGTAATTTAAGAAAAGCATGATAGGTGAAAATAAAAGACAATCTTGTACAGAATCGATAAAAGACAGAACATATGGAAAACATGACAGGATGATATACGATGAGACAACCATGGGACTATTCAGATAACCATGTTACAACCCGTAAACCAAACAAGGACCGGGGTTGTAATCCTTCGTCTGAATGGAACTTGGATTCTCCCATCATTTATCGGCAAAATATAAGAAAATCATGACAGGTAGCAATTCTTGTGCAGGAATCAAGACAAGACTAGACAGGTTATACTTCACTCAATCAATCACGGCCAAGCAAATACTACGGCTTACTACTTTAACTAACTAGGGTTATCACAAACCTAATTACTAACAAGATGCAATGAGAATTCCAAGTCCGGTTACCTGTTTGTTACTACCTGAGTGATCCCAGCAAGAAAAGAAAAAGATAGCAAGATATAGCAGACACACTGTAGTAAGATACATGTGTCCTAAGGTACCACACTCGACGGCGGGCTGGAAGTGCGCTCATCTCGACGGATAGCAACAAATCCCAAGTATATATATATAAGGCCGGGACCAAAGGGGCAACGGATAACTGGAAAATTCTCCATGAACTATTTGATCAATCTAGTCATTAATCCTAGCCATATTCAGTATGAATCCCTGACCGTGAGAAAACCAGGGATTCATGTCCTAGACATGATGCAAGACAAGACAGGTTCATTTGTACAAACATAATCGCCCACGGTGTCCAGACCATTTATTCTTGTCAAGTCGTGTTAGCCGTCGCAACAGCATAAGTCAAGTCAAGTCAAGTCAAGTTAAGAGTGCGCCGCCACGGGCCACTATCAAGTCAGGTTGGTCATGTCAGGAGTGTACCACTACGGGTCACTGGCAAGGAGATCAGAGAATACCAGAATCATAATTCACAGAAAACCCCAAGAACCATACTAGTCATAAACAATTACTTAAAAATCGTGTTAGGCCGTGTCGGGTCAAGATAGCCGTGCTGTGTTAAATAGATCTCAGGAAAACCCAATCCACAAAGAGAAACCAAATCGAGAAATAAAACCAAAACTCCAAGAGCCAATGGGTTAAACAAGAGGTCAGGGGGGCAGCGTACACACAAAAGCATGCACACAGGGAGCTGCATACACGAAAGTCACACACGCTCAAGGGGAGCAGCGTACGTGAAAAGTCACGCACGCTCAAGGGGAGCAGCGTAACGTGAAAAGTCACGCACGCTCAAGGGGAGCAGCGTACGTGAAAAGTCACGCACGCTCAAGGGGAGCAGCGTAACGTGAAAAGTCACGCACGCTCAAGGGGAGCAGCGTAACGTGAAAAGTCACGCACGCTCAAGGGGAGCAGCGTAACGTGAAAAGTCACGCACGCTCAAGGGGACACGCTTCCAACAGGAAGCGTACCCAAGGCTCAGTGGCGTAAGCTAAGAAGCTCTGCACACTGCTCACTGTCTTCTCCAAACAGCAAGAATACCATGGTCGAACTCAAGCTTCAAAGCATCACAACTTGGCCATCCGAACTCCAAATCCGGATTTTCAAAACTCCAACTGGAGTGAAACTGAATGCTCTTCCACAAACAAGCATCAAAACACATAAAAATCCAACTTAAGCAGATCAAAACCATGCAAAACCGAAAATAGAGAAAACTTAGATCTAGGACAATGGAGGCTCCAAATCACAAAATGCTAAGTTCTAATGTTGATCACCATGTCCTAATCTATCAAATGGACAAGTAAAAGAGGGTTCTCAAGTGATGGCAAGGTGTACTTGCCTATGGGTGGATGTTGTGTAGAGGAAGGAGAAGAAGAAGAAGAAGAAAATAAATGGTGGTTATGAGGAGAGAGAAAATGTTGGTGGAGTTTTAAAGAGGGTGGGATGTGGTGTGTTGAGGGTGGAGCATAGGCTAAGGTGTACCAATACATGATAAACCAAACCAAACCAAACCAAACCAATTAAAACCGAGCCAGGACAAAACCCAAAATACGAGAAATACCGAAATTCCATAAGTCGAAAAAAATAAAAATACATGCCAAAATCCAGATACGAATATAAATACGAAATACGGGAAATACGGAAAATGAGGGTGACAACTCTACCCACCTTAAAAGAATTCCGTCTTCGGAATTTAATCAAGGAGCTAGAGATTGCCACGACAAGCTACACTAAGCACAGGCAAGTTACACTAAGCAGTTCAATCATACAATCATACAATGCAAGCAAGGAAGAGAAAACGTAAGGCATAAGGAAGACATTATACCTCACGAGTCAAACAAGTAGGGATATCGTGATCGGATGTCATCCTTACACTCTCACGTTTGACTGTCCCAAGGAGCGATGAACTCAAGCAACATGAACTAAACTGATAGTTTTGCGCTTGAGGTCTCTCCCCTTGGTCAAACAGGGACACGGGCCTTTCTTCATACGAAAAGGTTAAAGGCTATTGGTACCAACCTTTTCGAATGATCTAGGACATGGCTCGGGTTCGGGATATACCGTTGTAATTAGGACACATGAAACATGACACGTGTCCCGCATAACGACGGCGGAAAGCAAGACAATAGGACACAGATACCTCTCTGCCGATTCTGGATCTGGGCCTGGGCCAGGGCGAACTGCTGAGGCCTCTGTTGCTGGAAGGCCTGGGCCTGAGACGGCAATGGACCCGGGAACGGGAGCTGCTGTGGTTGGTGAACTGGAGCTGATTCTGGTGCTGGTGCTGGTCCCATAACCGAGGGACTAGATACTGTCGACGATGATCTGTTTCTGAACGGACAAGATCCTATCATGTGGTCCGGCGAACCACAAACCAAGCACAATCCCTGTGCTCTGCGGCACTCAGTAACAACATACCCCGGCTTCCCGCAATGAGAACAACCGGTTGCGAAAGGCCGCTTCTGCTTCTGCTGCTGGAGATAGGTCGGGGCAGAATGCTGCAAGGAGGTAACCGAATCTGTCCTCGTAGCTCCAATGGTCAGGGCCGTAGCTGCTGGGGCCGGTGCTGAGGATTGGTTCATCTGGTTGCGAGACCGCTTTCGATCTCCGGTCCGGTCCGCTATCCTTCGGGAAGTGTACTCATGCCTCCTCGCTGCTCGCAAGACGGCATCGAAAGTTCTGTGCTCGAACTGCTCTACTGCCAGTATGATCTCCAAGTGGAGCCCCTGCTGAAATCGCTGTGCTCTGTCTAGTTCAGTTGCCACCAAGGTGGGAGCAAACCGACTCAACCTTGAAAACTCGGCCGCATATCCGTCGACCGTCCTGTTCATCTGCCTGAGATTACTAAACCTGGTCTGCAGGTCATATCTAGCCACTGCGTCGAAGTACTTGGTCTGAAATATATCACTGAATACCGCCCACATGACAGGCGTACCTAAACTCGCTGCTTGCATAGCCCACCAGCTGCGGGCTAGATCTAGTAACTGCAGGCGCACCACTGCCACCTTCTCTGCTTCAGGGGTCCTGGCTGCCTCCAAGATAACTTCAATGTCCTGTAGCCAGGCATCTGCAGTAATAGCATCCTCGCTGCCATCGAAGAAGGGAGGGTTCAGGCGCTTGAAATTGTTGACCGCACTGTTCCCTCGAGGACCAATTCCGCTCATAGCATCTTGTACTGCTTGCTGCAAGGCATCACCTCGACGGTCCTGAGACGCAAGCAACTCACGGATGAGCCCTATCAAGACCCCATCCTCTGACCCTGCTGGCTGAACTGGCTGGACTGGGGGCATTGGTTCTCCAGAAGGCATGGCTCGGGAGGCGGCTGCGGAGGACTGATCTTGATCTTCTTGTTGTTGCTGGTCTGCCGGCCGAACTTCTTCTGGCTGATCAACATGAATGATGCCACTGAAGCAATAACATCAGGAATATTAAGGAAGGACCAGGATAGAACAATACTGCAAGCATGCTATCAAGTCAGGAATCCAAGGAGATAAGAAGATACGAGTGGAGATCAAAGGCGAGTACAGATTGAGACATCTATCTGGTAAACCCTCACATTTCTTGATTGACAAGACCTGCATGGGCCACCACTTAAACCATGTCACGCCCCAGAACCAGAATACTGGAGAGCGGGGGCGGACACAGCCAGCTACGTATAATGAAATGGAATTTATCTCATTATACGGTCACGGCTGTCTAGAAATATGAGGGTTTATCTACAAGCCATCAGTCTCTTAAGGTCATATATTATCCTATTGTCTCAATCTCAACCAACTAATAATAGTCACAAGATATCAGATCACCAAATATACAATTGTAAGGCGTTCCAAACATTACATATCCAGATGATCATGAAGCTAGTCGTACAAAATGTAAGGACTAGCAAGAGTTAAGTCATACATGATCAACCTCGAGTTGCCAATCATGTTTACAGCCCGTAGGCAGACAGAAAGTAAAGTTGCAAACGAGCTAACACTTGCTCGGCGGCTAAACGCCTCAAAAGAATAATGTACAATTACAGTGGGAGAACAAAAGAAACCCACTCGTTGCCAGGATTCCCTCTAGTGGTCACCATCTGGCTGGAAAGCAGGTAGATCCTTTGCTGCTGCTCCGGTATCTGGCCATACAAAACCAGCTGGGTCAGACCCCAGAAAGAGCAAGTACCACAAAGGAGGCTTCACTTAGGAACCCAAAACCAGCAAATTAGCACAATAATATAATTACATAATAAGAGACAGTAATTTAAAAAAAGCATGATAGGTGAAAATAAAAGACAATCTTGTACAGAATCGATAAAAGACATAACATATAGAAAACATGACAGGATGATATACGATGAGACAACCATGGGACTATTCAGATAACCAGGTTACAACCCGTAAACCAAACAAGGACCGGGGTTGTAATCCTTCGTCTGAACGGAACTTGGATTCTCCCACCATTTGTCGGCAAAATATAAGAAAATCATGACAGGTAGCAATTCTTGTGCAGGAATCAAGACAAGACTAGACAGGTTATACTTCACTCAATCAATCACGGCCAAGCAAATACTACGGCTTACTACTTTAACTAAATAGGGTTATCACAAACCTAATTACTAACAAGATGCAATGAGAATTCCAAGTCCGATTACCTGTTTGTTACTACCTGAGTGATCCCAGCAAGAAAAGGAAAAGATAGCAAGATATAGCAGACACACTGTAGTAAGATACATGTGTCCTAAGGTACCACATTCGACGGCGGGCTGGAAGTGCGCTCATCTCGACGGATAGCAACAAATCCCAAGTATATATATATATAAGGCCGGGACCAAAGGGGCAACGGGTAACTGAGAAATTCTTCATGAACTATTTGAACAATCTAGTCATTAATTCTAGCCATATTCAGTATGAATCCCTGACCGTGGAAAAACCAGGGATTCATGTCCTAGACATGATGCAAGACAAGACAGGTTCATTTGTACAAACACAATCGCCCACGGTGTCCAGACCATTTATTCTTGTCAAGTCGTGTTAGCCGTCGCAACAGCATAAGTCAAGTCAAGTCAAGTTAAGAGTGCGCCGCCACGGGCCACTATCAAGTCAGGTTGGTCATGTCAGGAGTGCACCACTACGGGTCACTGGCAAGGAGATCAGAGAATACCAGGATCATAATTCACAGAAAACCCCAAGAACCATACTAGTCATAAACAATTACTTAAAAATCGTGTTAGGCCGTGTCGGGTCAAGATAGCCGTGCTGTGTTAAATAGATCTCAGGAAAACCCAATCCACAAAGAGAAACCAAATCGAGAAATAAAACCAAAACTCCAAGAGCCAATGGGTTAAACAAGAGGTCGGAGGGGCAGCGTACACACAAAAGCACGCACACAGGGAGCTGCGTAAACGAAAGTCACGCACGCTCAAGGGGAGCAGCGTACGTGAAAAGTCACGCACGCTCAAGGGAAGCAGCGTAACGTGAAAAGTCACGCACGCTCAAGGGGAGCAGCGTACGTGAAAAGTCACGCACGCTCAAGGGGAGCAGCGTAACGTCAAAAGTCACGCACGCTCAAGGGGAGCAGCGTAACGTGAAAAGTCACGCACGCTCAAAGGGACACGCTTCCAACAGGAAGCGTACCCAAGGCTCAGTAGCGTAAGCTAAGAAGCTCTGCACACTGCTCACTGTCTTCTCCAAACAGCAAGAACACCATGGTCGAACTCAAGCTTCAAAGCATCACAACTTGGCCATCCGAACTCCAAATCCGGATTTCCAAAACTCCAACTGGAGTGAAACTTAATGCTCTTCCACAAACAAGCATCAAAACCCATAAAAATCCAACTTAAGTAGATCAAAACCATGCAAAACCGAAAATGGAGAAAACTTAGATCTAGGACAATGGAGGCTCCAAATCATAAAATGCTAAGTTCTAATGTTAATCACCATGTCCTAATCTATCAAATGGATAAGTAAAAGAGGGTTCTCAAGTGATGGCAATGTGCACTTGCCTATGGGTGGATGTTGTGTAGAGGAAGGAGAAGAAGAAGAAGAAGAAAATAAATGGTGGTTATGAGGAGAGAGAAAATGTTGGTAGAGTTTTAAAGAGGGTGGGATGTGGTGTGTTGAGGGTGGAGCATAGGCTAAGGTGTACCAATACATGATAAACCAAACCAAACCAAACCAAACCAAACCAAACCAATTAAAATCGAGCCAGGACAAAACCCAAAATACGAGAAATACCGAAATTCCATAAGTCGAGAAAAATAAAAATACATGCCAAAATCCAGATACGAATATAAATACGAAATACGGGAAATACGAAAAATGAGGGTGACAAGTGTTCCCAGAAGTGAGTTCCAGTTCCACGGTCCTGATCCCCAGAACTTCAGCTTGGGCCTGGTTCGCCATGACAACCTTCTCAGATATCGGCTGGTACGTGACAAACCATTCCTTGCCAGAACAGACATGGCAAGTCGTACCAGTGTCTATCCACCAGTCAGAGTTAACCCCCACAGTTGTGACCTGTGCGATCATAGCAACAAAGTTAGAAACCAATGAAACCTTATTAGGCTCACCTTTCTCTGATTGTTTAGGCTTAGATCTGCATTCACTCTTGTAGTGGCCTTTCTTGCCACAATTGTAACAAGTCACGTGGGACTTAATCTTTTGTTGCTTGAATGAAGGACCCTTCACTTTTAGATTAGTGAAGTTCTTTTTCTTGGGATGAGAAGCCGCCTGCTTCCTCTTGGGATCCCTCGTCTGCACTAGATTGGTTTTAGCCAACTGTTTGGACAGAGTGTCCACCTTCTGTTGGGAACGCATCTCGTCCTCAATATGGATCTCTTGAAGTAGATCTCCCAAGCTAATATCTAGCTTCTTTCTGTGCATCCTTGCATAGAAGGTACTCCATCCAGCAGGAAGTTTTGAGACGATCCCTCCAACGACAAACTTGTCGGGAAGGGGCATCTCTTCGTCTTCCAGTTTCTGACGTAGCTTCAGAAATTCCTTCACCTGTGGCAACATGGACTTCTCGTCCTCAAAGAGCAATTTGTGATATTTTTCAACCACAAACATCTTGCTCATGTTCCTGTCTTCTTCATACAGATTTTCCACAGACTCCCATATGTCTCTGGCAAGTTCTTTCTTCGAGTAGAATTCTGCCAGGGAATCCTCTATAGCATTCAGGATGAGAAGCCTGCAGATGCTATTTTCCCTTCTCCACTTGGCCTGGAGTTTGGTAGCCGTGTTGATTGTGGCAGTAGATCCAGTGTCTGGAATAGAGGGTTCTTCCTCCAACAGAACATGATCAACGTCTTTTAGTTGAAGAGTTAGGTAAACTTTTCTCTTCCAGACTTGATAGTGCTCTCCATCGAACTTTTCCAACTTGCAGAAGTCCGATTGGAGGAACGAAGCATTAATGTTTTCCATCTACACGGATCTTGCTTTGAGATTGTTAGTCCTGGGGCTTGATCAAAGATGGTAAAACAGATGCAACAAAGATCTACGATGATACAAATACCAAATAACCCGATTACAATATGGAGGAGGAAAATAGAGAAGAGAAGATCTCTCGTTCTTCCTTGCAAACGTGTTGCAATTGGGACAGAACGAGTTACAAAAATCTAGAGAGAGATGAGAAGAAGAACAATGCTGGGGTGTCAAATACCGTTGCTCAAAGCAAGATTCGCCCCACACGATCTGCTTCCAGGAACCAGCAAGTTTGAAGAACTTGTGGAACGCTCGAAGTCACCTCTGTTCTGACTCCTCGGATGGACTTGCAATGGCGGCAGCAGCTCTCTCTCTCTCTTTCTCCTTTTCTGACTTTTATTTTTGTAGTCACCATAAAGGAGGCCAGAAGAGAGTATTTATAGAGAGAGGGTGGAAACCTTAGCCGCCTCTTCAGTTATGGAAAGATTGAATCAAATCCCAAAAAGATAGCAACGAGATTAATTCAAATCCCACAAAGATAGGAACGAAATTAATTCAAATCCCACAAAGATAGGATCTGAATTAATCGTATTGATTCAGTCTTTCCATAACTGACTTGTAATCTACACAGTCAGCGGAGCCCTCCATGCGGCAGCAGCAGCAGCCTGGCCGCATGAGCCTCATGGACCACATGAGCCGCATGGCCGTATGGACCGCATGGGCCGCATGGACCACAGGAGCCGCAAGAACCGCATGAACCGCATGAACCGCATGAGCCGCATGGCCGCATGAGCCGCATGCCGCATAATACCGCATGGCCGCATATGAGCCGTATAAAGACCGCATGACTGTTGACGTGCTAAGTGCGCCAACAAAATGCCACATTACGCCTCATGAGCCCATGAGCCCGAGTCCGAGTCCGA
Source organism: Iris pallida (assembly GCA_029216955.1). Classification (NCBI taxonomy): domain Eukaryota; kingdom Viridiplantae; phylum Streptophyta; class Magnoliopsida; order Asparagales; family Iridaceae; genus Iris; species Iris pallida. Next base: position 14,015,998 of record JANAVB010004600.1, read on the forward strand.
GTTCGAGTCGCTAAGCCCCTATGGGGCTTAGCTCCAAATGGAATTAATCCAAGAGAATGACAAAAGCATTAATGCTTAATCCTTGGAGCCTTATTCTTACCTCCTAGTAAAATCACCCACATGGTTCCCTCCTTAGGGTCACCACCCCATGTGCATCTCTCAACAACACACCCAAGTATATATGTTGAGATAACTCATGGTGCATTTTCGATGTGGGACTAAAATTTACAAGGCATGTTGAGAGCAAGCTCTCTCCATGTAAAGAAAGCACCAACAATACATATAATTTTTTTGGGAGGCCTATGAATTCAGAAGACTTAGTGCGGTCGCACACATTGCACTCCCTTAAAACAGGCTCCGATACTGCTAATTATCGTTGCCGTCAATTTTATACATTATCTAAGAAATACTATTGATAGTTTTATTATGTGTGAGACCCTAAATCTAAATAACTCTTATTTAGGGATATTTAGTTTAAGGGTCTCACATATACATAGATATTAGGGTTTGGGTCTCAAAATTGATCGATGTTAGAGTTTAGGTCTCGAAATCACTGTTCACGTAGACTAATGAACAGTGATTTCGAGACCAAAATCATAACATCGGTCAATTTCAAGACCCAAACTCTAATATTCATATATGTGTGATACCCTAAAACTAAATAAACCTTTTATTTAAGTAAATATGAAGTAAAAGTTATTTTGTTTAATTGTTCAATTCTGTCTATAGAGAAGAAAAGGAAAAGAAAAAGAAAGATGAACAAACAACAAGCAACATGCATGCAAATGTTTGGGCATCTTACAAGAAGAGAAAATGTTATGGGATATATCGCAAATCAAACAAATGCTAGGGTTGCTAGTTTTACCTTTATTTATTTACCTTTTTTTTTAGTATAATATCACAAATTGTCTATTTTGACATACCTTCCGAATACTTACTTGGATGAAGTCATACATAGAAACATGTAGACTGTAGTTAAAGTAACTATAAGAATTTTTTTTGGCAAAAGCAAATTTTGATTTATTTACATAAGCTTTTTTTTGGCAAAAACAAATTGTCTATTTTGACAGTGTCCGACGTAACGTTCGGAACTTTTTTGTACACACAACATTATATGCATTTTGGATCCAATGTATCCATTCCCACTATAAATGGAAGAACAAATAAGCTCTATGACTCGATCTACTGATCTTTCGTCACCCAGCCAAATTTTTATGTCTCTTTCCGCCATCCAGCCAGAGCTTTTATATCTCTTCTCGTTGACCACAAGGTCACTCGGATCCGGCATAAGAACATTTATAATTATTGTTTGTTAATATCCACTTCACGTTTTTCTTTTTCGTCATTTTATACCAAGAAACCAATTTCATCACCCATACAAGCTCCTCACCTCATTTTTAAGAAACTCCACCTCTACTCTTGCCTTGCCCCCTCACCGGTCTCGCCTACCTCGACCTCGACCTCGACCTCGACCTTGACCTCGACCTCGACCTCGACCTCGTCTTTTCGATATTCTATCTGCCTTGTTCCAAACTCCGTCTTCTTCTTCAACCAAACTTGTCTAAAAGAAAACATTTTGACATAAAAATGAGTTTTTGCATATTCTTTTGTTTTAAATAGATGTAAGAGCATCTCCAACCTTATTGCCTTGTAAGACAATAGATAAAAATATGTTCTCCAATGCAAAAGTTTGAGAAAACAATCAAATTACTTTTTTTTCAACTTCCAAGACAACTTTTTAACTTCTTCTTTTATATATATATATTTTTTTATTCATAATTGATGATGTGGACATAAAGTCATTGTGAAGTGCATTGTCTAGATCTAGACAACCAACTTCACATTCTCCATGTCATTTCATTGTCATGTCAACTTCACACTTTATTTCACATTTGCATTGGAGAAGTACTTTTGAAAAAAAATGCTTGTCATTCCTATGTGACAACCATTTTTTCCAAACTCACAATAGGGTTGGAGATGCTCTAAGAACGTAAGAGCATCTCCAACCCTATTGTCTTGTTTTGTGTTGTGATTCCTATGTGGCATGAGACACAAGACAATGTCTTTCCTATGTGGCAAGATAATATTCACATAAGACAGTGAGATAAAAAGATGTTTTCCAATGCAAAAGTATTGAGAAGACAATAAAAAGTATTTTTTCCAACTTCCAAGACAACTCCACTTCTTCATTTTTTTATAAATATTTCTATTCATAATTGATGATGTGGAGACAAAGTCATTGTGAAGTGCATTGTCTAGATCTAGACAACCAACTTTATATTGTCTTTGCCACAACTTCATAATTTATTCTACATTTACATTGGAGAAGAATTTTTAAAATAAAAACTTGTCATTCCTATGTGGTAAACTGTCACACCCCAGAACCAGAATACTGGAGAGCGGGGGAATGACTCAGCCAGCTACGTATTACGGGTAGATGAATACCGTATAATACGATCAATGCTGTCTAAAAGACAAGGGGTTGCATACTACATGAAAGTCTCGCTATGGTCACTTCACATCTATTGTCTCAATCATTCAAACAAGAAACAGAAATAGAGAACATGTAAGATAAAGCAGTAAGGCGTCCCAAACGCTTAGTCAAGATGTTCTTGAGATCTGGCTTTACAAAACATAGCCAGATGATATAGCAACATATACACAATTGTTATCAGCTGCAGTCTGACTTAATTACAATTATGTAAAAGTAAGTACAAGACAATCCGACTAACATGTCGGTGCCAAGCGGCAAAATGTAAAGTAATTAACAAAACGAGCGAGAAAGTAAGGAACCCACTCGAGTCCTCATGCGATCATTCCTCTAGTATTGACCATCTTGGAGGTGGAGGTAAGTTGAGTCCTCGGGAACCGGCTCTAAATCTGGCCATGCAAAACCAGAGAGGTTAGACCTCTAATAGCAAGTACCGCAAGGAAGCACGATATGAGACATTAAACCAGTAAATAAGAGAATATAATAATGGACCTCTGCTTGCTACTGGGATTCACATAACATCACGACACTTCGAACCAACCTCCCAACCAAACAAGGACAGAAGTTGGCCCGTCATGTCCTGATGCTCTGATCATCTCAGTTAGGTAACAGAGTAGGTACAGTACATAAACAAATCAACTTAAACGGCCATCCAACTCCTACGGCTTACTACTGTGAGTCCCAAGTTATCCTGGAATTATGCAATAAAGATTTTTCAGTTCTTACTATGGACAAGCAAGGCTAGTCGATCCAATCAATCAATTGCGCCAATCATGAATTAGACGAGTCCCAGCGGGACGCCCGTCATCAATATACAATATACAATAAATAGTATTACCAGATACCGCTCCATGCCCGTGTGGCAGGTTTGCAGTATCTGTGGGGACCAGCCGGCCTGTCGGGTACTACTAGTCCCAAGAGGACTGCCATGTAAGAACTCGGAAATCCATTCTCTCCATGCAATCATTATTTTATTTAACTTAATAGTCTCTACGTTGAGTGAAATCCCATGCCGTGGATCATGGTCATTCGGAATGAGTACTTTCGTACGGGGTACGATATGCACAACTCTACAATGATGCCCGTGCGGTTAGATTGTAGGTCTTACATAGCGTAATGCAACAATCCAAACTAACCACGGAACAATCATGCCTTGACCATAAAATACACATGCTTCTTTTATAGTAAAATAAATAAATAAATAAATTGAAGCCTGCATGTGTGCCTGTATATCAATATTCGGGATCGGCCAATCGATTATAGTAGTTCATACTTAATATGAACGTGTCTTATTCTATTTAATTCAATAAGACGACTAGCCAGTCTCTTAGTTCCATCTAGGAACGCATGATCAATAATAAATTAAGATAACAATCAATGTTAATTAATGCCACATTCGGGAAATAAAAATTGGGGAATAAATAATGATTGGGAAATAAATAATCTCATGCGCTGTGGGACATGATTGGAAAATAAATAATCTCATGCGCCTGGGGAATGATTGGAAAATAAATAATATCATGCACCTGAGGGAAATGATTGAGAAATAAATAATCTCATGCGCCTGAGGAATAAGATTGGGAAATAAATAATCCATGCACTGAGGAATAAGATTGGGAAATAAATAATCCATGCGCTGAGGAATGAGATTGGAAAATAAATAATCCATGCACTGAGGAATAAGATTGGGAAATAAATAATCCATGCGCTGAGGAATGAGATTGGAAAATAAATAATCTCATGCGCCTGAGGAATGAGATTGGGAAATAAATAATCCATGCGCTGAGGAATGAGATTGAGAAATAAATAATCTCATGCGCCTGAGGAATGGGATTGGGAAATAAATAATCTCATGCGCCTGAGAAATGGGATTGGGAAATAAATAATCTCATGCGCCTGAGGAATAAGATTGGGAAATAAATAATCTCATGCGCCTGAGGAATGAGATTGGGAAATAAATAATCCATGCGCTGAGGAATGAGATTGAGAAATAAATAATCTCATGCGCCTGAGGAATGAGATTGGGAAATAAATAATCTCATGCGCCTGAGAAATGGGATTGGGAAATAAATAATCTCATGCGCCTGAGGAATAAGATTGGAAAATAAATAATCTCATGCGTCTGAGGAATTAGATTGGGAAACAAATAATCTCATGCGCTGTGGGAAATAAATATCATGCGTTGTGGGAAAGGTTGGGAAATAAATAACCATGCGCTGTGGAATAAGATTGGGAAATAAATAATCCATGCGCCTGAGGAATGAAGATTTGATGCGCTGTGGGAATAAAGATTTCCATGCGCTGAGGAATGAAGATTTGATGCGCTGTGGGAATAAAGATTTCCATGCGCTGTGGGAATAAAGATTTCCATGCGCTGAGGAATGAAGATTTGATGCGCTGTGGGAATAAAGATTTCCATGCGCTGAGGAATGAAGATTTGATGCGCTGGGACTGTCCTTCTTCTCCGAATTTTCTGAGAACAGAACCATGGGAACCATGGAAGCCATTGCGCCATTGCTTCCAAGCTTCATAAATCCTTCATCCCAAGTCCAAATATGGACTTCCATAGGTCAAAATTGGGTAGAACGAAATTCTCTACAACATGGAACCATCAAAACTTGAAGATAACAAAGTTTACTAGATCAAAACCTAAGAAATCCGAAAACGTAACAAACTTAGATCTACAACAAATAAGCCATGGAAATTGAAAATGCTAAGTACTAAAGAGACTTAAAATCAAATAGGAAAGATGATGGAACAATAAAATAGGGATCCATCAAGAAGCAAGTTGGCACTTGCCTAGCTCTTCTAGGTTGGTGGAAGAGTTATGAGGAAGAAGAAGAGTAATGGTGAACTAATGAAGAGAGAGAAAGGAGATGGGCTTTAAATGGAAGGGATGGTGGTAGGTGGGGGTTTATTTCGGTTCATGATGAACCAACATAATTAAACCAATCTGAGCCGAACCCATAGCAAAGCTAAAGCAGAGTATAAAAGCAGAAAGTAAAGTACAGAAATAAAATTGCAGGAAATTAATTAACATGAAATTAAAGAAATTTAAATAAAGAGCAATATATGATAAATATAAAATATTACATTTAAACAGTACATGCATTCTAAAAACGTATTCTGGGAATGGGAAGTGACATCTCTACCCTCCTTAGAAAAATTCCGTCCTCTGAATTTCAAATCCAAGCAGGATAGAAACATCAGAGCTGAACTACTCTAGGTATAAGCAATTTAAGTAAGCAATCATTCTACAATGTCAATAGTATGTAACATATCTATGTTGAACATTCTACGATACCAAGCAATTCTACTCGTAAGGTGGCAAGCATGAGGAGTTAAGACAATCAAGGTATACAGAAAGAGATATACCTTGTGAGTCAAACAGGTACGGATACCGTGATCGGATATCATCCTCACGTTCCCACGTTGACTCCCCTAAAGAGTGATGACCCCAAGCAACCCGGACAAGGCTAATTGTTCGGTTCTTAAGTATCTTCTCTCTTCGGTCCAAAATAGACACGGGCTGTTCCTCGTAAGACAGGTTGGTACCAACAACCAGCTCAGAATGATCAAGGATATGGCTTGGGTCTGATACATACCTTCGCAACTGAGATACATGAAATACGTCATGCACCTCTCGTAACGAAGGTGGAAGGGATAAACGATAAGCAACATCGCATATCCTCTCAAAATAACAAATGGGCCCACGTACCGCGGACTCACTTCCCGCGAACGCTAAACCTAATGACCCCACGGGTAGGTGAGATCCTCAAGAACACGTGGTCCCCAACAGAAAACTCTAGCGGCCTACGATGCTGGTCCGTCCAATGACGATGCCGATCGCGCAACTCGAAGTCGCTCTCTAATTCCTTTGACCATTTCCACTGTCTGAACAATCATCTCCGGGCCTAACATTTTTCTCTCCCCGATATCGTCCCATGCTAGTGGCGACCTACACTTCTTACCATATAGTGCTTCAAATGGCGCCATCTGGATACTGGCTTGATAACTGTTTTGTATGAGAATTCGACCAAGTGTAGGTGGCTCTCCAAGATCCTCCAAAATCTAGGGTGCAAGCTCGCAACATATCTTCTAAAGTCTGAATTGTTCTTTCTGATTGTCCGTCGTCTGTGGATGGTAAGCCGTGCTAAATCTTAACTTGGTACCCAAGCTATGATGTAAGCTCTTCCAAAATGTGATGTAAAACGGGTATCTCTTCTTACACAATACTGACTAGGATCCATGCTGCCTGACTATCTGCTGCTATACAATTCTGCTAACTTCTCCGTAGATTGCCCTACTCTAAAAGGAAGAAAGTGCGCCACCTTTGTAAGCCGATCTACTATCACCCAAATAGCATTTTTACCACTTGGGATCTTGGTAAACCGTCACAAAGTCCTTGTAATATGTTCCCACTTCCATTCCGGGATAGGAAGCGGTTGCAATAACCCAGCTGGCCTCTGCTGTTCTGCCTTCACTTGCTGACATACCAAGCAACGGAAAACAAATCTAGCTATCTCCCTCTTCATCCCATTCCACCAGAAGTGCTGCTTGATATCTTGGTACATCTTGGTCCCTCCAGGGTGAATAGAATACTGAGAGCTGTGAGCTTCTGCCATAACCTCCTGTCTGATATCTCCACTAGGCACACATAGACGTGACCCAAACCTAAGTGTACCATCTTCATGAATTCTCATCTCCTTCCTGAGTCCTGACTCACATTCTGTCCTAAGCTTCTGAATCCTTGGGTCTTGTGCCTGAGCTGCCTTGATCCTATCTACCAAGTTGGATTGAACTTGTAGACTCGCCAGAACTCCTACATCACTAGGAAGTACACCTCGATGCCCATTTCCTGAAGGTCTTCTAAGATATGCCTCTGTGTTGTTAACATAAATGCGCCGCCTCTCCTGCTGAGAGCGTCTGACCACATTAGCCTTGCCTGGATGATACTGAAGCTCCACGTCATAGTCCTTGATCAACTCCAACCATCTCCTCTGCCTCATGTTTAGTTCCTTCTGAGTAAAGATGCACTTCGGACTTTTATGGTCCGTGTACATATCCACTCGATCACCATATAAGTAATGCCTCCATAGCTTCAAAGCAAATACTACTGCCGCCAACTCCAAATCATGAGTTGGATAATTCTTCTCGTGGTCCCGAAGTTGCCTAGATGCATATGCTATCACCTTCCCATGCTGCATGAGGACACATCCAAGTCCTTTACCTGATGCATCACAATAAACGGTAAAACCTCCGGGTCCAACTGGCAATGTAAGAATAGGCGCTGATATCAACTTCTGCTTCAGATTCTCAAATGATGTCTGGCATTCTGCCGACCAGACGAATGGTACATCCTTCCGTGTCAAGCGGGTCATGGGTGCTGAAAGTCTTGCAAAGTCTGACACGAACCTTCTGTAATAACTCGCCAATCCCAAGAAACTCCGTACATCAGCTACGGTCTTGGGTACTGGCCAACTCTCTACTGCTTCTACCTTGGGATCCACTGCTACTCCAGCTCCTGATATGATGACCCAAAAATGAAATGTGATTCGTCCAGAACTCACACTTGCTGAGCTTGGCATACAACTGGTTCTCTCTCAGAACCTGTAACACTTTCCTGAGGTGGTTTTCATGCTCCTCTTCACTAGCAGAGTATACAAGAATGTCGAGAAACACAACGAAAATTGATCCAAGTACGGCATAAAGATGCGATTCATCAAATCCATAAATATAGCTGGAGCATTGGTCAAACCAAACGGCATTACTAAGAATTCATAATGCCCATACTTCGACCTGAATGCTGTCTTGGGAATGTCCTCCTTCCGAACCCTCACTTGATGATACCCTGAACGAAGATCTATCTTAGAGAAAACTATAGCTTTGCTCAACTGATCAAATAAGTCGTCGATCCTGGGTAGTGGGTACTTGTTCTTCACTGTTGTCGCGTTAAGCTTCCTGTAATCGATGCACAATCTGGATGACCCATCCTTCTTCCCCACAAGTACCACTGGTGCTGCCCATGGTGACACGCTAGCTTGGATGAACTTCTTCTTCTCAGTTCCTCTATGTGCTGATATACCTTGGCTTGCTCTGAATCCGCCATTCCGTAAACTCGATCTGATATCGGTTTAGTTCCAGGTGCCAATTCTATGCTGAACTCAATATCTCTAACTGGTGGCAGACCTGGAAGTTCTTTAGGAAATACGTCTAGAAACTCTTCAACTACCTTCGGAACTTGAACTTCTTCCATTGTCGTTATTACTCCCTGCTCTTGTTGAGTTGCCTCTGATCTGACTAAGGTGAATCTCTTCATGCCTGGGATATCAAAAGATACACTCCCTCTACGACAATCTATCGTCGCATGACTGTCTTTCAGCCAGTCCATGCCTAAGATAACGTCAAAATTTCCAACAGAAAATTCTATCAACCGGGCGGGTAAGGAATGCCCGCAAACTACAACGCTACACGCTAGAATAACTCTACTAACTCTACGAGCCCATTACCAGTGAGTATATTTAACCTTCCTGGCAATGCCTCGAATTCTATTCCTAGCCGTGTTGCAAATTATGCAGATATAAATGAGTGCGATGCTCCCGAATCAAACAATGCTACTGCGGGATAAGAGGGACGAGAATGTTACCTGCCACAACATCTCCTGATGCCAATACCTCTTCCAAGGACAGAGTGAATGCCTGCCCTCGACCTCCTTGCTGGTTCCCATGCTGCGGCCTAGCCTGGTGCTGTCGCTGGCCCCTGCCTTGGTGATGCTGGGGTGGTCTATGCTGGTGTTGCTGCATCGGCGGTCCCTGCTGCCGAAACATCTGAGCCTGCGATACTAATGGACGCTGCGCCAACGGCCTTACTGCCACTGCTGGTCCTCGATACTGGCCTGCCCCTGGTGCTGGCAGAGCAAGAAACTGCTGCCCTGGTCCTCCTGCCCTAGAATTCATGGGACATGTGGTAACCCGATGATCTGGATTTCCACATCAGACACAGTCCATTCAATGTCCGACACACATCTCTAGTGTGTCCTATCTTCCCACAATAAGTGCAGCCCCCGGGGGTTGCTGGTTCTTCCTCTGTTGCTGTTGCTGTTGCCTGGGTGGTGGTGCTGGTCTCGTATCGCCACATTGTGGATACGAATGCCAGTGGATGGTGCTGTTGTTCGGGGCGCCGCTCCCCTCCTCCTTCAATCTGACTATGGGATCTCTTCTGACCCCCAGTCCTCACCGCAAGCTCTGAATAGTGATCTCATGCCTTCGAGTTGCCGTTAATACTTCGTCAAAAGTCTGATAATTGTGCCCCTCTATCAATTGCAAGAGTTCAAGGTGAAACCCTTGCTGAAACCTCATGGCCCTCTGGCGCTCTGTTGCTACCATCTCTGGGGCGAACCTACTCAATCTGCAGAACTCCGCTGCATAAGCATCTACAGTCTTGCCGGCCTGCCTGAGGTTGATAAACTTCTGTTGTAGCTCAAACTGCGCCACAACCCCATAGTACTTGGTCTTGAATCTGCTGTGAAATCGTCCCAAGCCACAGGACGCCTGATGCCCACTTCCTCTGATTCCCACCAATCACGTGCGAGATCCTGAAGTAACAACTTCACTAGATCCACACGTTCTTCTGCCGGCACCTTCGCTGCTGTCAGAATAGCCGCCATATCCTTAAGCCATGCATCTGCTGAGATGGCATCCTCCGTGCCCTCGAAACGGCGGGGATTGTACTTGCAAAACCTGGCTGATGCTCCTGAATCAGTCCGCACTCCTCTTTCCAATGCCGTCTGCAATCCTTGGTTAAGCAACACATTCTGCTCTTGTAGCTGAGTGTGCATGCGCTGCTGGACCAACATCTGATGTTGCTGAGTAGCCATCATTCCTCTCATGATCTCCAAAAGAGCTGGTGTGTCCATTTCTGCAGGAGTAGGTGGAACTGTTGGTGGTGGTGGAACATCCGGATACTGCGACCCAGCTGCTGCTTCCACTATCACTTCTTCTTGGATAGCCTCTTGAGTTAGTACCGGCCCTTGTTGCTGACCAACATGGTCAGGTTGTCCATGTTGCTCTTGTTGCTCTTGTTGTTGTTGTTGTTGTTGTCCAGTCCTGGCAGATGCGGACGAAGTGCCCCTAAGAAAAGGGACAAAAGAACAATCAAACGATCGGACAGGAAAGATCAATGAAGTCAAAGGATACCGGAAGGTCAAGCAAGGGTTGAGAATAATGAATCATGAGATCAAGGGGGAACACGTGTGATTGAGACATCCTATAAATTAAAACACCCCACAAGTATGAAATCAGACCTGCATGGGCCACCACTAAAATCTTGTCACGTCCCAGAACCAGAATACTGGAGAGCGGGGGAATGACTCAGCCAGCTACGTATTACGGGTAGATGAATACCGTATAATACGATCAATGCTGTCTAAAAGACAAGGGGGTGCATACTACATGAAAGTCTCGCTATGGTCACTTCACATCTATTGTCTCAATTATTCAAACAAGAAACAGAAATAGAGAACATGTAAGATAAAGCAGTAAGGCGTCCCAAACGCTTAGTCAAGATGTTCTTGAGATCTGGCTTTAAAAACATAGCCAGATGATATAGCAACATATACACAATTGTTATCAGCTGCAGTCTGACTTAATTACAATTATGTAAAAGTAAGTACAAGACAATCCGACTAACATGTCGGTGCCAAGCGGCAAAATGTAAAGTAATTAACAAAACGAGCGGGGAAGTAAGGAACCCACTCGAGTCCTCCTGCGATCATTCCTCTAGTATTGACCATCTTGGAGGTGGAGGTAAGTTGAGTCCTCGGAACCGGCTCTAAATCTGGCCATCAAAACCAGAGAGGTTAGACCTCTAATAGCAAGTACCGCAAGGAAGCACGATATGAGACATTAAACCAGTAAATAAGATAATATAATAATGGACCTCTGCTTGCTACTGGGATTCACATAACATCACGACACTTCGAACCAACCTCCCAACCAAACAAGGACAGAAGTTGGCCCGTCATGTCCTGATGCTCTGATCATCTCAGTTAGGTAACAGAGTAGGTACAGTACACAAACAAATCAACTTAAACGGCCATCCAACTCCTACGGCTTACTACTGTGAGTCCCAAGTTATCCTGAAATTATGCAATAAAGATTTCTCAGTTCTTACTATGGACAAGCAAGGCTAGTCGATCCAATCAATCAATTGCGCCAATCATGAATTAGACGAATCCCAGCGGGACGTCCGTCATCAATATACAATATACAATAAATAGTATTACCAGATACCGCTCCATGCCCGTGTGGCAGGTTTGCAGTATCTGTGGGGACCAGTCGGCCTGTCGGGTACTACTAGTCCCAAGAGGGCTGCCATGTAAGAAATCGGAAATCCATTCTCTCCATGCAATCTATTTTTATTTAACTTAATAGTCTCTACGTTGAGTGAAATCCCATGCCGTGGATCATGGTCATTCGGAATGAGTACTTTCGTACGGGGTACGATATGCACAACTCTACAATGATGCCGTGCGGTTAGATTGTAGGTCTTACATAGCGTAATGCAACAATCCAAACTAACCACGGAACAATCATGCCTTGACCATAAAATACACATGCTTCTTTTATAGTAAAATAAATAAATAAATAAATTGAAGCCTGCATGTGTGCCTGTATGTCAATATTCGGGATCGGCCAATCGATTATAGTAGTTCATACTTAATATGAACGTGTCTTATTCCATTTAATTCAATAAGACGACTAGCCAGTCTCTTAGTTCCATCTAGGAACGCATGATCAATAATAAATCAAGATAACAATCAATGTTAATTAATGCCACATTCGGAAATAAAAATTGGGGAAAAATAATGATTGGGAAATAAATAATCTCATGCGCTGTGGGAAATGATTGGGAAATAAATAATCTTATGCGCCTGGGGAATGATTGGGAAATAAATAATATCATGCGCCTGAGGGAAATGATTGAGAAATAAATAATCTCATGCGCCTGAGGAATGAGATTGGGAAATAAATAATCCATGCACTGAGAATAAGATTGGAAAATAAATAATCCATGCGCTGAGGAATGAGATTGGGAAATAAATAATCCATGCACTGAGGAATAAGATTGGGAAATAAATAATCCATGCGCTGAGGAATGAGATTGGAAAAATAATCTCATGCGCCTGAGGAATGAGATTGGGAAATAAATAATCCCATGCGCTGAGGAATGAGATTGAGAAATAAATAATCTCATGCGCCTGAGGAATGAGATTGGAAATAAATAATCTCATGCGCCTGAGAAATGGATTGGGAAATAAATAATCATGCGCCTGAGGAAAGATTGGAAAATAAATAATCTCATGCGCCTGAGGAATGAGATTGGGAAATAAATAATCCATGCGCTGAGGAATGAGATTGAGAAATAATCTCATGCGCCTGAGGAATGAGATTGGGAAATAAATAATCTCATGCGCCTGAGAAATGGGATTGGGAAATAAATAATCTCATGCGCCTGAGGAATAAGATTGGGAAATAAATAATCTCATGCGCCTGAGGAATAAGATTGGGAAATAAATAATCTCATGCGCCTGAGGAATGAGATTGGAAAACAAATAATCTCATGCGCTGTGGGAAATAAATATCATGCGCTGTGGGAAAGGTTGGGAAATAAATAACCATGCGCTGTGGAATAAGATTGGAAAATAAATAATCCATGCGCCTGAGGAATGAAGATTTGATGCGCTGTGGGAATAAAGATTTTCATGCGCTGAGGAATAAAGATTTGATGCGCTGTGGGAATAAAGATTTCCATGCGCTGTGGGAATAAAGATTTTCATGCGCTGAGGAATGAAGATTTGATGCGTTGTGGGAATAAAGATTTCCATGCGCTGAGGAATGAAGATTTGATGCGCTGGGACTGTCCTCTTCTCCGAATTTTCTGAGAACAGAACCATGGGAACCATGGAAGCCATTGCGCCATTGCTTCCAAGCTTCATAAATCCTTCATCCCAAGTCCAAATAGGACTTCCATAGGTCAAAATTGGGTAGAACGAAATTCTCTACAACATGGAACCATCAAAACTTGAAGATAACAAAGTTTACTAGATCAAAACCTAAGAAATCCGAAAACGTAACAAACTTAGATCTACAACAAATAAGCCATGAAAATTGAAAATGCTAAGTACTAAAGAGACTTAAAATCAAATAGGGAAGATGATGGAACAATAAAAATAGGGATCCATCAAGAAGCAAGTTGGCACTTGCCTAGCTCATGAAGAGAAAGGAGATGAGCTTTAAATGGAAGGGGTGTGGTAGGTGGGGGTTTATTTCGGTTCATGATGAACCAACATAATTAAACCAATCTGAGCCGAACCCATAGCAAAGCTAAAGCAGAGTATAAAGCAGAAGTAAAGTGCAGAAATGAATTGCAGAAAATTAATTAACATGAAATTAAAGAAATTTAAATAAAGAGCAATACTGATAAATATAAAATATTACATTTAAACAGTACATGCATTCTAAAATACGTATTCTGGGAATGAGAAGTGACATAAACATTTTTCTAAACTCACAATAGGGTTGGAGATGCTAAAAACTTTTGACATAAAAAAAAACATTCTGAAAACAGGGTGCATTTATTATGGCCGCTCATGTCAAGCATATGAAAATTAGTTTTAAAAAATAAAGAACACCCCCCTGATTTATAAAGTTAATAGTTTGTACCCCCTGGTGCATAGAAGAAAATGAGTGAAAAATTAAGCAGCCAGGGGGATGTTCTTTATTTTTGAAACACGGGGACAGTTACCAAAATACATACAAACCATAGGGGGTACACTAATTAACCCACTAGTGGCACATTGCCATGAACATTAGGAACAATTTCTCTCTCTCTCTCTCTCTTCCTTTAAAAACATTTGATGGTTCAATTAATGAGTTTGAAATTTGAACCCGATCAGGAAACCAAACTGGTAGAAAGGATTCTCATTGTGCACATTCCACAACAATATTTTGCACACACAAAATTTGTCGCAACAAGTCGTAAACTAGGTACACATCTCTCTCCTCATTCCAAAACCTAGATTTTTTGAGATTTCGAAGTACAATATTTCTCTCTTTCGTTAGGGCTGGCTGTTGGGAAGCTTGCTGAGGATCGAATGCTCAGGCTTGTGATCACATTCAAAATCAAGATGGACAAAGGCCCGCTCGACTTCAGGTAGTTCCTCAATTTTGATCTGCAGTGATTCTCCAATTGCATGTGCTTCTTTCAGAGGCAACTCTTCCGGTAGCTCAATATCGACCTGTTTGTACAGAAAGTTAGAAAAACTGACCAGTTTTATAGTCACGGTTATTGAAAGAAAAAGCAATAAGAGTTATGTAGATGATTTTTCCAGATACCAGAAGTTTGTGCTCGATATTAAACTACACAATATGATTATAACAACATGGGATTAGCAATAAGTTTATATTGGAATCACAATGTGGTTGGCTACTAGAGGTCTTTTGGCAACTATATTTTATATATCAGTCACTGGTGAACTAGTACTATGTTAGTATAGATTTGGGATGACTCAGACATTTTAACTGAATGAAACTGCTTTCTCTGATTAAGCAAAGAATTGACTAACCTCAACAAAGTAAAGAACTCCAAAGGTATAGCCCGAACTGTGTCAACACGTTTGATTTGCTGGTCATGCCTCATGACAAGATACGTCAGCTTCTGCAACATTTCAGGAGGAGCTGATTGCCCAACAAGGGAAACTGCACAGGAAAACCATCGACAGTACATCCTTTATCAAGGTCGCTAGGCATGTCGTTTTTGTTTTTGCAAGATAAATCATGAACAGTAGCCTTTGATATAAGCAGTAGACAATCCTAAAATTAAAATGCTGCTCCGCATTAAATTATAATTTATATCTATTCAAAATCTTTCACACCAACCTTTTGTTTCCTTCAACAGAATGTCTTTGATATGCATCTTATCATATGGACAGTTCATCAGTGAAACAAGGAGTACTAGAAAGGAAGTAATGGTACTAACTACTAAAATCTCACAAACTCAAAGCAAACCCCGGAAGGAAGACAAATAAAAGAACTCGGGTGGTGACCTAGTAGTACTAAAAGAAGAAGAGACGATTGAAAGAATTGAAAGAGTCCAATAGAACTAATCAACCTTGATTTACAAAAGCCATAATAAAAAGACAACATTGTTTCTTCTTTGCTGCATTGGTAACACGACAGAATTGGAATATGCTTTTAGGATCCTGACAGCAATCTAGAAAAGATACAGCATTTGAGTACGTAAAAGAAGACGTGTTCCTAATTAATCCAGAAAATGTAATGTAACATTGGAAGAAAAACAGTGGAGACAATAATATTGATTAATCAATTTCCATTACAAGTATTACAAAAAGAAAAAGAAAAATCCTACAAGTTTTTAGGAAAAAAACTCGCATCATAAACATTAGTAGTTCTTAAAGTAGGAACGGGTGCCTAATATTTCCCAGTTAAGTATCTCTTTACCTTGTTTTCCTGTTCCAATAAACTTGTCTAATTACAAAAGAATCTGCATACTTTCTCTTATACAACAAATATTACTTCATGAGAAAGAATAATATCATCTTTTGTCCTTTCACTACTGACTAACAGGTTTAAGTTTCCATGGAGGAATGTAAGTTCAATACTATGGAGGAAATTCTAGCTGCAGTTATTATATTGACTGTTTTCTTTTGGGAAATCACAGTAAGACTTGATCATCTCCCAGCTTATCTTTCAAAAACATACAAAGAAAAACAAGGTCAAAAGTCAAACCTGCATTTTCCCATACAGTACCAGACCAATTGATAATCGTGTAAACCGCAAGAAGAATTGCACCAGAAGGGTCAATCCACCAGTAGAATTTATCAGCAAGAACTGCAGCGGCCAAACCCACAACGTTTGTGACAACATCAAAATAATGATCCTGCGCGTCAACAAGGATAGCAAAAGCTTAGATAGTAATATTGTACCGACTCCAAGAAAAGTCACCATGCAACGATCTCTGAACCCTCATATTTTAGGGATCCAACCACGGTACCTTAGCGTAGGCGCGGACTATTTTGTTTCCAGAGCTTCTGCAATATAGCCATAGTGCCAATTTCACAGTGGTGGCAGATAACATTATAACATACAACCATACAAGTTGTGAATAAGTCAACTTCTCAGAAGGGAAATCCTTTACCAATTGTTCGACTGCCTGAATAAGAACTTGAAATCCTACAAAATTGAGAAGTTTATTAGTGTAGGGTTTAAAAGGCTGACCATGTATTGGAACTTTAAAATTGAGAATTATATCAGTTTAGCTATATGGCACTTTGAAAAAAGTTGGCCATTATTAACAAATAAAAATTCTAAAACCATTAACCGAAGGCAAAACTGATCCACCAAATGGTTATAATATATAATAGGTATATTATATAAGTCGGTTAGATCATAATACTTCTAGGGAAAAAAAGACACCACAAGGTTTGAGAAAGAAAAGTTGAGACAACTGAATAAATGGACTAAGGAGCAAAATAATTTTTCTTTCAGAAACTATCTAATTCAATCAAACAAGATGGGTGTTTTGCACTGATACTAAACAAGATGGGTGTTTTGCACTGATACTATATAAGCAATACCCAGACAAGCGGAACATGATGCTCTGATTCTACATATCTTTTCGAAGGAAGCAAAATTCTCTTTAAGTATTCTAGCAGTTAGCAATGTAAATATACAAGTGACAATTAACGAAATGATATATTATATTTCAAAATGCAACCGAAAGGCAAGTAAAGAATTGTCCTAAATAACCAAAACAAATCTTCAGCGTTTATCTATTTTTGATAACTAAGACTACGCCCAACTAAATAGAATATTGTTTACTACTAAATTACTAATAAATGTGTATTACTTCCATTCCAAATGCTTCAAATTGGTCCAAAGGAAGCTGGTTTCTCCTTAACCATTATAATGGTCAACCTAGACTTATGAAGGTTCACTTATAATTCAGAAAATGAAGCCCTGTCAACAAATACTAAGCTGTAAGAAAAGAAGAACATACCTAATGTGGCCATGATAGCAGCAAATACAATGATGCCTACTGGCTGCACCCGTAACTTGCCAATAGGGTATTTGTAGACATTTATATTCTTCATTGACAGATGTGTAAACCAAAGAATTCCTCCTGCCAAAAGGTCCAGCAAGGAATCTAGTGTTGATGCGGCAATAGCAATGGACATTGTCCTTATAGTCACATAAACCTGCATTTTACTATGCACATTTAGCTCAATATATTTCAATGTTATATCGGAAAACTTTTTAAGTAATCAAAAATTGATCCTTCCTTAAAATCTCATCAAACTTTAGGCAAATGTCAAAACTGTGAAGCATATATCCTGTACACAGACCTATTTATTCTAGTTTTTTAACACTGAAACACAAGCAACTTGCTTGGTACAGTGAGAGATTATTTTCTGCTACATCCAACACAGCAGTACAAATAAATGAAATTAACCCCTAAATTAGTTTGTACGGATCTTCATGCACACCATAGTAGGCTAGCAACATGTCAACTTGCCAACCCAAAATTAGTAAAGCCTGAAAGTGTATGGTGGGAACTAGGATGGATGCTCCATGGAATTCAGTAACCGCTAATACAAGTTTCCATCATTCTATCACGATTTATATAGATTAAAACACCACAAAAGTAATGACTTTTGTTGGGCAATTCATGTTTATCCCTCTAGTAGTCTAGTTATCACAAAATGAACATGTTTTCCATAAAAACGCTATTCGTTAACATTTAAGACCAAATGTTAGCATGTAATGTATGTGCCTCACGTATTTCAAGAAGTGTAGATTATGAAGAGCAACATGAAAGCTAGAAAAGAACCATTCATTTAGATAACAAGCTGAAACACCGTAGTATCAAGCACAAGAACAAGTAGCAAGATGAGACACCATAATGATAAGAGCCACCATACATCATAAAAGGGTCCAAGATAGATAATGAATAGGAACACATTGCTATTGACAAACTATAAGCATGTTCATAACAGGATCCTTTGGCTAGCCATAACATCACAAAGCGAGAATTCAAGGACATCAAATGATGCCTGAGCAAGAAAATACCTTTAAAGCCAACAAAACAACATTTGCATAGTTGGAGATCTTCATTGCAAATTCACTTTGTTCCTGATCTAGACGATCTTGATCCACATCAATTTCAGGCTTGTCTATACAGTCCACTTCCTCAAAAGATTTTAGTGTGGCAAATTGCCTCTCATAATACTCTTTTTCCCCTAATAGAATCATAAGAAGAACAAGTGTTTAAATTGGAATAAAGAATAGAGTCCACTTCCTCAAAAGATTTTAGTGTAACAAATTGCCTCTCATAATACTCTTCCCCCCCAATAGAATCATAAGAAGAACAAGTGTTTAAATTGGAATAAAAGAATAGAGTCCACTTCCTCAAAAGATTTTAGTGTGCCAAATTGCCTCTCATAATACTCTTTCTCCCCTAATAGAATCATAAGAAGAACAAGTGTTTAAATTGGAATAAAAGAAAAGAGTCCGCTTCCTCAAAAGAATTTAGTGCAGCAAATTGCCTCTCATAATACTCTTTCTCCCCTAATAGAACCATAAGAAGAACAAGTGTTTAAATTGGCATAAAAGAAAATATGAATTAACTTAGTCAATACCCTCTAAGTCGAACAATTCTGCTCAGGCTATAGAAATTAAGTGTGAGAGATAGGTCATGAAGGTCAAATTGAGACGAATATAAACATTGGTAAAATACTTCAAAACAGAAACTAGAAAGAGCAGAATATTAAAACTATAGACTATAGTAAGGGAAACCAAGAAATTATGAAGGCTTATATATTTTTAGTTGGTAATATACAGAACAAATAAGATACAAAAGACGAAAAACAAGAGAGGAGGATACTAATGAACATAAATTACAATTCAAGGGAGGGGAGAGTGAATCTTTTTGTATGCCACAGTACAAATGAAAATTCTGATATGCAAATAAGTAGCAGACTTTGAGAAAAATGAGCAAGGGGTGCATTTCAGTACAAGCGATAGTAACCACTTCCAAGCAAACTCTGTATATAAGTACCAACAATTTAAAACGGGACTAACTAACGATGATATTGTAGTCGAAGTCTGATAAGTTTTCTTTAAGGAGTTCCAGTTTTGAGCTTCTTAGATACAGCACAGATTCAGGACTTGGTCAAAAGATGCTCTCTCTCAGGAAAGGTTCAGAGCTGGTATCTTGAGGACATCTCTTGGTCAGATTAGTCATATAAAATCTACTCAAGAAGTCTCAGGTATGTTGCACTACCTCAAATACAATATAATACCATACGGACACGGTGACACGGGTATGACACCTATTTTGACTTTGCCCGACACGATGGGAGAGGGACACCACATCAACTATTGGAGTGGCCATACTCCAAAGTGTTGGGGATCGCCAGTCCAAATGATTCGGGCACAACTGTCAGCCTCTTGGGAGGTACTGATATTTCCGGTATGCAAGTCGGATTGGTATTCATATGTCTGGGTGATCGGCCATATGCTTAGAATCCGAAAAAAAGGGTCTGGTGTTTGTATCGTCGTGTCCGTATCATATTCCTGTCATGTTCATGTTTCCATCCCAATCCCGACTTTAGTTGGTAAAACATAGTCAGAACACTCGGAACTCACTTACATGCATGTTTATAGCCTATTCTCCTATATCCGGTGTCCTTTAATGGAAGGAAAACTTGTTGATATTGCTTGATTCACTCCGGCCTCGTTTGGTTCGCGGAAAGGAAAGTAAAGGAAAGGAAATTAATTCTATGTTTTTTTTTTTCCTTCGGAAAATTATAATTTCCACAAATTTTACTTTTCGGTTCCACGAAATTGGAAGCAAAAGTGAATAATTGAGGATGGAAAAGTGAAATCATGGGTTCTTCCCCCTTGGAAATTAATTTTATTTCTGTTCATTTCCTTTCGAAAAAAATGATTTCCTATCCCAAACTTCTGACCCTGCCATTCTTTTCTGGCCAAAATGGCACCATTACTAATATTTATGAGCAGAGTAAAAATGACGATCAGGTGAGTGAACATACAAAAATATATACATCTGTACTATGTAGGACCATTAATTCCAAGACTCTTAACAAAATATCCACTCGCTCACTTAAATAAAAGATAAAAATAATAATAATAAAGCCTTCGAAATTCCCGAGAAATTCTTAAAAAATCAAAGAATATTCGTGTGGCTCCAGAACGATCGAGGCTGCAGCACAAATACCAAAGCATACAGTCGTACAACCGGTGCACGAAAGGAAACCATAAGGAAGAAGAAGAAGTACCAACCTTGGATGAGTCCCTTGGCATTGGAGAGGTCGACGTCGAAGGGGGCCTCGGGATCGATCCCTTCGGTGACCTTCTTCGGAAGCCTCGCCACGAACTCCCTCCTCATCGTCCCCACCGAGTCCCACCGCCGCCACCTCCTATCGCCGCCGCTCGCCGGAGAAGCACCGAGCAGCGGCGTCGCTATCTCCCCCCGCGCGTCCTCCGACTCCCCTTCCATAGTCTCTCCTCTCTTTGGTTTTTTTTTTTTTTTGGTTTGTTTTTTGTTTTGTTTTTTTATTGACAACATATATACGGGTTTGAATTGACCATTTTGTTGTGTTTTGTTTGTTCATTCTTGGAAGCTAACAATTGCTCAATCAATGTCCAAGTGTCAACTAGATGAGTCGGTCTGGTATGTTAACAATATAATAGTGTACAAATTGGATTGGACTGGACCCACCACAGGAGGTTGGGTCTATAGTGTTTTTTTCCCTGGCATGGTGGCATGGCGACATGCCTCTTGTTAGCAATTCAATAAACGAAAAAACAAAAAAGAACAAATACAAATCGCACAAATAAAATACGTTACAAATTCCGTCAAATATTCAAAAATATAATATTAATGTTAGAAATTTTACTTTTTTAAATATGTTATCAAATTTGATTAATTAAATATATTTTTATCAATTTTTTTTATTATTTTTAATAATTTATACGAAATACGTTTAAAATTTTGTATGTTTAAAATTTAAGTACACAAATATTATATGTTTTTGAAAGATAAGAAAAAATTCGCGTATAATACAAGTCCTATTGGAATGATTGCTAACAAGGGACATGCCTAGATGCATTAATTGGATTTATTGAAACTCCTTTGAATGGGTCTTGGAATGTTAGCTAAAAAAAGTGACAAATTGGAAAAATGTTAGGTAAAAAGTGGCAAATTGGCAATACCTTTTACAGAAAAATTTCTCTCTCTGGAGTTATATATTTTAAATATTATTAGCAGTAAAACCGAAAGGCTGAATTTTCATAAATAAAAATTACATCATCTCACGAAATTTTGGTCTCTCTTTAAAAAACTATACGTATAACTTTCTTGTGTAATCTTTTGATTCTTAACTTATGCGATCTTATTTTCTATCCATCTATGAATTTGGATAAAAGATAAGATTACATCTAGAAGAATTAATATTTGCTAAAATTAATATTTGATTTTTGTATGCATTATTAATTTATACGAGTTTGGATAGAAAATAAAAGTACAACGTCTAGATCTTTAAAAAAAATGATATAAAATAAGATTGCATACCAACAAACAAAAAAGGCTTAATTGTACTTTGCTACCCTCAACTATTACCATTTTTCAACTTTGTACCCTAAACTATTTTTTGTAACAATTTGGTACCCAGATGTTATTTTGGACTAAAATGCTCCTACCCTTACCCCTAACCCTCCCCCCCTGCACGCTCCGGCCGCCCCCCCCTGCTCACTCCGGCCGCCCCCCCCTGCACGAAAAAAAAGTTTATGGTATCAAGTTGAAAAGGCGGAATAGTTGAGGGTAGCAAAGTGCAATTAAGCCAACAAAAAAATCAAGCTTTTAAAAAATAGCTCTGCTACACAGACCGAACGGGAACCGTGCGCGGGAACCGAGGACATGTGGCGACCCCGTTGGTCCGGATCCGGACCACGATATTAGTAGGGGGCTCAAGTTTTGTGGGTCCAGACATGGACCAATTGGGGACCGTCACGTGTTCTCGGTTCACATACACGATCTTCCGTTCGGTCTGGCAGAAATTATTCTTAAACAAAAATGGATATTGCATGCAAAAAAACCTAAACTTAAAAAACTTGGATAAAAAACAAGTTTGCATACAAAAAATCAAAGCCAAGTTCTAATATTTTGTTAAATTATGAATCAAAGACATATTTTTGAAATCTTATTTTCTATCCAAAGCCATATTGAATTTACTAAGTATTAATTCTTAAATGTAATCTTATTTTCTATCCAATGATGCATAGAATATAAAAAATCACAATGGAAAATAAGATCACACAAAAATAACAAAAATTCAAATAGATACCAAAATTCGATCACAATTTTCACGTTAAAATTGAATTTTTTAAATTCATAGCTAGCTGCTATAGACTTTCAAATTTGCAAGTGAATATATATTAACTATTATTTTTGCTAGAAGCTAATATTATGAATTATATTATTTTACAAGTTAATAATATCATGAATGGATATAATATTAGTTTACAACAAAATAATAGTCAATGGTATTCACTTAAATAAGCAATATTTTATGGTATTAACTTGCGAGCTCGAAATGTATAGTAACAAGTTGTCAACTTTGAAAGTTCGTAATAACAAGTTGTAAAAATGAGAAGATCTCATCATATTACATTCATTATACAAACATTTTATATATTATATATGAAAGAGTTAAGAAGAACATTCTACAACCAGTAGGAATTGAATTCCATTATGCTTTAGAAATTGGCTAGGAGCAAATTTACAATGTCATTGTCAACTAGTAGTTATGACTTGGCCAAAAAGTTTGAATCCATCATTTGGGCAAAGAAACTAACTAATTATAAGGAGAAGAACTATAAAACATAATTTCTTCTTTATGCAACTCCTTAACTAAACATCAAATTGACATCCATTGAAACAATCTAATTGTCAATTTGGTTAATAAACCACCCACCCCCCCCCCCCCCCCCCCCCCCCCCCCCCCCCCTCTTAGCTACTTGTAACAAGTACATTCGTCTAAAAGGAAGGTTATCAATTTTTCCCGAGCTTCTTAATCCTTTTGTAAGATTTAATCTTTTTTAAAACCTTTGAGTTATAATTGATTGATGTGCCCAAATAGTATCTTGGCTGCAAATTATAAAAATTAGCCCAAAGGAAGAAATTGAAAGGAAAAAAAAAAAGGAGATCAGACTTAATTAGTGTGTGCCAAAGTAGAATTAGCAGGAATTAGAACCTAATTACTCTAGAAAGTTGGGACTCTCAAATGCAATTTAGGGCCAAATTTAGGATCCTAAAACCCGGCTGGTAAAAGCATCATTAGTAGTTGGGATTGAAATTATAGAAATTGAAACTAGAAATAACATTTTTTTAAGGGTCTGCTTGGTAATTGTAGGGATAACGGTTATGAAGTGTTTTTAGAGTATCGGTTATGAGCGATTATGAGGGGTCCGGTTTTGGATGGTTTTTAAGTAGCGGCTTTTAAACCAGTCCAATCCATGCTTGGTAATTCACTAACGAGCGATTCTGAAATTTTTTTTACACGAATAAATTAAATAGGGAAGAGTATCAGTAGTTATAATTATATATATTTTTGTGAGGATATAAATAGAATAAAAAATAGAGCCGCTCAAAATCCACCGATTTGGGGTGTTTATAAAGCCACCCAAAAATACATTAAACCGATTTTGGGGGATTTTTGAGCCGACCAAAACCGGTGCCTCAAAAAAATTAACAAGCAGGGGTTTTCATAAACGATTGGTTCAAAAACACCCCAAAATCGGTGAAAATACCGTTACCAAGCAGACCCTAAGGGTGTCCACTTCTTAATGGTGCTTGAAGACATGTCTCTAAGAGGGCTCGAACCCGCGCCACTGCGTCGGGGTGCTCTACCGTTCCCAACGGACTACGGACACTGGGACTAAAAATACGACTTACTATTCTACAAAATGAACTCCTACATTCTAAATCTAGAATCTAGAAAATGGCATGGACCTTATTAATGATGCTCTAAGGGGTGGAACAGCCAACGGTTGTCTGCCTTCGAAAGGGCACAATCAACCGTGCTACTTTGCTAGAGCTTTTGATAACAATATACACGTGTGCAGTGGTCTGGCCAGCGACGGAACAGGAGAGGGGAGAGACGGACGCGGCGGCGGGACAGCCGAACGAAACAGTCGGCCACCGTGCGGACGGACGCGGCGGCGGGACAGCCGAACGCAGAGCAGGACGAGAGGGAGAGGGGCGAAGCCGCCGCACACTTGCACATGCGCGCGCCAAAGCGCTTTTTTCTGGGGGCACAATTGGGGCCGCCCTTTTTTTCCGCGAGACACGTTTGGTGCCTGCACACACTACGTCAGTGAATATGTCAGCGCCATGTCACTGTCATGTTGATGACAAATAAAAAAATTTATTTTATGGACACGAAGAAGGCACCTTGCGAGTAGGATTTGGTCCCCAAAGGAAGACCTCAATGCCACCATTACAATAGCCAAAGAGAAAAAAAACTCCAACTAACTTCGACAATGCGACAACCGAAATCTTTGGACTTTTTATCCGGTTCACATAAATCTTAATACTCTTATCCTATCAGAATACAGATCCTGACAAAAAAATTGAAACAAGATATATGAATTCTACGATTTCAGTAAATTTTTAGACAGTCAAATTTTGTAGCGAAATCTCTATACACTGGAGACCCGAACTGTAACTTTTAGGGTTATTTAGTTTTCGGGTCTGACATATAGGCCTCGTTGGTTCGCGGAATGGAAAGGAAAGGAAACTGATTCTTTGGTATTTCCTTTCCTTTAGGAAATTATAATTCCTATAAACTTTTTTTTCCGGTGTTTGGAAAGATCGGGATTATAACCGGAATATATCTTTAATTTTCATTATAGTGTTTGATGTTTGTAAGTAAAGGAAACAAAATCAAGTCAATTTTCCAAAAATACCCTCGTGCTAATAAAAATAATTATTACTTAGAAATATTTTTGTCTAAAAGATATTATGGATAAAAATGGTAAATAATATTATGAACATTGATATTTTGGTCAAAAGTTTTTGTAATAAATACGAGAAAGTTGGAGGAAAAGTGATTCCTTAGATAAATGGGAGGAACCACTTTCCCCCCTATTTTCCTACCTCTTGGGAATTATTTTTCCTTTCCAACAACTTTCCTTTGGCTCCCAAACATAGGAAAGGAATCACTTTCCTTTCCCAAGCTCAAATTTCGGTAACCAAACGAGGCCATATATATATATATATATATATATATATATATATATATATATATATATATATATATATATATATATATATATATATATATATATATTAGGAATTGGATTTTGAAATTGACCGAAATTAGAATTTGAATTTCGAAATGACTGTTTATTAGTCTATGTAAACAGTGATTTTGAAATCCAAATTCTAACATCGCTCAATTTCAAAAAACAAATCCTAACATCCATATATATATGTGAGACCCTAAAACTAAATATCCCTAACTATTATTGGTTGAGCTCCAATAAAAAAAACTTGGACACATGAATTACAGAGAAACTAGCATTACTATGACCTTACGCTCAAGTTGTGACCCGGGCCGGTTCAGTCCAGACCGCTGCCTTTTGAACCGGGCCCAACTGGGCTTGGTCCGGGCCCAGCTCGGTGTAACACCCAGTTTTTCAGAAGAGGATAATTTTGAAATTATAATTATTATTTAATGGTATTTATTTCATGTTATGATTTTTAGTGATTTTTAATTATTTTTTTAACTATTTAAATTCATGACTTATGATTTGGTGTCTTGCTAGTGTTCATTTCCAGACTGAGGGGTATTTTAGTCATTTTTGTAATTTTAAGAATTATTTGGGATTATTAATTATTATTTAGATTTAATAGAATTTATTTGAATTTATGAGAATTTTTAGGAATTATTTTGGATTTGTTTGGACTGGGTTGACTTTGACTAGTTTGGACCCTTGTAGACCAACCTAGGGGCTAACCCTAGTTAGTATGAGCTTGGTTAGGATATATGACTCTAGTCTAACCTAGCCTAATCAATGGTTTAGACATTAGACTCTAGTTAGCATTAGGATTTAGAAAGTCATAAGTCATGGCTTATGATTTAGAGCCATTAATAAAGCAACTTAGCCATAGCCTATGTAACTTGGCCCAAAGCCCAAGAATTTCAAAACCCTAAGCCCTAGGCTAAGTGGCCAGCCACCATATCCTCCTTGGGAACACCACCCTATAAATACTCTCTTAGTTTAGGGTTGCCTCTTTCTTAGGAAAGCTCAAGTCTAGAAGGAAAGGTTTGTTTCCTATTTTAATTAATCCCTAGAACTCCATTTCTCTTCCTTTTCATTCTAAATCTCTTCCAATAGGTTCTAATACCTCTATTCTTGCTGTCTTTGAAGTTTCATCTCAGTTTGTTGTGGATTTGTTGGATTGGGACATCAAGGAGAAAAGCTCTAGAGAAGGGGGTTTTTCTTGAAATTTCAAGTATAGGTAACTTCCTCATTCCTTAATGAAATTTCGTTTTGTCTTCATCATTAGGAAGCCCTAGGGGTCCCCTAAGTGTATGCATTGGTGTCGTGTCAGGTTTCGTGAGTTTCGTGTCCATTTGGACACGTATCAAGGGTGTGGCCTAGGTGTTTGTCGAAATGCCCAAGAGGGGATTTCGATCTGATTTTTGGAAAGTTTTTAAATAGGAAATTAGGTTTTGTTATTGTTTATTGGATTCTGGTTGACTGAGCTGATTATTGTGTTATGTTGGGTCGATTTGGACACGCGACACACACGTTTCCGCACTGCACGAGATCTCGTGCACTGTCCTGCTACTGGACACGTCGTATGCGCTGCACACGACACATTTGGACACGAAACTTAGGGTGTAGGTCGGGGACATGACTGACACTGTGCCCACAAAATTTGGGGTGGTGTCATGTCGTGTCGAGGGAGGAAACACGCGCGCACTATTTTTGCACAGACTGTGCACACGAGAAAATCCGTACTGATACGCTGTGATTTCTCTCGACACGACTCACTTGGACACGTCTCAGGCACTTGAGTGTGTAGCCCTACTCTGGACGAACACAGGGACACGTGCACGAGGACACTGGTGTCGTATGTCGTGTCCCGGGTCGACTGACACCCGTGTACGAGGATTGCTGTGTAGTTTACTGATATTAATACTTTTTCTGTTTCTGACACTTCGTGTCCTAATTTCAGGACACGTGGACACCCTCCACATGTGCACACACATGTTGGACACCTCAGTACACGACTGATTTGTGGTTTTGAATTGTTGTGGTGTTCGAATGTGGATTAGGTTTTTAACTTCCATCTTTTCTGATACTCTATTTAATTCTTCAGTTTTCAGAGTTCAAATGATGTTTAAATTGTTGATTAAATATTAATTATGATATAAATACATGATAAACATGTTTGAGTTATGAGTTTAAATAGATAGGTTCATATGTATGCATGTTTGGGTTGCTATGAAATCGAAATGGGGTTCAGTTTCTTAACTGTTTTGTACACTCTAACTAAATTCACAAATCTGAGAACCCTTAACCTAAACCTGAGAATGAATGTGAATGCATGTTTAAATGTTCAGAGAGTTGGGTTTTAGCTAACTGTTTTGGCAATAGGTTTCCAGATTTTATCCCACACCCAAATGTATTTCCTGCTTCCTATTTGACACTAACATGTTACTCACTGTTTCTACATGATACACACAAGGACACATGAACACTTCACTGATTTCTTTCTCTTGGCACAAGAACACAAATGCACACCACTGTTTTTGCCACATTGACACATATCCACTGTTGTATCCTATACATATATACCTACCTGAGTTTCAAATAGGATTACTGAATTTGAATTGGGTTTAGAGGGGTTATGCATATGTTAACCTAACACTGAAATTTGGTTCTCATTACAAATCTGAAAACTGAGAATCAACTTGTATATGTGTGTAATGACTGAGAATGTGTTTAGGAATTCTGAGATTTTCCCTATGTTTATAAAACTGAGGATGAGTGAAAACCTGGAAATGGGTTTTCCCTTTTCCTTGACAAGAGAAAACTGGGTTTTAAGTTTTAAATGTTGGGTGGGTTATACATGTAAACTGAGATTTCTGTTGTGCATTGATGTTTCTGAATATGATTATAGGTTTGAAAACCTGGACATGGTTTGGAGTTTTCATTGTATCATCAAATTGCTTTCTTCTTTCGATTTTAGCCTATAGCTAAGTTCACTGTCAACTAAGGGTGCACATGAGAACAAACCTGAGATTTTGTATAAAACTGATTTTTGGTATTGAGATGGGAATCTGGGTATAATGTTGGGTGTTTTTCATGATTGAATAAACTGATAGGAGTGGGCTGTCTTGTTGTTTGGCTTAACCTGAGCATTTTGCGGCTTCATGTATTAGCTGTTGTATTGAACAAACCTGAGAATGCATCACACACACAGATTTCTGAACTGAGTTTTCCCTCTCCATGTTTACATCCATGCTAACACACACACAATTTCATATCACACACCACTCCACTCTTAACACACACACACAACATTTCCTCCTCTTGACAGTTTACACTTGTGCACATCACCCTCTTGGCACAACATTTTCTACACACAGTCACCTACACAACACACCATGTATCACACACAGCCTTTTGTCTCTCTCCCCCTCTATGTATATATGTATATTTCCTAGTCTTCTAAATGTAGGTTATGTATAGTATGTATACATATGTATGTAATGTATATATATATATATATGTAATGTATTATGCCTAAATATCTAATGTATGCCTATATACAATATGTGTATATATATATATATATATATTAAGTTTGAATGTAAATAGCTTGTGTTGGTCTTGTGGTATGTAAATACTTATTATAGACTAGCATGGTTGGATATAAGTCTTGATAGACTATTATAGGCTTGTTAGGGTTTAGCAAGATTGCTAAACCTAGTTTAGGCTAACCTAGTCTTGATTAGACCTAGTTTGACCATAGTTGACCTAGTTTGACTTCTAGGGTTTACCAGAGTTGACCAAGAGTTGACTTTGGCCTAGATTGACCTAGAATCATGTAGAATGCATAGTAGGACTTCATTATACTATTCTGGACTTGTTGTGACTTGTGCTGTTCTGATTAGGAGCCAGACACCACTCTTCGGACAGTACTTTCATATCAGACACTCAGATACCAGGCGAGTACATTCTCTGATCGTTTCATACTTGTCACGATTTATATTCTCGCTCTAGATTACTTTTACTTGATGCTGTCACGTTATCATCACGGATTGGTACTATATGGATCTCTTCTTGGGATGTTATCCCCCTTAGCGGGCGCATCGGATACTTTATGACATGTGTTTCATGTACATCATGTATTCCTTGCTTCTGCGTTATTCATGTACACTCATGTTCTCTCATGTTCTTACATGTACGTCCATGTACTCTCGTGTTCTTTCATGTACGCTCATGATTTGCCCATGTGTCTCTTGTATAACCAAAACATCATGTCCGTAACGTAACTTGAATAGATCCTTGTGTATTGATTGTGGGTAGGGGTGAGTATAAATGGTCACGTGATTTACCCATCATGTACACTCTGTTACTACCATGTTTTATCATGTACTACCTAAGCCAATTACATGCCATCTCATACTCTAAATCACTAGTCACTTACAGTTCTTAATTATCATGTATATATTTCCAGTTATCAAATATCTCTCCTGTTTTCATGTACATCTTTTACAGCGTTTCATGTATCTTATTCTATTGCTTGCTTTATATTTTCTGACATGATATGAACTGCATGAGATGTATTGTGCTCGCTCCTGTCCTGACTGGACCTGTTGAAAATATTACAGAGGACGAGGATGAGGCTGGTCTGGATACTTACTACGGGGCAGCCTTAGATGACACCTATGAGCTGGACCCTCAGGAGGACCCAGCTCTAGCTGAGGATATCACCCAGATTGCCTAGTTTAGATTAGTGAGGATTAGTTTCTTTTATGTAGCCTTGAGGCATGTTTTAGCTAGACTATATTTGGAGTTCAGAGTTGTATATATATTCTTCATTCTGTATCTGAGACCATGTACTTCTGGATATTTGCTGGGATTATCTTAGACTACTCTTCATCTATTTATTTTCTCGAGTTCTATTTCATATCGTGCTATCTCTTCCTTAGTTGTGATTGAGTTTATTACTGCTATGTCACCCCAATTCGGGGAGTATAAACTGCTTAGAAAGATTTTGTTAGATGTATGTTGACCTAGGACAGCGTTCTACCGCCGACACTGCGGCGTAGGCTGGCGTTGTTACGTTCTCGTACCCTCACAGTGGGTGCGGGTCGTGACACTCGGACCGGAGGTGTAAGCGGGCCGAGCCCCGGTCTGGGGAGAGGAAACCCAGCCCGGCCCAGTGACCCGGCTTGGGTAGGGCTAGGCCGGTTCGCGGGCCGGGCTCGGGCCGGTCCGATTTTATTTCTTTTTTATTTCTTTTTTTCGATTTTCACAATTTTTTTAACTTTATATTCTTTTAAATTTTAAGTTTATTTTGTTATTTTATTCTTTTTAAGTTTTCCTTTAATTTAATTTAATTTTTTAAAAAATTGTTAGGTTTTTCCCTCCTCTTTTATATTCTTTAAATTTGAAGTTAATTTTGTTATTTGATTCTTTTTAAGTTTTCTTTAATTTCTTTTTTTAAACTTTTTTTAATTTAATTTTGTTTTATTTTCGCTCCTCTTTTAATCGAAAGATGGAGGATACCGGAAAATAAATTAATCGAAAATTAATTTTTTCGCAAAAATGAGAGAGATGGAGGAAATAAAACTATTTCGTAAATGTAAATTAAAAAAAGAAACAATTAGAAAGAGAAAGTCGTAAATCGCCGAAATTGCTTGATCGGGAAGTCATAGATCGCCGAAATTTCTTGGACAACTTTCTTGAAACCTTCTTGTGATCTTAATTTTTTTTTTTTTTGAGACGGATTAAATTGTTTGTGTTTGAAAAATAGGATTCATGACAATTTTATAGAATTTTTTGGAAGCCAAATGACCCCCCCCCCCCCCCCGCCCACACGCCAAATAGGGTTGTTGTAGATGGTTTTTGGTAAAAATGACCAAAATACCCCCTAAAACGTTCATATAATGGAGGTATTTTGGTAAATGAGGACCAAAGATTCCAAAAAAAAAATTCATAAAAAAAATTCAAAAAAAAGAGAGCAAAAATCGGTTCAGCCAGCCGGTCCGGTTCGGACCGGACTCGGACGGGCTTGACCGGGCCTACCGTTTGTATAAAAAAAAAAGGGAGGGGGGGGGGGGGGCCGGTCCGGGCCGGGCCTGGGCTCGGTTTGGTGAACCCAGTCCGGACCGGCATTGCACTCGGATTAGGGCGGGCCGGGCTAGCTGCGGGCTCGGACGGGCCGGGCCAGCTGCGGGCTCGGACGGGCTCGGGCTGGTCCGAGAGTGAACCGGCCCGGGTTAAGCCCTGACCTTACGCAACTCAATAGCAGCCTTAGGTAAATAAATTAACGTGCAGCCAAGTGGCTCATAACTCCAAGCATTGGCCCACAAAAATAACAAAAATATTGATTCGAAATATTTTTCCAACCTGGCCGTAAATGACCAATAGTACTACAAGTGGTGTTACATACTTAAGATACCTAGAGATGCACTTATCATTTTTTCTAAATTTGCTTGTATGGGATAGAAATATGCGAGTCCCCGCATTATATTTTACCAAAACTTTAAATTATTATTATTTTTATTTGATACAAAATGATGCAACTAAGGAGATCACAACCAAGTTTTAGTAAATTAAAGCATACGGTAAAACCTTGGATACAAATAGTAGATATTACAACAAACTCTCTCTCTCCCTATTATATATATATATATAGAGAGAGAATAAAGGAGGTGAGATGTCACCCTTGGTGTCTACATGTCACATCTTCATGCTATCATCATGTACCGAAAAGTGTGTAAGTGCATGATGATAGCATGGGAGGGTGACATGTAGCCACCTCACGGTGAGCCCTTATATATATATATATATATATATATATATATATATATATATATATGGGAGCGGATCAAAAGTCTTCCTTAGAAACCCCCCTAAAACCCTCCTCACTCTCATCCGTAATTTAATGTTAATATTAATGTTAATGTTAATATTAATTTTTATTTTTATATTAATGTTAATGTTAATATTAATTTTAATGTTAATGTTAATATTAATTTTAATGTTAAGTTTAATGTTAATTTTAGTATTTAATGTTAATATTAACATTAATATTAATATTAATATTAACATTAAATTACGGATGAGAGTGATAAGATTTTTAGGGGGTTTTCTAAGAGCATCATTAGTAGTTGGGACTCTCCAATGCAATTTGGAGTCCAAAATTTCAAAAATAAGGTAAATGTAGAATGGGTTGGATTTGTATGAGAATAGTAGAAAATGATAAAGTGAGCTCCGGTTCCAAAAATTATGTGATCAAAATTAATGTAGGAAAAAAATAATATAAAGTTTAGAATCTAGAAAGTTGGGCTCCAAATTGGAACTTACTATTCTACAAAACGAGTTTCTACAATCTAGAATCTAGAAATTGGGAGGCCCAACCCTTAGCACCCATGGATGGGTTGGGACCGAAATTGTAGAAATTGGAACTAGGGATGAGACTTATTATTCTACAAAATGAGCTCCTACATTCTAAATCTAGAATCTAGAAAATGGGATGGGCCTTATTAATGATGCTCTAAGGGGGACTTTTGATCCGCTTCATATATATATATATATATAGAGAGAGAGAGAAAGAGAGAGAGAGAGAGACACACACACGCCAATGGCCTTGTAGCCCAGTGGCTAAGACCATTGACACGGGATATATATATATATATATATATATATATATATATATATATATATATATATATATAAGTCCGTGTCGAAGACATCCAGCCGGCTTTATATATATATATATATGGAAGCGGATCAAAAGTCCCCCTTAGAAAACCCCCTAAAAAAATCCCTCACTCTAATTCGTAATTTAATGTTAATATTAATGTTAATATTAATGTTAATGTTAATATTAATGTTAATATTAACATTAAATACTAAAATTAACATTAAACTTAACATTAAAATTAATATTAACATTAACATTAACATTAATATTAACATTAATATTACGAACTAGAGTGAGGGGAGTTTTTAGAGGATTTTTTAAGGAGAGTTTTGATCCGCTCCAATATATATATATATATATATATATATATATATATATATATATATATATATATATATATATATATATATGGGAAAATTTATGAAATGCCCAAAAATTTAAAAAGTTTTATGAAAAACCCACCCCAAAATAAACTTTCATCGCGTGCCCAGCATTAACTTAAAAATATATAAAAGGGCACGGCATGACCCTTTTGCCCTTCTAATTTATTAAGAATATCAACAAACCCAGCAACTCTTCAGAAAAACGGTTCGATTCCAGAAGATACAAAACCAAGAGACTCTTCAAAAAAGTGTTTCTATCGCTCCCTCCTCTTCCATACTCTGTTCGCTTGCGATTTTAGGTCATCTCCTCCAAAAATCTTAGAAATTTCTTACAAGAAATCGCCAACGAATCTCCATCACAATGTCGCAATCATCAGCAATGGATGTAGACCAAGTTAGAGAAGAAGGAGAAGAAGTAGTTGTTGGAAAGCAAACGAAAGGAGGGATGAAAGTTAAGAAGGTTGCTCGTAGACGAAATACTCCAAAAGAAAAAGAAGTGCAAGAAGCAGTAGAAGAACAAGAACAACAAGAACAAGAAGTAGCAGGGGAGGAAGAAGAAGATCAAGAAGAAGGGAAGAAAAAAGGTAAAACTTTGAGACTTGTTCATTCTCCGTTTATATTGACGCGGCAAATGAAAATGATCATTCTCCGTCTATAAAATACACGGAGGATGCCCTTTCTGTGTCATTTGAACTAGAAATGGCCATTCTCCGTCTATTTTGAGACGGAGAATGGCATTCTCCGTGTTTAAACACACGGAGAATGACATTTTCTGTGTTTTGACATAAAGAACGAGCATTCTCCGCCTAATATGAGACGGAGAATGTCATTCTCCGTTATAAAATAGACGGAGAATGACCTTTCTTCTTGCATTAACCTAGAGAAATGAACATTCTCCGTCTTACTGACACGGAGAATGTCATTCTCCGTCTATTTTATAACGGAGAATGGCATTCTCCGTCTATTTCGACACGGAGAATGACATTCTCCTTGTATTTTGACCTAAAGAATGAGCATTCTCCGCCTTATTGAGACGGAGAATGTCATTCTCTGGGTCAAAATAAAGGGAGAATGCCATTCCCCGTGCTAATACAAAACGGAGAATGCCATTCGCCGTCTATTTTAATACGGAGAATGTCATTCTCCGTTTTGTATTAACACGGAGAATGGCATTCTCCCTTTATTTTGATCTAAAGAACGAGCATTCTCCGCCTAATATGAGACGGAGAATGGCATTCTCCGTATTAAAACACGCGGAGAATGGCATTCTCCTTGTATTTTGACCTAAAGAATGAGCATTCTCCGCCTTATTGAGACGGAGAATGTCATTCTCTTTGTCAAAATAAAGGGAGAATGCCATTCCCCGTGTTAATACAAAACGGAGAATGAGATTCTCCGTCTATTTTAAAACGGAGAATCACATTCTCCGTCTATTTTGATACGGAGAATGGCATTCTCCCTTTATTTTGATCTAAAGAACGAGCATTCTCCGTCTAATATGAGACGGAGAATGCCATTCTCCGCCTTACTGAGACGGAGAATGCTCATTCTCCGGGACAAAATAAAGGGAGAATGCCATTCTCCTTGTATTTTGACCTACAGAATGAGCATTCTCCGTCTTTCTGAAGCGGAGAATGAGCATTCTCCGTCTTGCTAACGTGGAGAATGGCATTCTCCGTTTTAAAACACGCGGAGAATGCCATTTCCCGTGTTAATACAAAACGGAGAATGCCATTCTCCGTGTCAAAATAGACGGAGAATGATATTCTTCGTCTATTTTGACACGGAGAATGGCATTCTCCGTGTGAATACAAAACGGAGAATGCTCATTCTCCGTCTAATATTAGACGGAAAATGACTTTCTCCTTGTTATAATAAAGAAGAATGTTGACGTAAACCTAATTGTTGTTGTTTTTAGGAAAAAAACTGTCAGGAACAAAGAAGAAAGACTTTTCCGTGTAACATTCACCCCAATACTCTCTCTCATGGATGAGGTGAAGGAAAAGTTTCGCCATTTGCCTGAAGCAGTTGTTGAAAGCTTGAAGAATGTAGGATTCTACAACTTCGTAGATGTATTCTACAGAACTAAGGTGAAAAAATCAGAACTATCTAAAGTCACCCAAGGTCTGGAGAACTTGATGGAGACTTATTTGGAAGAAGATGGAATTGGATATTTCCAATTGAGCAGCAGTGTCAATGTAGCACCAACTGCTGATGAGATGGCAACCATTTTCGGTCTGCCAATGAATGATGACACTGAAGTTGATGAGAAGTATTTGAAGATCATCACTGAAAAGCAGAAGACCCCCCCACCAGCAGACTCATTCAGCATGTGTACAAAACACTTCACAAGATTGCTGAAAAATTTCAAGGGCAAAAATGCTGAAGTCTCAAACGCAGAAGTTAGGAAAAGGATATTAGAGCTGCTGGGGGGCGAAAATGCAAGTCCTGATGAATTGGCCAAGTTAATAGTATTCAACTTGTGCCAAACAGTATTCTTTACCAGAATGGGGGGGTCGAACTTGCCATACAAGTTCTTCGCTCTGGTGGAGAGCACAGATGTTATAAAAAGCATCTGTTGGCCTCGGATTATACTGGGGTACGTCATGGACAGCATAAAGAGGGCTGTCACAAAATCTGAAGATGGTGATGTTGATATATCGTACAAGAAGATTGAAGGTTGTACGATATACTTCTTGTATTGGTTTGCAGAGCACAGTCGACTGATAGAGAGGAAGTGCAAACCAACAGTCGCATCTCCGAGATTCGATACATGGGATGGGAATAGAATCTCGATATTCCTAAAAAATGAATATCAAGGTGCTCAAATGGATTCGGATTTGATATTCAAGGATCTTGTTGCATTGAATGTTGATGAACTTGAAGAAGTCCCAGCAGAGCAGCAATGTATAGAAGGTGGAGATAATTCTGTTGATGAAGAAGAACCACAAACTGAAGCTCAAGCACCAGCACCCTCTACAGCTGACAATGTAGATATGTTGCGTGTCTTGCAGGAGAAATCTCAGCTTATCGCTGAGAATGAGCAACTCCAGGAAAGAGCCCAGCAACTAGCGGCAGATGTAGCCCAACAACGTGCTGTGGGGCTCGTTGCTGATGGCTTGGAGAAGAAGTTACTCTTTAAGGAACGAGAAATCGCTCCTTATTGATGATAATAAGAAACTCCGTGAGCGAGTTGAAGAACTGGAGGCACAGGGGTCGGAACTAGACTCCCTGAGAAAGCAGAAGTCTGAACTTACTGCTGATAATGAGAAGCTTCGTCAACGTGTTGAGGAGCTACTTCTAAAAGGTAAGATTTTATATTTTTTGTCTATTTTAATCTGTAATTACCTGTATCTAACAAGGAGAATGACCATTCTCCGTGTCAAAGTACACGGAGAATGAAGTTTTCTGTGTGTTTTGACCTATAAAATGTCATTCTCCGTGTCAAAATAGACGAAGAATGTCATTCTCCGTATTAAAACACACTTAGAATGACATTCTCCGTCTATTTTGACACGGAGAATGACATTCTCCGCTAGTATTTTAACACGGAGAATGACATTTTCTGTATTTTGACATAGAAATGATATTCTCCGTCTGTTTTGACACGTAGAATGTCATTCTCCGTGTCAATTTAGACGGAGAATGTCATTCTCCGTCTAAATTGACACGGAGAATGACATTCCCCGTCTATTTGGAAACGGAGAATGCCATTCTCCGTCTATTTTGACACGGAGAATGACATTCTCCGTCTAAATTGACACGGAGAATGACATTCTCCGTCTATTTTTGACCCAGAGATTGCCATTCTCCGTCTATTTTGACACGGAGAATGACTATTCTCCAGATTAAAGTAAACGGATAATAATATTTTTCATTGTTTTTAAAAAGAAGATTATATAATATTGACATCATACCTCTTGTTGTTGTTTGTTTTTATATCAGTGAAAATGACAGAGGATCTCAAAAAAGAGAATGAAAAGCTCAATGATAATAACAACAAACTTCTAGAGGAAGTTGCATCGTTGAAAGATGAAATCACACAGAAGAATGATACAATTGTTAACCTTGAAGCAATGGCTAAAGCATTGCAAAGTGGGGAGACTCAAGCAGTTCTCCAAAAGCATTACACAAGAGCAAATGAACCTGCTGGAACTAAAAAACAATCAAATGCTGCAGATGAGGATGATTTTACTACATTGCAAAAGAAGAAAACATCCGATGCTACAACAAGTAAGAAGGCAGGTCCTGGTCGGAAAAGAAAAGATCCTTCCAGTTCCAGAAAGAAAGTAGCTCCTGCTGGGAAAAAAAAAAACCTCCTTCCAGCCCCGAGAAGGTAGACAATAAAAAGGAGATGTCAGCTCCTGAAGAACTTGAGGAAGAATCTCCTCAAACAGCAAAGCTTGTTAAAGAGGAGAAAATGCTGATACAATGTCCGAAGCTCAGACTTTGGAACCTTGCAGACGATGAGCTGAAGCAAATATACAGGAGCATCGTATACCAAAGAAGGATGTCTCCAACGTAAGTATTCTAAACTTGAACCAATTTCTGTACAATTCACAAGGGAGAATGATCATTCTCCGTCTCATTTAAAACGGAGAATGACATTCTCCGTTTATATTGACGCGGCAAATGAAAATGATCATTCTCCGTCTATAAAATACACGGAGGATGCCCTTTCTGTGTCATTTGAACTAGAAATGGCCATTCTCCGTCTATTTTGAGACGGAGAATGGCATTCTCCGTGTTTAAACACACGGAGAATGGCATTTTCTGTGTTTTTGACCTAAAGAAAGGTCATTCTCCGTCTAATATGAGACGGAGAATATCATTCTCCGTGTCAAAATAGACGGAGAATGACCTTTCTTCTTGCATTAACCTAGAGAAATGAACATTCTCCGTCTCACTGACACGGAGAATGCCATTCTCCGTCTATTTTATAACGGAGAATGACATTCTCCTTGTATTTTGACCTAGAGAATGAGCATTCTCCGCCTTATTGAGACGGAGAATGTCATTCTCTGGGTCAAAATAAAGGGAGAATGCCATTCCCCGTATTAATACAAAACGGAGAATACCATTCGCCGTCTATTTTAATACGGAGAATGACATTCTCCGTCTATTTTAACACGGAGAATGACGGAGAATGACATTCTCCGTCTATTTTAAAACGGAGAATGATCATTCTCCGTCCCATTTAAAACGGAGAATGACATTATCCGTCCAATTCATAACGGAGAATGACATTCTCCGTCCATTTCATAACGGAGAATGATCATTCTCTATTGTAGTTATTTTTATGCAATTTTATCATTAGCCTATATTATTATCATAATCGAAACTAAATTTATGTGCAGTGATTATGTATACATGTACATTCCAAATGCTCCAGAAGAATGTAAAATAAGAAGAAGAAACAATGATGTCAGCATGTTGTTAAATGCTAAAGATTTTCAAGACATACTAAATGAGGCGGATATAGAAGCCGGTGTTATGAACTACTTAATAAAGCTTATGAACGAAATTCAAGCCGAATTAAGGCAGAACATGCAGTCAAGCTCGCAGGGTGCACAATGTAAATGGTTTGCAATCATGATGCCCCATTCATTGGTAAGAATCGAAACTGAAAAATAAATATTAATGTGTACAGCTACTAATAGTGTTGTAAAAAACTAACTCATGATATTATTTTTTGTTTTTTTTTCTTCTGAAAAACAGAGTACTGTCCAGTATGTCGATGAAAAAAATCCAACACCTGGAGCAGTGTACAATTTCAAAGTTGATATAGAAGATTTTATCATGGAGCTGGAAGATGACATTGAATGGCTATTCGTGCCACTCTTTCGCGAGGAGAATAAATACTATACGCTGCTGGCATTCAACTTCAGCTCCTATGTTTGGACGCACTACAACTCATTGCGGAAAAACACGGGCGCTAAGGGAATCCAGGATGCAAAATACATGAAGAATAAAATCGAGCCAATTGTAATGAAGAAGATTGCATTGATGAGGAATAAAAGTCCAGCAATCCAGGAATACGAAACAACAGAGCTCAAGGTTTGCAAAGAATGCCCACAGCAACTATCATCCAGCTGCCTGCTGTATGTTTCATATTATATTGAAAAGTTGTCGAGAGCTCCATTTGATTTACAGAAGAAAACAAACAAAATAGTTCACAATACTATTGTAAAGAGAAGGCTAAATTTGGCTAAGGCTTTGCTTATGAGTGAATGTGCAGTTCCTTTTGTACAATAAAAAAAAATGACAATGTAAATTGGCTAACAAATTCCTTGTATATATTCTGTTTGTCAGGTTTCTTTTGTAATGTATTTGTTTTCCTTTGTAATGAAATTCAATTTTTCGACTAATTTACATTGTTCTATATATGTAAATCTGTTTTGTTAAAGTTCTGTTGTTTGATTCAAACCTATAATGTCATTATCTGTGTTAATACAAACCTATAATGTGTGCATTTGGAACTTAGAAATGGCCATTCTCCGTTTCGTATGAGACGGAGAATGTCATTCTCCGGGTCAAAAGAGACGGAGAATGTCATTCTCCTTGTATTTTGACCTAGGGAATGAGCATTCTCCGTCTTACTGATGCGGAGAATGGCATTCTCCGTTTTAAAACACGCGGAGAATGGCATTCTTTGTATATTTGACTTAGAAAGGAACATTGTCCGTCTTAGTGACGCGGAGAATGGCCATTCTCCGTGTCAAAATAGACGGAGAATGTCATTCTCCCGGGTCAAAAGAGACGGAGAATGCCATTCTCCTTGTATTTTGACCTAGGGAATGAGCATTCTCTGTCTTACTGATGCGGAGAATGGCATTCTCCGTTTTAAAACACGCGGAGAATGATTATTCTTTGTATATTTGACTTAGAAAGGAACATTGTCCGTCTTAGTGACGCGGAGAATGGCCATTCTCCGTGTCAAAATAGACGGAGAATGTCATTCTCCGGGTCAAAAGAGACGGAGAATGCCATTCTCCTTGTATTTTGACCTAGAGAATGAGCATTCTCCGTCTTACTGACGCGGAGAATGGCATTCTTTGTATATTTGACTTAGAAAGGAACATTGTCCGTCTTAGTGACGCGGAGAATGGCCATTCTCCGTGTCAAAATAGACGGAGAATGTCATTCTCCGGGTCAAAAGAGACGGAGAATGCCATTCTTCTTGTATTTTGACCTAGAGAATGAGCATTCTCCGTCTTACTGACGCAGAGAATGGCATTCTCCGTTTTAAAACACGCGGAGAATGATTATTCTTTGTATTTTTGACCTAGAAAGGAACATTATCCGTCTTAGGGACGCGGAGAATGCCATTCTCCGTGTCAAAATAGACGGAGAATGTCATTCTCCGGGTCAAAAGAGACGGAGAATGCCATTCTCCTTGTATTTTGACCTAGGGAATGAGCATTCTCCGTCTTACTGATGCGGAGAA
Organism: Iris pallida; assembly: GCA_029216955.1. Classification (NCBI taxonomy): domain Eukaryota; kingdom Viridiplantae; phylum Streptophyta; class Magnoliopsida; order Asparagales; family Iridaceae; genus Iris; species Iris pallida. Next base: position 14,057,378 of record JANAVB010004600.1, read on the forward strand.
TGGCATTCTTCGTTTTAAAACACGCGGAGAATGGCATTCTTTGTATATTTGACTTAGAAAGGAACATTGTCCGTCTTAGTGATGCGGAGAATGACCATTCTCCGTGTCAAAATAGACGGAGAATGTCATTCTCCGGGTCAAAAGAGACGGAGAATGCCATTCTCCTTGTATTTTGACCTAGAGAATGAGAATTCTCCGTCTTACTGACGCGGAGAATGGCATTCTCCGTTTTAAAACACGCGGAGAATGACATTCTTTGTATATTTGACTTAGAAAGAAACATTGTCCGTCTTAGTGACGCGGAGAATGGCCATTCTCCGTGTCAAAATAGACGAAGAATGTCATTCTCCGGGTCAAAAGAGACGGAGAATGCCATTTTTCTTGTATTTTGACCTAGAGAATGAGAATTCTCCGTCTTACTGACGCGGAGAATGGCATTCTCCGTTTTAAAACACGCGGAGAATGATTATTCTTCTTGTATTTTTGACTTATAAATGGCCATTCTCCGTGTATCTAAAACGGAGAATGATTATTTCCGTGTTAAAACACACGGAGAATGGTCATTCAATACATTATAAAGTCAGAGAGTATAAATGAGAATAAGTTCTTATGCTGTTAATATATATGTGAAACATCAAATATGCAGAATTCAAACTATTACCATTGATATCAAAAAATGTAAGATATGTATTCAAAAAACAATTTCCAGTTATATAAAAGAAGGAATATATGTGTATGTATTAACGAGGGGGCGCTGCCCCCTTGACCACCGTAGCAGCATGTGGAGGCAGAGGACAAGTGCTGCGATTGTGATTGCATAATTCAAAACAATTCTGGCACCTTATCTTTCTCTTCTTTTTTCCCTTGTTCTCATATTTGCTCTTGTAACGGTCCGCTTTTGGTCGTCCAGGACCCCGTTTCGGAACAGGGGGTAGAACAACATCAGTGGGATTATTTTCAAACTGTTTTTCGCAATCTGGAACTGGACGAATGGCACATGAATATAACTTCTGGTAATAATCTGATGTCCAATACTGCTCCACAAAGTCGTAAACAGATTTATCTGAACCAACTCTGATGCATTGTATTGCATGGCTGCATGGGAATCCATATACCTTCCATCTACGACAACTACAATGACAATCAAGAAGATTCACCATATGGGAGGAAGTATCTGCGATCACCTCAAATTCGAAATCACCGGACCGATATACCCTATAACACATGCCATCATCTGTAAGCTGCTTCAGCATATCCTCAGCGTATGGAGTCAATTTGCTATTCAAACCAATTGCATCCTTGTGGCGATCCGAAATCATCTTCATCATCTTCACACGGATGACATTTACAATTGCTGATATAGGCAATTTCTTCTCAGCCTTTATCCATGCATTGAATGACTCTGCACAACTAGAAGCAACCTCACCGTATCTACATCCCGGGAAGAATGCGTTTGACCAGTGTTCAGGTTTTTGTTTATTCATCCAATTCACAACATGACCACAATTCAGATCATAAATCTTCTTGATTGCTTGTCTATACCCACCTTTATACAGAAAAACAAATAAGTAATAAAGAATTAGGTCAATTCACAAAATTATGAAAAAATAAGTGCATTCTCATAAGGATAATAGTCATTCTCCGTTCAAAAGCTAACGGAGAATGATATTCTCCGTTCTATGCAAGACGGAGAATAGTCATTCTCCGTTCAAAAGCTAACGGAGAATGACATTCTCCGTTCTATGCAGGACGGAGAATGGCCATTCTCCGTTTTAAAACACACGGAGAATGACTATTCTCCGTCTTACTGACGCGGAGAATGGTCATTTTCCTTGTTAAATTAATGGTAAATGCATAGAAAATGTGCATATATCTGTCTCATTAACACACCTGGAGTTAGAGCATATACTGCTTGCCTCCAAGCTTCAAGTACATGCGGATACACTCTTTCATTTCCTTTCTCTTTCAGCGGTATGTTATTCTTCATGTGATAATAGCAATAGCTATGATAATCATTAGGAAACACTTTAGGGACTTCAGAAACTAGACCGGTGCCTTGATCCGAAAGAAAAACAATACGCCTACTACATCCAACAACATTCTTTAGATTTCTAAGGAACCATTCCCAATTATCGCCATCTTCGCCTGAGACTATACCGTATGCAATAGGGTAGAACTGTTGGTTACCATTCTTCGCTATAGCAGACATCAAACATCCTCTAAACCTCCATGTAAGGAAAGTGGCATCCAAATATAGCATCGGACGACAATATTGAAAGCCTTCTACGCAAGCCCCATATGAAAGAAAAAGCCGCTCAAACCTCATTGATGAATCATCTTTCTGGAAGTCGATAACGGAACCATTATTGGTTTCCTTTACCTTGTTCACATACCAACACAAGTCACTGTAAGATCTAACATCATCTCCGTACATTTCCTGGTGCACCAGCCTAATTCCGTGGTATGCCTGTCCATATGTAACAGATAAGCCGTAGTCGACCTTGAAATCATCGACAACAGATTTTGCGGACTTTTTAGGATGCATCCGAACAATGTCACTAACCAAACTTTTCACAAACTTTGCTGGAACAACCAGATTACCTTTATCCATATAGCCAGCTCCACAATTATGTTCTCCCACATACCTCCTCACCTCAAAAATTTGATTATCTTTCGAAATAGATATAGCATGGAAGCTCCACAAACAAGCATGTGTCTTGTAATTCTTGCAACAAACAGTATACCTCCCCGGCTCAGATTTCAAAATGTGGAATGGATGACGAGATTCAAAACATACCTTTCTAACAGCATTCCTAACTTCTTCAACACCATTTAGAAAAATCTGACCAACACCAGTAATTGATCCAGGCCACATATCCGATTTCCTCTTCTTCACTGTCTCAGTTGAGCCCTCATAAAATTGTACTACTCATTTGTCCTTTACAGTAGGAGAACATCTACTCAAAGAACTAGAAGAGGAAGACGAAGGTCTCATGTGAAAGCTTTGACAAGGAAAAGATGTTGATGAAGAACATGGAGAGTGTATTTGCTCCACATATAGATCAAAACTCACATCATGAGTACCGTTAAAACCACCAACCAATGAGCGAAGCCAAAAATCACTTTCAACATACAGTTCAGTCCCATCAGAGTGCAAAAACCTGAAACGGAAGGAAAGTGGATCCAAAGAAGTCCATCGATCGCACACTTTATTCTTTAAAAAATTCACGGTACTTTCATGTGTGACACGGCAGGAAACTATTTCTCCCTTGAAACAAATGTTAACTAAACAACTTGATTCCATATCTCCCCCCCCTGATAACATAAAAACATAAGAGGCCACAAATAGAACAATAAAATTCTCATCTAATAATGATTATTCTCCGTCTAAAATTAACGGAGAATAAATATCCTCAGTTGGAACTAACTTATAATGATCATTCTCCGTCTAAAGTAAAACGGAGAATGTCATTCTCCGTCCTAATTAAGACGGATAATGTCATTCTCCGTCCTAACTAAGACGGATAATGTCATTCTCCGTTCAAATTAAGACGGAGAATGGCATTCTCCGTCCTAATTAAGACGGAGAATTCCATTCTCCGTCCTAAAAACATACGGATAATGATCTTTATAAGAAGTAATTGTCATTCTCCTTTAAAATATAACGGAGAATGCTATTCGCATAAAATAACAAGATTAAATATCTCACTAACATTTTCTAAGTTAATAATCTTCATAACAAAATCAAATTCAGCATAAATTTCGAGATATACGAAGCTGATGGATGAATTTCTACAGATCTGAACTCTCACCTTGTTTTAAGATCTATAAAAAGAAAAGAAGAAGATATTCTATCCACAATTGACCTAATCGCCGGAAACCACGAAGATGATGTTGATGATGATGATGATCGATGATGATGAAGGATGATCGACGTTCGACTGACGAAAACCACAGTGAACTACGAACGATTCTGCGATCTCTAATAAAGATTATATCAATGGATTTCAAATTTCTCGTGAAGAAGAAGAAGAATACGAATTTCTCAATCCAAATCTGAGTTTGCGAATTCATAATTATATATAGATGTCCAAATTTACGCGAAGGGGTATTTTTGGAATTATGATAATGGCAAATTTTGTAAATACATAGCAACTAGAGAGAATCTTGAAATATTTAACGTGTAAAAACTTAATTCTGGTCATAAAAATAATCCAGCGGATGGGCATTTCATAAAAGCCCACCCCGAAATTGGGCTTCTCAGCAATTTCCAGTATATATATATATATATATATATATATATATATATATATATATATATATATATATATATATATATTCCAGGAAGGGACCTGGAGTAAAGTATAATACTTTCATTCCCCCCCCCCCCCCCCCCCCCCCCCCCCCCTCCCCCTCAGGTAGTGCATTTTGCTTTAAACAAAACTGGATTCATAAACCAAACATTCCTGCATGGATTGTATCTACGAACTTCACGATTTACAACAAGAATGCTAAGAACTGCAAAGTTTCCTCGGTAGCTCAATAAGAAATATGTAAGCAAGCAAAGAATAATCAGTACTCACTTGATGTACTTGGCTAAATTCATCAGTAGCTTGTGTATTGTACTTGGATGCTCACAATCACACCAAGTTTCTTTGCAATGGTGTTCTTGATACACGAATTCAGTAAGTTAAGCTATCAACCAAAGACTAAAGCTAGAGGTACTATTAAAACAATTTCACATCTGATTTTCCTGGCCTGGTTTTGCAAGGAGTGGCTGGAGGGCCTTCACGACGATTGTCATATTAGGTCGGAAGTCAGATTCGTACTGGACACAGAGTGCTGCTACTGCCGCCATCTGACACATCATCCAGACACGAGAAAATCAAGACCGTTAGGAGTTTCTACTTGACAGCATAATTAAACTACATGATTCAGGAAGAAATTTAATTCGTGCTACACTAAAAAAATATACCTATATAAATGCATACACCTGATAGTGATAGGATCATTCTAACATTTCAGACTATGCCAAATATGAGGATGAGCCATGTGTAGTTATCAAGCCGGAGACAATCATCTGGAGATTATGAAGCCAATGCAAATCAAAATTCTGCAGATAACTTACCTTTTGCGAGATAAAACTATGCCTGATCATGAATTCATGATCTTTATGTTGGAGTGGGTGGGATTCCCAATCTATGTAGAGAATATTCCGGAGTGCGACGAGCGTCATCCGTGTGTCGGAAAAGCTCGGAGAGTGCATCGATCGCCTATTTTGGAACGTATATGGTAATAAAATATATGATTGGATTTCCATATGTACTTTGATCAAATATTTATGATTGGATCTTTCATATAAAAACTTTCCATGTAATTGGACTTCCAATTATGACAAGGAAATTATGATTGTATTTCCATTAAATATATGATTGTTACATATTGAAATTTTTTATATATATTGGCCTTTCATGTATAGATTCTCAATATGATAACCCTTATTCATGTAAGGGTTTATAAAAGGTTGATACATGCAAGTTAAAAAAATAGAAGACAACGAGAAATATCCGAAATTGATCTCCTTCTCCGAAACGGCCTCCAATCCGTTTCGGAGCAGGAGATCAATTTTGGATATTTCTCGTTGTCTTCTATCTTCGTGGTTGTAATCTATTTTCTGTCCCAGTGAGTTGTGGTGATCCGTTTGGATCGGGAGGAGCTTGTAGAGGGTGTATTCTCTTTATTCCATTAGTGGAGGTTCTTCAGGGTTGGACTCCGATCGTCCAGTGGTTTTTTCTATCTGAATTTTCCACGTAAAAATCTTGTGTCTGCGATTTGTGTTTGGCGTTTTTGGTTTGTGTGATTTTGCTCGGTTCTCTCGCAGGACTTTCTGGTTTGGGAAAACGGTTTCCGTGTTTCGTTCCCAACACATTATGCACACCTTCATGGTTTCTGTATCATTCTCCACATATTTGTGCTTTACTATGCTTCTTTTCTATATAGAGAGGACACATATATCCCCAACTAAATGGTATTAGGTGTCGGCATTTGGATAGAGCGCCCTAGATATATTCCCTTCTTTTTCTTCGCATTCTGTATATAAACTGTATCGTTGAGGTTCGAGCAGGACGTAATCCCAGATTTATAACATAAGTGCCTGAGATTTTAGCATTGTACTACATTGGCACTCACATTGTTCATCAGAGTGGCAATCCAGCACTTAATATCCACCCAGACTTGTAATGAGATTTAGAATGTTCGGTTATTAAGGACCTCTTTGGTTGCAGGAATTTACCTTATTGTTGTTGTTTGGGAAAGATGGCGAATGGCTATAATTTAGGAGTAAGGAATTGGATCCAATTCCTGGAGTTCAACGATTTTTTTTTCAGGTTTCATAGTTTTATGGGATCCTAGGGATATTCACTAACCTTGTAAAAATTAAAAACATCGACCATGCTACCAAATAACAGGGACTTTACCAGTATTTCTATGAACTGAATATTAGGTTCCATTCAGTTCGATGCAACCGACAGGCCTTTAGAAGAAAACAAAAACTTGTACAAATGGATAGGAAAGACAATGAAGGACAAGATCACAAGCTTCAGTCAGGGAGTATTTCAGAAGCCTCACAAACAAGAATTCGTAAAGCTGTACATGCATGAGTATCTGACAATTATGTAAGCACGCAGAAGTACATATTGACACAGACCTCGAGGATCTGGTTTGCCTACCTTTTTCTACTGGGAATAGTCATTTTTTGCAGGTCACCTGTCGTGTATATGCTTTACATTTGGGACAGATGGGAACACTAAGTCTTTCTTTCCGTACCTGGCTAAAAAATGGATCCTTGTTTACCAACCACTCTTTGTCTAATCAAATCAAATTCTCTCTCGATACGTTCCTAAAAAAATCAGAAAAACAGACACGAGATAACAAATCAAGTATTTTCCTAAAATTTGAAATAGATGTATAGAATTCAAGTTGATTATGTTTTGCTTCTTCCTCGGAGAAAGACGATCAAACAATTCTCAATCATGGTCCTTGTGGATCCAATAATCCATATAGGATACAAAAACTCAAGATATTTGTTATCTTTCTCTTTCAATGAAATTTCAATTCCAGCTATAGTTCATTATATATATCTTACAACTAGAATCCCTTTTTTTTTATCCGCTTCCTCCACCAACGCGAATCCTGGATGCATGATACATTTTTTATTTATTGGGTTCTCTTGAGGATCCATGAAACGTCTCTCAGAAATCTTTTTTCTTTTTGGAAAATACATGAGCTAAACAATCAACACCAAAAAGATTTTTCCCATGTCTCATGTTTGGTTCCAATGGAATTCATAGGTATAGAAAGAAGCCTCATCAAACAAATATTTTTTTTTCTTTCAGGAGGTTTTTGATCTCTCTTTGGACACTTCGTCGTTCTGATTGTAGTATAATAAACGAGCAATTTTATGTACTAAGATTTTGGCTATATGAACTAGATGTCAAATCTTCAAAAGTGAGATTGTTGCACTTGATTTGTTTCCTTATTTTGCAGAAAATTGTGGTCCAACTAAATTCATGGTTGGGTAAGTTAAGAAGAACAAAAATCAGTACTAATTGTAGAATTCCCTAATTATGACCTCCGTCTTCCTATGTAATGTCGTATGGTCTGTATTTTTACTTGATTTTGATATTTCACAATGTTCAAAATTTCATATCAAGGGAATGTTTAAAATAAAAACAAATATTAAGAAGAATGGTAAGCGAAAGAGAATGAAGTAAAACCGAACCTTAGCAACCGCCTTTGGTGGATATTCGTCTAGTTTGGGATCGACACATTGCTTCACTTTGTCTTCACTTAACCTCGGAGTTGCCTGTGTTAAATTTTATGATGCAAATAAGATGACACTGAGAAAGCAATAATTGCTAATGAGGATCCAAATGATCGGTAGAGAGAAAAAACTGTACCCAGGTTACAAGGCTCTGTTGTCCTTTAGGCATGGTATGGTCTACAGGTTTTCTTCCTGTCAAGAGCTCTAGAAGAACAACACCAAAGCTGTAGATGTCGCTCTTTTGAGTCAATTGCCCGGTCATAGCATACCTAGGATTAAACAGACAAGAGATAATAGGCAGAAACATATATCATTAACCATGAATAAATTTCTGCTGGTGCATTTTCACATACACCTCAATCCACTGAAGCTACATGGAAGATCTATGTTGCACGAACACGGGGAATGTGTCTGTATGCATATCGTTCCGTGTACATATTCATGCATCATAAGTGACTACCTTGCACCTATTAAACAATATCTGTATCCCATATCCGTATATTGTCCTTATCCAACATAGTGGTATCCGTATATTGTCCTTATCCAGCATAGTGGAAGATGGATCAATTTGGAGCTGTTAGAGATGAGCTATTGGATGATTACAAGTAGGTTGTTGGCATATAAGTGAGACCGACGGGTCTGGCTAGGAACAGATCGTGTCCGGTCACCCCCATGCCGGGCCCATAGGGTGTCGGTTTCTTGAATGAACTTGGGTGCACCCATGCGTTTGTCTAGGTTCGTCATCTCTAACAATCCCTATGCCTGTATACAGAGAGGGTTTCTCCTAAGGGGAAACCCTAACCCATATACTTGTCTCCCAAGTAATTGCCTCTTCTCCTTCCTACGTAGGAGTTCCGTTGCAGGGTGGAACTAAATAAAGTATCCTTCAACGTCCGTGTCTCAACAGATAGTAGGAGGAACATGTTTCAATCACGGATCGGAAGTAAATCACTAAACTGCTTCGCTTGTATCTTCGGTACCTATATCGTTCTATGATCTACATAGGTGATTAAAAAAATTCTCTCTACGAAAATAAATAACAAAAATATCGATTTCATATACTTAAAACATATTGTATGATTAGCCGATTAGGTACTTGTTTGTAAGGGTAAGGCAGAGAGAGGGTATACTAGAAAGCACCGACATCCAAACTCGGTGCTGTGTCGGTGTCCCATTGTATCCGACACATATCTGAAACGACACAAACAGTCAAAATAAACTAGATAAAATTAAAGTCATTTTCGAGTCCGAATCACATTATACTGTATTCGTGCCTGTGTAACACAGCTATACACTGACCTAACAAGCATTATTGTCAAATATTAGAGCAAGTCTCTAACAACCATTAAAGGAAATGGTGAGATACTCAACAAGTCATCAAAACAAATATCATATATATAAGAAAAGAAATTATATTTTATTTCGTTGGGGTTGGGGTTGCTTATAAATTGTTATCAACACAAATTTGCCGGGTAAACTTCATTCCTCAATAAAATGAAAGATTGACAAATAAGAAGCGACTGTTGTTCTTACTCTGGAGCATGATAGCCAAAGGTTCCTAAAACTCGTGTTGAATGCAAGCGAGCAGCAGTGTCAGGGGACTGGTTAGTCAAATTGAAGTCCGCAATCTTCGACTCGAAATCATCAAAAATAAGGACATTGCTCGACCTCACATCCCGATGGACTATAGGGGGTTGTACTTTCTCATGAAGGAACTCGAGTCCTCTAGCAGCACCATAAGCAATCTTCACTCTCTGGTTCCAATTTAGTACAGGGCCAGGTCCAGCTCCTTGAACCCCTTTCCTTCCTATTAAAAGCAACAGAAACATTAAATATTACATATAACACCAAGAGTATAAAAGGCTATCTTACATGAATACCGACACGAATATGGATAAGGACATGATACGGATAGGGAAACTTTTAGAGTATAATATATTCACCGATGTTGGATGAACACGGACACGGGTACAGACACAAAAAGAATACAGGAACCTTTTACACATTTCCATGCAACATAGATCAAAAGTATCACATAAAAAATGTTTTGAAAAATTGAACTGCATTAAACATACCATGTAGGATGTCATGTAATGAACCTTGCGTCGCGAACTGATATACCAAAATCCTATTCTCTCCCTCCAAGCAGTAGCCCAACAACTGGACGAAGTAGTCGTGCTTGAGTCTCGAAACCATTGACAGCTGCATAGGACACGAAACAAAGAAGAAGTTATAATAAGTTGCTTCTTTTCATGCAAGAGCAGTTGATAAGAGAGTCACTCACCTGAGCCTGAAAATCAGAGTCAGGTTCTTGGGAGGCATTCGGGTCGAGCTTCTTTATCGCAGCAGGCTCGCCCGTGCTTAAAGTTGCTTGGAACATGCGACCATAGGACCCTTCTCCGACCAGGGACTTCTGGCTGAAGTTATCGGTTAGTCGGCTTAGCTCAGCCAGCGAAAAAGCTGGTATCTCGATGGGTAACACTTTCTGGGGTGCTCTGCCTTTTGCTGCAGTCGGTCCTTTCGGATCTCTATCCTGCCCTACATGGAAACAAGCAATTTATATTATTTTAAATAAGGAATGAGTCCAAGTTTTTTGCGTTAGGTTGACAGCCGGTCATAAAATCTTTATTGATTCTTTTGTGGATCATGATGATGACAATGAATCTGAGGTTTTTCTATGAGATTTATTGGCACAAGTGCATTCTATTAAATTGTATTTCGAAGAAAAGTAATGAAGAAATCAGGAGAGGGAAATAACTACATTATCATAAGTATCATATTAGGCATGATAACAAAGAGGTTGTTTATAAGTAATCTGAAGTTTGTTTTTCTTCCCATATACTTTATAGATTTGTTTCACAAGAAGACTAAAATATGTATTGGAATGCCTAAACTAACATTGAAAGGAATAAAAGAAAAGAAAAAGAAAACAGTTAGTTTCTGAAGGGTGAATCCAGTTTACAAAGAAAAACCAATTACAGTCTTTTATACCATATGAATCAGTTTTCAGCTAATACATTTCAGTCAGATTCTAGCTCGTTACCACCCGTGAAACTGGCCAAAAATTCCCAAGTATTCTGAAACTGTCCGAAACTAGCCCAAATTTCTGAAAACAAGGCTGAAATCAACTAAAACTTTTTGTACTCAAATCGTACGTGTACTTGATTATGTTTTACGTTCATTTTTTATTATTCTCAAAAAGACTTTCATTTTTTATGTTCTAGAAAAACCTTTTCAGGCACGTATATGATAAGTTACCTATTGAATTGCATGTAACCTAAAAAACAGATTTTTTTTTTTTTTTTTGCATGTAATCTCATAGTTTTATAAAATTCATGCACTTATGCATTTCGAACAAGCATAAAGCTACATAAACAATTTATAAAATAAACTTTAACCTTTCATTTCATGCATTTAAAAAACACTTTTTCTTGGCTAATAGGCTTCGATTAGTCATTGGGGACATGGTCGGAGAATATCAAACCGGTTTTATTGCAGGTTGATCTATCATTGATAGTGCCACCATGACACATAAGACTATCTTGAGGTTCGAAAGGAAGAAAAGAGAACGGTTCTTTCTCAAGTACGATAGAGTTGACTGCATTGCAGATACCCTCCATTATAGAAAATCTTGAGGACAATGGATCGATTCTTGGTTACTTTCTCTGAGATCTACTATTATAGTGAACAACAAGGAAGGGGGAAATCAATTGTAAAAGGGGGACTCGAGCAAGGAGACCCCTTATCTATCTTTGTCTTGGTGACTGAAGGGCTAAATATAATGCTAAAAAGGGCAAGAGAAGGGGGTTTACTTGACTAGCTAGACTCATTAGACAAGTCGGGGATCATGACTAACTTGCAATATGTTGATGACACGTTGCTACTTAGGACCAGTGATCCTTTTCAGATGGTGGTGCTTAAGTGGATCCTCTACTCGTTTTAGTTTTGGTCGAGATTGAAGATCAAATATGATAAATGCAGTGATTGATCTTGCTGCGATTAAGCATTCTTCACTAGTAGCAACCTTCATTTTAAAGAGGTGGTTTTCCTTCCGCTTACTTAGGCCGGCCTTTGACATATGGGCACCTAGAAGAGTAGATTAGACAAAAGTAATAGAGAGGGTTGACAAGAGACTAGAGAGTTGGAAAGGAAGGCTTCTACCCTAGGGAGGAATGTCTACCCTTTTATCTATCATATTATGAGATATCAGTCTGGGTTATAAAAAAAAAGATTGAAAATATAAGAAGACGATTTATATGGAAGGGAAATATTGATCAAGGAAAAGGATATCATCTTACTAAATGGGGAGTAATATGCAAAACAAAAGAGTTTGGGGACCTAGGAGTTATTAACCTAAGAAACATGAATGAAGCTTTAGTAGCCAAATGATACTGGAAAATTTGGTTTAAAGACTAAAAAGGAGAATAGTCTTGTTAAGAAATACAATCCAGCTACGGAGGCAAGGAAGGGGTGTGGAGGAATGTTGGGCAAAACAAAGGGGAGTAAATTAGGAATTTATCGTGTATACAAGGTTAGAGATATTTTATACGGGGACAACTTTTACCTTAGGAAAATGGGGTAGAATTTACTTTTAGGAGGATCCCTGGTGTGGGGATGTCTCTCTTAAGTTTTAACTTTTTCATCTCTGTACGAAGGAGTTTAGAACAAATGGGACCCAATCTCTCTCCAATGTAGATGTGGACAAAATCTAGGTTCAGGAGGACCCTTAGCAAGAGTATTGGATCACCTATAACAATTGCACCCGCCAGAACAATGGGGGGGGGGGGGGGGTGCATGGTTGGAAAGAAATAACATAGTATTCAATAATAAGCATACAAAACATCCAACAAATTGCATCTTCTATTGTATCTAATATTAGGTCCCGGGGAAAAGAGGCACCTGGAGGGGAAAGAATATATCAAGATTTCCTAATCCGACTCTGGCAATAGTTCCGCAAGGAATGAAAGACATCCAGATCTTTTATCATGGTCGTCGTCAACAACGATACATTGATTACCCTTTAAATGTATTTTTGTTCTACTAGTGTTGTATTTGGCCTCTACAAGTTGGGGGATGTTTTGTTAAAACTCTTTCATAAAAACCGCGGGGGGGGGGGGGGGGGGGGGGGGGGGGGGGGGGGGGAACAAAATTATATCATTTCAATTCTTTTCTGAAGTGACAAAACTCGATACTCGGATGTTCCAACCTAAAAGCACAAAAGTACTGAAACTTTTGATACCAAAATATATGGAGGGAGTCTAATATCAATATGGATACCATAAACCTTGTCCTATAGGTTCTGATACCTTGGCTCTAGGGTGACCTACAGCTTACCAAAGTGAGACACAATATCCGTCATATCCCAAATGACAAAGAGAACCTCTTTATTAAATTCAAAACCAAATTCACATATTAACGTCTTTATGTAACCCATATTACCCTATGCGAAACTAAATATTGTTAACTTTGGTTGTGATAACTCTTGTTAGGGCGGTCGACCAAATAGAAAGACCTAACCAGATTATGGAACATCGTGGTTTGACGCGAATGGCTTACAAGGAAAACCCTTTGTTAAGTCCAAGACTAACATATCCCAATATGCCCAACTTGAGACTGTATATTGCTCCAAGTCGTGTCCTTAAATGAGTGGATTCGAGATACTAGTGTAAGTATTCACGTTATCTCGTGCCAAATAAGCCTAAACCATATGTAGATAAGGTCTTGGAAGAGTTCACACTAAATGTTGATAGCATCTCACAGGAATTCACAAACAAACCAAGACACACCTTGGGACCGTAGTAGTTGTCTCTCGGATATTCTCGGGTTATCCTTGGTGTTGGATGTGGAACCTGATATCTCAGCCCAAAGGAGTAGTATAAAGAAGTACTGGACACCAATACTAAATTATGAGGGGCAAATTTTGCAACTCACTTTATTAGGGTTTTGTTTCTGTTTTTGTGTATATTAATTAGTTGTATCCCAATTTTGGGATACAGTAGAAGGAGGGTTTCTATAATTGTAGCATCCCATGATTAGTAATGGTGTTTTCACTGGTTTTGGGGTGTTTTTGAACCGACCGTTTATGAAAACCCCTGCTTGTTTATTTTTTTGAGTCGCTAGTTTTGATCGGCTCAAAAATCTTCCAAAACCGGTGTAATGCAATTTGGGGTGGCTTTATAAACACCCCAATTCGGTTGGTTTTGAGCGATTTTATTATTTTATTCCATTTATATCCTCACCAAAAATATATAATTGTAACTACTATTTTCCTTCCCTATTTGATTTTATTCGTGTAAAAAACTTTCAGAACCGCTCGTTAGTGAATTAGCAAGCATGGATTGGACTGGTTTAAAAGCCGCGACTTAAAAACCATCCAAAACCGGACCCCTCATAACCGCTCATAACTGGTACTCTAAAAACACCTCATAACCGCTACTCTTACAATTGCCAAACAGACCCTAAATCTGTGTTTGTAATTGCTTTCTTGTTTATCTATTGTTATTTGCTGACACCAAGTGCTATTAGGTGAATGGAAGTCTCTCGAATATTCTCGATTGTAATGTAACTCAACATAGTTTTAATATCCGAGACTAACTATTAACAGAAATGCCAAAAAGACTCGAAGTGGTCAATTTTATTCACCAGGAGCGTTGCGGTCGGGCGGAGCTGCTTGTTGGCTGGCTGGCGCGCCGTAGCTGTCCTCTTCTGCGTCTCCACAACAGCACGACATGTCGAGAGCCCGCGGAGACGAAGAAGATCACCACAGCAACACCAAATCCCACCAATTCTAGATTCAAACCTGTTGGAAGAAAAGAAGAAGAAGGAAACACACTATCAACATAAACTTCCACATTAATTCATTTGAAGACACGACAAAGGCTCTTTGTCGTGTCCGCTTTGCCGTGTCCGATACGGACACAGCACGGCACCATTTTCTTTGATTTCTTGATCGGAGACACCGGATTCGTATCGGCGAAAAGAGAGTGTGGGACTAACCGTGGACGAGGGAAGCTACTCGAGTCGATTTCTTGATCAACTGAGCCCAAGATCAAATATTTTGATTGGGAAAAATTGGAAGAACAGAAGAGAGGAGGGGAAAAAAATGGTTAGGGAGAATGTTGGCAAAGAGGACAGAGGGGTTTCGCGGGAAAATCGGGGTTCTTATTTGTTGAGCAAAAAAATGGACCAAACCGTTAACTGACCAAAAGTTGTTGCATGCAAGTCTTGTTACCGGGTCCATGTCGGGTCGGGGTGGTAACATACCCTAATGTACAAGCTTTTAATTAATTTTTTTTTAAGATGTCCGACGATTCAGATGGGACTTTGTGTACGTTATATTGTATGCATGTTGGACCCACTGTCCCCAACTTCTATCAAATAAATGAAAGGAATAATACGTCTCCGTGGCTCGATCCACTAATCTTCCGGAATCTAGCCAGCATCTTATACCTTTCCTAGGTAACCACAAGAGCCACTCAAGTTCGATTTAGCATTGCTGCAGCTTTTCAAAGCACAGGCAGCTTTTTATAGCAACACTTCGTCTGCTTTCAAAAGTTGTTTCAAATTCGAATTCCCACAGGCCCAAGCCCGTCCTATCTTTTTCTCTGTTCAGACATATTATAAACAAATTTAAGGTCAGGTTTGGGTCTAAATCAGCTTGTTCGAGTTAGTTTGCACTCATTTTTTTTTTTTTTTGGTTAATTTCGAGCGCGTCTTGTCTCGATCTTAAATTTTGATAACATACTTTATGCTATGTTTAAAATATATACGTTCTCTTGCTTTGCTGATTTCGTGCTCCCTATCAAGTTATGACCTAGTTTCTGACGTTAACATAAATCTGTGGATTAAAAGGTATGTAAAAATAAAAGTTAGAAAATAAATCTATGTTTTACCATTTATATAACAAAACATAGTGTTCATTTGCGACAAAAGATAAAAACTGTCAGGATTAAAAGATAAAAAGTATATCCAATAGAAAAGTCTAATCAGATCAGGAAAAAACCGAAAACCAAACGAAGAGCCACATGGCAGTTCTGAATTGGCCCAAAAAAAATTAGCTCTTTCTTGTTTACGGAGGCCGAAAAAACTGGCCAATCCATTTATATAACAAAACTGAGTGTTAGTTCGCGAAAAAAATAAAAAATTGTCACGATTAAAGAATAGAAGCATATCCAATGACTATAGTATGACTAATATATGTGTCATCTGTATGACAAAAGAGATTTTTTTTCAAACAAAACATAATCGTGTCGTACAAATATTGTAAAATATCTCTAAAAATATTTAATTAATATTATTAAATATCTATAAATATATTATTAAATATAAAATAAAATGATATAAATGAAAAATAATTTGAGAAACCGAATTTATCAAAGTCACGAGGATGACTACTAATATATAATGGAATAAATAAAACTTAAATATCATGAACTATAGTAAAAAAATTTTTACTTCAATATCCTGAACTTTGGTTTAACTAAATATCTGGCAATGTTTAAGTTTTTTTTTTCAAATTAAATATTACATTTTTACTTCTAAATAACATACGCATAGAATTAAAAACGATGAAAGAAAAAAAAAACTTTTTAAAGAAAAAATACCTAACCCAGACCTAACGATCCTCCAATTTCCCAATCACCGCCTCCGAAGTTGCTAGCCTCCCTCCACCCCTACCGTGCACTTACCGTCGCTTCTCAGCGACGGCCACTGCTTCTTTTTGTCAGCCATCACAATTAGATGTACAAAATAACAAACATTTGCTGCAATTTCATGTACAACTGTGGCGGCGGTCTGCTCAAGAACATTAAAGAGTACGGAGAGGAGCGACGAAGGAGAGATAGAGTTGGTGGATAGTGTCGGAGACGACGACCGAGGGTTAGTTTATTTTTTTAGTTAAATATTTTTTAAGATGACGATTTTTAGAAACGAGTGTTCTTAGGATATTTTGGTATTCTTTTTATTTTTTGTCAGGGTAAGTTTGAAAAAAGAAATAGTTCTAACAAATTATAAGTCAGAAAATAAAATTCAGCGTAACAATTCAGATAGTAATAATAATATAAAGTATTAAACATGAAAAATATAATATCAGGTCAGCAGTAGAGCACCTGTGTGGCCATCACTCCACAAGCAAGCACTAGTGTTGTGGTGGTGTTTGGACAACGTATAAGTACACGCATATCTCCCCCATCTTCTCCTCGGTAGCGCAGAGCCTCACTTGCCAAATCCATTCCCTCCTCCCCCTCGCAACAATGGAAATGGCAGCAGGAGGCTTCTGTAGCCCCATCACAAACCCTAACCCTAACCCTAACCCTAGCTGTGGGAAGGCCCTCTTCCTCCGCAGCAGCACCTTCTTCTGCCCCTCCTCTCTGGCCGTGACCGGCCACCGCAACTGTTCCGGTCTCCGGTGGAGGCAGTCGCGGAGGAGCATGGCGTCCGTCCGGTGCTCCGTCTCTCCGGCGACGGAGCCAGCCGCCTCTGGTAAATTCCCTCAAACACCTCGTGTGCAAAACCCCCCTGGTGCCGGCAGTAACACCGCGTATTTCTAGCAGGCGCTTCTAACCAATTTCATATAGGTCCTCGTAGTTGGTGCATCTAGTGGTCTCTGCTGCACATGCCCAAAACTATTGAATCAGTATATAAATAACCTCCACCACAACTCCAGAGTTCTGGTACAGTGGAGGGTCTCTAACTGTTGTAGAGTAACCCAGGCTTGAAACTCCTCCGATGCTCATTTCTTGATCCACCTCTCGAGTCTCAACACAATAAATGGGCATTTTAGTGGGATTTGGTTGGTGGGGTGTCAGGCGTGTGTGTATGGGGGTGGATGGGAGGGGGTGTGGTCTGGTGTGGTGTGGGAGCATAAATGGTAGTTAAAGTGCGTCTCGCAGAAAGGCGCAGCAGCTGCATCTTGCATCTCACTAGGCGAGACACCTTTCTCCGACGCACCCAAGGCATGCCTAAGACGTGTCTTTCAGCAAGGCGCAACCATGAAGAGAAGCACCTTATGTTTTTAAAATATATATAAATACAGAAACTTTGAGGTAGTAAGATACCCCTTACCTCATACAAGTGTGAAGGAGGTAGCCTTTTCCACAGTTATCAAAGTTGGTTATAGTTGAACTGAAAAAAATAAAATTTAATAAAAGCGTGGTAGCGGAAATACAAACCATTGTTAGTTCTGTTGATTTATACTACTATTGCTGTTCTGCTAGTTCACTTGATTATGTTTTAACATATTTTTTTTTTGGTTTTAGTACGTTATTTGATTTATTCATTACATTACTAATTTATTTAATTGTTTATGTATATTTTTATTATTTATTATTTTTGCGCCTCTACGTTCGGACGCGTGCCTTAAGTGCTCCTTGCGCCTCGGGCGATATGGACCATTTGCGTCTTGGGTGTGCATTGCGCCTTTGACTACCTTCACCCACCAAAACTTGTGTGATGTTAACCGTTCCTTTCAAGGGTTTCCACGTGTCAGCCTAAAACCCTTTTTTTCATGATTATGAGGTGAGAGAAATTAAATTAAAAATAAAAGTGATTTTAAGTTGACATGTGGCGACCCTTGAGTGGAATGGTGAACATCACACAAGTTTTGGTGGGTGAACAAAAATGGACTCTAACCATCAAGGTAGGGGTGAATAGGAACCTAAGAGAACGAACAAGCACACTTGTGTCTAATCTTGTCAATCGAGTCCAAGTTGTATGACCAAAAGTGTAGGTATATTTGCAACCTGATTGTCCCTGTGATATCTAGGTCACTTCTTATAACTAAATTTGGCCATGTCCATCCGCGTCGAGGATGACACGTATCAATCTATATCTTTTTGTACACAAACGAAACTTTCCAGATTCGAATTCTCTCCCTTATGGGTCTGGCCCTTGGATTTCCAGGGGGCTGCAGGGCGGTTTTAATTTGCTCATGCTTTTGGGATTTTTTTTCAGAGCAGATTTGTTTTATCTGGAAAAGGCAATCCCAACCATCTGTACCTATCTCAATGGGTACTATTGGCATGGAATTCACTTCTCTACCAAATATGTATACAAGGACATGATCCAAATCCGAACTTTCCACTATCATGAATAATAAAATAGTCATAAGACGAAAAGTTTGTTTGTTACAATTAACAAGTACTACAAGATCCCAATGTATTTTCCCATTTTTGTCATTATTAATTTCCTGAATGTTCAAACATAAGATTCACTACAAATAGATACTCGTGCTTAGTATATGCATACTTGCAAAGATATATGTAAATAGCCATGTCTCTCGTCTCTATGTTTTGGACAGTTGTCAACTTATCAGTTATCAACTCTTTCGTCACTAGGGCGCACAGAGGGTGGTTGTCAGGTTGAGAACCAGTTGTAAGAACTTTATCAATTCTTTCATGAATCTTTTTTCTGCTCCATAGATCACCTATTTCTTGATGAGAAGGATTAGATGATGATGATGCCTAACTTGAATGTGAAGTTATCAGCAAATAATGTTTTTGTACAATTTATTTTAAGTAATAACATGAATGACTTCTCGATGCAGTTGCAAAGAAGAAGTTGGTGACTAGAAGAGATGTACGCAATATAGCGATAGTTGCACATGTAGATCATGGGAAGACAACCTTGGTGGATTCTATGTTGAGGCAAGCAAAGGTACCCTCTAGCACATAAGTACCGGTTGAGTCATCTCTACTGTTTTCAAGTCGTTCAAATCCTTGAAGATGAGAATGATAAATTTTGACTCATAACCCCTGTTTTAGAAAGAAATAGTTACCAATTGTTTTTCAATTGCATAAATTTTATTAAAAAAAATCTATTTACTTTGTCATGAATAGTAAACTGCAAAATATTTTAACTACCTTGGTGATACTCTCATCAATCGAGGATTGTACTATTGAGTAACCTAGTTTGATATGCATATAATAGTAAACCAGTACTTTGCAAATGTGGTAGGGGGACTTTTTATGTTGATAAAAGTGGAACAATTACACATTACTGTAATAATTTGGATTGTCGAGCCGATGATTGATATTTTTTCATAGTAATTTTTTTCTTCTTGAGAAAATGGGTAGGTACTTAATTTGGATTCATGGTAAAAAATGCACTCCAACAATCTAGGATACTCAGAATCTCTCAGACCATACATTCATTATCTTTGAGTATCTTTGCTGGAATGTAACAGCGTGAAAACATAATCATTCTGGAATTTAGTTGATCTATAAATATTGTAGCAATTTGGAACCTTGACATTCTACCAACAAAACTGATTTTTAGTGGTTCTTCTTTGTAGGTATTTCGTGATAATCAATTCGTGCAGGAGAGGATAATGGACTCCAATGATCTGGAACGTGAAAGAGGAATCACAATACTTAGCAAAAACACGTCAATTTCCTACAAGGGGACTAAGATAAACATCATTGATACACCAGGCCATTCTGACTTTGGTGGGGAAGTTGAGCGTGTCCTCAACATGGTCGAAGGAGTTCTTCTAGTGGTACTTGAAGCCAGTCTTTCTTACTACATGGAATCTATATAAAGCCAAAGCCACTAAGACGGATTTTATTATGGTTTATTTTTCACTGCATTTACATGACACACTACTCCTGCTGTACATTTTCTTTTGATACTTCTTTACCATGGTACAACAACAAAAACAACCACCTCTGTTAAGGGCCATATCGGCTGTAGAATTAAGGAAAACTATATCCTTTGTTACAACCTACCATGGCATATTGATTGTTTGCTTAAGTTTGTGTTTGTTTTCTCTTCATAATGATTGATGAATGATATCATTTGCTCAAGATGCAGAACTTTTGCGGCGCCTCCCGGCTACTATATAATTTTGAAATGCCACCCATCATGTCCAATATTCTTTTTATACTATCAGTTTCATTCCAGGTTCCTAATACATTGATAATTTGTTGAATATATTATGTACTTCTTTCTCTCTGTGATAACAACAATTCCAGTTGCTTGAAGCACTGAACCTATTTTACTTGATGTTTGCGATTTGCTGATCTGAAATCAGATAACAGATAGAGGCTTGAACACTTAAATAGTTGTATTTCATTAGAACAAGTGCCCCAACGCCAAAAGTTGATTCTCATTTTGTTGCCATATAATGATTTTTATGGTATACTAAATTGCATTAAACTTATACATTTGCGAGATCTATATTTACTTCTGCATCCATGCTCCATTTGTAGGTAGACTCTGTAGAAGGGCCAATGCCTCAGACCAGATTTGTTTTAAAGAAAGCATTAGAATTTGGGCATGCTGTTGTGGTAGTTGTTAACAAAATTGACCGGCCTTCAGCTCGCCCGGAATTTGTGATCAATTCAACATTTGAACTCTTTATTGAACTAAATGCAACAGATGAACAGGTAACTGTTGATATGCTCTCTTCACTTCATTTCCTCCTCCAATTTTTTTTGTGCTGAGCAAATATCTTTGTCTAGCTGTCTGCCTAAAATATTGATATATGCAGTGTGATTTTCAAGCGATATATGCAAGTGGCATTAAAGGAAAGGCAGGGCTAGATCCAGATGATTTGGCAGATGATCTTGGACCGCTTTTTGAAGCCATTCTTCGATGCATACCGGAACCCAAGATTGAGAAAGATGGTGCACTTCAATTGCTTGTCAGTAGTCTTTTTTTTCCTCTTGATGCTCATAGGAATTGTCTTTTATATGTTAGCTCCCATGTCCTATCTAGTATCTATGTTTCTTATCTGGTAAATTAGGAGTGAATCATATACATGTTTTATTAGAGGTTAGTAGGAAAAGTTTTCAGGATAGTTCTGAAAATTGGTTGAAGTTCAGAATTTTAATCTAATCATACCAGGCCTAGCTTGCCATTTCTGTGTCGTGTCGGATATGTCCTCATTGTTTGCTACCGATATATCTTTGGAAAGAAGGCTATTCATCCTTGTCTAAACATGGGGTTTGGCTATGGAGCACAACTCCAATAAGTATCCGCACAAACATTGATATCACTGTTTGCCTAGTTGTCAACCTGAAGTCAACCCTCTGAATTGGTGTCGATTCTAGGTCGAAAAAAATAGGAGCAAGCGAGGGGCTTGCCCTATAGTTTACAAGGCCAACTGGAAGGTAAATACCTTCTTGTCATGCAAATAAACCCAAAGGGGCAAAACACACCACACCATACCTATCCGTTAGCTGACAAGTTTTCATGACCAGCCTTGTATGGGGTTAGCTGTACCTTTCTTTTTTACATTTAATTTGGTTGTAGATGGTCTTAGGAAAGGACCAGAATGCAATTGTCTATAGCATAATCTTCTATTGTATTACCTCTTTGGCTAGAAAGATTCTTATCTAGCATAATTTTGATTGCTACTTATTTGCACTGCTGATTCTAATTCAATGGGGGTGAAGTTTTGAATTATTGACATGATGTTTGGCATCTTTTGTATATAGTCTGATGACTCTAATCCATACCACCGCCGTGTTTGCATGCCTCTAGAGGTTTTGAGAAATAATTCTTATTATTTTTCTCTCTTTTACTGCAGTTTATGTTTTCTTCTCCTTTATCTTCCCTCTCTTTTTCCTCCACCCTTACCTTCTTTTCTTTCTTCCTGCAGGTGCCTCTTCCCTCTTCTCTTTTCCTATATCCTCTTTTAGTGTTCCGCTCCTTTCCTCTTCCATCCATCTCCCATATTATATATTTGTTATTATTGTTTACTTATATTGTGTACTTGTCCTACCATTTATTTCGTTGGCTTGTTGTGCCACAGATATGAATGATGTTCCCTATTGCAACCTTGCCACCTTTCCTCTTCGACTTTTTAATACTCCAGGGTCAGGTACTCTGGTTAGATGAGATTAAAGTGGACAAATACATGTTCACCAATTGGCTCGACAAGACCCTTTCTTGATAATGTTTACTGACTCACGGAGTGTGACATCAGTTTGAAAACTGGTCATCTGTTAGCTTTATGACTGATTACGTATTTACCTTATCACACGTTGGAGCTATGAGTACTAAAAGCGGTATTGTTCATCTTTTATTCGACATTGCTTAAATATTCTTTGTTTGTTTCCCCTTAATGCTGTTCATGTATGTATTTTACCTTATGAAATTGGAATATGAAGTGTCATTTGAAGTAGTTTACTTCACCTCCGCTTGGATTTCCTTGCCACCTTGAAGCAATGGTTAGCTTTCTCAAAACCCTATATCAAGAAGGCCTTGTTAGGAGTGCAAGAAAGTTGTTTTGCAGAGCACGCAAGAGTTCTATATCCTAGTTGAGTTCTATACGTTCTATAATTAAATGATCTTAGCTAAAGTGATGAATTCACATACGCTCCTTGATTCCACTTTGTCCTTATCTGGTTTGTATACATTTATCTCAGCTTATGGTTCAAAGCTTTATTTCGTTATTGTTGCACACGCCTGGGTTGTCTTCTAGAACTCTCATTTTCCTACAGACTAATTGCTAAGATACTGATCAGCTTTTTAGCTTATCACTCAGAATTGAGTGTGCTACTCTTGCATTTGTTTGAGTCCAATACTTAAGTTGACATTATTCCTATAAAGTAGATTTTTGTTGTTGTTGAGTCTTGTGATCAAATATATAGCTGATGTTACCAGAAATCTGAGAATTTTGTAATCTTAATCTTATTGCTCTTTGGTATTAGTTGCTACTATCACCTTATGCCTTATGGAGTTGTATATCTTCTGGTTCGAATAGCATACACGAATTAGAGCAATGGCATCCTGGTAATTAATACCAAGAAAATAAACAATTCAAAGTTGCCATGTTTCTTCTAGAAAAGTTTGGTCATCTTATATATATATATATATATATATATATATATATATATAATTATGTCGAACGCCTCCCTCTGGGAATCGATCTCCTGACCACTAGGCCGCATGCCTCACCACTAGGCTAGGGGTCATTGGCTATATATATATATATATATATTCACTATGATCACCTTCTTTACCTGTTGGTAATTTGCTGCTTATGCTCTTATGCTCAACTATTGCAGGTAACAAGCACCGAGTATGAGGAGCATAAAGGAAGAATAGCAATTGGGCGATTGCATGCTGGGGAGTTGCAACGAGGCATGGAAGTGAAGGTGATGATACTAGCTATCTAAACTTTTCCAGAAATTTATATTGTGAACAGTTAGCACAACAAAGGGATTACTTGTTGCTTCCTAACACTTGTTGAACTAAACAAGCCAATAAGTGGTAGTAAACATGTGAAGAAGCTAAAGGAGTTCAAGTGTTCTTATTCCATTATTCACTTAAATAGCTGGTCACTTGTGTTGACTTCTGAATTACTATAATAAATTATCGTATAATGCCAAATATTGTGAAATTTCCATCATGGGAATTTTGACAGCGACAACATTTAGACTTCTTATCAGTTGGTACGACAAGTTATTTTGCCCCCTCATATTTCTTGTTCTGGTTGCTAACCTTCCTGATGGATACTCTTCTTAGAAATTTGGTCCCATTAAGCTCATTAGAGTATCTATGTCGTGCCCAAACATGTCTGACAGGAATAGGTTATAGGAGACAACATTTCACGGACACAAGGACACGACCCCAATTTTGGTATGCCATAGTATATTTTGGAGTATCTATGTTGTGCTCAATACATCTCTGACAGGAAGCTGGATGGACACGGCAAGGGTTTTTTGCAATGTCCATGCTTCCTAGTATAGATGCGAAGAAGATTGACGCGTTATATTCTACTACTTGACTGACAAATAATCTTACTAAACAAATTGAGTTGCTCATGTATTGGCGTGCCATAGAATATTCTGGAGTGTCCGTGTCGTGTCCAATACATGTCTGGCAGGAAGCAACGTGGACACGGCAATGGGTTTTTGCAGTGTCCATGCTTCCTAGTTTATATTTGTCATTTGAAGAAGATTGACGCAGTATATTCTTGTTTAATCCCAACTTTAATACTACTTAACTGGCAAATAATCTTACTAAACAAATTAAGTTTCTCATGTATTGGTGTATCTTATTCGAGAGCTTTTAAAATTGTTACGAACAAAGCTGGTTTGCCAAGGGCTATCTTGTGTAGAGACTCAAGCATTTACCGTTGTTTTTTAATTTCACACGTCATAGTAACATTAGAGACCTGATAGTCCAAGAAACTACCAAGTAGTACTCACCGCCTTCAGATCGTTATCTATCTAATCTACTGATGCCAGTTCATTCCTTTCTTTGCTGTAGCCTATACCTGATACAATCCATGTTGAGCTGGTAAGGGAAAATTATTCCCACCGCAACTTCTTCAAATTGAGCTTCATGCTTGAGTCTTTGTATCCATTGCTATGATATCCCACTCAAACCACCTAGCTCTGATACCCATTTGTTATGACAAACAGTAAAGTGAATGAAGAAAGAAAGATGGAGATCATCTTTTAATTCCTTAAATTAAGGGTTGATTTCAAATTCTCCCTCAAACCGACAAACCTTCAACAAATAACTCTGTAGAAAGCCTCACAAAATCTGCACACCCCTTTCAGAAGACAACCCTTTCTTGAAGCTCTATCAATAAATCCTAACCAATCCCAAGTGTCATACAATCCCATCTACCCATCCATTATAAGTCAATTGTTAAACCGAAATGTGACTCTCCTTGAGCCAATCTTCTTGTTTGGTTGAGATCCAATATACCATTGGAGAGGACCGGTGATTAAACAATCCAAAGTGTAAAACAATTCCATCATCCATTATAAGTCAAACCATTCAACCAAAACATGATTCTTACCTAGACTGTGCCAATCTTGTTTTCAAGTCGAGACCCAATTTACCACATAAGACATTGGAGAGGACAGGTGGTTAATTGGATGAATACTTGTGACAAGTTCACATTTAGGATATACCATTGAGAGGACCGGTGATTAAACAATCCAAAGTGTTAAACAATTCCATCATCCATTATAAGTCAAACCATTCAACCAAAACATGATTCTTACCTAGACTGTGCCAATCTTGTTTTCAAGTCGAGACCCAATTTACCACATAAGACATCGGAGAGGACAGGTGGTTAATTGGATGAATACTTGTGACAAGTTCACATTTAGGATAATATTAGAAAATTGAAGAGATGCCTGACCAGCAAGTAAGCCATTTTATTCCTTTCGTCTTAGCTTGGTTAGGGAAAAACTGTCTAAAGATTATATATGTAGGTGAGCAACATATTTTCTTTTATCTTCTTACTAGGGGGATATATCATATATTGGCATATTAATCCACGAAATCCTTGATGATAAACTTTTGTACTCCCAATTATTTTATTGGAAACAGTATTCTTTATATACACTACATTTGGTGGAGTTATGTAAGATTAATCTAGATTTAACTTTTAAGGGAGCTATATGCAAAAAAAACCTACTTTAATATCTACAACAGTTTTTCTTGAAACAAGTGTTTCTTCATGATTAAGCAACTAGAAGCATGGTGGCTGCATCTTTTACGGCAATGACTAGGTCATCGATAACTGCTTATTCTCTTTCTATCCACTCTTTTTCTTCTTTCTTTTCTTTTTAATAACAAAAAGACCTGCTGTAGATTTTGATTTTCAGTTTCCTCTCATAGATAACTCGCTAGGGAAATGATTGTCAATTAAACCTGTAATTTGCATTGAGAATATGAATAAGCAGATGTACATGTTCCATAACACTTGGATCTGCTAGGCTAGCTATATTGCTTTGTAGGGTCCGTGCTTGCTTGAGTTAAAAAAATAAAGAAAGTTTAATATCTAAACAAAAGTATCAAGGCTATATTAAAAGATAAGGTCATATCTAATGACTTCCACCAGAAAGTACCCACAAAGTACCAAATAAATACACAAATTTAAATTTAGAATACAAATAAAAAATATTTTGGGTGCTTATGCAAGTACCCAAGAGTACTAGTACCTGAGGAGTACCGTGTATGGGTATACCCAAGAGTACTAGTACCCGAGAAGTACCATGTGGTTTATAAAATTCTCCAGCTATTTAACTTTACAAGGGTTCAATGCTCTCATCTTCTGGAGAATATTTTGTAAAATAGTATCAAATTTGTGTTCCAGTTACTGCAATTGGCTATAATTATGTTGTGACTAGTATTTATTTGCAGGTATGCACATCCGAAGATTCATGCAGATTTGCAAAAGTTAGTGAGTTGTTTGTATATGAGAATTTCAGCAGGGTTCCAGTTGAGAGTGTGCAATCTGGTGACATTTGTGCAGTCTGTGGTATCAGTGATATAATGGTGAATATTGTTAATTTCAGTTTCATCAACAAACCTCAATGTTCTATTTTTCCACTTGATCCTGATGTTAGAAACTATATCATTCTACGGAAGAGTATGATGGTTTTCTCTTCATTTTGCAGATTGGTGAGACAATAGCAGATAAGATTTCTGGAAAGCCTTTACCTGCCATTAAAGTGGAGGAGCCAACAGTGAAAATGTCATTCTCTATAAATACTTCACCTTTTGTTGGTCGTGAGGTATACTCAATGATTTTCCTTCTATCGAATATTTATAAGATTAGTACAAGAGTTCAGGAACAGGGATCTCCACTATTAATACATTGATGAGCAAGCTTTTTAAAAGTGGCCGCCTAGGCTCCTCGAGCATGCTGGCACCAAGACAACAAGGATTTAGGCAGATTTGTCACGAGGCACCCACCTAGCTACATGAGGTGTCTGCCTTTATTGTCTTTGGCCGTCTATTTCTGCCTCAACCACCTTATTCTTCGTCAAATTTGAACTCATACTAACAGAAAAATGCTCAGGCCCGAGCCCAACCACTTGCGAAATACAATAGGAAAGAGAGAAAGTCAGACCCCTAATTTCGACTCTCTCTCTCTCTCTCTAACAAATGCCAATTAACTCTTCTCACTTCTGCCCTTATTCTGCTGGTGGGAGAGAGCTGGCCTCTGACAGTAATTCAACTTCTATGTCTATGTATCAATGTTAATAATTTCTTTATTTCAGGGCAACTATCGGGTCAATTTCATGTATGATACTACTCAGTTCAATTCAGACGTGCGCAACGTCTTTCATGAATCATATTCATTTCTTTCGGAACACATTTGCAACAATTTATTCTTTGGGGCATAACAGTTCATTGATTCAGAACATATTCATTTGCATAACATATCATTCTTCAGGGACAAAAGCAACATTTTATATGGAACATATATTCATAAGAGCATTTTATGATGAAAACGTAAAGCATTTGCGGACATCACTTATTCAGTGATTCTTACCATAGCCGACGGTCCATCTCTGCACAAGACAAGGATTAAAAGAGCATACTATACATAACCGACAATGTTTCATGTTCATCTCTTGGCATCTCTTCTGATTTCTGGCTATCATTGAAAAAACATGAACATCATGCTAATGAACAAAGTCCAAAAAATTACATAAAGAATAAATACTAGTACCCCACAAGGTCACACCACGATCTAAAGTTACAATCATGACTACAACTTTACCTTAACTACCTACTGTACACCACAACAATTCTAGTCTTGAGGCCTCTGCCTCGCTGGTTTGAGGTCTTGCATAGGCCTTTTGAGGCTTTGCTGCCTCGCACTTCCTTAACAAGCTTGTTGATGAATCGATGATGAGCAAGTGCTTTTGGAAATACAAAATGTAGAGCATATATCGTCAGCATATATCAATTATTAGTTGTGCATACATGCTAGTTCTATGTTGCTAAGTTGCATAAAATGGGAGCAGGACTAGGGGAGGATTCGGATCTAGAGCTGATAGGCGATGACTAGAGAAATTATGAAGGACTTTAAGTAGACACAGACTTATACGTGACAGGACCTGCAAAAACTATTTTTTGTTGTTATTTGCCATAGATTTCATAGTCCCAGCACACCTTGATTATTATGAGACGAAAATCTCTAAGGAACTTCGAATTAGTCAAACCAAAATATTTGGAGGCTTATAAATTGTGCTATGAGTTCTAAATGAACTGGGTGGTCATGCTACAATTTTCTAAATATGATGATAAAAGTTATTTTGAGTTCTTTTGCTGTGATGCCCTACTTAGTTTATGTTAGTACTCCATTGTTGTAGTTATCATTGGATGCTCTTGAATGCCAACGGATTGTCTTACAGTTCGAAGTATATTTCAACATAAATACCAGATTCATTTACACTTGATTTCATCTGTCTCTGCACCTATGCTATTATCAATTGTGTTGAGTTTGCCATTCAATATTTCTCTTTTCTTTGATTTCTATGATTACAAATGAACCTTGATTCACTATACCATGCAAATTTCTTTCTTGGAATGTTGAAGTATCTAAGAATTGTCAGTGAAATATGATTTAGTTTAATTTCTACTTTTGTTGTATCCAAGGATCTTGTTTTGTAGATTGTTTTTAGCATATCTTTTAATATATCGAATTCAAGTTAGTTTCTTTTCCCATTATGTAACTTACTATTGTTACTATTGTTTAACAAAGTACTTTGTAAAACAAATGTGATGTATGGTGGCTAAGTTCTGTTTATTTTCATGCTAATTAGTGTTTTAATTTCCATCTACTTATCAGGGGAAATATGTAACCAGCAGAAACCTTCGAGATAGGCTGTACCGTGAGATCGAAAGGAACTTGGCAATGAAAGTTGAAGATGGGGAAACAGCTGATACGTTCATTATTAGTGGGAGGGGCACATTGCATATTACCATATTGATAGAAAACATGTAAGTTTGAACTTTGCTTATGGATTTACTTGAAAACTCCTCTACTTATAGTTGTGAATTTTCAGGCGAAGAGAAGGATATGAGTTTATGGTGGGGCCTCCTAAGGTTATAAATAAAAGGGTGGACGATAAGTTGTTGGAGCCTTTTGAGGTAATAGATCATTCACAAGTAGTTGCTAATTACTGTTGAAGACGAGCAAGTAAACTGATGAAGACAAACGTAAATTATGATGAACTTGTACTTTTAAATTTCTGTGATCACACGTCTATATTGTTGTCCATCTATGCCTTTAATTTTATTATTGCCCTGTGTTTGACTTTCCAACAGTTGGTTGATCTCTATTTGAATCTGTAGAACTGAATGCCTTTATTTTTGTCATTCTGATGCAGATTGCTACAGTAGAGGTGCCAGAACAATACATGGGACCTGTTGTTGAACTTCTGGGGAAAAGGCGTGGACAAATGTTTGATATGCAAGGGATGGGGTTTGTACAGCCAACTGTTCATTTTTGTTTGATCTTGCATCTTTTATATTTCACACAACAAGGAAAAGCAGTGGGACATTACATCTAGTGCACAACATTGTTATATATAGCTCGGATTTATTTGCTAAGCTACAGTTGCAGCTCTACCAAATTCTTAGTGACTGAACACATCTTGAGGCTCTATCTGTATACATAGTTCCTACACGTCCTTCCACAAGAAATATATCTTAGATGTTTATTTATCCATTTGCTTTTTTGTGCTCGCTATTCCTGTGTAAATCACTTTCTCGATCATCTTGCACTCTGATACTTGCATTTTGGTCATGACCCCACATATGGTTGCTTCTTTTCACAAATTTTAGCTTCTTATAATTGCGGAAAACAAGTACACCCTTGACCTTTTTTTAAATTTTCATAAGACAATTTGACTTTTGATATGGAAGTCCAATAGTCAGTGAACTATAAATGCATAACACTACAGATGTCTTCTGTTTTGCTTTACCATTTAATTTATGTTACTAATGGTTGTAATACAGGATTTCAATCATGGTAGTTATCCTTTTTCGGGTCCAATTATGGAGAATTGCCATCTTATCACCCATTCTTCTCTATAATCCCCTTATATTGACTTGGTGTATGAGGTTCCTTGCTGGGAGGGGGTTCATTTGAATAGGGTAAAAGGGATACCATCCATTGAAATGGGTAGAGATGTTCAAAAGGAAATAAAATGAGGAACTAGAGGTACAAATGTAAATAAGACGAACCAAGCACTATTACCAACCAGTGATAGAAAACCTGTAACAATGTTGTACCCAAAAAAGTATCTGGAACAATGGTCAATGGTAATCAAGTTTCTTTTAATTAGTTTAACATCTTTTGATGAGTCAGGGAGGAAAAGGGGGAGTATGAAGGAAGAAAGTGAAAAGCTTACCAAAAAGCTACAGTTATGGAGATGTGTCAAAAATGAAGGACATCTCCATGTGCGACACATTCACCATAGGAGCTGGAACTGAAGTTAGATTAGGGAGAGAGGTGGTTTAGAAAGATGATCCTCAAAGACATTCTCAAGGATATATAAGGAAGTTAATGGGAAATAGTTGGTAGACTATCTCTGCTACAATCTTCATTCAGTTAAGAGGGTGTGGACGTTCTATTCATAAACTTGACATGTATAGATACCTGTCACTATTTAAGCGTTCTGGTAAACATGGAGAGGAACAAGTGTAGAAAGGGTTAAGGAAATATTGGGACACACCAGTTGTTTGCTTGGGATAATGCTCGAACTGCAGATTTTTTGGGGAAATGCTTAACAGCATCTCCACAATATTGTCACCATACAAATCAATGGTAGACAAATGTTCCTATGCCACAAATAGCCAATAGAAACTTCACCAAAAGAGTGTAGATGTCTCCCTGATGGATACATATGCATCTACCTCCACTCGGATGGAGGACTGTGATTAGCAGCAGCCTAAGAAAATAAGAGATGGACGACACATTTTGTCACAGGGAGCCATGATGACATTTTATTGATAACGAGAATCTCTATGTATCCTTTAATCAGTGAGATTCATGCTTTCTTGAGTGCATGGGAAGAACTCACTTTTTAGTTATACTTCATTTTTAGCAAAAGAAAGGAAATAATGTATATTCTTAAATTCATATAGAAGTTGAAAGATCCATCCAATTTAGAATTTTTCTAGTATCTATTAATAATTATATTACTTAATGAGATAATATGTAGATTTATTTTGCAGACGTTAGACCATTATATATTTTTTACTCCATCATAAATAGTGCTTACAAGAAGTCCTTTGTTTTAACGTAGGTCGGAGGGGACGACTTTTATTAAGTACAAGATCCCCACTCGTGGTCTTCTTGGATTACGAAATGCCATCCTGACAGCTTCTAGGGGCACAGCAATTCTCAACACTATATTTGATAGTTATGGACCATGGGCTGGAGATATTAGCACTCGGGATCAGGGGTCTTTGGTAAAGTTTACAATTTGGCGGAATTTCACTTGTTTGTTTCATTAAATTTTATTGCCCACTTGCTGAACAATGAATTGCATTATGTTGACAAACCGTCATTGAGAAACATAATTAAATATGCAGGTTTCTTTTGAAGAAGGGGTCACAACTTCTTATGCTCTTTTTAGTGCTCAAGAAAGAGGCCAGATGTTTGTCAGCCCAGGAGTGGAAGTGTACAAAGGTCAAATAGTTGGTATCCATCAACGCCCTGGTGATCTATCCCTTAATGTGTGCAAGAAGAAGGCTGCAACAAATGTGCGTTCTAATAAGGAATCGACAGGTAAAATCGAAATCTTTCTTAAAAGATATCCTACATGGTTGTCCTGTTCTATTCTTGATACGAAGCTTCCATATTTATGTAATTCAGTCTATAGAAGGCCCATAAATTATTCATGTGTATAGTATGGAAATTGCTTGCTTTTTTTGGAGATACATGGGTAAGTGCTCAGCCAGGATCATCTGGGCTTAGCATTTAAAATTTACTACTTCAAACAAAAGTTCCTTGCAAATCTAATCACATACTAAGATCCACATCAAACAAAACAGTATCAGCCACAAAACTATTACAGGCCCAGGTTCAAAACTCAAATTAAAGAAACAGACTATTAGGCATTAGCCCTCTCCAAATTGCTTGCTTTCATGTTTCAATTATTACAGGGAATGACTGCGGCACAACACATAATATTCGGAATTTATGACATTTTAATTTATCTATGTAGTCAGCGGATTAAGTTTTACTCTACATTAAGCAATTAGGGTCTAATTCCTGCCAAACACAATTTTGGCACACTCATCTTCATTTCCAGTCTCGTAACTTATTTCTAGTCGTTTCTATTTCTGGCTCGTTCCTAGGTTCTGAGGTGAGCACAGAAGGTATTAGAAACACATTTCCTGGTTGTCAAGTTGGCTTTCAGCAAAAAATAGTTAAGAAATCCAGGAGCAAGAAATTAGGCGTAATTCCTTAGCCTCGGAATTAGGTATGCCTTCCCCAATTTCCCAATTCTTCATCCAAACAGTGACTCTATGTTTTAGCTAACTTTTACCGAAGGATCGTCAATGTGGTGACTTATTAGTACTTCTTGCAATACAGATGTAACAACTTTCAGTGAGATTTGCAAGAAACCTAAAGGATATATGTTTTTTCCTGATCAATCCCTCCATCAAGAATAAGGGGAATGTGACCTATTATTTCTCAGAGGAAATTCCATTTTGAAATGGAATCAATTGGTCTCTCTTTTTTTCTTTAAAAAAAAATTATCTACTCATCGCCTGTTAATGTGAGTTGACCACGGAAGCTTTATTTCGCATCACATGCCTTTGATGTTTGTACAGTGTGACCTCTCTAAATTAATACTGTTGCATAATTTAATAGTTAGCATAGGTTATTAATTTGTAGAACATATGTACTTAAAAAAATTATTTCATGTATTTTGCTAATTCCAATACATACTTCTAGTTAGGTAGAACGTCTTTATCATGCTAATTTGGTCATATATATTTATTGTTTGCAAGTTACCAATGGGCTTGGTATACATCTCCAACAAAAAATTAAATGCAAGGATGGTACATATCTCCAATTAAAAATTAAATGCAAGGAATATGAGAAGAACAGCATCAAGAAAAAGTTAAATCTAAGCTACACGGAGGTATACAGTTTCAAGATCAGGACAACCAAAAAGAAACAAGCTACACTAGATAAATGGTTCTAATAATTAATACAAATATTAAATTATGCCTATAGAACGTGGTCGGTTTCATAAAATTTTATTAAATGTCAGGAGTTTATTAATTATTGGGGTATTAGTTGAGAGAGATCAGAGTGTATTTCCAATGTAGACCATTCAGATGATGATGGAGTTGTGCTTCTAATGACCATCCACATCTCTCTCTTTATGCAGTGGTCCTTGATACGCCATTGACTTACAGTCTGGACGACTGTATAGAATATATTCAAGAAGATGAGCTGGTCGAGGTCACTCCTGAAAGTATTCGGATGTTGAAGAACCCGAAGCTTGCAAAGAAGAAATATTAGATTCAAGTGGATGGTTTGAGCTTCTATACTGTGATACATTCCGAGTTGACATTGTTTGCTCACTCCTGCAATCCCCAATTTGCATCAAGTAAATTATTGCCGCTCCATGTCTAGTGGAATTGCTGCAGAGCTGTTGACCACAACGGCTTATTTTCCTTGGATGTTTCAGTTATATAGATTCATGAGAAACTACAGATATACCTCACAATGTAGGTAAGATTGATATTCTGCCTGAGATGTAAATCATTATTTGAAAGCACAACGTATTAGTTTTGCCGGTGTTAGTTTGGGACGTTGCTAACACAAGCAGGCTTGAGCTTCTTTTCCTTTGTATACTTGTTATGATCTTGATAATGTAACCAAAACACTGGACATATTTTTCCTTCATTGCAGATGAATTTTCGTTTTATCTGTCATAAGTTTCTCGGCATCAGAGAACAAGTATACATGGTTACCACGGTTATTGTGCAAGGGATGTTACTTCCCATATGTTGGACTAGTAATGTTTCTACAGCGCTTCGAGTTATCCATATACACATCTGAGTTATCTGTATATACTCTTCTAGTGTTCATCAATTTGACTGAACTATTTATAATATTTGCGGAGACATACGCCTCCAAATGTACTAATAGGTATGCCTGAACTATTTATAATATTTGGGTAGTGAATATCTTGGCACTCCTGGATGCTGACATTGGGAAACCCTCTATCTTTGCGATATCCATATGTACTAATAGATGGTCAAGGTGTTGGTGGGTCAGGCGGCCCTAGCACGGTCCAACATGAGATGGCCATGTTTCACCCCATCCCCTCCCCTCCCCATTCCCAACACGCGCGCACAATAACACATGTTACGTTTCGCTCCCGAATAATCTAGTCTACGTCGCGATATCGACGGTAGTACTGTGTCTATACTTCAACTACATACACATCTATCAATCACCACTAGTCTGAGAAAAACTAGCTAACTCAATCACAAGAAATACTATCACGATGGAATAATATAAGGGAAAAAAAAAAATCCCAACTACATATCTTCCAAATCCAGAATATAAATCTCATCAAGTCTAAGATAAGATCATCACAATCAACCAATAAGTACATGCCATAAAGAGTATATCAGAGAAAATTTCGGTCAAATGCAACTGTCCAAATGCCAACAGTTATGAGAGGATAATTTGATGTTTACCGTTAATATAAAGTGTCTTCCAACCAAACTAACCCTCTACATCTCAACATATTTTATTGGGTTATTTAATTTTAGGATCTCGTATAATATTTTAAATTTGTGTTTGTGTCTCCATATTGTCCAAAAGATAGTTTGGATCGTGCCTTGACCATTAACTTGGGCTAATCGTTCAAAATGAAGATCTAAACTTAAAATTTTAATACCAAACGAGATCATGAAACTGAATAGAAATTTCGAATTTTATGGAGACCTAAACAAAATCTAACGGTAAGTCAAAATCAACTATCACGAAGAAAATGTCCGAGCTCTCTAGCCTAGTGGTATTAGAGCGGACATCCGGAGGGGCCGGCAAGGTTCGAGCCTCCCAATTGTGTGTGTGAGTGGGATTTCAAAAAAAAAAACTATCACGAAGAAAATCAAACTCTTCGCTACACAGCCCGTTGCAAACCATACGATCTCAGATATCGTCCTCCCCCAAAACCCAAAACCCAGAACCCGAAACCCGGATCCGAAACCCGAATGCGACCCGCCATGGCGAATATCATCAACCACGAGTCGTCGGCGCTCCGGCTGGCCGTCTTCTCCCGCCTCCTCGTCGTAGCCCTGATCCTCCTCTGGAGTTCCCTCTTCGACCAGTACGACACCTCCGCCTCCCTCAACCCGCCCTGCCTCGGCCAATCCCGGCCGTCCGTCGCTCCAATCGGACGGCGGTGGGCGGTAATCGCTGGAGCCGTCGCGCGGAGCATCGTGTGGGACTCCGTCTACTCCGTGCGCGCGGCGGAGTGCGGCTACGAGTACGAGCGGTCCTACGCGTTCCTCCCCCTCCCCGTCTCTATCGCGGCCCTCTCCAACTCAGGTATCACGGACGCAGCATTTGATTTTGGTGTCTTATTGGAGTGTCCGACACGATGCGACACGGACACGGACACGGACACTCTCTGATGTGTCCTAGTACGTTTTTGTTTTGGAGTGTCAGTGTTTGGGCCTGACACGATGCGGATGCGACGCCACCTGTTCTGTTTTGGGAGTGCCCATGCTTCTTCCTAGGTCTCGGCCTACATTGCACATAGGGCTAGGTTGGTTCATGTTTGAAATAGCTATTTGCCATTTCGGCCATACAAAATCCGCCAAAACGGAAAACACTGCCATTTCCATTTGAAATGGATTTTTTTTTTCCATTTCAAACTGGAACCAAACTGGCCCATACACGAGTACGACGCAGATGCAATACGGTATGCACACGGATCAGGCTTTTTGGACCAACAGAGGTTCTTCCTAGGTCTTGATCTATGTTGCATGGTCACTAGTATGACACAACACAAGTTGCCTATACAGTATGGATGCACAACATGGACACGGCATCTAATTTGGTGTTTAGTAGTGCGTTTTTGAAGCGTCACCGTCGGGTACAGTATGCATCCGGCACGGTGTATGAACACGATAGCTGTTTTGGTGTGTACTAGTGTATTTTTGGAGCATCCCTGTGGTGTTCTCTACCTTTCTGGCACGAACACGACACTGGTTTTTGCAGCTTTCGTCCTTCCTGGTTCTCGGCCGATATTTCGGGCTATTTCGCGATGGAGTTTGTGGATCTCTGAGTTTGTTGTGTTTGTGCAGTTTTCTCTCCGCTGGTTCCGTTCATCGGGTACAGGGCGGTGCTGGCATTGTCGGGATATGTGCTGAATAATGTCGCATTTGTGGTTGCTGTGGTTTATTTCTACAGGTTAGAACTTTTTCCTGTCTTCTGATTCGGCATTCAGAATTGGTCTAAACTATGCCATCTGAACGTTATTAATCTGTGAATTCCTTGTCCTATGTATGCCATACTGCTTCTACTTTTTTTGCCGTTAGTTTGATTTAGGAAACATAAGTCTGGTAATTTTCTACAATCCATTTCAAGTTAGATTGAGTTGCAAAACTTTTTTTCTTGACCAAGTATTCGAGTTAGTTACTTTATATAGAATTGAGATTACTGAACTTCACTTAGTGATTGATTTTACCTTTTTGCTAGATGTTAGTGGAACAATATATCCCATATCTGGCTGTATGTTCTAAATCTGATTCAGGCTTAGCCAAATTAGATTTTCCATATAAATAATGTCCATCTTAAAAAAAAAAACATTCCTTGAAACTTATTACCAAACTAGTCATATTTCTTGATTCAAGTCTACAAAAAGAGAGATCACAAGTGAAATCACATTTTGTCTTCAAAACGCAACTTCAATCATGAACATTGCAGTGTGGACTCTAATCGAATTTAAAAATGTAGCTTCAAAAAATGAAGGTACATCGGTATGTTGCACGACACGTATACGACATGGCAAGGACATGACAGCACAGACATGACACTTATTTTGTTGCGTCCTAGTGTATTTTGGAGTCTCCAGTTGTGTCCAATACGTGTTTGACACGACATGGCCTCATTTTTGGAGTGTTTGTGCTTCCTAGGTCGGTAACAAGTTTCAGAACTACCGTGTTTATAGAATATTGTTAAGAAATACATTGTTTTATAAGAAGTCCGGGTGTGCATATGAGATAATTGTCTACTTGGCTTTTGTTTGTATTCTTATTCTATCTACTTTGCTTTCATTAACTCTGCAATATCCTTCTTGTAAAGGCTTTCAGTTTTGATATTAAAGGACACAACAGCTGCGCTGCAGGCATCTGTTCTATTTTGCTTCAATCCAGCTTCCATATTCTATTCATCAATGTAATCCACCTTTCCTAGATTTTTCAGTAGTTGAATTTAATTCTGTAAACTATTATGATCAAATTTTATGCATCTCTTTGGCAGATATTCGTTGAGTCTATATGCGTTATCTTCAATTGGAGGAGTATACTATTTATTCTCTGGTGCTAGTAGTGTAGCCATGCTCTTGCTTGCTCGGTCTGGTGCAGCTAGGTCAAATGGAGCGATTAATGCTGGTTGTATCTGTTTTGAGGGGATTATCCAGGCTTATGTTGCCATCAACCAGAAGAAAAGGCCTTGGATAGTCCTAAGTTCTATACCTATATGTTCATGAGTAAACATGTTACTGTAAAGATTTACTTTTGCTCCATTCATCGCTTTCCAAGCATATGGATACTTCAATATTGCAGAGGTGGTACCTTTGATAAAATTGAGCCCCTGGTGCAAATCAAGAATCCCTCTTCTGTATAGTTATCTTCAAAGTCACTACTGGTACCTCATTTCTCTTTTAATAGTTAGTTACCGCTCCACAAACTTTTGGTTTCTGGCAAAGTATTTTATATTAACTTATATGTATCAGAACATTTTGTTTGTTTCTTGTTTATATATGTTGGAATAGGACATCCGTTTCCTGTGGCAGTTTGACTAGTCTTAAAAACTTTGTTTTTAGGCTTCTATGGTTTGCGGTTTTCAGAAGGTGCATGGTGGTAAGATTTTTTATCATCTCTAAAAGACCACTAAACATGATCATGATTTTGGGGTATTCAACAGTTTAGCATGTAGACCTCAGTATATGCTTCACCAAACAATATCAGACACGTTCATGAGACCAAAATTCTTGCGTTCCTTTGACAAATATAATTTGGTCTATTTATTTTAATTTTGAAAGTTGAGTATTTTCAGAAATAAATTATTTGTACTTTTTTATCACACGCTGGCTTCTTCCATGAGTTTGATCGAGGAAGATAATTTTGTTTGTCTAATCGAAGTATAGAGTGACAGATAGGAGAAAGCCTCTAAATGTCTTATCAAATATTTTCAATTTCTCAAGTAGTTGACAAGAGGATAGTTTTGTACTTCTATCAATATTTTCACAAGTCTTTTGTTTCAAGGCATGCTAACTTGAAGTTGACTGTAAAAGTATTCTCAGTTATTTGATTCATTGTGGGCGGTAGTTTAAGCTTGAGTCTGTTTTTTAAGTTGTT
The DNA here is from genome assembly GCA_029216955.1 of Iris pallida. NCBI lineage: Eukaryota > Viridiplantae > Streptophyta > Magnoliopsida > Asparagales > Iridaceae > Iris > Iris pallida. The sequence continues at coordinate 14,096,541 of JANAVB010004600.1, forward strand.
AATGAATTGGATGAATCTTTCATGTCAAATGGTTCTGAGAATAATAGATATTCTGTAAATATTTGGTGTTGCAAATTACTTTATGCACTTAGTGTTATATGAATTCAGTTTCTCAAAAAAATTGTCTTACATGCATTCTGCAGTCGCTCAGATGCGTTTTTTTTCTTCTTCCTTTAATGATTTAATTGTTTCTCTTTCTCCTATATATCAGGGGTGTAGGTTTCTTGAAGTATTTCCAAGTGAAACAACATCCAAATTTTCTTCTTGCCTCTATGATGTTATCTTTATCAGTTGGCTCAATAAAAGAATATATGAGTTTTCTGCCTAAAGCTTTTCAGTCATTGAGGAACTCTAGCCCCTGTACTGGGAGATAATCAGGTATCCGATGCCCAGTCAAAAGGAAGACGATCTTCAAAAGTTCCTGAAGGTATCTTCTTCACTTTTTGCAGTATAGTAGGGTAAAATTCTTCTAATTATATGAAAATTAGTTCATTCTTCTTACCTAACTTTTCTTTGTATGACACTAAAGTTTTGATATTGTTAAGGTTCTGGTTTCTATTTGAGTCTTCGTGTTCAGGCCTGAGCTAGCTGGCAATTGGTAATGTTAAAGAAAATAAATAAAGCATACTTTCGTCAACTTTATGATGTTTTACTATAAGGAGACACAATCTGTGGGTCTTGTTTGGTTAAGTAGAAAGAAGGAGATTAAGGTGACATAAAGGGAAATGCATGGTCTCATTCTGTTAGATTGGTTTCTGCTTCTTATTTAGTTAAGAATAACTATTCCCTTGGGAATTCTCATCTGTTGGAGAGTCCTATGTAAGTCCTATTTTGTAGGAGATATTTTCATTGGATGCAAGACTTTAAATTCTAAAAAAGTAATGGAAGGGGAAGAAAACCGAAGATATCATTAATCAATTGCTCAATTACTTTGTTCCAACCCCATATTAACTAGTATAAGAGAAGAACCTACGAGTCTGAGATATTGCCGAGATGGTCAGCCATAGCAATGTAATTCTACGCAAAGAATGGAGCAACCATCCAATGCCTTTAAACAATGTTTCAACACCCTAGAGTAGCTTGTCGACGAAGTATGACATCAAACATCAATCATGAACATCCAGATCCATTACCTGTTGCTATCTTAACAAGTTGTCTCTCCGGCACACTCCACCATATCCCCTCATCCGACAATGGTGGTTTTCCAGACAAGCCTCCAAGGGTCGAAACCCCTCCCCCTCGTCACGTCCCGATCCGGGAAATCACTCGTCCTCGCTAGATTTCATCCGAATTTTCGTCCTCGCTGGGGGCGTGATGCCGCACGAACCTGGAGTTGCGCTCGTGCAAGACAAGATAACAGGTTCACGTAAGTTTATCTCAAATTGATAGCATAAGCAGCGGAAGGAAACAGAGTATACAATAAGAATCTCTTTTATTAATAATAAACTGAAGATTACAAGGACTTTGAATACCCCAACTGAAAATGCCAATATGCTACAACGCTCATGATCTCTCTGGCTCACAAAGGATTTCATTGTTCCATACATTATGCCTCTTTATAGCCAACAAGTAGTCTTTGGCCGACATCTCCATGTTGCAAGTCCGAACGCCAATGCGGTAGCTCGCCTCGAAACGCTAAGGACTCCATGCCTCGGCACATCCAAGCCAAGCCCCGTCCCGAGCCGAACATATCCTGAACCTGCGAGCAAATTAGTGGAGGATTAGTACTTTCGTCATCGCTGCACTGATCAAGACCCTCTCGACTAATCTAACACTAAGTAAATTTAGTGAAGCATACATCTTTATTTGGTGACCTTTCTATTTAGCCTTAGGATCAGTTTCATGGCAATATTCAAGCAGATATCGATAGCAACTAAATCATAAATGTGTCCAGTACAGTGTCCCTGCAACAAATACAGTTAGACATAATAATATGAACATAAGCATAGTGATCGTGCCCATCTCCGTCTCGTTTTGCCTAGCCTGCAATCGTTAGAAATTTGCATAACCAATCATACAATTTATGCAGCCAACCAATCAACATAGACATATGCATAAGGATGGCAGGCTCTGCGTCTGCACCCAATTCTAATCTCAGTCCACCGGCCCTATCTATAAGAAGGTCACGACGTTCCGTGCCGTAATGGACTTGGCATCTCAACATGTAAGCATACGATCGCTCCAGTACGGGTTGCTAGCCCAGTATCTGAAGGATCCCAAACTTACTGATATCATAGATTATGACAACATTGGCCAGTCGTAATCCGTCCTAATGAAATGTACCATAAATACCAAACATAATTTTCTCCTAGGCCGAACGGTTCCGGTGCCCCGGTTATAATCGTTCGAGGGAAGTCGTACCCGTGCACGGGCCATCCAAGTCTATTGACCATGCAATACGCGCCTGAGTTTTATACAACCAAACATATTTGCCTATCTTTATTCCTATCGACATTATGTCCCAACACATCCATATTGATGCACGACGCCCCAATGGCTTAGACTTCCCGATCTTATACTCAACGCGTTCCATTCATAAGTTGTTTATATAACGGCAGTTTCGTGGCATCTGTGGCACAACTGCATACTTTGATGCACGAAGTATATCTTTCAATGTCACGACAGGTTCCGTAGCATTGCACCACGACTTGTCCATTTCGTTTACTTAGTCATTCGTATAGCTTCTGTGCGCAAGGGCACGCTTAACGCCATAATCAATGTTCTAGGCTTAGTGTTCAATGTTCTCGGAGTCGTGCACGTGATGCACATCTCGATATTTCCTTTCAAAGTTCTACCATCAATTTGTCCTATCGCGACCCGTGCATTTGATGCACGTCGTCTTAATTGTTCAATATTCAATGTTCTATCTTAATGTTCGACACACATTAAGACCTTTACTCGATTCGAGCCATGCTCGTTAACTCGATAGAAACATAAGCATACTAGGGTATATTTTATTAGACGTGAAGGAGTAGGGGAGAAGAGTCATGAACCCGTCCACATTAAGCCGATACGCCTTGTCATTTCGTCGAGCTGATGCGGCTCGATTCCATAACTTGGTTGCACGGCTAACTCTCCTGACTTGGCCATTCCGTTGAACTATTCGACTGATTCGTCCTACCGTGCTCATGCCTTAGTTCGTTGCAAGGCGACAATTTGGTTTTGCGGACAACGTTGCAAATAAGGCAAAAAGCCGACCTCTTATGATCAAGCGTAAAAGCGTAGCCTGCACACGAATTCAATTAAAGTCAATATTTCTCCGATTCGGATTTATCCTTTGTATCGTTTCGATTTATAGATTCGAATCGACTCAAGACTTTCTTTCGGGCTAACGTAACTCTTGCATCGATACTTCATCGGGTCAATGCAACTCTTCGAGTCAGCGACTCATCGTTATGCACCGTGCGAAGCGGGACATTACACCCCCTCCCCCAAAGATATGATGGGGAGGAGGATCGTAATGGTTGAATTTTACAAGCGGACTACTATTTCTAGTTATATAATATTTGGGATGCACCAAATGATACTGTATGTCACGCACTCTCTTAAAGGGAAGACATTACAATATTACAAATACCTCTAACATGTAGACAACCTCGACGATTGACCTTCATTTGTCAAATCCCTCGAGCACCGGTTCAATCCCATGGAGTACGAAGGTCCCAAAGGCATGCTTACCAAGTTACGTTGAAAGACAATTATGGCAAACAATTTGGAGCACTTGCTGATCTTGTAGATGGATTGTCGGATTACTTGCTGACATGCACATTCATTAGCGACCTCAAGGATGAGATCAAAACAACTATGAATGAAGGCCAATTGTCGAAGGTGTCCACATGTTTAGTTATTTGTAATACTTGAGTGCCTTCCCTTTAAGGGAGGAGACATACAATATCCTTTGGTGCGACCATGTATTATATAACTGAAAATACTGCTTCGCTGGTAAAATACAACCATGAACATCCTCCTCCTTAAATTTTAGGAAATCGACCCTTGAAGGCTTGTTCTGGAAGTCAATATTGTCAGACAGTGGAGCGTTCTGATGAGGATGCGGTAGAGTGCATCAAAGGGGTCGGTTTAGCGACATGTTCTGGATCTAGGTGTTCATGGTTGCTATCTGATACCGCACTTCGTTGACCATCTATTCCAGGATGTTGGAACGTTTTTTGTAGTCATTAGATCGCTGCTCCATTTTTTGCATGGAATCACGTTATTGGTTGACCATCTCGACAATATCTCAGACTCGTAGGTTAGGTTGATTGCCGTCAATCATGCTTGAGGACCGAGCTACTCTAATACGAGTTAATATAAGAATGGAACAATGTATTTGAGAGATTGATTAATGATGCCTTCTTTTTTCTTCCTCTTCATTTTTTTTTTTGGAATTTAAAGACTTATATCTAGAGAAAATATCTTGTAAAGAATAGGACTTCCATAAAACTCTCCGACAATGAGAATTTCCAAAGAAATAGTTATTATTAACTAACTAAAGAACATAAACCACTCTAAAAAAATGAGAACTAAAGAAGTGGGTGGACTTGGGTGCATTCACACATCAAAACGGGATTCATTCTATAGATTTCATTAGTCTCTTTTCCCTCCCTTTCTTTGCAGCTAAACGCAACCATAAAATTTTAGAACTCTCCAATTACATTCAAGATGATATAATATACAGTTTGCAATCCTCAGATAATTTGTTTGCTAGCCTGATCAATCTTATTACACTTCTATGGCCAACTCTCAAGGGAAACACTTTATAGCCAATTTTATGTTGTATGTTCTATTGTCCTATAATAACATGTTGCATCTGGAACAGGAGATCATATAGTCGGGCGAAGGAGACAAGAGAATAAAAAGGAGGCTTCCCAGTCACTCCAAGATCTGAATCCACTCCGAGGAGTTATATATGATTTGAGCCAAGGATACCACTCTGTCTTTGTTCTCCCTTTCGTTTTACATTTGGCTTTCATGACATTTACTGCCTTCTTTGTGATGCATGCCCAGGTTAGGCTTCTCAATTCCCAAGCCTCCATATATATATTTTTTTGGAATAAGGGTAAATTTTATTCCACGCAAATCGCAGTAAAGGTATTACAATACACTATTCTCACATCTCTCTCCCCAGTTAAGAGGCCATTACAGTTACATTGAATTCTATATTATGTAGAATTTCTACTGGCGGAGTAACCAGTCCCTCAAAGATACGCCTGTTGCGCTCCCTCCAGACATGCCAAACTGATGCTGCAAGTCTAACTCTAGCCATCTTGGCCCAACCAGGATCCATGCCTCGGCGGTCTCTGATCCAGCTGAGGATCCCCCGAATATCTCTGGCACTACCAACTCCACCCATCGATCGCATATACTGCTCCTCCCAGATGTGCCAAGTCAACGGACACTCAAAGAATAGGTGGCCCATAGATTCCGCTTCTCCCACACAGAGTACACACTTCGGGTCTGGAATATGCATCCCAAACCTGATAAGTCTGTCCCGCGTCATCAACCTGCCCAGAAGGAGTCTGTATGAACAGAGTTGCATTTTGCGGGCAATCCCCTTCGCCCAGATGAAGTCATACTCCGCAATCCTGTCATGTGGAGGCCGAACCAGATTATAGCAACTTTTAAAACTGAATGTCCCGCACCCTCCAACCGAACCAGGAGCAACCAAACTCCAGGAGTCCGCAGGCTGGCTAGTATCGATAGAGATTCGACGAATCGCCTCTCCAAACTGAGCCATGAATGGATACTCCTCGGACCTCCAGCTCCCATCCCCGATGATCCGACTGCATTTCATCCCCCGGCTCGCCTCTCTGTCCCACTGAGTACCCAAGATCTCGAGAAGGGAGTCATTTCCCATCTACGGGTCCAGCCAGAGATCAGTATTCGTCCCATCTTTCATAATCCTGCAAATAGCGGACTGTAGAACCGGTCTGCACTAAGGATAGCCTTAAATGAGACCGAGAAATTGTTATCAATCATGCATTGCCAGAAATTCATCCGCCGCACATATCTGCTAGCCAGCCACTCTGTCCAAAGGGAACCTTCCGTGGTGAACCGCCACGCCATCCGCACCCCAGATGTCTCCCTAACCGCCTGAAGAGGTCGCAACCCCACTCCTCCTTCCTCCCGGGTCCGGCAGAGTTGTTCCCAAGCAATCGCATGCATACCTCCTCTCCAGATAAAATTAGCACAAATGGACTCCACCTTCCTTATGGTAGTTACCGGAATCTGAATCGACTGCAACCAGAACATAGCGATGCCAGAGATAACATACCTCACCAGCTCAATACGGCCACCAAAGGACAGTCCAGCTGCCTGCCAGCCTTCCACTCTCCTTTGGGCAAAATCCACCAGGCTGAGACAATCCTGATCCCTGGCATAATTGACCGTCAACGGAACCCCCCAGATACTTCACCGGTAACTCTCCTTTCTCCACTCCCAGAGCAAGGGCCCGTTCCTCCTTGAGGGTGCACTGAGAGCTGAAATATACCCTGCTCTTCTCCCTATTCAGCTGCAGACCGGACAACCTCCCAAACTCCTCCATAATATCTGAAAGCACCCTCATCCCCCTCATAGATGGATGTAGGAATATCAAGAGGTCGTCAGCATATATCAAGTGAGACACCACCGGCTTGACCTGCCTGAAAAGAGGAACAATCTTCCTACTATGCACAGCCAGGTCCATCAAACAAGTGAAGTACTCCATCACCAAAGTGAACATGTACGGAGAGAGAGGATCCCCCTGCCGCAATCTCCTGTTGCTTGAGAAGCATCCATATGGAGTACCCTGAATGAGGACCGAAAATGTGGGGGAGCATATGCACTCCCTCACCCTTGCCACCCAACTCTCATCAAACCCTATAGCAAGCATACGATGGCAAAGGAAGTCCCTGTTGACCGTGTCATAGGCTTTCCGCAAATCCAGCTTCGCACAAGCCTTCATCCCCCCGGCTTGTTGAAATCTCTTACCATCTCATATGCAAGAAGGCTGTGCTCAGCAATCGAGTGCTCCTTGATGTATATATATAAATATATATATATATATATCCATGTAGTCAAATGTGCGCCTCAGAGCAAGGCACAGCATCTGCGCCTCCGGGCGCACCCAAGGCGCGCCTTAGGTGCGCCTTTCAACAAGGCGCAACAACGAAAATGCGCGCCTTATGTATTTTTTCTTTTTTACCAAAAAAATGAGATAGGGAGATAGCCCTTACCTCATACAAGTGGTAGGGAGGTAGCCCTTCCACGGTTGCTAAAGTTGGCTACAGTTGAACTTGAAAAACTAAAATTTGCTAAAAGCGTAGTAGGAAAAATTCAAATTCTTGTTAGTTTTGTTGAGTGTTATTGTTGCTATGCTAGTTCACTTGGTTATGTTAACATATTTTTATTGATTTTAATATGTTATTTGGTTTTATTTCTTATGTTACTAATTTATTTATATATATATATATATATATATATATATATATATATATATATATATTTTTTTTTTTATTTTTTTTTTATTTTTTATGCCTCACTTCACTTAGACGTGCGCCTTAAGTGCGCCTTGTGCTTCGGACGATATGGACCCTGTCTTTATGTATGTGCTGCTTAGTTGTTCGATCATTAAAACTTATAGTCTCAATTTGTCTGCAATGGATTGTCAGTTTTCACATTGTTCTCGCAAAGTTAGCAGCTTTTGTTGCAGAATATTTACGAATTTAAAACTGTGCATTGTTAATGTTCTAGAAGGATATTGGCCTTAGTTGTCCTCAATGGAAGAATAGGACCAATGTAGCTGACACTAAATGGGGATAATATTTTTTTAAATATTTTCCTTGTAAATATTTCCTAATACTAAATCTTGCTATGTCCAGCTTTAGCTTATAATCTTCTGCACTTTGTCCACTTGCTGCTGCTGCTGTTTATGCTCTTCTTCTCTCACGACCAAGTTGTTAACCCTTTTCTTCTGAATCATCATTCACCGGCACTCTAGCCTTTTCCTTTGAATTTGGTTATATTTTAGAGCAAATTTTGTGTCAAACCAAATTTTTTTAACATGCCAAATCCTTTTATACAATATCTAATTCTAGATGTTGTCTCATAAAACTGCCATCACTTACCGACATTTATTCTCTATATTCCCTGCATAATGCAATGGATTAATCAAGACGATTCTTATCTTCTCAATGAGAATACATCCAGCTTTTGATGTCTAGACAGGGACGGAGCTAGCCATTCCACGTCGTGGGGGCACAAATTCTATAACATAAATTTGGATTTAGTATTCTTCTTTTTATTCAACTTTGGGGACAGATTTAAAAAACAAATAGAACATTGCTAGCCAGAAATTTAAGAAAGTCTAAATTTTTTAAAAACATTAATACAAATTTAAGAAACAAATAAGATTAATTAAAAAAATCTTTATAATTTTTTTTATGGGGGCGGTGGACCCCAATCCTCTTTATGTGGCTCCGCCCATGTGTCTAGGTCTCTTTATTAGGTGGTAATTTTTATTAGTCACCTTCACACTTTTTTTTTTCTTTTTTTTTTCTTTTTTTTTAAATGCGGGCTCAGTTAAATCGTGTCCCCCGCACACGATTTTTAGCTGGTTGTCAGTTCACTTCGAACTCTTCTTGCGGATCTTGTCCGCACTGGCTTTGTCATCATCGCCCAGCACGCACACCCCGCGCACTCCGCGCGCTCTAGAGCTCCACGAGACGGCCATGACGTCTTTTGACGTCCGCAACTCAACGCCTCGCTTCGTCCACGACGCCGGAGGCGTCCCCGACGTCTTTATGATGCCTACGACAGCCGATGCCGTCCAGCTATCCGTTCTATGCGCACAACGTCCTTACGACGTCTTCTTGACGTCCTTACGGCGCCGCACGACGGGCCACGTGGTCGGCCGTCATTTATACCCGTGGTAGAATGGTGCCGGTAACCGACCGCCCGCGCGGCGCCCTATCAGTTGGGTCATCTTCACACTTAAGTGCTCCCTATCACATTCAAAGAATTATTTTATGTTTCCTTAAAATTTCATTGATGCATCTAGATATACAATGATTCTTATGGACTACTAACTGCTCAATTTGAAACTTGGACTACTTAAACTGAAGTGGGATGTGATGGATAGTTATGCTTCTTCTGAACTAAGAAACCTAACTATTCAGTGTTCAAACTCAATCTCCAGTTTATTCCCTTTGCTTTGTCTCATGAGGCACCCTCTTTTTTAAGTGTCAACATTCATGTATAATGTGGACACCAAAATTAGATTCCGATGGTTTGTGACATCTAGCAGGAAGTGACCACAATCACGGTGTCCTTCTACTGAGCGAGGACAAACGACTCTACTAAAGCACCAAATGACATCATTTACTTAGTAAGGAATTTAAGTTCATGGTTCGTACTTCTGCTTCTTATTTGATAGTTCCATCTTAATATATGTAGAACAACTATGGTTAATGTTTCAATATAGTCTGGAGTGTTAGAGCCAGGGCACAATTGTTCAATGGGAAACCGAATGAAACAGTTGTAAGAACAACGTTCCAATGCAACACTTCTAGGAAGCTGCACAACCAGAAATCCTATAAGGATTATGGAATACGAAAATCTAAGAAGATTTCGTAAACGTAGCAAACGATAGCAGTGCTTCTAAGAAGAAGATGCTGGCCGAATTGCTAAAGGCAGCAAGGTGACAGGCGAATGAAGGAAAGTGGTGGCCTGCTGGGGTGTCAAAAACACCAGTGCTCAAAGCTAGATCCGCCCACACGGTCAGCTTCCAGGAACCAGCAAGTTCGAATGAACTCTGGAACGCTCTGGAAAAATTGCTCTAAGATGGACTGCTCGGAACGATGGCGGACTTCTGTCGCACGAGGAAGGACACGGTGCGCAGCAGTTCTCTCTTCTCTCTTCGTGAATTTCTGAAGTCTTAGCATTCCTCAAGAGAGAAGAGAGGCTCTAAATATATAGCTACTGATGTAACTGTCCAGATCCGAAATGTGTGCCACGACATAATGTCAGATCCACAAATCCAGGAACAGTTACGAATTAGTCAGAACGTGGAAAGCCACGAACTGCACGAGTTGTGCCAATTTTACGAGCTGCGTGCACTGTGCGTACTGCGCACGTGGCGCAACCAGCACAAGCTGGCGCAACTGCCGCAACCCGCGCAACCGAGCACCTGCGCAACCTGGCGCACCTGGCGCACTCGCGCAACCTGGCGCACCTGCACAACTCGCGCAACCTGGCGCAACCGGGCACCCAGGCGCAACGTGCGCAACTGGCGCACTCGAGCACCTCGCGCACGCGCGCACCCCGCGCAACCCAGCGCTCCCGCGCACCCTGCGCAACCTGGACGCACAACGAGCGCAACTTAAGCGCACTATGCGACGATGCTGACGTGCTAAGTACAAAGTGCGCCAACAAAACGCCACATTACGCCTCATGAGCCCATGAGCCCGAGTCCGAGCCCGAGTCCGAGTCCGAATTGCTAAGCCCCTACGGGACTTAGCCCCAATGGAAATTAATTTTCCAAGAGCAAAAAGCATGAATGCTTTTCTTGGAGCCTTATTCTTACCTCTTAGTAAAATCACCCACATGGTTCCCTCCTTAGGGTCACCACCCCATGTGCATATCCCAACAACACATACTCATATATATGTTGAGATAACTCATGGTGCTTTTCTAATGTGGGACTAAACTTTACAAAGCATGTTGAGAGCAAGCTCTCTACATGTCAAGGAGCAAGAGCACCAACAATCTCCCACATATCTCATCATATATATATGTGTCTAGGGTTGAGCGTTCACCACAGTAACTGTCCATTTTGCATTAGGATAGATGTCGCTGACGACTTGAATCTTTCCGCATGGGTTGAATAACAGTGTGATACAAGAATGGACTATGCCTTGAATTCTGCACCACAATTGTAATTCTTCCCACTCACAAAGTGTAGTTACATGTGCTTCTGGCTGCACATTAAAGGCCTTGTGCCAGCCTGGTTTCAGTGTATAATTTTGGACGCCTACAAGTTTACCCTCAAGAGACGGCCTGATATCTCTTTTCATATACTATAGGTAAGTTCTTTATTAAAGAGACATGGCATGAAGTCTTGCGCTTCCTTGCGGTGCTACGCCGCTATGACATGGCCTAAAGCCGAGGCATTACCCCTACTCGGGAACCTCATCGTTGTGTCACACTACTGCAGCATGAGGTCACAGCCTCTTTGTAGTGCCATTCTACCCAGCATGAAGCCTAAGGCTTCCTTGCGGTGTTACGCCGCAACGACATGGCTTGCAAGACCGAGGCTTTACCCCTACCTGGGAACCTCATCGTGGTGTCGTGCCACTGTAACATGGGATCATCCTCCCCTTTGTAGTGCTGTCTACAAGTCTTTAATTTTATTATACAACATTATGCTACCTGCCTATTTGCGGTGCTATGTCGTTATGACTTGGCTTGCAAAGCCGAGGCATTACCCCTACCTGGGAACCTCATGGTGGAGTCATCCTACTGTAGCATGGAGTTTTACTCCTTATAGTGCTGCGCTACCGTGCTTCCTGTAAAGCACACCAGACATTCACTCTGCCTGAGAACTTATTAAGACATTTAAGCCAACCTCAACACAGGATCCGTTTTTCGCAGAAAACACATAGTAGACAACAGTGGTTATGGTTTCGTAACCCTTTCATGTTTCCAAGAACAAGTACCCACTGTTACCTGATAGTTTTCCAGTCAGTGGTTCTCCCTTGAATCAAAAGTTAGATGTCTAGTAGATTTTTCTTTGAACTAATAACATAAAATTTTATGGTAGGATTACAAAAACATACTATCAGAATGCCTTCAAGCCCATCTTCCCTGCTGTGTCTTCAACCAGCTGACGCTTGAGGCCCTTCGTGAACGGATCCGCCAGGTTCCCCTGACTCCGAACATCGATTACTGCAATGACACCTCTTTTGATGAGATCGTTCACTGCCCTGTGCTTTAATCGCACAGTTCTCTTCTTTCCGTTGAAGAGATCATTTGATGCCACCGCCGCAGTCGCTTGATTGTCGCAGTATATCGGAATTGCCGGTATCTGCGCTCCAACCACTGAAAGATCATACATGAGCTCCCGAAGCCATTCTGCTTCATCTGCTGCGGTATCAAGTGCAAAGAACTCAGATTCCATAGAAGACCGCGAGAGCATAGTCTGCTTCTTCGACTTCCACGATATAGCAGCTCCACCCATTGTGAAAATGAATCCACCAGTGGACCTCTCGCTCTCCAACTCTGAGCACCAGCTGGCATCACTGAAGCCTTCTACTACCGGCGGCTCTCCGCTGAAGTGCAGTGCATATGTTTGAGTCTTCTTGAGATATCTCATAACACGCTTCACAGCTTTCCAGTGCTCAACGCCCGGATTACTTGTGAATCGACTCAGCATTCACACAGCGAAAGCTATGTCAGGCCTAGTGGCAGTAGTAGCGTACATCAAACTTCCGATGACGCTAGCCTACTCCAATTGCCTGACGCTTTCCTTCGAGTTTGGCTCCAGCTTCTGATCACTTCGGTACGGCGTATCAATAATAGGAAGATCATGATACCTGTATCGAGCGAGCATCTTCTCTATGTAATGAGATTGTGACAGTGCCAAACCAGTGTCTGTCCGGATGATCTTGAGTCCCAAGATAACATCAACATCCCCCAAATCCTTCATACTGAACTTTGTCGAGAGGAACTTCTTTGTCTCAGTGACACAGTTAATATCCGTACCTAGGATTAGCATGTCGTCCACGTACAGACAAACGATGACTCCTCTTCCGTCAGCAAATTTAGTATAGACACACTTGTTTGTTTCGCTGACCCTGTAGCCGTTTGACCTTAGAACTTTGTCAAACTTCTCATGTCATATTTTGGGAGCTTGCTTTAAGCCGTATAGAGATTTTACCAACTTGCAGACTTTGTCTTCTAGGCCTCTGACGACAAATCCTTATGGCTGTTGCATATAAATCTCCTTGGTCAGCTCGCCATTCAGGAATGCTGTTTTTACATCCATCTGGTGTATCACCAGTTTGTGTATTGCCGCAAGGGCAATTAACAATCTGATGGTTGTCATCCGTGCTACTGGAGCATATGTGTCAAGTAGTCGATCCCCTGCTTTTGAGAAAACCCCTTGGCCACTAGCCTGGCCTTGAACTTGTCAATGGTTCCATCAGCTTTCATCTTCTTCTTGAAGATCCACTTGCATCCGATGGGTTTTGCTCCTTTGGGTAAATCAACTAACACCCATGTGTTATTGGAGGTAATTTAGTCAATTTCATTGTCTATTGCCTCCTTCCAGAAGACAGCATCTCTGGTCTTCATCGCCTCATCATAGGTAAGCGGATCTGCTTCCACATGATAGGTGACGAAGTCATCTCCAAAGTTCTTCGGCCTCCTTGCTCGCTTCGTCGAAGGCTCAGCGAGTTCTGGTTCAAATGTTGTTTCTCCACCAACAACTTCATCTTGGACTACTGGCTCATATGAGATCTCAGTCTCATTTATACCTACATCGTTCTCCGGAATATCTGGAAGAACAATGTTTTTATCTTTTCCAAACTTGTCTTCAAAATATTCAGCATCGCGAGATTCGATGATATGATTTGACTCAATATCAAGAAATCTTCGAGCATCACTCTTCTCGGCATACCCCAAGAAGATTGCCTTCGTAGTCCTTGTCCCCAGCTTCTGAATCTTCAGATCTGGGAGCTTCACATAAGCCAGACACCCCCACACTCGAATGACATTCAAGTTAGGTCTGACTTTGAATCAGAGTTCATGAGGAGTTATGTCAGAAGTTGCATAAGGCACTCTATTCAGAATAAAAGTGACCGTTAATACAGCTTCTCCCCAGTAGCATTTTGGAAGACCTGCGGTTAGCAGCATTGAGTTCATCATTTCTGTCAACGTTCGGTTCTTTCTCTCTGCTACTCCGTTAGATTGAGGAGAATACGGAGCAATAGTCTCGCAGATGATTCCATGTTCTTTGCAGAACGATACGAATTCATGAGACCGATATTCTCCGCCTCGATCACTTCTCAACCTCTTGAGTTGTTGTCCAGTTTGCCGTTCAGCTTCGGTCCTGAACTCCTTGAACTTCTCGAGCGCTTCGTCTTTGGATTTGAGCAAGTAGACGAATGCGTATTTAGAGAAGTCATCGATGAAGGTTATGAAATACTTCATCCCAGCTTTTGTAGAGAATTGTTTGAAGTCACAGATATCGGGGTGAACCAACTCCAGAAGATCTGTGCTTCGATTGATCCGATGAAAGAATTTTCTATTGATCTTTGTCTGAGCACATACTTCATATTTCTCTACCTTACCCCCACACTTGGAGATAAGTCCTAGACTAGACATTTTGTTTATTCTTTTACAATGAACATGTCCTAGCCTATTATGCCACAACTCAAGAGAATAATCAGAAAGAGCGATTGTATTAATTTCATTCGACTGGTTTACAAGCTGAATTTTAAACATCCCTTCGGTTTGATAAGTCTTTCCGAAGTATGTTCCCTTCTTGGACATCACCATCTGACCAGCATTGATGTCCATCCTCAAGCCTGCGTTGCTAAGCAGACTCCCAGAGATCAGGTTTTTGGCAATCACCGGAACATGTTTTACTCCTTGGAGCGTCAAAGTGTTCCCGGAAGTGAGTTACAGCTCTACAGTTCCGATCTCCAGAACTTCAGCTTGTGTCTGGTTCGCCATGACAACCTTATCAGAAGTTGGCTGGTACGTGACGAACCATTCTCTCCCAGAACAGACATGGCAAGTCGCACCGGTGTCTATCCACCATTCAGAGTCAGCCCCCACAGTTGTGACCTGAGCGATCATAGCAACGAGGTTAGAAACCAAAGAAACCTTACTAGGCTCACCTTTCTCTGATTGTTTGGGCTTGGATCTGCATTCACTCTTGTAGTGGCCTTTCTTGCCACAATTGAAGCAAGTCACGTGGGACTTGGACTTCTGTTGCTTGAATGAAGGACCCTTCACTTTCAGATTAGTGGAATCCTTCTTTTTGTGATGAGAAGCCACCTGCTTTCCCTTGGGCTCTTTTGTCTGCACCAGATTGGCCTTGGCCAACTGTTTGGACAGAGTGTCCATCTTCTGTTGAGAACGCATCTTGTCCTCAACATGGATCTCTTGAAGGAGATCTTCCAAGCTGATATCCAACTTCTTCCGGTGCATTCTTGCATAGAATGTACTCCATCCTGTGGGAAGTTTAGAGACGATCCCTCCAACGACAAACTTGTCGACGAGGGGCATTTTCTCGTCTTCTAGCTTCTGGCGCAGCTTCAAGAACTCTTTTACCTGAGGCAGCATTGCCTTCTCGTCTTCGAAGAGCCACTTGTGGTACTTCTCGACGATGAAGATTTTCGATCTATTGTCGTCATCTTCATACAGCTTTCCCAAGGACTCCCAGATATCCCTGGCAGAAGGATTCTTGGAGTATGACTCTGCCAGGGAATCCTCCATTGCATTCAGAATCAATAGCCTACAAAGACTATTGTCCCTTCTCCATTTGGTCAATTTGACTTGTGCAACAGCAATGGCATATGCTGTACCACCTTCAGGAATCGTCGGTCCTTCGGAAATCGTTGGTTCAGTCTCAATCAGCACGTGATCGACGTCCACCAGTTGTAGATTGAGGATAATTTTTCTCTTCCATATTTGAAAGTGTTCTCCGTCGAACTTCTCCAGTTTGTTAAAGCTGGTATCGAGGAGAGAGGCACGAGAGTTTTCCATTGTGCTGGTCTAGCTTTGAGATTGTTAGAGCCGGGGCACAATTGTTCAATGGAAAACCGAATGAAACAGTTGTAAGAACAACGTTCCAATGCAACACTTCTAGAAAGGTGCACAACCAGAGATCCTATAAGGATTCTGGAATACGAAAATCTAAGAAGATTTCGTAAACGTAGCAAACGATAGCAGTGCTTCTAAGAAGAAGATGCTGGCCGAATTGCTAAAGGCAGCAAGGTGACAGGCGAATGAAGGAAAGTGGTGGCCTGCTGGGGTGTCAAAAACACCAGTGCTCAAAGCTAGATCCGTCCACACGGTCAGTTTCCAGGAACCAGCAAGTTCGAATGAACTCTGGAACGCTCTGGAAAAATTGCTCTAAGACGGACTGCTCGGAACGATGACGGACTTCTATCGCACGAGAAAGGACACGGTGCGCAGCAGCTCTCTCTTCTCTCTTCGTGAATTTCTGAAGTCTTAGCATTCCTCAAGAGAGAAGAGAGGCTCTAAATATATAGCTACTGATGTAACTGTCCAGATCCGAAATGTGTGCCACGACATAAATGTCAGATCCACAAATCCAGGATCAATTACGAATTAGTCAGAACGTGGAAAGCCACGAATTGCACGAGTTGCGCCAATTTTACGAGCTGTGCGCACTGTGCGTACTGCGCACGCGGTGCAACCAGCGCAAGCTGGCGCAACCTAGCGCACTCGCGCAACCGGACAACCAGGCGCACCTGCGCAACTCGCGCAACCGCGCAACCTGGCGCAACTGGCGCAACCGGGCACCCAGGCGCAACCTGGCGCAACGTGCTCAACTGGCGCAACTTGCGCACTCGAGCACCTCGCGCACTCGCGCTCCCGCGCACCCTGCACAACCTGGGCGCACAACTGGGCTGCGCTTGCGCACTCGCCCAACCGGGCAACCAGGAGCACTTGCGCAACTCGCGCAACCGGGCACCCTGCACAACTGGGCTGCGCAACGTGGGCGCGCAAGTGGGCAACGAGCGCAACTTAAGCGCACTATGCGACGATGCTGACGTGCTAAGTGCAAAGTGCGCCAACAAAACGTCACATTACGCCTTATGAGCCCATGAGTCCGAGTCCGAGTCCGAGTCCGAATCCGAATTGCTAAGCCCCTACGGGGCTTAGCCCCAATGGAAATTAATTTTCCAAGAGCAAAAAACATGAATGCTTTTCTTGGAGCCTTATCCTTACCTCTTAGTGAAATCACCCACATGGTTCCCTCCTTAGGGTCACCACCCCATGTGCATATCCCAACAACACATACTCATATATATGTTGAGATAACTCATGGTGCTTTTCCAATGTGGGACTAAACTTTACAAAGCATGTTGAGGGCAAGCTCTCTACATGTCAAGGAGCAAGAGCACCAACATGGAGCACAATAGAGAGCACTAAAGTGCAGCCTTGCCTTGCACCCCCACTACCATGCTTTGACGTTCAAGGAGAGATTTCCTGCATGAAGGATACACTGCTTATGATTTGTAAACTCAAAACCTATAACCTTTAATTTGAAACTCATTAACCAATATAAAAAAAACCCTCATAATTTAAATCCTTTGTCCTTCATCCTAGATCCTCCTCTACAAGGTAACTGCAAAATTTTGGGTTTTCCAAGATTGTCAAAATAGTAGTTCTATGTAGTCTTCTTTAGTTCCACATCTAATAGTGTAATATGAGGAAACTTTTCCTCATTGTATATAGATCTCATCAAATAACCCAATTAGTTCTCTCAACATAATATTAGAATATGATTACTTTCTTAGCTAAAATAAAAAAATTATCACTCTTCGAAACCCTAGTCTTACCTTCTCTCTGGTGCCTACATTCTCTCTCAGTCTCCTTCCTCGCAAAGCTCCAACACCCCTTCTCTTGTGACATCCTCTAACGCTTGCTCGATCCCTCTCTCTCGTGCACCCCCTTTGCTTACCTGACGACCTCTGCATAGCTCTCGTCTCCTGTCTGGCGCTCCTTTCTCAACGCCTTCCCCCCCAACCAAAGTCGTCGGACTTGGAGGAGTGGTCTACTCACACAAGAGGACAATGGTACCAACTGTCAGTCTGAGTAGAACGTACGATGCAAATGATCTAAATGGTGGATCGAAGAGTTGTATCAGACACAAATATCAAGAAACAACGTGCAAAGAACCAGACTTGGACATAGTCCGGGATGATATATGTAATAAAGGACCCGAGCTTAAGCCAGAGAGTAGATGTAGACGGATCCTAAGGTGTTATAATTAAATTTGATCAATTATTGCTTTACAAGACATTTTCCATCTAGATCTTAATTAACATATCCGACTAAAGGAATATAAAGAGAAGAGGAGAGCACAGTTTCCTTGGAGAAGAATAAGCCCTACCTTTTACTCCTAATCCCAACATAATTTTATGGCTGCATTTACTATAACTTGAGTACCTCCACCAACCTTCTTGAACACCAGCACATGGAGGAAACACACTGCAGCTGTAGTAGGAAGCCTAACAAAACTCTATATCCTGCCTTAATATGAAACAAGTGTCTACCAAACTAACAGGAGCTGGAAGAGGCGAGCTTATTTAGAATTATGATTGCATCTTTCAGAAAAGAACTCTGCAACTTGTATTAGTTTTCTCGTCAGCAGTAGTGAGGTTCTGAACGATCTTAGTGTGGAGAAGTTGCCAACTATTGCAAAGGAAATAAAAAACGATTAAGATTTACCATGACTTTGATTGTACAGTTCAAGCTTCTCTTATCAGGGGATGACATTCCAAACTTTTCTAGATTAGGAACTGGTTCAAGATCAAAATGATGGCTTGCTATATGAATCACATTCATTAAGACGCAATACAAGTCAAAGATTTGTGCCAGTATAAATTCCATTAGGTAATACTGAAATTTTCCTCCGGTGGAAATATCTTTATAGTTTCTGCAAACAAAACAATGTTCTTTGATTAGTTAGGTACTAAACAACTTCCATTGGTTTTCTCAAGCAGATTACTGTATAGTTTATCCTACTAATTTAACAGTGATAAATTTGTCTTCGTGACAGGTTTCTACCCGCTTCCTATCTGCTAGCCCTCCGATCTACTGGTTTGCGTCCTATTTATTAGGGGTGAGTATTCGGTTTATTCGGTACCAACCGAACCGAATAACCGAAAACCGAATTCGACCGAAACCGAATAAGCAAAACCGAAACCGAACCGAATTGGTCAATAACCGAATCAAACCGAACCGAATTAAATCGGTTCGGTTTTCGGTTTATTCGGTTTTTTGGTTTATTTGTGTTTTTTTTGTTAATATATATAATAACTAAATATACCTAGATATATTTATTATATACATATAGTATATACCTCCCTCTCTCTCTCTCTCTCTCTCTCTCTCTATATATATATATATATATATATATATATATATATATATATAAACTAAAATTTCTTATTCGGTTTTCGGTTTTGGACCGAAACCGAAACCCAAAACCGAAACCGAAACCGAATAAGAAAATTTAGTATTTTCAAAACCGAAACCGAACCGATTTTTTTCAAAACCGAACCGAATCTCTTATTCGGTTCGGTTCGGTTTTCGGTTCAAAATCGAATAATGCTCACCCCTACTATTTATTGGTCTCTCCCAGCTTGACCTCAAGAAAAATTAGTTACTTGATTTGTGTTTTAGGGGTGAGGATTCGGTTAATTCGGTTCCAACCAAACCGAATAACCAAAAAACCAAAAACCGAACCGAATAACCAAAAAAGCAAAAACCGAATTCGATCGAAACCGAATAAGCAAAACCGAAACCGAACCGAAATGGCCCATAACCGAATCAAACCGAACCGAATTAAATCGGTTCGGTTTTCGATTTATTTGCGTTTTTTTTTGTTAATATATATAGTAAATATACCTAGATATATTTAATATAACCCCCCCCCCTCTCTCTCTCTCTCTCTCTCTCTCTCTCTATATATATATATATATATATATATATATATATATATATATACTAAAATTTCTTATTCGTTTTTCGGTTTTGGATCGAAACCGAAACCCAAAACCTTGTGTTTACTTTATTGCATATGTTCTTCTTGGCACTTTGTTGTTCTCGAACTTTTATCCGTTCACATGAGCAGTTATCGTCTATTGATATCTTTGCATAGAGCAAAGGGATCCATCTTTTTTGCAGCACAAGATCTTGAACAAACTATCAATCAGAGATTGAAGTGATGTTTGAAACATATTATTGTGATGTTGCTCATACTGAAGACACTTGGGTGTATCCTGTGTCCTTATGGGGAACTGTTTACAACTATTAATTTCCATGACAAAGATACGACTGAATGAATGAAAGCCTTGCAAGTACATCGACCATGAAGCATTGAGTTCATCCGCTAGCAACATTAGCAGCCATTTCATCACAGGTCCAGTTAGGGATATTTCAATTTTTGTGTAAAACCAATGTAATGTGCGCATGCCTGGCTGTCTAGAGGATAAAATATGAGTCCATTTTTGTTCACCCACAAACCGCCAAGACTTTGTGTGATGTTTACCATTTCACTCAGGTTGAAAAAGTGGTATTAGGTTGACCCGTGGCAACTCTTGAATGAAATGGCGAACATTGTTGGGTGAACATAAATGGACTCGATAAAATATTATCAATTTCTCTGACCTAGTTTGAACATTTTTATAACGAGTTCCTGTACTGTCTGGTTGTGGGGATTTAGATCGGGATTTTTTTTTTTTTTACTTTTCCAAATTCTGGAATGCGACCCAAATCCAGAATATGGATTTGGAAAAATCTCGTTTGGTTACTCTCACAGAATTTGGATTTGGAGAAATCCTAGGACTTCGTCGACTGCTTCGAGACAGGGCCTCGTCAACAGCTCCGAGTGCGAGTAGTAGAGGAGGAGAGGAATTGCGGCCATGTGGCCTTCCACCGTCGGTAAGGAGGAGAGGAGGGCCTCATCGACACCTACTACCGCGCCCATGTGGCCTTCCACCGCCAGGGAGGAGGAGTGGAGGAGAGGGGGCAAAAAGTAGTAGAGAGAAGAATATTTTTTTTTTTCAAAGAGTCTTACCACACCAAAGATTCGAACCTTGGCTCTGTCATAACACAGCCAACCCATTTACCAATTGAGCTAACTCTACTCCTTGTTGCTATATGTACTAATATGTAGTTAGCTCCTTAGTAAGCCCGGGCTACAGCCCGGGCCAGCCCACCTGATGCTCCGCCAGTGAGTGGAGGAGAGTAGCTGCTGCACAGCGGCGAGGAGAGGAGGGTCTCGTCAACGCCTTCCACCGCAGCCATGTGGCCTTCCACAGCCAGCGAGGAGTAGGCTGCTGCAGCTCTAGTGACTAAATCCGTTGGAAAAAAAGAGGATGTGGAAGTAGAAAAAGTGTAGGAGTGGAAAAAAAAGAGAATATGGGATTGTTTGTAGGCATTTGGACGAAAAATATTTACCATTTTTTTAATATCTATAAGCCATTGGGGAAGCATATTCGTTTCCTTGTGGGAGAAATTAAGCGAGGAGGATGCGGTGCGTCCCGGAAGCAAGTGTGGTGTGGCCTAGGTTCGGGTGCGGTGAGGTGTGTAGCTAAGATATAGGTGCGGAGCTAGTTTGGGAGGCCTTCAATCCGGGATGTAACCTTCGGGCTGAGGTTGTAAGGCCTTCGGGCCAAGTTTGTACGCCATCGCACCAGAAAAATATTTACCTTATATATATATATATATATATTATATATATGTATATATATATATATATAGTCTCGTGTAGTGTATCCGGCCATAGCTTCTATGGACAACACAAAGTATCTTGGAGGAGCAGACATGGAGCGTGGAGGAGCAGACACGCCGGGGATTGAGAACGTCCAATCACTTGCAGAGTCGGAAAAGAAGGAGGAAGCATCTGTGGACAACACAAAGGCTTTACCCATGTCTCCGTCTCACGGAAGCAATCCTTTAGCAACGGATCTTGGAGGAGCAGAGATGGAGCATGAAGGAGCAGACACGCCGGAGATTGAGAACGTCCAATCACTTGCAGAGTCGGAAAAGAAGAAGGAAGCCTCTACGGACAACACACAGGCTTCACAAGAGACGGCTTCAAAAGAAACGGAAGAGCTCGGTACCGGTGTCCTTTTTAATCCCACGGACAAAGAAGCCATAACTTACCTTGTCAAGAAAATCCGAGGTCAAGAACTTGAACTTCCAAGCAAAGGGGTGGTAAATGAAGTCGACTTATACAACAGCGATCCAGGGACTCTCACAGGTATAGTAAGTAAATAACATCATATATAGCCTTACATATATGTAGCTATATCTCAATCTTTAATCAGAGATTCATGTTGTGTAGGTAGTTTATACGAATTCGTGTATTCTTTGTGTATATGTGTCGAGTATATGCTTCATTTACATCAGTCTTCGACAAATGTGTGGATGCAGAGGGCTACAAATGGAGCAAGCAAGGCGATAATTGGTATTTCTTCACACGAACTCATATCTCCAAAAGAGGAACAATACGATCAGCATTGAATGGATTTTGGAGGAGTGGTGTGAGTGCATCCATCATGCTAGACACAGGAGAAACTGGTAGAAAAAAGCATTTCACTTATGTTTTGCGGGAAGATGCCAAGAAAATAAACACAGGCTGGTATATGCAAGAATACACAGTGGAAGAAGTGGTCGAAATTGGAACCAAGAATGTAAGTGCTCTATCGCCATATATAACCATATATATAATATGTCATTGATCAAATATTGCATATAGTGATTACTAAAATTTTGTTGAGTCTTCAATTTATAATTTCTTAGTATGTACATGGAATCTTACTTATCACTACTGTAGATCTTGTATTTTACTAGGTTTCAAGAACCAATAGTTACCCGGAGCCTCATATACTCCAATTGCTTAAACCAGCTAATAATAGCATTGCTATCTTCTATAATTTAAAGTCAAATTTATGAGCTTCATTAATTTTTAGATCATTTTAGTTTTTTGTCTTCCTGATCGAGATATTATCGCTAATATTATGATAGGTCTGGAAATGATTCATGATGTGTATCGCATTGTGAATATCCTATGTTGAATTGCTTACATGAGACCTCTGTTTTTAGGCGAGATCATATACAAACGCGCAGATAAGTTTTATTGTTTTGTGGGTTCATTGTCTAGAATAGATATCCACTAGACTACTTCTAGTTACTAATTCATTGTCCTCATATTCCTACTCACAGATACCGGTCTAGTTTTAGCTACTGATTGCATTGTCCTACTACTTATATTTTTCCAAGTTCTTTCAGTATTATTAGATATCTAGATTTTTCATATCAGGTTCATTTTACTAATCTATTCTCTACCTATGCCTTTTGCAGTACTCACATATTTTTATTCATAATGCAGTGTGAAGGTTATTATTCTCTATGCAAGGTATATTGTCCCAAGCCCAGGAAATCGGCAGTTCACGCCAAGGAAGAGGAGAACAAGTCCAAGAAGTTGAGGCTGTACGATCCGTCTCAAGCACAAAACCTTAGCATTCACCAAAACTCCGATAATTCAACCGAAGGTAACCATCAAAGTTGTGTTCTTGTAATTAAATTTATCGATCCATCAGTCGGCAAAGGTAATTTGGGTATCACTTTTAACGTTTTCTTGTATGTTTCATGTTGTCGGATGCAGATAGGGACAATTCGGTCAAGTTGCACAATTTTCTTCCAGTAAACACTGATTCTAGCGATGCGAAGTGCCATTCCGGAGTAGAGGAGCAGCGAGGGGAGGATGACAATTCAGATAGGGACAATTCGGTCAAGCTCCATATTTTTTTTCCAGTAAACACTGATTCTAGCGATACAAAGTGTCATTCTGGAGTAGAGGAGCAGCGAGAGGAGGATCATGAAGATCATGAGGAGGAGCGAGGGGAGGATGACAACACAGATAGGGACAATTCGCTCAAGTTACATAGTTTTTTTCCCAGTAAACACTGATTCTAGCGATACAATGTGCCATTCCGAAGTAGAGGAGCAGCGAGGGGAGGATCATGAAGATCGCGAGGAGAAGGATAGTACCATCCCTTTCACGATCTAAGTGTAGATAGGAAAAGATCATGAAGGCAACGAGGAGAAGGCTAGCTAGTATCATTCCTTTCATTTCCATGGGTGTATACTTCAGCATGGTCTGTACCAGTTCAAACCATTTGCTGGCTTCACTATGCAGAACTCAGGATGAGGCAGAATCTGCAGGAAGATTCACTACAGAGTGAACTTACAGAAATTTGTGGAAGTTGTGCTTTGATGCAAAACCATCCAGTTTTCACTTACAGAAATTTGATATTAGTTTGCCTATACCTGCAGATAGACTAATATCCGTCAGTGTTACACTTACGAAGAATAATATCGTTAGTTGCCTCGTTTTTTTTAGCATTATCAATTGCTATACTGATGCTGCTAATTCTCTGATTGATGGCTTTCGAGTTCCATTCCTCAAGCAGGCATTAATCGTTCACCGATGTTCTGATCTTCTATGCGTAGGCAATGCTGAACTTGATTGTCTACATTTAGGAACAGAAGGCTTTTGCTCATCAGTTTTTTGTTGGTCGTACATTCATTGCTATATATGATAAGGTATATACCAAATTGATCGGGGACTCATCGACTGAGTAGATCAATCCATTAGTAACTCGATATGACTGCGAAACTTTGTCAATTCTCTTTATCATCCATGAAGGAGCATGAATAGAACGATAACCTATATGAATACTGCCTCTCTTGTCGCTGGAAACCAATCCTCTTTAAGAAGCTCAGAATATCTTGAATATCCTTGACATAACTGTAACCTGATCCAAATTTGTCCTCCTCCAAATGGAATTTTTTATGTGATCAACTTTGCTGCTTGTTTGGATAAGTACGGTTTCGGAGCACGATACCTTTTTTCTTCTTCTTCCTTTTGTCTATTTTTCTTTCCTACAATATTGTACATATTCATAAAGCATAATCACTACAATTGTCTGATAAATTGTTGACACGACAACTATAACAAAAAAGCTATGAATGCGACTTAAAAAGGCAAGGAGATCCTTGTTGACCAGCAAACAGTACACAAAAAAGTATGAAGAACTTTTCCATTGTAACATAGAGGAAAACCCCATTCTCCACCAAAGAAAAAATCACTCTTCCCATGCAGAACTAAGAAGATAAAAGGCTTTTAATTTTTCTTCCGAGGAAGTTACAAAGTCGTCGACTGTTATCTGCTTAATTTCTTTTGTCATCAGGGAGGGGTTGAAATTACAACACAACTGCAATTCCAGTAAGAGGATCCTAGATTTCAAGCCAACCTCACTCAGAATTGCATTCTACACCTCATCAGTATGGCAAAACAAGTGAAATACATCAAGCCATATCAACTGCAATTTTGCTGTCAGTTCTTCGCCGGTACGCTGAACTTCTCACGAAAGGTAGTCATTTAATAGCTTACAAAGTTTTGGGCATAGCGTCACATTATTTACAAGTGTAATACATGTACAAGGCGAGCGCAAAAAGATTAATAAGAGTCAAATGGAAGATCCAGACCTCAGCACCCTCTCAAGCTTCTCAGCCTTTGCATAGTCCTTGTCCGTAAGAGGCCCAGCAGGAAAAGGAGTGATCTCAAGAACCAGGTGTGGTGTGGGGAGCTCATCGAAAAGTGCTCTTACATTGTTGCAGCAAACGCTTTCTCCATGAGCACTCTCCCTCCTTATTCGACATCCCTATATATCCCAAAAAAATAACAAGAATGAAAAAGTAACTGGAGCTACACTCGTATACTGAAAGCGAAGGACTATGTTATGTGGTATACGAACACCAACAGGTTAGATACTACAGTCCTTTACACCATTTGTCACTGAAGTAAGTTCTAAAAAATAAAAATGCAACCTATACAAAACTTTCTCATTGACATTGGGTTCCCATGGCATAATGAAGGCAATTCTACTAAAAAGGAGCACGGATGCACCACCAAGTTCATGTTTCACACACCATTGATTATCTATCTAAATGTTTCTACAGATGTATAGAAGGGGTTATAATTTGTTGGAATATTCATGCAGATATATAAACTGTAAGTGCTGCAAGATGAAGAACCTTTTCATGCATAGCATAAGGTTTTAATTTTATTGTTACGGGAAATCTACGTTGCACGAATGCGGACACAGATAGATTAAGGGATATGGCCATTTTCAAATAGGTACAATGAGTAGTCAACTATGTTGCACAATATAGACAAGGTTATGGACACTGATATGGGTACGGAGACCATTTTGCCGTGTCCGAGGAAGAGGAACATAGCTGACAATGCAGAGAAACTGCAGAAAACAAGCAGGTACCAGTTATCTTGGTGCACCATGCAATTTCACAAAAAGAAAATAAATTAGTAAAATACTAGAACAGTAAAAACCAATTTCAGAAAAGTGACCAGAATTACCATTTGTATACAAACGGCAGTAATCCAACTTGGCAATATTATTTATGTTGGAAGTTTATTACAATGTATTCTCAAATAAGTAATACATATCTAGAACAAGTTGATATAAGTATCTGGATTGCACTGTATTTGGGAAGGAGAACAACCGGTCGAAGTATACATCTGACCACTGTTCCATGTGCAAGGATCCACTAGATGCAGTGCAGATCCTCTAAAACCTTTATTTGTTTATCAACATTATAAAGGTAGGATATGAAGACCAAAATGTGAATCCTCTATTTGCACAGTTTCTAGTTTGCATTAGTAGCAGCATCCTACCTCCAAAAGTATTTTACTTGAAGTACGAGATTTCGATTTTAACTTTACTTTTTATGTCAATGGTTAATAATTTAAGTTTAGTCGTCCAAGAACCCATGGTTGTAAGGCTAACAGTTGAATCAAAAGTGTAGAACAGTAAGTTAAATTCAAAATAGACAACAAAGGAATTAAATGGTTAGTATTTGACAGCATATAAATCAAACCATATATGTAATCAATAATAGATTGCAAGTCACCTTATGGGAAGTAGCATCCACAAAATGGTCATCATCGGAGAGTAAGGATGCAATTGCTTTCAGAAGGCGCTGGCCTTCGGTCTTTGAAGGTACTCTGTAACTCCTCTTAAGAGTACGCTTTGTCGTGGGATGCCACTTACTGACTAACTTCCTTCTATCACTTGCTTCTGTGTCATCTAATTGCATGCAACAAATGTAATTTGACATTTTAGCATATATCATTTCTAGTGAGAAATGAGAACACATAACTTCAAGCATTTTCCGAGTAGAAGTAAATAATAAAATTTTGGACACACAATTGTCCCTCCAATTCCAGGATAATTGTATGCATAGTTGTCGGGCATAATAATTTAATCTGAAGCAAGAAATGGTGTATATTAAAGAATAATATTTGAAATTCGGAGTCTACAATATTTTTCGTTAATGTTATAGAGGGCATGACCCTTAACACAGAGCTGAATAGAAGAAAAGGATTCAAACAGGCGAGTCCAAATATTTGGGATAAAGACTTTTTGTTGTAGTACAAAACCTTCATCCTCCATTTCCTTTGCCTCCTGGTTTTTGCTTGAGCTCACATGCCAGCGACTGTCACTGGACTGCCGGTTCTTCAAAGTGCAGGAACCAGGTCATACAAAGTGGGTTGGTCCTCATCCAGTTGGTGGTGGCACTTCAAAGGCTGCTGATGGAATGCTTAACGGGTGAATCTCTCTCCTGGTTGTAGTGGTTCTGATGGTGATGGCTTGGCTCTCTCTTAGCACTAGTGTGTTGGGTATGGTTTGGGGGTTGGTTCCTCAATTACTAATGACATGCATGGATTTGAGAACGAGGACTTATGCCCCACTTATAATCAACATCTTCATCATCCAAGCCTTCTCCTATCAGAAGGCTCATGGGGCATGAGAAAACTCCACATTGTTTAGACCTACCCATGCTTCTAGCAGCTTCTTTGACTAGTATCTTATATCCCATCCTAATCAGTGCATATTTGGTCTAAGATGCACATGCTTGTTCCACGTGAGACGATTCTTTCTAATCTTATCCTCAATTGGTGCCACCTTCGGCTTCCCACGAATATGCCCATTTTTATCATATCTTTCAACGTATTGTCACTTATCCATCTTAGCATTCTACTTTGAGCTTCGCTCATTTTCTGTATATGTTTCTAACTAACCAACCCTCACATCCATAAAGCATGAATGGCCTTATAGTGTTTTATATACGTTTTCTTTCAACTTCAATAGTATCTTAATCTTAGAATCACAAAGCACTCCAGAAGCAGTCATTCATTTAAACATCATACTTTGATTCTATGAACATCCTTCCTAATCTCTTCATCATGATGAATGATTAATCCTACACACCTAAATATATTGTTCCTACGTATCTCTTGTCCATCAATTGTGTACTCCCTTATTTCTTTTTTATTCTCATCAAATAGTACAATATATCAACAAACAACATACACCAAGGAACTTCATCCCGATAACATATATTAAAATAAAATAGAAAATAAACATTCCCATAGAGGAAGAAAAATCAATGATTACAAAAACATAGCTAAATTGCAATACATTTTCATCTATGTTTTCACAATTAAATTACACACTGCCATAATATATTTTTTGAGATTATATAAAATACTTAATCTAACACAGAAATGTTGACAGCTCACTCTTTCCCCTTTAATTTATGAAGTTTGCTTTTATTGGCAGTTTTCTACAAAATGAACTGAGTGTTAAAACTTTTATCTGAATAATTTACGAAATCTACAGAAGAGAAAATTATTTGAATAACACTACTTAGCCTATAGAAACATATAAATAAAATGTGAGTATAACAAAGGATATGGTTTTTGTTAATGTACAGCTGACATGGTACCTAAAATAGCTGAATGATAGAAAAAGATTCAAATAGCTGACCCCAAAAAATTAGGATAGTCTTTTTTTTATGTTGTATTTTAATATATGATAAAAATGCCCTCACTCCTCAAATGAAGTCCTGGCTCCATTCCAACATCAAACAATGGTCCAGTGGTCTCTGATTATCAGCAAGGTGTGTACCATGTATTGATATGGAAATTTTCTTCCTTGGCTCTGCCGTCAGAAAGTGGAGGTCCAAATTTAGTTCAATTTTCATCAAGGGAATGGAGAATTTGAAATTTTGACTGTGAGAGATGCCTATGGGTTAGCATTGAAGGATCTCCTAAATGCTTCTGTTATAGCCATGGCCACCATATGCCTACGGATCTCACGTGCTGCTGTGTATCAAGGGTTCGGTGAGTGGAGATATTTTGCAGCCAACACCACCAAATTGCAGTTGGGGACTGTCAAATTATCCAGAGAAATTATGATAGCACTATGAGGGACGAGGTAGTGCCCCAAGCAATGACCCATGAAACAGATCCTCTCGTGAAAACGAACATCAGAGTAGATCAGGAACCTAAGCGTAGCATGGAAGCAGAAAATGAAGGTTCTGCTAGAATGGGTGTGGGGTGGGTGTGGGGGGTAGAGGGTAGAGGGTCAAGGGTAGGACATCCATTGATAAGAGTTACGGTGACCCATTGACTCTACCATCTTACTCAGCTGAGTTGGAAGAAAGGACACTTCGGATTCAGAGTGAAGACTCTAATCATGCACGTGTGGAGGATAATTCATGTACCTTTCAAAATGTCTCTTGAAAAGGATCCTTATACTTCTCTTTTTATCGGCACTCACACACCCATTAGTCACCCAGTCACACTACACCTAAATCCTAGCACCTGACTCCCTGCAGCCACCAGAGCTCAAATTCCTGACCTCATCACTACACTTAAATCACCAAACTAGGAGGCTCAAGGTGATCATTATACTTGTAATTCGTTGGTGGTCTGAACTAGTTTTAACTTTTAATTTGGTTCTAGATCGGGTGAGTTGGACAGTTCCACTTAATTTCTCAGTATTGGATTTAGTTCATTTATTTCCATAGGACAGCTGGGCTTGGGACAGGAATCCCAAATGATACGAAACTATGAAATGGTTAAATCCAAACATAATGATGTCGCCGCCACTAGGAAGTAGAAGCCTCAGCTGAAGATGGTGACCAACTTAGTGGAGTTTGTCCATATATGGTGGAAAGTCTATTTGCTGGAAATGTAAGACTTAGAAGTCTGGATGATCAAAAAGAGAAGGATACAACAAGTATATCAACTGCAGCAGGTTATGAGTTATTTGGATCTCAACGTTGTGAATTATTATGATCCAAGAGAAATCTATTTGAAACTAATTTCTGTTCTTGCTGGATAACAATGCCGCTTTAGTTTCTTTCTCCCCATTCAAGAAAACATACGTTTATGTTTCTTCTATGTGAATTTAGTCATGATTAGCACATCTTAAAGAAGTTTGCCATGAACAGAACCAATTAAAATGTGTTGAAGTCTCTTCGGTTAAGCGTATTAGCCATTGCTTTTTGGATATGAACTTTGTCGACAATGTTGCCTCCAGGAATGGTTGACAAAGTTCTTATCCCATAATTTTTTTTTGTCAACATATTTTCAACACAAACTTTTGGGGTCAGCTGTTTGAATCTTTTTTAATTCACCTCATTTAAGAGCCATGTCCTTTGTAATACTAACAAAAAACCATATCCTCCTTTAAAACTCCAATTCATGTTCGTTTACGCCTACCTCTAGTCTTAGCTGCTCTTTTAACTACTATATTATTGCTCTTTCTTACCGGAGTATTTATTGTCTACATTGCTACCTAAGATGATTATCTCATCTTGCCTTCAATTGTCATTACCTCCAACTTCCCACGAATACACTTCTTTCTTATCATCTCTTTTAGTGTATTGTCAATCATCTATCTTAGAATTCTAATTTCGGCTAGGCTATATTTTTTTTGGACATGTTTCATAGTTCTCCAAGCACTCCAATTTATATAGCATGGTTAGTCTTATAACAGAAATTTTCTTTCAACTTCAGAGGTACCACGTGATCACAAAGTAGTCCATAAGCACTCCATTTCAACCATCTTGTTTTAACTCTATGCATTATATCATTCTCAGTCTCTAGATCATATGAATACTTGATCCTAAATACCGAAAGCTATAACTCCTAGGTATCTTTGTCCATATATATATATATATATATATATATACTCCTCCCTCATTTCTCATTGACTATTGGTTGATGTTACATTTCATATACTTTGTCTTGTTCTAGGAATTTTAAAATTATTAGATTCTAAAGTTTATATGCATACTTTTACTTTAGCATAATAGCATCTAATTGTTCTCTACTCTCATCGGCCAACATACTACAAAAGTAAACTTCGTACATCATGGAACCTTCTCCGGGATATGCCTAGTAATTTCGTACATAACTAGAACAAAATATAAGAACTTAATGTTGATCTTTCATGTAAGCCAACACTAATATGAAACGAATTACTATCTCCTCCAGTTGTTTGCACGGTCGTCATTACTCTATCATATGTGTCCTTAATAGTCCCCATATATATATATATATATATATATATATATATATATATATATTGTTGAAGAGTAGATTATTTATCTTCCTTTTATGCATTTATTGTCTTATATATTTTTCATTTCTAGCTATGGTTAGTGTGCCTTTTCATATGCTTCGTAATCCTATAAATATTCGCCAAGAGCCCTACAAATCTTATCTCAATGAGTTGCAAAGCAGTTTCTTTATTTTCTACAAATACTATAGATTTGTTTCTTCTCCAAAACCACCAACTTATCACCCTAGGAAGTCTTATCATAATTTTTCTTATCATAATTTTCCTCTAAGTCAATATACACAATATGTAAATCCCCTTTCTCTCTCTTAACCCTTTTTTTCCCATTAAATCTTAATAAGTAAATGGCTTCCACTATAGATCTCAATGGCATAAAACCAAATTAATTATCTGAAATTCATGTTTTTCTTCTTAAGCTTTACTTTAGGGATATTTAGTAATAGGGTCTCACATATTAGTGAATATTAGGCCCCGTTTGGTTCGCGGAATGTAAGGGAAAGGAAATCAATTCCTTGGTATTTCCTTTCCTTTGGGAAATTATTCTACTGATTTTCTTTTCCGATGTTTGGAAATGCCAAAGAATTTGGAAAGAAAGTGAATACTTCAATATAGGAAAGTGATACCTTGCTTGGATGGATGGAATCACTTTCCTTTCCTCCTCAATTCCTTTGGCACCCAAACATAGAAAAGTAATAACTTTCCTTTCCTAACCCGATGATTCCGCGAACCAAACGAGGCATTAGGGTTTGGGTCTCGAAATCACTGTTCACGTAGGCTAATGAACAGTGATTTCGATATCAACCCATTCATTGGGCATCTTCATACTTCTCCATTCACAAAAAGAAAAAAGAAAAAAAGAACCAAGAAACCTGATCTCCCTTGGAAGCCCGGAATCCACTTGGAGAAGCCCAGATCATCACCCACCTCTGGAACAACCCAAAAGTAATAACACAATGATGGATCAGAATAAGAAGGTGTAGAAACATTAAATAAATAAATAAATAAATAAAAGATGAGGGGAAGGGAACCTGCCATTGTCAGATGGGATGAAAGGGTTGGATGGGGAGCCTGCAAGGCCAGCCTTGAGGAGGGCATAGAAGATGCATACCCTTCCAGCCCACAGCACAGGGGCCTCAATCAAAGAGCATGATGATGATGATGATGATATTCTCACCCCCTCTTTACGATTGGCTATGGCTGCTGGCTTTAGCTGAAGGGAGGAGGGAAAGAGGGTCTTGGGCAGAGGAGATTGTTTGGGATTGGTAATGGTGTGGGAGTACACTGAGGAGGAGGAGGAGGAGGATGGGAGGAGATAGAGAAGCATGATGAGAATAGTTATGATTAAGGAAATTTTCTCCCTAAGAGGTCAACATGTAAGTATATATTATTGCTCAACTCTGCATACAAAATTCGCATTTATCCATTATCCACATATGTCTCTCGTCTTTCTCATTATCATCATCATCTTCAACTAGGGTTGCAACTCGGGCGGGTTGGGTCGGGTTTGAGGTTAACCCGAGCCCAACCCGATAGATCATAAGTCTAGCCCAAGTCCAAGTCCGACCCGACTTCGGGTTCAACATATGAAGCTCAAGACCAAGCCCGGAGGATCGGGTTGGGCTCGGATTGGGTCGGGTCCATCGGGTTTATCGGACTCTAATATAATATTTGAAATAATTTTAAACAAGAGTAATATTAAATGCAAAATCAAATAGCAATCAAGCCTCAATCATTACAAAAAAAAAAAAAAAAATAAAATGAGATTTAGGACAAGGAGTTGAAGAGTTCGGGTGAAAAAAAAATTATAGTTTAAACTTTTTTTTTAAAGTAGTATGAAACAATATATATAAAAATTATATGTATGTCGGGTTTCGGGTTCTTCGGGTTACCCAACACATGAACCCAAGCCCAACCCGATTTTTGATCGGGTTCAAATACTTTAACCCGAGCCCAAGCATGAACCCGAATACCTTCAACCCTAACCCAACCCATTGACGGGTTTACCCGATCAGGTTCGGGTTTAGCCCGCCCGAGTTGCACCCCTATCTTCAACATCAAAATTTTATTAAAAAAATTAAAAAAATATATAACTTGATTATCACATATTGATTATCCATGTGATATTATGTACTACATTTTCTAATTAACGATAATAGTCATGTCCTCTTGTGAGTATATAGAATTTTTTTTGGGGATTATATTGAACTATAAGAAAAGATAAAATTGTTGGATTGTATCTCGTTTTCGGTTGGACGTTCAAATGGGGGGTGACAATTAGGATGAACGTTCGGTTTATTCGGTTTCAACCGAACATAATTAGCCAAAACTGAATAAATCGAAATTGAAAAAAATTCAAAACCGAACCGAATTAGCCAAAACCGAACCGAACCGAATAATAAATTCGGTTTTTTCGGTTCAAATTAATGGGTCGGACCCAAAGTTGAGATTGTAGTTACATTATATTAAAAATTATAATTTTTATACACTTTTTTTTTTTTTAAAGAACACAGCTGAATTTATTGATATAAGTGGAAAAGCCCAAAGGCGGCACCGGGAGATAGCCCGACGACCAACAAAAGTATACGCGTCAGGTCAAAGCCTAGACGGAAAACCAAAAAGAAACTATCCACCCCGAAAAGAGCCGGGGGTAAACAAAATGGGAACAAAAAGAAGGAAGAGAGGACCCTTCTAAGAACCAAAAAGAAGGAAACTATCCACCCCGAAAAGAGCCGGGGGTAAACAAAATGGGAACAAAAAGAAGGAAGAGAGGACCCTTCTAAGAACCAATGAGGTCCTTACGAAGGGCGTTGCCAGTCGTCGTCGGAAGCTCAGAGGTGTGGGTAGGGGTGAGCATCGGTTCGGTTCGGTTCAAACCGAACCGTATCTCTCAAAACCGACAGAACCGAAAACCGATTTTTCTAAAACCGAAAACCGAACCGCATGAGTAAAAACCGAACCAAACCGAACCGAATTAAAAAAAACGGTTTTCGGTCGGTTCGGTTTTTGGGCCCACATGGGCCAGACAGGCCTGAAAAATACAGCAAAAACTAAATTTTGTTGGCCCAAAAATTTACAACAGAAAAAAGTTGCAGGCCCCAAGCTTTCCAAAATTGAAATTTGAAGGAAAAAAATTTGCCAAAAAAAAACATCATCTTCAGCTTCCAATGAATATACAACGTGGTGAAATATATAACAGAACAACACAAAATTTAACAAAATAATTTGCAGCCAACATGAATTATGAGTATAGGAAGAGGAAAAGGAAGATGATGGTGTAGTAGATGGTCTGATGTGGTTCCAAACATTTTTTTTTTTTTTTGACTATGGAGGCTTGATGTGCTCTCATCCTCTCAGTGAGAGATCTCCATCCAGTTTCACGCAAAAAAATGAAGACTCTTCGTTCTCATTAGTAAAGTGCCTCTCTCTCTCTCTCTCTGATAATTCCTGGAAACATCCAGAACACAACGAGTAAAACAATGAGTTGTATAGATCGACAAAGAGAGAGAGAGAGATGAGATTTAGAGATAGGGTTCCCGACCTCCCACAGAGTTCAGCCATGTATAGAGATAGAAGAGAAAGAGAGGCGGCAGAAATCTAGAGAGAGATCGAGAGAGAGTGGAGAGAGGCGGCATAATTTTTTAGGGTTAGGTCGAGAGAGAAGAGAGAGGCGGCATAAAATATTTTAGGATTTTTTTTAGGGCTGCTGGAGTGGAATGGGGATGGAAGAGAAAATATATAGGGGGCTTCTAATCGGTTTTCGGTTCGGGTTGGAATCCGATTCTTAAACCCGAACCCCGAACCGAAAAACCGAAGTTTACATTTTTCACAACCGAAACCCGACCCGAAATATTTAGAACCGACCCGAATTTGAAATTCGGTTCGGTTCGGGTCGGTTATCGGTTTTAAACCGCAGTTTGCTCACCCCTAGGTGTGGGAGAAGATATGATCCCGTCTGGAATCATGGGCCAGTTCCGCCAGAGCTTTTGCCACACCATTTATACCAGTCGAAGCATGTACAAATCAGATACGGGGATTAAGTAGTTGTTGGATTTTGCGGGTCTTCTATGTCAGGGTCCATGGGGGAGCAGCCTTTTTGGCTATGATATTTGAAGTGCGTTCCGAAGAGGTTTCAATTTCAGAGAAACGAAAATTTTGAGTGTTACACCATTGCAGCACCAGAAGGAGGGCGTCAAGTTCCGGCAGGGGGCTCGAGGCATCCGTAATAAACAGGGAGAAGGCCACGGTCATGTTGCCTTGGATATCTCTGACGATCCCACCGCACGCAAGGCCAAGGGCTTCTCCTGACTTCGTTGCGATGTTCAATTTCCTCCCTAATCCCGGGGCCACCCAACGAATAGTCGTCTCCGCACCTGCATCCCCACCTGACGTGCTGTGCCTCCCCAACATGTCCGTCCCCAGGTTATGGGCAGACAAGGTGTGCTGGAGATGCGTGGTTACCCGGCGTACGATCTCCTGGTAATTCCTGCTCCCACCTTAAAAAAGAATGGAGTTCCTTTGCTTCCAAATTTTTCATAAGCATGAGATGAAAACAATGTTCCTACCGATGTCCGCCGAGGAGGAGAGAGGAGTTTTGAAGCCATACCTGGACAAGTTGATCGACGGTGTTGTAGGATGTGGAAAGGTGGAATGTGGCAGTGAAGTGGATCCAAATCTTATTAGCCGTCTCCCCAAGATGAAGAGGTGGTCGTTGGTTTCCGTATCCGGGTTAGCACAACAAACGCATCTCGAAGCGAGATTGATCCCCATGGTTAAAAGTCTCGCCTCCACCGGAATAGCGTTCCGACGCCGACGCCAGAGGAAGGCGCCAATGCGTGGTTGAATAAATTTATTCCAGCAGAATCCGCTCCAGATATCAGTTGGGTGTCTCCTCCTGTGATGATCCCAGTATGATTTAGTAGTGAAGTCCCCATGTTGGTTAAGAGTCCAGCAGATCTGATCATTCTCGTTAGTAAGGGTAATGTTGTCCAACATGTCGATAGCATCAGTAGAAAGGAAGTTTCAGATGTTGACATCCTCATCCAGGGAGATGCGGTCCAACGGGGAGGCCACCACTTGGCGAATGGTAGGGGAATAAATGAATTCTGGTGGTTTGGGAAGGGGGTACCGCACCAATTCGGACCCCAAATCGGGATATTGCCACGACCCAGGACCCACTAGCACTTGCTAGAGACAGTATGAAAAATCTTCATCATCAATTGCCATAGCGGTGAAGGGGAGTAGGGGGGAGTAGTTGGGGGTCGAAGGATCTCTGTACTTCTGAAGCTTGTACTGGGCCCACACAGTTTCACTTTTAATTAAAGCCCAGCACCTTTTCGCATGAAGAGCTGTCATCACCTGATTAAGGGATCTTAATCCCAAGCCCCCTTCGGCCATCGGCCGACACATTGTTCCAAGCAATCCATCTAGTACGGTGTTTGTCTTTAGAGTTCCAGAGGAATGCAGCCATGATTTTCTCTAGTTTATGGAGGAGTTTCTTAGGGGCTTTTATAATTTTTATACACATATTTGTTGAATTTTGAAGTACGCAACAAATTGGACTAATTATTAAATTATCGATGTTAGAATTCAGAACACATACATAGAATTATTGTTTTCAAAATATACACATTTTTAAATTGAGAATATTTACATAATTGTATATTCTTATTCGGTTTTCGGTTTTGGACCGAAACCGAAACCTAAAACCGAAACCGAATAGAAAATTTTTGTATTATAAAAACTGAAACCGCACCGAATATTTTTGAAACCGAACCAAATCTCTTATTCAGTTAGGTTCGATTTTCGGTCCAAAACCGAATAATGCTTAACCCTAGTGACAATGGAGTTGGTAATTTAGTCCCACATCGGTTAGGAGGTAGGATTATGTGGTGTAGATAATTGGAATTGGTTCAGGTCTTACATGAGAATTCTCTTTTAGGGCATATGGGCTCAATTCAATATCGCACCTCATGGGTCAACTCCGGTTCGGGTCACACCGCGTTCCCAACAAGTGGTATCATAGCCCATGGTTACGGGGCTAGTTTGGGAGGCTCTAATTGGTTCGAGACAGATAGTGTTGAACGTTCATGTGTATAATCGAATTATATGGGTTCTTCTCAAGGTGGAGTAGGAGCATCAACTACAAGAATTGGCTTCAAAGGTGGGTTTGATGAGTCCAAGGTGGAGCAAGGCTTTGTGGTTGGCACACAATTGTGGTGTGGATGAACATGTCATGCTTGGTTCTGTGGTCGAACGGATCGAGGGAACGAGCAAAGGTAGCTGGAGTGTGCTAAGGTTGTTCGGTTGGCGGGAACGAGCAAAGGTATGCCGGAGTGTGTTAAGGATGTTCGGCTAGCGAGAACTAGGGGTGGGCATACGGTTCCAAGACCCGCGGTTCCGACCCGACCCGAACCGTAAAATATCCAAACTGTCACGCTCCGCTCCCGTAGGAGCGATCGTCCTCGCTAAGGCGTGATACCACACGAGCCTAGATTGTGCTCGTGCAAGGCGGATTCCATAACGGTCGATTACAGCGGCTGCGACGGGATCGTCGCACAGAAGTCCCAAGCAGAGACATTGAATATGCCAGCGGAAGTTTAGAACAAAACACAAGTCATTCAAAAGATGCATTTTATTGATATTGAAACAAGGATTACAATGGGGCGCAAGGCCAAGATTATAACTCACTCAAGCTCACTCTTCTCACATTATAACTCACTCAGCTCTCTCTCATCTCTCAATACAAGTCTTGAACCAGCAGATGCTTCGGAGAGGCGACGTCCATACATTATGTCATGTATAAGTCCAGTCTTCACGCAGAACGCACGCCTTGAATCTCCATGGAACTCTGTGTCTCGACTCATCCAAGCGAGCTCCACGCCACGAGCTTCTACATGTGCCTGCACATAAATACTGTGTGGGTGTCAGTACTCAACTGTACTGGTGGAATGAGCTCCTCGCCCACCCATACAAAATTGACACGTTCATTTACTTTGTACAATATAACCCTTTTGATTGTCTTTCTACTCTTGTCTTAGGATCGGTTTTAGGACCGACGCCTTTGCCTGTTTTGTGTTTCTAGACCATCCCGTGCTTGAATAACAACGTCAACTCAACAACGTTGACCTATCAAGTCGTGCTTGTCTTCCGGCCATAATCAGAGACGCTACTACGCGATAGTACCCAATTTCTATGTAATCGTGCTACCTTTTTGAGGCAGTGCCTCGCCACTTACTGACTTGCCTATACTTGTGTTATGACAGCGCGACCGTGCCTCATATATCGAGGTCTTGCCCTGCAACTCAACGTAACTTCACCCAACTTGCCCTACGGCCCCTATCGACTTAACTCGCAACAGCTCAAGTCTAACTCATGCAACTCTATGCCAACGACTTAACATTCGACGCCACATCTCGTGCCGAAGCACGTCGCCTTCGTTGTAGCCAAATATTAGGCCCAAACATTGTGTTCTAACTGTGTACACCATCAACTCGACTCAATCCAAAGGCACACACGTGAATTGTCGCCCGTGTCGACCCATCTATATGAATGGTCACTGGCATTAACTAGCCATCACGGACATAGCCTAACAAACGGGATCCTTGTACCGCAAGTAGCAATCTTCGATGCAAGTCCCCGAACTACCGGTTGCTTCATACCCAGCTCGGCTATAATCTGTTCTTCGTAGGCCGAGTCGGTCCTGTGGCCTCGGGTTGCCGCTCGAAGAACCATCGCCCTTGTCGACAAGTTGTTCATGACCACGCCCCTACGCTAACTTCTAGACTTAACGTAATTGCATGGCCTAATCATCACCACTTAGTTCCTTTGCTTTACTTCTTCTATATTTTATACTTCTTTTGTAGAACCCAAACCAGGGTTACCTCGACGACTGACCTGCAGTCCCGACATATTTCTCTCAGCGACTAACCATCGCTCTGACTTAACATTGTTTGAACTCAGGGAACAGCTATTGCATAGTCTTCCCACTTAACTTGAACATAACGTATTCCTTATGTGTCGACAGACCGTGGCTAACTTCCCACTGAACCGACCGTGGCTCGTGCCTTAAACCAACTCGTGTTCTACGCGACGCTATCGCCCAAGTCATACTTTATATGACAGGCCTTGAGATCGTGGGTCTATTTAACTTGACAATCGCAGAAAGAGCGGAACAGTACTTGGAATGACTTAGGTCGACCGATATAACTTTGCCTAACTTAATCGATCCTACAACTTAACCCAAGGGACGAGCAAAGGCTATGCCAATCCTTGCATTATAGAAGCGTGCATGCTTTATCGAGCATTTACACGGGCGACACCTGTGACTTAGGCTAATTCATAGTTTTTATCGAAGACCAACTTTTCCTTCTCCCAAGCCGTGGGACGAAGGACCGAGTGTCAATTTTCAAAGCTACCGTGCAACGATTCTAAGCCGACCGTGGGACCTTTTTCCATGTTCTAACTCAATCGACCCAACTTGGAATTATTTCCTTAGCTATGTGGATTCGTCTCTTTTATTATCAAGCCTACTTGTGCAAGTTGAAAATATGTGATTTATTAAGTGAAGGCTAAGATGAGGCAAGTTCACCGAAACTACCCCACCTGAGCGAGGAGTCACCTTGACCGAGCGATGTCTCCGAGCAAGCCGTTGCAAGGCTTAGTCCGAGCGCCATCGGCGTTCCAATTTCTCCGATTGATTGAGCAGGACGGGGCACTACATCATACACCACTCAGAAAAAGTTTCGTCCTCGAAACTAACTGAGTACACTTATCGACTTATAACTTGATTCAACATCCTACGTTTCTCGCACACATTTCTCCTATACATTTTTTAAATCCGAGACACGCTCGTGCTATGGTTATCTTTCACCTCAAATAACTATATCTCAACTTAGGTAACTTACTCTCGTCGTGCACACGGACCACTCAGTTCTAGGCAAACCATCCGAGCAACCAACATTCAAGTTCGTCTCAATCTAATGATCGCACTACCACCAATCTTTTCCTTGAAACATGATTTCAAAATCCTCGACCCTTTTCCACTCCTCTAGTCTCACTTGATTTAACTTATCACTTAGTTGGATCGTGCACATATTCCAGGCGTCCCCAAAATACATGCATTTCAGCCAAGCCTCATGATAGAGAATTCGCCATCACCACTCGAGTCCGATCGTGCACATATTCAAGCATCCCTGATATACATGCATGTCAGCCGAGGCTTACGAGTAGTATTTTTATATTCCTGAATCATTCCATTCATCAATACCAATATCCTAACCAATCAATCCTCAAGATCACTCACACCGATGCTAACTCTCGCAACATGTACGTCTTGCCTAACCGCTAGGCTATGTCTTTAGGCTAAGGTCATCCGTCAGTATTGGAATCATAGTTTTCAAACAACAATATCAATACTGACCCCATCATAAGGTCAAACCAAATTGATAGTACGGGATTTTCTACCCAAACTTACATCACTCCGATTTCTAAACATCGAGCATCGATTACCTACACATATCCCAACATTCGTCGCACGGGTCTGAGTCATTCAGCAAAGCCATCCTATCGTAAATTCACTCAACCAAATTTTCGACACATCAATATCGCTCGACCAATAAGCCATTTCATATAGTCTATCTCTTCGAACACGTTCAATACAATTCACCTATTAATCCTTCTCAAGTCAAGCACGCTATGACACGATTCATCGCTAAACCATAATTCACATTTCATATTTCCTAAGTCGTTTATCACAATTCACGTATTCTATCATAAGGTCGTCTAGCTTAACAATATGTTGTGCCTCGATCTCACACGAGTCAGATTATCCATGGTGGGCATGAATCACCATGCACGCTCCCGTGGGGTAATCATCCTCATCGGAACGTAACTCTTGTTTTGTGTCTAGACTAATTCATTCTCGATACGTAGATTGGATCTATACAATCCTCAAGTTTACTCAATCATCAATCGCAAGTCCAAACATCCTCGAATTTCCTTTCGCATCAAACTAACAAGTCGAGACAATCAAAGTTGCCGCGTCCTGATTTTCAGAGTTCGATCATTCCTGCGACATGAATCACCATGTCAGCGCTCACGCAGAACGATCACCCCAAACCCGACGCGACGCATGTGCGAGGCTAGAGTTGCGCTCGCGCAAGACAAGAATGTCGACGCTGTGGTTATCCGCGTAACCATCAAGACACTTTTGTTTTCATCCATCAAAATCCTAAGTATAGCATCTGTCAGAACAATAACACTTGCACAATCGTCATTTCTCGAATTAGAGTGCCCCCGAGTTATCACATATTGATCTTTGATACGTCTTAATACCATCGATGGTATGCGTAACCTGACGATCTTCCTTTGCAACGAATTTCGAGTCGTGCGAATGATGCCATCGTCTGACTGGATAATCTCCTCGACATTCAAATTCAAGTTCGATCATTATCCCAATCCTTAGAGTCCTTCACAATTTTATTCGAATCATTTCTATGCACGCTATCATCCCGTCGTGCTAACGTTTCGTATACGATCCGTATCAGTTTTCTCACTCAAGTCATCCATTCGTACATCCTAACTTTTTCTTCGATTCGATTTCACCTACTCAATCATTTTGTATTTCATACTCGCGCAATCACTATCCCGTGCGCGTCATCTCTAGTTTGTTTGAATCGACTCGTCCAAATCTTTAAGACTACGACTTATTCAACGATACTTAATCTACGGCTTTGTATACACGCGACGCTTGCTGATAGACTCATCGACACCCCGCATCCTCAATCGATCGACATTCCTGAAACTATCACATATACCACTCAAGGATGAAGTCATTCAACAAATCCTCAACTTATCATTCGATTCACAATCTATTTTCTCGAATTCTCGTCCGAACGATTTCTTAAATTTTAAGCACGCACATCTATATCGCACCGACGTTATCATCGCTCGATAGTACCCCTATCGATAGTCATCTCCATTTACTCAATCAACTCCAAATCATTCTCGTCCGACACAATTTGAATCCCGCACTCGACTTTTCTAAGGTCGACGCAACTTTGGTGTATATGCCCAGTCCGACTTAGCCAACCGTGCTACGTGAACCATCTTTTATTTCTTGTTAAAAACTATTTTTCTATGTTTTGCAAATTATATAGACTTATTGTATGGACATTCCGTAGGACATTTGAGAGAGAGCGCACCAATGATGTCAACTTGCGAAAGAAACAGAGTTAAAGAATTCAATCTATAGTCCAAGGACGTAAAGCCATGCTCTGATACCATTATGTCATGCCCCGCTCCCGTAGGAGCGATCGTCCTCGCTAAGGCGTGATGCCGTACGAGCCTAGATTCCGCTCGTGCAAGGTGGGTTCCATAACGGCTGATTACAGCGGTTGCGACGGGGTCGTCGCACAGAAGTCCCAAACAGAGACATTGAATATGCCAGCGAAAGTTTAGAACAAAACACAAGTCATTCAAAAGATGCATTTTATTGATATTAAAACAAGGATTATAATGGGACGCAAGGCCAAGATTACAAGTCACTCAAGCTCACTCTTCTTACATTACAAGTCACTCAACTCTCTCTCATCTCTCAATACAAGTCTTGAACCAGCGAATGCTTTGGAGAGGCGATGTACATACATTATGTCCTATATAAGTCCAGTCTTCACGCAGAACGCACGCCTTGAATCGCCAAGGAACTCCGTGCCTCGACGCATCCAAGCGAGCTCCGTGCCACGAGCTTCTACCTGTGCCTGCACATAAACACTGTGTGGGTGTCAGTACTCAATTGTATTGGTAGAATGAGCTCCTCGCACACCCATACAAAATCGACACGTTTATTTACTTTGTACAATATAACCCTTTTGATTGTCTTTCTACTCTTGTCTTAGGATCAGTTTTAGGACCGACGCCTTGGCCTATTTTGTATTTCTAGACCATTCCGTGCTTGCAACAACAACGTCAACTCAACAACGTTGACCTATCAAGTTGTGCTTGCCTTTCGGCCATAATCAGAGACGCTACTACGCGATAGTACCCAATTTTTAAGTAACCGTGCTACCTCTTTGAGGCAGTGCCTCGCCACTTACTGACTTGCCTATACTTGTGTTATGACAGCGCGACCGTGCCTCATATATCGAGGTCTTGCCCTACAACTCAACGTAACTTCACCCAACTTGTCCTACGGCCCTTCTCGATTTAACTCGCAACAGCTCAAGTCTAACTCATGCAACTCTATGCCAACGACTTAACATTCGACGCCACATCTCGTGCCGAAGCACGTCGCCTTCGTTGTAGCCAAATCTTAGGCCCAGACATTGTGTTCTAACTGTGTACACCATCAACTCGACTCAATCAAAAGGCACACACACGGATTGTCATCCGTGCCGACCCATCTATATGAATGGTTACTGGCATTAACTAGCCATCGTGGACATAGCCTAGAAAACGGGATCCTTGTACCGCAAGTAGCGATCTCCGATGCAAGTCCCCGAACTACCGGTTGCTTCATACCCAGGTCGGCTATAATATGTTCTTCCTAGGCCGAGTCGGTCCCGTGGCCCCGGGTTGCCGCTCGAAGAACCATCGCCCTTGTTGACAAGTTGTCCATGACCACACACCTAAACTAACTTCTAGACTTAACGTAATTGCATGGCCTAATCATCACCACTTAGTTTCTTTGCTTTACTTCTTCGACTTTTCATACTTCTTTTGCAGAGCCCAAACCAGGGTCGCCTCGACGACTGACCTGCAGTCCCGACATATTTCTCTCAGCGACTAACCATCGCTCTGACTTAACATTATTTGAACTCAGGGAACAGCTATTACATAGTCTTCCCACTTAACTTGAACATAACATGTTCCTTATGTGTCGACAGACCGTGGCTAACTTCCCACTGAACCGATCGTGGCTCGTGCCTTAAACTAACTCGTATTCTACGCGACGCTATCGCCCAAGTCATACTTTATATGACAGGCCTTGAGATCGTGGGACTATTTAACTTGACAATCGCAGAAAGAGCGGAATAGTACTTGGAATGACTTAGATCGACCGACATAACTTTGCCTAACTTAATCGAGCCTACAACTTAACCCGAGGGACGAGCAAAGACTATGCCAAGCCTTGCATTATGGAAGCGTGCATGCTTTATCGAGCATTTATGCGGGCGACGCCTGTGACTTAGGCTAATTCATAGTTTGTATCAAAGACCAACTTTTCCTTCTCCCAAGCTGCGGGACGAAGGACCGAGTGTCAATTTTTAAAGCCACCGTGCAACGATTCTAAGCCGACCGTGGGACCTTTTTTCATGTTCTAACTCAATCGACCCAACTTGGGATTATTCCCTTAGCTATGT
Source organism: Iris pallida (assembly GCA_029216955.1). Classification (NCBI taxonomy): domain Eukaryota; kingdom Viridiplantae; phylum Streptophyta; class Magnoliopsida; order Asparagales; family Iridaceae; genus Iris; species Iris pallida. Next base: position 14,141,164 of record JANAVB010004600.1, read on the forward strand.
GGATTTGTCTCTTTTATTATCAAGCCTACTTGTGCAAGTTGAAAATATGTGATTTATTAAGTGAAGGCTAAGATGAGGCAAGTTCACCGAAACTACCCCACCTGAGCGAGGAGTCGCTTTGACCGAGCGATGTCTTCGAGCAAGCCGTTGCAAGGCTAAGTCCGAACGTCGTCGGCGTTCCAATTCCTCCGATTGACTGAGCGAGACGGGGCACTACACAAACAATCCGGTTTCTAAAATTTAGAATTTAAACGGGACGGGCCGGGGCGGCCGGGACAGGTCGTGTGACACTAACGGGGCAGAGCGGGTCCTATTTTCAAAATAAACGGGGCCCCGGACCGACCCGTTTATAGGGGTATATTTTTTTTATATCAATTTTGGAATTTTTTTTTGCTATTATAGTTTATAGATAATAGAACAAGTTATTGTTTAGTAAACAAATTCTAGAAATTTGGGAAGACACAAGACTTGTTTTGTTCTTATAGATAATAGAACGTATGTAAATGTTTACTATTCTAGAACTTTTAAACTTTTTTGGACCTGTTTGAACCTGCGGGTCGGCATGTTTCGGACCCCATTTTGAACGGGTCGAGCCCGTTCCAGTTCCAATATTTTTTGGACCCGTCCCGCCCCGTCCCGCCAATTAACGGGTCTAGTTCGGGTCCAGTCCAGCCCGTGCCCACCCCTAGCAGGAACGAACAAATGGTAGTCGGGTGTGCTAGGTTGCTCGGTCAGCGAAAATGAGCTAAGATAGAGATTGTTGGATTGTATCTCGTTTCCGGTTGAGCGCTCAAATGGGGGATGACAATAGAGTTGGTAATTTAGTACCACATCGGTTAGAAGGTGAGATCATGTGGTGTAGATAATTGAGATTGGTTCAGGCCTTACATGAGAATTCTCTTTTAAGACATATGTGCTCAATTCAATATCGTACCTCATGGGCCAACTCCGATTCGGGTCACACCGCGTTTCCCAGCAAAAATATATAATTTTCTATAAGAAATTGAATTCATCTTTTTAACACCTTAGATAAAGAGTAAAGGAAAGCTTGAGATAGTAATTATATCTTAATGAACTCTTAAGATCATAATGTAATCTATTGTAACTCATATATATATATATATATATATATAAGAGATGAGGTGCCACCCTATGGGTGGTGGCTATGTGTCACCCCCCATACTATCATCATGCACCGAAAAATATGCAAGTGTATGATGATAGCAAGGGGGTGATATATAGCCACCTCACCTCCCTTATTCTCTCTCTCTCTCTCTCTATATATATATATATATATATATATATATATATATATATATATATATATATATATATATATATATATATATATATATGGTATCATTTGTGGGATTATGTACGTTCATAAATCACATCAGAATTTTATTGACAACACTTAGCTTCTGTCACTCCCGTTTTTCGTTATACGTATTTCCAGTGTACGTATACGGATTTCGACCTGTATTTTATTTACTGTATTTTCGTATTTCTTTATTGCTTGTCTTGATGTATCTTGACTAAGGTTGACCTTGGGTTGGGTTGGTCCAACTTGACTTGCTTTGGATGGCTTGGTTTGGTTTATTTTGATGGTTGGTTCAACATGTTGAACCATCTCCTCTCTTTATAAAACCCAATCAGCCCTTTCTCTCTCTTCATTACTTCCATTTATTTCTCCTCCTTCTTCTCCATTACTCTCCCACCAACCTAGAGAGCTTAGGCAAGTGCAACTTGCTTCATGATGGATCTTCCATTTTATTGTTCTATCTTCTTCTCTACATGATTCTAAACATCTTTAGAATTTGGAGTTTTCGGTTTGGACGGATAGATTTGTGTAGATCTAAGTTTGTAGCCTTTTCGGTTTTCTTGGGTTTTGATCTACCAAACTTCATTATTTTCAAGTTTTGATTGTTTTATGTTGTAGAAAATTTGATTTTACCCAAAATGGACCTTTGAAAAGTTAGATTTCGACTTATTTTGAGAAAGTTATGGTCAAATAAGATTTGGACATCTTCTATGTTCATCTGTCCTGGTTCTGGCAGGGACAATGAATAGTGCTGGCCGTATAACTGCATAGTGATGGCCGCATAGTGCTGGCCACATGGCTGCATAGTGCCGTATAGTAATGGCCGCATAATGCTGGCCGCATAGCTGCATAGTGTTGGCCGCATAGCCGCATGGTGCTGGCCGCATAGCTGCATAGTGACGCATAGTGCCAGTCCGCATAGCTACATAGTACCGCATGGCTGCATAGTGCCGCATAGTGCTGGCTGCATAGTGCCGTATAGTGCTGGCCGCATAGCTGTATAGTGCTGGCCGCATAGCTGTATAGTGCCGCGTAGTGCTGGCCGTATGCTGCATAGTGCCGCATAGTGCCGGTCCGCATAGCTGCATAGTGCCTGGCCGTATAGTGCCGTATAGTACATATTTTGGCTGTTTTATGTCCTATTTGGCTGATTTGTGGCCAGAATTTCTTCCAACTTCCAACATGAAAGTTGTAGATCTTTTCCTTGGCTTCAAGAATATGTTACTAGCTATTTTATGCAAGTTTCTTTCATTCATGATAATGTAAGGATAGAACATGATAGTGGCATGTTAAGGCGCACTCTTAACAAGTAACAAGTAATATGACATGATAGTGGCCCGTTGTGGCGCACTCTTAACAAGTAACCTTGACATGATAATGACATGATTGTGGCCCGTCGTGGCGCACTCTTGACAACTAAACCTGACATGTAATCTTGAATGCTATTGCGACGACTATCTTGACATGGTGAGTAATAACTCGTCTTGATATCGTGGGTGATTGTTCTTGAATGTGCTTGTATAAGCTACCAGTCTCGTCTCGTATCATGTCTAGGACTTGCATCCCTGGTTACCACGGTCAGGAATTCATGCTGAATCTGACTAGGTTAATTACTAGATTGATCAAAGTAGCTCATATAGAGAGATATTTCCAGTTACATGCGATCCTGTTATCCCGGCCACACCTGATGGACTTGTAGCCTGCCGACGAGTAGGGCACATTTTCAGCCCACTGTCATGTGGGGCACTTCTTGAAACAAGTAATATGCACACTGTCATATGTTGCACTCCAAGTCACCTAGTAATTCTTGATAACTCTTACATGAACCTCGCCTGGATAACCTAGATAGCTGCAGGGCTTGTGACTGCCATAACATCTCATTGCATCTTGCTAGTAACTAGGCTTGTGATAACCCTAGTTAGCTAAAGTATCAAGCCGTACTTTTTGCTTGGCCGTAAATGTTGGATGGAGTCCAATCCTGTCTAGTCTTATCTAGATCCAGTACATGGCTATCTCAGGACATGCTTGCTTACGCCTTACTCTTAGCAATAAATATTGGCTAGAGACCCGGTTCTATTCAGGTGAAGGGTTACAACTCCGATCCTTGTTTGGTTTAAGGACTGTAACCTGGCTTTCGAAATAGTTCCTCGTCCTCTCGTCATTTGTTGCCTTATTTACATTTAATGTTTTTCTATTATTATTTTCGTTTATGTTCTGACATACTGGTTTTAGTTCTTAAGTGAAGCCTCCCTTGTGGCACTTGTTCTTTCTGGGGTCTGATCCAGCTGGTTTTGTATGGCCAGATTTCGGAGCAGCACCCGAGGATCTTCCAGCCTTCCAGCTAGATGGTGAACACACGTAACCCTGGCAACGAGTGGATTTTATTTTGCTCTCCCACTCTATTGTAAATTATTCTTTTGAGGCGTTTAGCCGCCGAGCAAGTGTTAGCTCGTGTTGAATACGTATATTTCTTTTCTGCCTAAGGGCTGTAACATGATTGACAAATCATAGGGTTGATCATGTATGACTGAAACTCTTGCTAGTCCTCGCATTTTGTACGACTAGCTTCATGATCATCTGTATATGAAATGTATGAGACGTCTTACTATTGAATATCTGATGGTCTATCATCTTGTAACTATTATTACTTGCTTGAGATTGAAGCACTAGGCTTGTTCTTGACCATAAGAGACTGATGGCTTGTAGATAAACCCTCATACATTTAGACAGCCGTGACCGTATATCGAGGTGGATTACACTTCTATATACGTAGCTGGCTGTGTCTGTCATCCGCTCTCCAGTATTCTGGTTCTGGGACGTGACAGCTTCACCATGCAAGCTCACGAATCGTACGATCTTACTACTAATATAATCTAAAGAGAGAATTAATCGTGCGATTTTACTAGTAACTATAATCTAAAAAAGAGAATTTTCTCCTTGGAAGATCATCCCTGAAGAAAAATCCACCTACTTTTATATGTTCTCGTAAACTCGTGTTAATATGTTGCCTAAAGATTGATGTTGAACATCCCAGAAGAGTGATATTGATCATCGTTGAAGACTGATCATAATCATTACCAAGACTGATACAGATTGTTTATTCAGTTGTACAAACGAGAATATTATAGTTAATTTTTAATTAACTAGTTGATTATGCCAACTATAACTAACTAGTAAAAGCACGTGCGTTGCATGTAAAATCATTTTTCTTTCTTCCTAATCTTATCAAAAAATAATTTAAAATTTTAATTTAGATTAAGTTTTATTATACGTATATTTATATTTTATTTAAACTTTGTAAAAATTAATTAATTTTTAAGTTAATTTGTTATGGTTATATGTGGATAAAAGAGAGGATATTCGGTTATGTGGAAGAAAATGAGAGAGTTTATAAATATAATCTTCGGTATTTTTTTTTTTATTATAAAAGAGAGGTTATTCAGCTATGGGAAAGAAAATGAGAGAAAACTTAAAGTTATATTATTCCGTAATTTTTTTAAAATGAAATAGTTGATAATATACGCACAGCTTAGAAGGTTAAATTTGGAGCCGTTTTGAAGCCCCATTATAATAGTAGAGATAGGGATATTATTCTCTCTAAATGATCTCTTCAGATGTAATCTATTGTAAGATGGTGGATATATATATATATATATATATATATATATATATATATATATATATATATATATATATATATATGGAAGCGGATCAAAAGCCCCCCTTAGAAAATCCCCTAAAAACTTCCTCACTCTCAGCCGTCCATTTAATATTAATATTAATGTTAACATTAATATTAACATTATTATTAATATTAACATTAATATTAACATTAAATGGACGGCTGAGAGTGAGAGAATATATATATATATATATATATATATATACCCATTTGTGAGTTATATATGTATATTCACGTCAAGATTTCCTCTCTTTTTTCTCACGAAATCTCTTACCAATAAATTGTCTACAGCAAAGAAACAATTTCTCTAGACTCTATAAAAAATCAATAAAGTACTTTCCAAGTTATTACCTTTCTTTGCTTTTAAAAAATGGTGACATCTACACAAGTTTCACTTGACTTTCATTTCAACTAATGAAATTCACGGATGCAAAAAAACGACATAATCTGGAAATTAGTTTCAAAAGTACTGTTTTTAATGAAAGCGCGTATAATCTCTCAAAGTAGACCATCATCTTGAGATCTACGACTTCCAGTACCATGAAAATTTTCTTCTCGAAAACATTATAAGCTTTTCACTTCTTTCGCAGAGTTTTTCTGCAACCTATATGGGAGCGGTTTCAATAAGAAAACATAAGCGACTATAGAAATCAAAGTCCCAAGCTCTTTCAAGTAATATGCGTTTCAAGATTACATGGTCTTGCAGCGAAAAATAATTATTCTTCCACATACTAGCTGCATCAATCAATCAAATTAAACCAGAGGTAATGTGTTGTACAAAGTCTTCGATCAATCGGTTCATGTAATAATTTGTATATGGAACATTCTTGCAAGTAACCAGACTTCAAAAATAATTATTAGTATCCATGCTATGTCAAATTCACTATTGAGCATTGTAACTAGCTTGTTACAATCATCTGGGTCAATCGTCAACAATCCCAGAAATCATTGGATAAACTCGGTACATGGAGTGGCAAACCGTCATTTTCTTTTCTGAATAACTTGAATTCTTGGATGCTTATTGAATATGAATATGCACGTATAATGCAACATTTTTCCAGCTTGTATATTTTCATACATAATACCAATGAGCCATTATATCTTGTTGGCATAGAAAGAAACAAATAAACTGAAAGGTTCCTCGACAAACAAGGATAGACGCATTCCCAACTTCGTGTTTTAGTACATTTCGGTTAAAATTCGATGATAGCTGTTGTGCTCCGATGTGCTCTTGAAGCCAGGGGTGAAGTCACAGAAGAACCTCAGTACCGCTGCCAGATGCTGAGAGTTATTAGCAGCAAGAGCAGCTTCAAGGAATAGCGATGGCCTCACTGTAATTACCTGCATATTGTGTAATTTTTGCAATCAGAGTCAAATTTCTCATCACGAAAGTCAAGGGGGAAATAAAGGAGAGTGAACAGGAAAGGGTTCTAAAAAAGTATCCATTTTTTCTCTTATTCCAATCTTTTCAGGTGGGGAATCTGTTAAATCGTCACCAATGGAAATATAGCGTAAAACTTCTACAAGTATTCAAAGCAAATCAAGTACTTAACTTGTTATGAACCAACTGAAGAAAGAAACAAGTACCATGGCATTGTTACAACCTACAAACTGGAAACTATCGGCAGGAGTCACGATGCAATTGCCTGGGTAGGTTGCAGATTAATAGCAGTTGAAGTTATTGCAGAGTGATAATGGTTGAACTGCAAAACAATAGCTCCTACTTGCACCAAAGTAGTAATTTCCATCCAGATCTTTTATCACCTCCAAGTTTCCTTGATTGCAATTTTCTACTAAAAATTCTGTCAGAATACTCTCATGGGACTGCATGTGAAGAAATATAATTTTATCCTTTCCTCCAATCCCCAATCTTGATTTCTAAATTAGTCATGGCAGCAATCCTAGCTTCCTTCTGTCTCGCACCAATATGGCGGACAGCAGCAACCAGCGGAGAGGCCAGTTGTGATAGTCGCTGGGTACAAGGGAGAGAGACGAGAAGGGAGAATTACGTAATTGTTGGAATAGTAATAAAAAGGTAATTAGTCCTGTAATGATCTCTGTTAATGCAGCTTGGGGCCAAAGTGCACAACCTAACTATTGGAAAATAATTGCTATTGAGAAGTAAGAAATACTCACATACAGGGTATGCAACTACAGTAACTTGTATTACATCAAGGTTGAAAAGGTGAAAGTAGGCAAAATGCTAGTGAAGAGAGAAAGTGAAGGAGAAAGAAGCAGAGAAATATGAAAATATAAGAGCAAGGAAAGGGAAAGTAGAGCAGATGGAGAAATGTATGAAAGCTGAAGAGAGAAATGAGAAGCATAGTAGCAAGAGAATGAAAGGAATAGGGGGAAGGGGGTGAAGAAGGAAAAACGGGAATGGGGAGTAGAAAAGGATCAAGATTCACAGTATCCGTTCCGGAATCGGAGCCCTTCCTATGAGTATCGGGATCGGCAATATCAACGGTTTCGGATCGGAGTATTGGATTTTTTGGTATCAAAAAACAAATAATTATTAATAAATTATTAAAATTTTAGAAAAAATATATTTTATACATATAGGCATAATTTTAAGTATTTTATGTGTTGTTTCTTAGTAGTTTGAACTTTGAAATTGAATGAAATATTAGTCACCAATGTCGATTGGTTTACCTACGATAGATAAGTTTTCTTCTTATACAAGCTTTTACAACCTTACTATGATTTTACATCGGCTGTTCTAAAAGGCGTAGGCACTAGGTGGTTGGTGTCCGCTCGATGTCCGCCTAGGCACCCACCTAGTCCCCTCCGACGCCCGACTATGCATGTTTTTGGGTTTTACAGATTTCTTCTACTTTCAATAGGTTTTATGGATTTTTTATTTTATTTTATTTTTGAACCGCCTAGGCGGCGGGTGCCCGCCTGATTAGCACCTAGCGCTTTTCACAACCTTGTCTACACCCTTGCTAATTGGTCTTCTTCGTTCAATTTTATTTGCGGAATTGACTAGAAAAGAGACCCACTATGTCGGTATCGGATCGGGACATGCCAAACTGTAGCACTATCTGCCGTATAGGTTGAAACTGCATAACTATGGAAAGGATGGAGTAAAAGGAGAAGTGGCAAAGGAGAAGAAGAACTTCATAAGTGCTTGTAGGATTAAGAAACGATAGTCAGTAGAAAAAGTTCAGTGCATTATCTCTTATGAAGCCACCCCCCCAACTTAAGATGCCCCTGAGCACTCATTTAAAACCATAACAAATTAGTTTATCTATTCTTATTACAGAATATTATCCATATCCTTTATCTCCAGCCACAGCTTCTTCCTACCACAATTGCCAAGTTGTCACTGTAATTCCGTCCACAGACAACTCTCTGCGTCGGTAGCCCATCTCTCCTCTCACTCACTTTTTTTTATCCGTCACATTTCCCAAGGGGAATGCCATAGGCGTTACAAACACATGCAACCTCTGCCATCTTGTCCCAATCGCTTTGCTGGCAGAAGGCAAATGACAGGGATGAAGGCATAACAATCGAGCAGGTTGCTCGCAAATATATATATATATATATATATATATATATATATATATATATATATATTTTTATATATATATATATATATATATATATAGAGAGAGAGAGAGAGAGAGCAGCGATTCAGCAGGGGTTGGGTGGGTGGTGGATATGAAAGAGGGAGGAAAAATAAGGGGTTTTATGTAAAACTATTTTTTGTAATTTTAGAAGTGTAAAGCATTTTGGCAAGTTTTTCAAAATATTATTTTTAGTCACTAGATGAACATGGAAGGTACTTTGGTCGTCATGCCACGTGGTGATTCAGATTTTATTGGCAAGAAACTTATGGCTCGGATTATTGGAGGTATCACATTATAGTATTGTATGCCACCCATGTATTGTTTGTGCTAATTCTTTACAACCTTCCTAGACCTGCACATCATCTTAAAGGTACCTTACCCTCTCCCAATCAATAGTGTATGCCGACATCAATCTTCCAGAATCTCGTGTCTATGCATCTAAATAAATATCCTGATACACAAATTTAATAATCATAACCGTGCAATAAGCCTCAATTGACCATAATATTAGCCACAAAGAGTCAAAAAAGTAATTTAGACCATCATCTTTCCAGATAGAAATCATATCAAAGCACAATGGACCTACTCTCAGTTCCTGTCATGAGTTCTTTCAGGGCTGCAACTACTCATACTTCTTCTGGGATTTAAAACATTGTGGAAAATAAAAACTCACTTTGGATTTGAAAATAGTACATAATATTTAGCCGTACCTTGTTCTTTCTAGCATAACGTAGAGCTTGGAGATGGTAGCCATCTTCTAAAAGTATACTGACATAATGATGATGCAGAGAAAGCTGTCTAAGCATTTCTGTGCCCAATTTCCTGGTATGTATGTTTTGTCGACCTGAGTCCAGTAGTTGCAGAGCAACTTCTTTAGAAGGCTCCAAAATCTGCAGAACAAGATGTATTACGAAGGGTAATTTCTCTTTATGCAAAAGATCTGATGGCTTTGTAGTCGGTCAATAGAGGGAGAAAGCATATCCAAGTTTGCAACTCCGTGTGAGCTGATAGTGTGCAATCATTTTAAACAACTGACCTGAAATTTACTCATATGTGGACCAATAGCAATGGAGATAAAAATTGGGTCATCACTCGTATGTAGGTAAGTTCAAATATAGCATTCAACAACATATGATGTAAACCCAGTAGTATGTTGTGTATAAAATAGACACCAATTAGAACCAGAGATGTTTTCCAATTCTCTTTGAATCCTCCTTGTTAAACAAAGATACCACTGGGTGGTAAATTGGGTATCCACTTGATTAAGTGAACGTCACTGTTAAGATAAACACAATCATAATAGTAGGATTTGAGGTCAACTCATGTAAGTTGGAATACATATTGGAGTATATAAGCTTGAAATCCACATTTAAAATGACTCATGTCATCTAAATAGCCTAAAAACAGACCCCATATCACTTGAAACTTCTCTCCAATAAACATACACCATACAATTGGATGCTAATAACTATTAAGTTGAAGAGATTCTTGGTGGTAATTGTATATAAATTTGAATCATTGTACAAGCGTTGGACATTGGACAACCTACGCACACCATCTTTTAGGGGATTAGGAACATTCTACACCATTTATCTTCACAACTTGCTATCAAATTTTTGCCCATTATGAAAAAAACAGATAAATCCAAATTATCTGACTTTGTGTATATATACTTCAAATTATATACAACAACAACAAAACCTTTATGCCAAATTTATGGGGTAGGCTTGTTTGAATCCTCTTCTCCATTTGACTCATTTAAGGGCCATATCCTCTTAACGCTACTGACATCCATATCTTTTTAACACTTCAAACCATGTTAGTCTAGGACGACATCTAGTCCTAGCGGCTCCATTAACTATTATATTATTTGCACATATTCAAACCACCTAAGTCGACTTTCCTTCATCTTGTTCTCAATTGACGCAACCTCTAACTTCCTACGGATGCACCCATTTCTTATCTTAACCTTTAATGTATTGTCACACATCTATCTTAGCATTCTCATTTCGCTACACTAATTTTCTGGATATATTGTTTCTTAATTGTCCAACACTCTGATCCATAAAGAATGGTTTTTCTTATTGCATTTTTGTAGATTTTTTTTAAACTTTAGAAGCATTCCTTAATTTCAACCATCATGTTTTAATTCTATTCATGGCATCCTTCACAATCTCTCCATCTTGATGAATGATTGACTATAAATGCCGAAAACTATCACTCTTAGGTATCTCGTGTCCATCTATATGGACTCTCCCTCCATTTTGACTTCGGATTAAAATTATATTTCATATACTCTGCCTACGTTCTTACAAACCATAAATTTCTTAGATTTTAAACTCTCTCCACACTTCTATTTTAGCATATAACATTTCTCTACTATCATCAACCAACACAAATAATCACTAAACATCATACACCATGGAAACTCCTCCTAAATATGTCTAGTAATTTCATTCATAACTATTGCAAGAAGGTTAGCACTCAACGCTAATCATTGATGTAAGCCAAGCCAATTGTAATAGGAAACGAGTTACTATCTCCTCCAATAATTCGCACAGTTGTCGTAATTTTCTTATATATATCCTTAATAATCTCAATATAACTAATACAAAATTGTTTCTTCTTCAAAATCCACCACATTATCTCCCTATCTCCCTATGAACTCGATCATTGATTTTCTCTAAGTTAATAAAAACCATATGTAAATTTTTCTCTCTAAATCTTTTCATTAATCTCCTTAGTAAGTAGCTTCAATAGTAGGCCTTCCTGACATTAAACCAAATTATGGTCTTTTTTCTTAATCTTTGCCTAATAACTCTCTTTCGTAGTTTCATGGTATGACTCATAGACTTAATTCATCGATAGTTGTTACAATATTGTATATATTTCTTGTTATTATATATGGGTACTATAATAATGCTTCTCCATTCATCCAGCATCTTCATATTCCTTAGGATTTGTTGAATAATCCACTAAGCCACATCAATCATTTCTCCCCTAAACATCTCCAAACCTCCATAGGAATATCATCATGTCCTACCTTTTTTCTTTTTTATTTTCTTTAATACATCCTTAACTTCATAAATTATTATTTTACGACAATAGCAATATGTCTCATCTTGAGCTAACTCTAAATCTAAACTAAGATTTTATAGGTTACCCTCATTAAATAATTTGTGAACATAACTCCTCCACCTCTCTTTAATATCATTTTCTCTTATTAGTACCTTTAGTCCTCGCTCTTGATTCACTTAATATTACCTAAGTCTCTCCTCCTCCTTTCCCTACTCTTAGCAAGCCTCTAAATATATTTTTCTCCCTAAGTTTCTAACCTCATATATAAATAATCGTAAGGCTTCGATTTAGCTTCACTAACTACTTTCTTAGCTTCCTTTTTTGCCACTTTATATTTCTAAAAAGAATCTCACTTTTACACTTTTGTCAATCTTTATAAGCAATTATTTTTGCCTTAATAACCTTTTGAATTTGCTCTTTCCAGCACTAACTTTCTTTCGATGTCCAACCATAGTCTTTTGACATTCCTAGAATCTCTCTTGCTACTTTCTTGATACAACTTATCATTTTGTACCACATAACACTATAATTTGCTTTTATGTCCCATCGACCTTCCTTTATCATTTTAACCTTTGTTAACTTCTCTCATTTCAAGTTCCACCATTTAGTTGTTTGTCTCTTCTCCATCCGAGCATTTTTCTTCAATTTTCTAATACTAATATCTAAGATGATCAACCTATGTTGCGTGCTTAGGCTCTCCCCTAGTATAACTGTACAATATTTAAATGTTAGTTTATCCACCTTCCTAGTAGGAAAGTAACTATCTAGCCAATATCATGTCCGCTCTTAAAGGTAATTAAATGTTCATCTCTCTTCTAAAACAAGTATTTGCTATTGTAAAGCCATATGAAACTATGAAATCAAGGATTTAATCACCCCCTTCATTCCTAACTCCATGCCCATAACCTCCATGCACGCTATCATAATCATTGTCTCCTTTCCAACATGACCATTTAAGTCACCTTTGATATATATAATTTCTCACCTCCAAGTATTCTTTGAATCATACTATTCATATTTCCAAAAAATCTTTTTTTTCATATTTTCATGTAATCCTTCTTGGGTGCATATGCACTAATGACATTAATAACATCCTCCCCTAATACTTCAAATTATATATATATATATATATATATATATATATATATATATATATATAGTGCCAACCCACTTTATCACATGAAAGTGTTTTCTAACTAGGATGAGGAAGTCTTCAACATGCACCTGTGAAAAGGAAGAATGCCTCGTACATTAACTTTTGTGCCGCTACTGATGTCCAGTGGATGCTCAAAAGTGGTCTTTGGTTATTTCAGAGAGTACTGATGTTGATACACAGGATTATTCACAATGGTTTAGAGAAGGATTCCCACGATCATATACTAGGAGTGGTATCCTTGTGTTTGTGTACAACTAAACATATACCAAGAGTTTCTTGAGCAAGGCAGCTAGGTAGGTTTGCAGAATATGGTGAGGCTGCTGCTTCGACTTTGGAGATAAAAGCTGAAAACTCCGAATCATTGCCTTCTGACTCTTTTTTTGTGTAATTGAATTAGCACACCATTGTTTGTATCTTCCTTTATATTTTTCTTTCTACTTTTTTCTCATTAGTTTTTTATAAGTTCTATAAGTTTACTTATGATAAAAGAAGAGGGGATATGCAAATTTTGTGAATTAGAAAGTTTGAGAGGGAGCACAAAGAGGACTCCAATCATTGCCTTAATTTTCATCAAATTAAATATGTTCCCTTATTTGCTCCAGTGAAGATAATCACCACGTAAAGATAATGGATAGAATGTGGGAACCACTTGGTCTCCATGGAAAAAACACATCCTCAACCTGGTGTAGTAGAGATTGCTTGTTGTGGGTCAATGCAAGCATGTTAAATCACATTCTTCTTTTAGACAGTCAATACAGATTGAAGGAATGACTTCAACCGCATCCAGATTCCATAATCTTCTTCCTCGCTAAGAAGAGCATGTTGTATTTGCTCCAAAAATGCTATTATTTATTTGTCATGCTCAAGCTTTAGGAAAAGAGAGCAGGTTCTGAATTCCATGATGGTTATCTAAGAGTAACACCTTTGCATTATAAGGCACTATGCCCACTCTGGTACTATAATAATAATAAGCTATAGGGGTTGTAAGATCACAACAGAGAATAAATTGGGGCTCCTGGTAGGTTTATTTGGGTGCATGAATCTTAAAAGATGAAAATCTACAGAAAGAAGGAAAGATTAGTTAGAAAAAGTAAAAAAAATCTCAATGGAGCAAGAAGAAAATGTCTTAAAAGAGACCTCGATATTTCCCTTAATTTGTCAAACTTAATACTTGGGAATACTCATACTCCTAACTATGTAGCTTATGTTGCTTTGCTTGCAAGAAATCTGTATTGCTTTGGTGAAGCAAAAACTGATATGCATATGACCACTCGCAGTTGCTGCATTACCAGTTTTCAGAAGCACTGTATAGGGAGTAGTAGTAACGGGTTTCAGAAACACTGAACATGTGTTTTGAGTTCTTTAGACAATTGGGTTAGCTCATTTGGTTTAATTGGGTTACAAATTTTTGTACTTTCTACACTTAATAAGTCCCCATAGTAGAGTTGAGAAACACGCCACCAAAAGGTTGCATTTGCTCTTGTCCACTTTATATTGAATGGAGTTGTGGGAACTCCTCAAATCTTGGGGTCTCAACTACTATGATCATCAAAATCTAGTTTTTAAGTCTCATTTGACCAACATGGTTTACAGAAACCATGATGCGATTTTGAAACCTCCTCCCACTAACACATCAACGCTAAATCTATAAGAAACATGTGAGAATACCTTGTTTATTACAAATAACCCCAGTTCAGCATATCGGCTGGTGCGGACTAGTAGTTGGATGGTCATCACATATGCATTTGAATGGGCTTTAAGTTTTTCCTTGGAAATACTGCAAGTCAAAAACAAAACCAAATTACATCACATTCAATCCAAACAACGAAGTGATCAACTAACACAGATTTTACACTACATACTCCACCTTGAAGGAATGTACTAGAAGAAATTGTAGGGAGAAAAACAAGATTAACAAATAACTGTCAATTTTTTGAAATTCACTGAAACGTATTGAAGTCCTAGCATTTCAAGAAACTTATTTGATAAGTTAAACAGAATACCTCCGGAAAAATTCTACAATAACAGAAACCAAATATGAAGGATCCCCTCCCATTTCTTCCTCGATTGCCAGAAACACAAAGTGGTAGACTTCGTCTGGTGAAATTGTTGCAGTAACAACATGGGATCCCTGAACAGAGGATTCGCTCACACTGTTGTTATGCTCAACTGCTTCAGGATTTAATGGTGATTGTTCCAAATCACCAACCAAGGTTTGAGCCCCCATTCTTTTCACCTCTTTATCTTCGGGATCACGATAATCACCTGATAAGGACTTTTTAAGACTTACTTTCTCCAATGTTGTAATGCCGTCAGAGTTGGACAGTGAGCGTACTGATGCTTCAATTGTTCCCGATGTTGAAGCACGGTCAAGGCCTTCATTTTCCGAATATCTATCAACTGACTGTCGTGACTCTGTGAATGACCCTTGTCCAACAAACTCTTCAGGATTCGATATGCTAATAGAAGGTTCATCAGACAGAGTTCCAGAGGTAGCTGTATGCTGAATATCTGATTCCTCATTCCTTTCGGGAGCTCTTCTGTCTCCTCCATGAAGAGCATTCCCCAATCTGACTGACTGAGAAAAAGAAGTAACTAGTACATCTATAGCACTTGAGATCATTGATATAGGTCTCCTTTCCAGTATAATTGTACGCATAATTGACAGGCATAACATTTTAATCTGAAAGGGAAAGAAATAGTGTATAGTGAATAGTAAATTTTGAAATCCAAAGTCTAGAATATCATATAGTGGAAAATTGGGTATTTCACACGCATAATGACAAAATCACCTTGCTTGGCTCTGATCTTCGCCGCTGCAGGAACTCTAGTAGTGAAGGAATGTCTGAGCTACTTGCAGAAATAGCCTGGATGACAAACAAAGATAATATAATTTTGTCAAGCATCCACTTTCTTTACATAAAATCTACAAGTAGTCACCTCACCTCTAGATCTAAAGAAATTCTCCACAATATGCCATTATCAACATCACAAATGAGGTCAGGGACAAGAAAAGTCCAGCTATTTCCATAAATCATTCCTCCATAATCACTGGTCAGGTTATCTTGCTCATGCACAGTTTGCCTGCTATTACTAGAAGTTACCTTCAGCAGGAGAGGAAGAGGAGCAGATACGGGAGCTAGGCAATCAAGAAATATGTCATACAGTATCACAACTTTCGTATCCACTTGATGAACAAGAAGCACATTATCAACCACACTGACTGCAATTTTACTCGAATAAATAGGTAGAGTCCCCTGAAATGGCCAGTATGCTTTAGGAGATAAGCTACAACATTGCTACACAAGAAATCATTATCTCGAAGATCTAATCAAGCAATCAACAAATTTCTATAATGCAAAGACAGTGAATCTATTTTTGTTGACAAGTTCAATTTCACATAATTACAAGAAACTGAAAGTTGTAAGGCACGTTGAAGAATCATGCATCAATACTATCCATTACCAACACATGAAGACTGAAGCTAGAGTAATTGTGAACCTTTCAAGTAAATAGTGGACTAATTGAATATCATTGCAAATTGCATGTTGGTTAATTAAATTTCACTCGGACCAGAATGATGACCGAATATGGTTCCATGAAATGACTAATATGGTAATTTAGTGATCACAGAAGGGTGGTACATAAATGTTGTTTTCTTGGTTGCTTATTCGATGTCTGCAGATGCAACTGCACTGTCATGTGTCAGATGCTAATGTGCCAGGTAAATGACCATCAATTGCCAATTCCTTTAAATTGATAGAACTCGGTCCCAATAAATCATTCTGCAAATTCCTTGATAAAAATCAGGGCCAAACACTAAAGTAATGATTGGCATATTAACTTAAAGCTTCATTTTACAATTAATAGATAATCTCTGGAATCTACTGCATAGAACCTTCAAACCCTCTTGTAATTGTACTAAAAGAATCTCCTTTGCTGCTTGAGGCACATCTAGCGAGTTACTTTATACAAACTTATATATATATATAACACAGAGGGTTCAGTGTACACTGGAGGCTACAGTAAATGAAGAGCCAATGGAACCTTGTCATTTAATCAGATCTTCAAAATTACTACATCACACATAACTACTCCAAATACATTATCACCTTATCAAGACAACGTCAGCAAGCTCTTTTATATACTTTTTTGTTAATTGAAAGTCCTTTTAATTAAGAAAGCACCAATGACACCTATCACCACCATCTCAGTCTACTGTAATTTCCTCCTGTTTCTTTTACTATTTTATCAAGCTAGGGCTATTGGAACTCACTAATATTGGACACAAGGTAGAATTCTGCTCCCACATCAGTTCTTTTACAATATTAGTAAATTACAAAGATTTAGTACTATGTTATTTTGTGGAGGGTTAAATATATACGAGTAAATTATAGAGTCAAGAAGCAAGCCAAGTAGTTTATCTTGCGCAAGGAAATCAGAATAAAATTCTACTGAAAAAGGTAAACACTATCAAGCAAATACAACAAAAAAGTCATCATCATCATCATCCAAGACTTCTCCCATCAAAATGGGGTCGGCTATGGAGCATAACAAAACTCCATGAAAGATTTGACAGTTTTTATGACCAGTTGTCAATGTGACGTCAAACCTCTATGTTGGTGCCAAGTTACTAGTCAAGGTAACTATGAGCATGAGACTGTCATGCCGTAGAACCTACGCCGCTAGTTAGGAGGTAGGTAGAACTACCTTTTGATATGCAATTTTAAGCTCATCCAACCAAGGAGAACAAAAACTCGACACACACAAAAATGAAAATGTCTTCCAACTCCCAAACTAATTTTTATCATCTAAGAACTTTTAATAATCTAAATAACTAATTTTTCTCATCACTATTGGATTACATCATGATGGCATTAAGTGCTTACATATTTAAGTTATGTTATTAGTCGATAGACTAAGGAGATTATTTTATGTACTATACATTACAATAGTACGGAACTTAATAGTACACCAATTCTTTGAGTGGCTCGTAATGCTACATCTCTTCCGAGACCATGACCTTTTATCATAATTTTGGATCGTTGCAAATCCTGACCAACCAGGGTACGAATGGCATTCACAGCAGCGTGTCACGGACTTTGGTGTTTTTGCCTACACCTCGTTCCTTGCGGCACACAAACTTCCTCCTCGAAGACTCGTGCAAGCCCTTCTCAAACGCTTAGGTAGATCGCTAAGACGAAAATGAGAAAATATGGAGAGAGAGAGAGAGAGAGAGAGAGAGAGAGAGAGAGAGAGATCGGAATGTTGAAAACTTTACAATACTAAAGAGTTTAGCTTCTTGGGTGGTGAGAAACAAATGAGGCCTCTCCCTTTATATAGCCTTAAGGGCTTTACAAGAAACTTTTAGATAGAAACTTCTAGATACATAAAATATTTACATGATGAGAAGAATCTAGAACTTCTAGTAACTTGAAGTCTCGTGAGAGTTCAAGAGGACTCCACCATATTCTGGAGAATTCTAGAGTCTTCCCAGCTAAACCCCTTGGCTTGATGTGTGGTGCAATATTGTCTCGGTGAAGCAAAAAATCTTGTACATGACAGCGGCTTGAGCTGCATAGGGTGTCCCTCTTCTTGTGCCTTTGAAGCCAGAAGTACCGTAACAGGACCAAGGAACTACTCGGCCTCGTACATCTATAATAGCTACAATAGTATTGTTGAAACTCGCTTGAACATGAATAACTCGTCATGGTATTCTACGTGCATTCTTACGTGAACCATCTAAAGGTTATCTTCATTATGTGAATGAAAAGTGTTGTGTTAACATTATACATGAAATGTCTTGTAGTGTTGGGATGTCTTGAATCTTAATTAAATCATCTAGTCCCCAAGTCGATTCAGCTACACCAACATGGCCATTCTGAAGCGAGCCTGACAAGTTATCTGAGGAAGGGTCATGTGTGTTTCCACCTGCACACTGCGCAAAGTTAGTTGGGGATTAGGTCAGCACCCCTGACCCAACCCAAATCTTTTTGGTGTATATTGTATCTTGTACCCGAAATTAGTTGAGGGGTTTTGAAGATTCTGTCTATTTACTTTAGGATTTCTGGAGGGCTTATAAATAACTGTCATCTGATCATCTTGTATTTTGTATCATCTGAAAATAGTAAAGAAGAAAACAATATGATGCTGCCTTGGTTTTTCCCGATTCGGGTTTACATATAAATTTGTCTCTTCTGTGTTTTGGTTCGATTCATTTTTTTCTATCATCTCGATTATCCGTAATGCGTAAAGTAACGCGTAGAGTGCACGTGACTACTCACTTTGTCCCTGTTATACAACTTGTGCTGTCCTGAAATGTATCAAAAATTGCAAGTACTTACAGGAATGACGTCTGAGCTTCTGTACCCATAGCCCTAATGTAGAATTATATTTGTTATAGAAAGAAAGTTATCGAATACAAGTGTCTAAGATATAAGCCCATTTAAGTTGCAAAGGTACATCCAAAGATCATATAGGGCATATCACAGATAGAAAACTAAAAGTAGCCTTCGTATTGTCTACTTCATCAGTACACTAAGTAAATATTCCATGCACGGTGTCAGACATATTTGATAGAACTATATTTGCGACCAAGACATCAATGTGCAATTTGATCAAGATATTGATCTAACAATTATATTCAAACTGTAGCTAGAAGTCCGAATACTTTAGCCTAGAAAGATAGCACCAGATATTTTATCAATTTTACCTGCTGCACAACAGCATCACGGTAGAATCTATATAATTTGAGTAACATGCCAGCCCTGTCGAGTTGCAAGCAGTATATTCTACCATAGCTGTGAATTATAAACAACATTTCCATTAAAAATGCAGTAGGAAAAAATGTTTTTACCAAAATGAAGTCAAGTCTTCAATCAGAAAATCCTACATTGTGATGATGTGCACATCTTCTGCAGCTAAAACAGGTTTCTGGTTTGCCTCAGCTTTGGACATTGTCATCTCAAATTTAGGCAAGCGAACAATCCCACCAGATGAAAACTAAATAAAGATTAAGGGAGATCTTGAAAGATTAATATAAAAAAATGCAAAAGCTCATCCATAACTTCTAGAATAAAAATATTGGGTTCAACGAGGTTCTGAATTGCAATTATTCTGTGTTCCATAAAATAATGTTAGCAGCTGACCCCTTTCAGCAATTAACTGGCACACACATATCAGTAATCAATAGTTTCTATATTCAATCTACTTAGTTTGTTGCATTCCAGTTAATGTTCAGGTGCAGTATACTGTATACGTACTGGAGCAGGTCTACAATTTGATATTACCCCTATCATGCTCCAGCCAAGTGAAAAAAAAAAAGGTCGCTAGTTGGGTGCCATAAGCACTACGATATATCCAGTCAAGTTGATTAAGACTGGTCGGCTATCAGAATTCAGAAGCATTCTAGTCTCTGAAGGGAAAAGATCTATACGCTCCAACCACTTCAAAAGCAATCATTATACTAGATGAAAGAATTCTGTTCAGGTTCACAAATGTTAGGAGGATCAGCTTAGAGGTTTTGGTGAAATACACTCTTCTGGGGGCAATTGCAGTAGCATATAGAGATAATACAGCGTTCTTTCCCTTGGAGTTGGCAGCTATGATGTGCAGTAAGAAAGTTTCTCTCTCCCCGGCCCTCCCCGGTCCTCCGTATGCTCTTTCTCTTCTTCAACTTAATACTAGACTTCCCCCCAGTTCATCTTCTCTCAACTGTCCACTGTTCCCATTTCTGGCAACTTAACTAGGTTTGGCCTGTCTAACACTTATCCTATTTGGTCTCAATTGTTTTGAACTACCCTTGCTTCTCTAACTACTGAAATTTCTCCATTCATTGCTGGAATTATACTTTAGCTGCTGGAATTCTTTTATATTACTGGAATTCAATTTCTATTCTAGAAAACTGTTTCTAGTGCTAGAAAAAAAAAAATCCTGCTTGAATGAAATTATAGTGATGAAAAAGCATCTATGGTGCTAAACATTACGGACTATTATCTAACTAGGGTTCTAATTTTGGGAATCTCATGGAATTTGTCTAATTATAGTTAATCGGATCATCCCCCCCCCCCCCACCCACCCACCCAAACAATGCACCCACAGTACACACCAAATTTGTTGTTCCTACCCGCCTTCAATAACTCGAGTTCATCAATTTAGGATTCTAGGAAAACTATGTGAAAATTATGTAGTCTATTGCAGCCTAATATTCACAACTTACACATCTTGTAAACTTTAAGCAACGTGCCCATCCATACTTTGATCTGAAAGCTATCATGAAAGTTTTCCGGACAAATTAATAAACTCCTACTTCAAGCTATGTCATATGGGATTAGGGGGCAGTAGAACTTTTTTTTAGTGATTTCCAAGGAGTTCAACATTTAATTTTTCAATACTCCAAGGTTCTGTCAATTTTCAAGTAATTAATTACTTTGGTAAAATATGACGGCATATAAAAGGAAATTTCAATAGAATGAAGGGTGATACTAAATTATAGGCAGTAACAAGCCAAAAGGAAACAGATCTATAAAATGCTTCCACGGTGTAAAACAATAATATACTGGCAAATACCTGAAAGGCATAGAAAATTGTGCATAGCATTCCAGAAGCTAGAAGAACCATCCGGCTCTCATGAGTGTATATATACCAGCTCACATTTAACTTCTTAGCTTCTATCAAGCGGAGGGCATTCATTTCAGGTTCATAGGAAAGCAAATCTATGCCACTGAAATAGAACTTAGTTAGGAGAGAACAAGGCTCACAGAACAAAATCTGATGTATCGGCTCTCAAAATTGTAACAAATGAAAGTTTATAACTGTATTTATAAATATAAATAACCAATCTTAGATTAACTTAGCTCCTAATATCCGCACATGACAGAGAATCCTAATCTGTAAGATGAATATTGTTCTTTTTACCTAGAAAGAAAATGTTGGACATTGTTCCTTTCTCAAAAAAAAAAAGTCAAAAGTTGTACATTGAAGTATTTACTATTTATGGCATGCTCATCTATAAAAGACAGCAAACTGAAAATTATTCTCAGCACAGAAGCAACAGTAAAGACCGTGTGAAGGTACAGGGAAGTCTATCTAATTGCCAACAAAAATTTCCTAGGGAACTTGTGGAGAAGATAATGTTCTTAAATGCTTGAAATTGTAAAACTAGCTATGAACCTGAAGTCCATCTCAATTGTTGCCAAAAAAATCCAAGGCAAGGAGACTATCGACAAAGAAGGGTATTGTTGTGTTTCAGAAGGCTAAACGCAAGTTCATGCGAACAAGGGGAAATCATTCAATATTTTCCAAATTGAATGTAATGCAGTAATTATTCAATGTTTTCCAAGATGAAACCTACCTAACAGTAATGCAGATTAAGCTCATGCAGCCAAAGGGAAATTACCCATAAATATCCACAACTAAGAAGTTTAATATAAAGGAAACTCCACGGAAATGATAAAATAAAGATCCAAAACTAAATTATGCTCCACGGGCCAAACTAGTTTTTTAGATCCCACAAATGAGTAAAATGACACTAAATAAGTAACATTCAATTTCAACGGTACAACAATGACACAAAGCCTTCCCAATTTTTTGGGGTCAGCTATTGGAATCCATTTCTCCCACTTCCCAAGTTAGGCATATTCCTAGTTCTAGTAGCTCGTTTAGAGAATATCTTATTGCTCCACTGAATCGGTGCATCAATTGATTAACATTCGACATGTCCAAATAACCTAAGATGATTTTCTCTCACCCGATGCTCAATTGGTTCTACCTCCAAATTTCATAGACGTACGCATTTCTTAACCTCTTTTATATATTGCTACACATTAATCTTAGTATCTCATTTCAGCTACACTCATTTAGTGCACACGTTTTTTAATTGACCAACGTTCGTATCCATAAAACATGATTGGTCCTATAAAAATATATCTTTCCTTTCAACTTCAAGGTTATCTTGTGATCACAAGGCATTCCATAATCACTCCTCTAAAACAATCAAAACTCCATAAAAGAGTTGACAATTTTTTTATGACCAGATGCCAACCTGACGTCAACCCTCGTCAATGTAACTATAAGCATGAGAAGGCCATGCCATAGTACCTACCAGTTGGCAAGTAGACAGACCTACCTTTTGGATATACAGTTTAAACCCATACAATCAACGAGCATCCTCCAAATTCCCCTAGTCTATAAATAGTCTAGACTAAGAGGTAAGATGATACGATTTGCTATTGGGAAGTGTATTCATCTATCTATATGACACATTAGCCAAAGCATTCTTGATCTAAATACCGAAAAGTACTACTTGGTATCTCTTGTCCATCAATATGAACCCCTCTCATTTATTTTTAATCTTTGGTTGAAGTTACATTTCATACACTTGTTTAAATTTTAATGCCCTTACATTTCAACCTCTCCAATATTTTAGAACCTTACCCTTCTCTATTGCCATCAACCAGCAGAATATCATCAACAAACACCATACGCCATAGAAGCTCATTATGAATATGCCTTGTATTTTTTCATAAAGGCAACGACTTAATGATGATCCTTGGCTAGTCACTTGTGATGACAAGTAGTGTGGTATCTCCTTCGGTGGTCTGCATGGTAGTAGTAATTCAATCATACATATCCTCCAAAGGTCTGCAACGTATGTTCTCCAACACACACCACACAAAAATACCATCTCCCTAGTTCTCTTCATATTTCGTATTTCGAAGTCAATAAAAATCGTAGATAGACCCCTTTCTCTCTAAACCATACCAATAGTAATGGAAGGGATGTAGGGAACCTAGGACTAATTGTAGGCAAAGGAATTTTATACTTGAAGTTCTCTCATGCCACTTAATATGTAATTAACTATAATTTGTTTGAGTGAGAGCATTATCGATTTTCTTTGGTCATGCACTATTATAGTATTATAGGAATATAATAACCTGGAAATTTAGTAACGGAAAAAGTACTATCTATGGTAGGGTTGGCCGGAATTAGTTGAGCGCTGAGTGCTAACATGAGGATCAAATCCACACTCAAGGAATTTGATGTGAATCGACCTATTCGATTCACAAAAGATTTGTAGAACAGAGAAAGATAATGATCTTTTTGTGAGAAAAGAACAAACTCCCAACTTTGGTGGACGGACAAAGTCTAAATCCTTCTTATTGATACTTGAGAGTTTCTTCTCAATACAAGCATGAAAAATAAAAGATGGCTAACCCTAGTTTATATAGGGAAAAACAAAGGCTTAATTAAGGAAGGGTTATTATTGGTGAAAGACCAAAATAATCCTTGGCTTAATTAAGGAAGGGTTATTATTGGTGAAAGACCAAAAATAATCCTTCCTGACTAAAATAGGAAAATGACTATTAAGAAAAATGACTATTAAGGAAGGGTTATTATTGGTGAATAATCCTTCCTTACTAAAATAGAAAAATGACTAAAAATAGAACATAGGCTCAATTAGCTCCTCCACGTCTCTTGCGACGTGTGTACGTGATGACGCCTCCATCACTGCCCGTGTCCGCCCCCGGGTCCGCCCTCACGCCTGCTCGTCCTGTGTGTGGTCCGCCCACATCAATACCCCCTCCTAAAAGAGCCACCTTGTCCTCAAGGTGGAAATCTGGAAACTGCGCCTGGAACCCCGCATAGTCCTCCCAAGTCGCGTCACAATCAGGTAGTCCGACCCAGTGAATCAGAACCTCCCTCGTCTGTCCCGGTCCCTGCCGAACTGCCCGTACCTCCAAAGGCTCTAACTGTACCTCCATATCCTCCGTGAGTGTAGGAGGAAGAGTGTGTGATACTGCATGATCCCCGATCGCCCTCCTCAGCTGAGAAACGTGAAAAACGGGATGAATCGCCGACGTATCCGGTAGCCTCAACCTACATGTCACCTGCCCAATCCGGGCCTCGATTTGATATGGACCAAAGTAACGAGCCGCCAGTTTCTCATTCTGCCTCCTCGCCATCGATCTCTGCCTGTAGGGACGTAGCTTGAGATAAACCATATCTCCCACCTGGAAGCTTACGTCTCGTCGATGTCTGTCCGCCTGCGCTCGCATCACCTGCTGAGCTCGTAGTAAATGCCTCCGCAACTCCTCTAGAATCCCATCCCTCGCCTCCATGTAATCCTCCACCTGTCCCACCGGAGTCTGAGTATCGCCAAACCGGACCAAAGGCGGGGGATCTCACCCGTACAATACCCTGAAAGGGGTTGTTCCTGCTCTCGAATGATAAGACGTATTGTACCAATACTCTGCCCATGCCAACCATCGGTGCCACTGCCGGAGAGAATCAGAGGCGAAGCACCGCAAATAAGTCTCCACGCTGCGGTTGACGACCTCCGTCTGGCCGTCCGTCTGAGGATGGTAAGCGGTGCTCCTCTTCAGGGCCGTACCCTGCACCCTAAACAACTCCCTCCAAAAGATACTCATGAACACCTTGTCCCTATCAGAGACTATAGAAGCTGGTATCCCATGCAGTCGTACCACCTCCCTCATGAAAGTCGTCGCTACAGACATAGCTGTGTAAGGATGCTTCAAAGGAATAAAATGAGCATATTTACTCAGCCTGTCCACCACCACCATGATCACCGTGTATCCCTCTGAACGTGGTAGCCCGTCGATGAAGTCCATGGTGACGTCCTCCCACACTCTCTCGGGCAGAGTCAGTGGCTGCAATAGCCCTGCAGGTGCCATAGTCATGTACTTGTGACGCTGGCAAACGTCACAAGCAGCGACCAGTCGGACGATACACCTCTGCATCCCTGGCCAAAACACCTTCCTGGCCATCCTCTGATAGGTCTGCTGAACGCCCGAGTGCCCTCCCATCACCGAGCTATGAAACTCCTGAAACAATGCCGGAATGAAGGCCGAAGTCCTCGGTATCACCATCCTCCCCTGATAAAGCAGACGTCGTCCCACTACCGTATATCCCGCAGGACCGTTCTCGCCGCTCTCTATCTGCTGCCTGATGTGCTGTAACCCCGCATCACGCTCAGCCTCCTGTAGCATCGTCTCCCAATCATGTCCTCTGGGTCGGGATAGAGCCCTCAAATCCACCACCTCCTCCCGTCGCGACAAAGCATCAGCAGCCTTGTTCTCCATCCCCGGTCGGTACTCGATCGTGAACTGGTAGCCCACCAACTTGGACAACCAACGCTGGTGCTCCTCTGTCACGTGTCGCTGCTCGAGTAGGTACTTGAGGCTCTTCTGATCGGTCCGGACCACAAACTCCCGCCCCATTAGATAAGGCCTCCACTTCAGCACTGCTAGTACGATGGCCATCAACTCCCTCTCGTAGACTGACTTTAGCCGGGCTCTAGCAGAAAGTACCTGACTAAAGTAAGCAATGGGTCGTCCCTCCTGCATGAGTACTGCCCCTAGACCATATCCTGAGGCGTCCGTTTCCACCACAAACGCCTTGCTGAAATCTGGTAAAGCAAGTACTGGCGCCGTCGTCATAGCCACCTTCAAGGCCTCGAAGGCTTTGGTGGCTTCCTCCCCCCAGTGAAAACCTTCCTTCTTTAACTGCTCCGTGAGGGCCCGTGCGATAGTGCCGTATCCTCTGACGAACTTCCTGTAGTAGCCCGTCAACCCCAAGAAGCCTCGCAGTGCTCGTAGTGTAGTGGGCACCGGCCAATCCAGCATTGCTGCTATCTTCGTCCTGTCTGCCGACACCCCCTCTGCGGATACCACGTGCCCCAGATACTCTACCTGTGCCAAACCGAAACTGCACTTCTTTTGGTTGGCATATAGCTGATGCTTCAACAGCTCCCTAAATACCACCTCCAGGTGGCCCACGTGCTCCTCCCTGCTCCTGCTGTACACCAGGATATCGTCGAAAAAGACCAAGATGAACCTCCGAAAGTAAGGCTGAAATACCTTGTTCATCAGAGCCTGGAAGGTCGATGGCGCGTTGGTCAAGCCAAAAGGCATGACCAAGAACTCGTAGTGCCCCTCATGTGTCCTGAAGGCGGTCTTCGGTACGTCCTCTGGCCGCATCCGAATCTGATGGTAGCCTGCTCTGAGGTCAATCTTCGAGAAGACTGTCGCTCCATGTAGCTCATCTAGCAGCTCGTCGATTACAGGAATGGGAAATTTGTCAGCCACCGTCTCCTTATTCAGCGCCCGGTAATCGACGCAGAATCTCCAACTCCCGTCCTTCTTCTTCACCAAAAGTACTGGTGATGAAAAAGGGCTCACACTGGGCTGGATCACCCCGGCCTGTAGCATCTCCTGCACCATCCGCTCTATCTCGTCCTTCTGCAGATGCGGGTACCTGTAGGGGCGCACGCTCACCGGTGCCCCCTCTCCTCGTAGTACTATCGCGTGCTCATGTCCTCGGCTCGGCGGTAACCCCTGCGGACTCTGGAAGACCTCTGAATACTGCTCCAACACTGCCTCTATCTCCACGGATGTCTCACCCTGTGTCGTGCCCTCGACGGACACCCCCTGGAACTCCACTAAGTACCCCTCTCCTCCTGTCCGCAAAGCACGCGTAATGGCCTTGAAGGCCACTAGGGAACAACAGAGAGTCGGATCCCCCCTCAACACCACCGTCTGACCGCCCTCCCGGAACTCCATCCGTAGCAGCTTCCAGTTCACCTTCATCTCCCCGAGCTTCTTCAGCCACTGGACCTCCAATATGATATCGACGCTGCCCAGCTCTAAGGGTAAGAAGTCCTCCGCCAGCTGATAACCCTGTAGTGTGAGCGACACCCCCTTGCATAGACCCTTGCTCTCCTCCGTCTTTCCGGTGCCCAGCAATACTGTGAACTTCTCCGCCGTGCTCAGCTCTAACCCCAGCTGCTCGACCAATCGCTGAGAGATGAAGTTGTGGGTGGCCCCACTGTCGATCAGTACCGTCACTCCCTGCTCCCCCAGTGTCCCTACCAACTTCATGGTGTGGTTCGGGGTGAACCCCACCACGGAGTTGAGGGTCACTTCCGCGACATCCATGTGTACCTGATCTGGCTCCTCCTCTGTCTCAGCAGCTATGGTGGTTTCCTCCTCCGTCGGGTCCTCCTCCTCATCGGGCAAGATCACGATCTGCAACAACTTGCTCGCGCACCGATGACCGGGAGTGAATCTCTCGTCACATCTGAAGCACAATCCAGCTGCTCTTCGTGCCTTCATATCCGCATCTGACAGACGTCTCCCCGGTACTATGGTGGCTCCCGCCCCGCCTGCAGTCCTCGGTGGTACTGGTGTCTGCGCCCCCGCTGTTGGTCGTGGGGGTATGGAGCCAGTATGACTGCGCTGTCCCGATGCTCCCCAAGCAACTCATCCGACATGCCTCTGACACGTCCGGACAACATCTCGAACTTTGCTACAAAGTCCCGGACCGATCCCTCCTGTCGCAGAGAAGACCACTGCTCGTAGAAGTCTCCCCCGGCTGTCTCCTGGAATCGGTCTAAGAGATATGCAGTCAGCTCCTCCCAGCTACGGAATGGGGTCCTCGCCGATCTCCACCGATACCACGCCAGGGCCGGGCCCTCGAAGTAGATACCGATGCACCTGAGTACCTCCGCCTCTGTCAACTCCATGACTTCGAAGTAGCGTTCCGCTCGAAAGATCCACTCGTCCGGACCCGTACCCTTAAACGTGGGTAGCTTCAGCTTCTTCAACCGTCGGTCCGCGCTGAGATCTCCCTGATGTCCGTCGTCTCTGACTCGACCTCCTCCCCACCGACCTGCGTCTCGTCGGTGGGCCTCGTAGGGTGCCCCATCTCCTCCATACCGCTCCTGGCCCTGAGCATGAGCCGTTTCTCCAAAGAAATTGCTACCCCCGGGGGCGCCTCCCCCGGTCCCTGTCCCTCCTGTCCGCCCCCCTTGGAGGATGGGCGGTCGTAGCGCTCCCCAAGGAGGGGTTGCTGGGTTGTCATGCTCTCCCCATTCGTTGACGGCTGGCGCTAATCCCCTCCCTGTCTGTGACGGAGCCCCGCCATGGCCTATGTAGTCGGCGCCGATCGACCAGTGACCCTGGGGTTCGACGGCCCCCGGCCACTGGCCCTGTCGGTCGGCCGGCCCCGGCCCGCGATCAATAGCCAACGGCCATTGGCCCTGGCTCCCTCCCGGATTCAGCCCGCTGAACCCGCCCCAGCCGGACCCGCCTGGTCCGCCGAACCCGCCCGGCTCGCCCGGTCCGCCCGGTCCGCGCGGGCACCCGCCCGGTCCCACCGGCCCGCCTGGTCCGCCTGGCCCGCCTGACCCGCGACCTCCCTCGGCCAGTCCGCCGGCTGGCCCCACCCCTGACGATGCCGCACCAATGGCCGGCCCGCCTTGGTTTTGTGTCGCTGCCGCCCCCGTTTGGCTTGTCGACCCGGCACCGGTCACCTTCTTTGAGATGTCTTGCAACAACTTCATCATTGCCGGAATCGACGTCATCTCCTCCCGCATGCTTCGTACCTCGGTCTGGAGATCCTCCTGTGTGGACGCTTGATCTTTGATTGCGGCCTTCAAACTTTCGATCTCGATGTTGAAATCCTCCCGAAGCCCCTGGATCTTCTCCTCGATCGTGTTCCTTGTGCCGGACGCCATGGATCGTAGAGAGCTCTGATACCAATTGATGTGAATCGACCTATTCGATTCACAAAAGATTTGTAGAACAGAGAAAGATAATGATTTTTTTGTGAGAAAAGAACAAACTCCCAACTTTGGTGGACGGACAAAGTCTAAATCCTTCTTATTGATACTTGAGAGTTTCTTCTCAATACAAGCATGGAAAATAAAAGATGGCTAACCCTAGTTTATATAGGAAAAAACAAAGGCTTAATTAAGGAAGGGTTATTATTGGTGAAAGACCAAAATAATCCTTGGCTTAATTAAGGAAGGGTTATTATTGGTGAAAGACCAAAAATAATCCTTCCTGACTAAAATAGGAAAATGACTATTAAGGAAGGGTTATTATTGGTGAATAATCCTTCCTTACTAAAATAGGAAAATGACTAAAAATAGAACATAGGCTCAATTAGCTCCTCCACGTCTCTTGCGACGTGTGTACGTGATGACGCCTCCATCACTGCCCGTGCCCGCCCCCGGGTCCGCCCTCACGCCTGCTCGTCCTGTGTGTGGTCCGCCCACATCAGAATTTGCAAAATTTAAGAAGTATGCCTAGAGGGAAAAAAAAAAATAAAGTTCAGAAAAACAATTTAACAGTAAGCTGCGGCAATAGCTAAAATCTCACAGAAGAAACACCATGAAGCCTAAATTTAATTTCATTAAAATTCTACCACTCAATTTCCTGAAACAAAGATTCTTTATGTAAGATTTCTAAAACAACGTTTAAGATAACATGCCTTGTCTTTATGATTATCACGTCGCAGGACGGGCAGTCGCTCCAAAAAAAACCTAGAATGCTTTCCACATCTGGCCTGCATCTCCTACTTATAGTCTCTCCAGTTTCCCTATTTTTGAACTCGATCTCATGATTTGACCGTTGAATCCCTATGACCTTTCTGTCAAGAGAATATCGGATGGATATAACTGGCCCTTCATTTATTGAATCAGAATTGGGAGGTTCAAGTCGTGTATGATTATCGATTTTCCATGATAAAACCTGGAAGGAAAAGAAGACGAAAAAAACAGATCCTATATAGATAACTGCCTTCATCTGCAGATACCTTTAAGTAACTAACATTGACATTATCATCGTCTACCTGACCAGATGTTGGGGAAAGAAGTAACTTATTCCCGTCATCATAATAGAGTCCTTGTGTTTCAGGAATGTTGCATCGCAGAGGTGGATGTTGAATATAAACATGAGAGAGAGCATCTGAACCACCTAAACTTGCCCGTGGTTGATCTCTACATAAGTTTCCTACCATTGCTTTGTCGTCTCGTCTTTCAGCTTCGCTCATGAAGCTTGGCAATTTTAGTATATACTTCTTATGTAGTTAGAAAAAGAATAATCTGCAATCAACAGTAGTGTAAAGAAAACAGTGAAGAGAAGACAGAATGCAAAATGTGTAATATATAAAACAAAATAAATCATAACAAACCTAAATGTTGTGGATCTTTAAAATATGACAATAGATCCCTATAACACTTGCAGCCTTTTTAATCACCCTTACACCTTTTTGACCTTTTGGAGCAAAAGAAATAATTGATATCAATTAATGCTAAGAGGGTGAAAGATAACATCGGTATTCTAGAAATATAGTGTTACTGCATCAAAGGCTACATAAATACCGTATTCTTCAAGCATGCTCGTAGTGCAAGGAATTCTTTTGAGCACATGTCACGTTCTATTTCAGGAACCTTACTTGTTATGCATCTCCCATAATCTTTTGCCTGCAGAACTACAAGGAAAGATAATTTAAACTGATGTATAGAAAACTGGAAAATCCGTCTACAAAGCACATTGTTAGTGGAAGGAAATGCAAAGTCATCTTATCAAGTTTGGAAATTTTCCAATCCTCTATTATAAGTTTCGGAATAAAAGATCTAATATGATAAGTGCGCATCTTTTTCCGTTTTTTGTTTAAATATGGTGAGAAAGAGTGTTAATATTTATTAACTCTTGATGAGCCTTATAATAGAGAACATGACCAACAAATACACATATATGAGAAAGACCGAGATTTCAAAGCCATCATCAAAGTAATGTCTATTACAACAATATTCAGGTCTAACTTTGTTGAAAGTAGGTAGCTGTTGTTTCCTAGGTGGACCATTTTTTATGTTAGAAAGATCACATAAGGTTTGGTAAAATCACGCTAATACTTATATTAAGTGTCAGAGCACGCCACTACCTCCTGAATTACTACTTCAAGAAATAACTTAAAATTTTGAAATGCTGTTTAGATTTCTAATTTTTCTGTGGAACTAGGAACTGCAGATGAGTTTCAATAATTAAACTCTACCTTATTAATATACATATGTGAAGAAATGTTTCTGTTCAAATTTTCCAACCCAAAATTTTCGTTTGTTAGTGGCCAGCACTAATATTGTTGCTTCCTTCGTAAGACTTGCCATCTTCCAACGTCTTTTCTGTTTACTTCTCATCTCTCTCCCTTCCTCTGTTTTTTTATGCGATCTATGTTGGGGTTTTACCAAGATATCCACGTACTCTTGTTTTGGAAGATTTTAATGAGAAATTATATTGTTTGTACTTGAAATTAAGGATTTCAAAGAGGATTCATGTAAATCTTGGCCAATATTGATACTTTATGTAGTTTTGGATCAGGTTGGTTCAAACCTGATA
This sequence comes from Iris pallida, assembly GCA_029216955.1. NCBI lineage: Eukaryota > Viridiplantae > Streptophyta > Magnoliopsida > Asparagales > Iridaceae > Iris > Iris pallida. The sequence goes on from JANAVB010004600.1 coordinate 14,173,172, forward strand.
TGATATACCCTCAGTAGCGTCTGAGGTTTAAAACTTTGGTCAAAAGTGCCAATGTACCTGGCGAGTAGCACCATTAATAATCTAAAGACTACACAGCCTGTTACAAAGTCCGAACCCATTTATGAAATTGGTGATACGCTCACCTTGGCCTCTCTATCTACAGGTCCTATACTAGTAGTTTGTTATAGATGTTTGATACTTCTGATTTTAGTTTTTGGGCATGTGTCATCTCTACAAAATTACAAAGTAGTCGTATCCTACCAAGTCGAGCATTATGAATTTATAACCCTCAATTGGTTCATCATGATGTACGGGAAATTCCACGTTACGTCAAATTGAACTTTGTCGCTTCATTTGTACCTACCACGTTTATATTCAACGAGTCTGAAGGTGGAGATTTCACTACTCCCGGCTACTCCCAACATTTTGCAGTATGAATCTTAGAGCAATTATTGTAATGAACTGCAGAGAAATATCAGATTTAAGAGTTTCTTCATTAAGGATGGTGATATCTTTCAAATTTTACGTGCTAACGTTCTCAAGCAAAATACAGTACAGTTAGGTCGTCCACGTATCCGTGTTACATATCCGACATGAAATTTCCACAACAATCATGATGGATATGAGTTACCCATACTTGTTGCTTAAAAGGGACCAAAAAGATGGTTGAGAGATTTGGCATGGTCATGCTCCTGGCAAACATAACTGACATAAAAAGTAATATTCTTTGTAGTGGATCGTTTCTATAAATCTGTGTAACCTAATTACTATCCAAAACATCCATAAATATGTACTAGTAAAACATAATATATGAAGTATGTATATGGATATGTTATATATAACCTACTCATACCATACATGTACCCTAACTATTATAAAATATGTCGCGTTTCAAATTCGCAGTGTCCATATCCATATATGATTCCTTGTCCGTGAGTGACTATGCAACCTAGAAGATCAGTATTTACTGAATGTTGCCAGTTCGGTTAATGTTAAACAAGTTCTCAAGGTTGCATGTTGGGCTGTGAAAGGGTCTGGTTCAGGTCGGATTCGTGTAAAACCCGCACCCAACCCAAAAATATTTTGGATGCAAATTATGCACCCAAGTCCGACAAAAAATTCATCAGGTTCTAAAAGATCAGGTCAAATTGACACTGTATAAGAAATGAAGGTATTGGATGACGAAAACCTGACCCTGGCCATAAAATATTTCGGTTGAACCTGAACCGAAATTGATCCTGATTCTCTTTTTACAACCAAATTATGTTTTCTATTAAAACATCGGGTTCGGTTAACGGTTTATCATTTACCACCGTCATGCTAGGAATTTGACACCAACATAGTGGGGTGGCATTAGGTCGACAACCAATCATAAAAACTTTGTCAATTCTTTAATTGAGCTTTCTTATGCTCCAAACCCAGGACAGGCCCACCATAGGCCGAGGGCGGGCAGTCGCGCCCCATAAGTTTTCGGTTCCTTATGTACCGTCTTTGTTTGTCCTACTATTAACTTCATTTCTTTGAAACTTCAGCACCAAAATAAGTAGGAGTATTGAAACTTTAATACTCATTAGCTGCATTATATTGTTTTTTTAATAAATTCTACATAATGTCCCCTTAAATTGTAAATCAATGACCACGGGCCTAATATCATCAGGAATACTTCACCGTGGGTATATTTTCTAAATCAATTCCATTCTTCCACCATTAACAGCAACAAATTAAGAACAAAAACATAACATACAAAAAGCTCAACTATCCCAAATAATTTGCACAAATAAGGATCAAAAGTCGAAAACTTTGCGACCTGGGAAGAACAATTCAACAATACACGCTTAAGCAAAGACGCGGGCTTCTTCTCCTTCATCAAGAATCTGCAACAAGAAATCAAAATAGAATTACTGGGAAAATCACTTACAGTCCTAATTTTAGGGTTTGTGAGCATAAAAATTCCTCTCTTAATTCTTTAAGTTTTGGAAAAAAAAAAAATGGAGATGCAAGTCACCTTCCGGATTAAGAAACCGAGATTGGGAACAACAGACTTTGACGACTAAATTTATGTAGCAGCAGGAAACCTACCGGTCCAACCGGATGGTACTTCGCCCGGTTGGGCTGAACCGACCCGATGTGATCTCAAGTTCGGATTAAAGGACTTTGTTGGGCCGAGTCCAACGCAATCCGTTTATTAAATGGGTTTTAGATAGGTCATCCCGTTTACACCCAAACATGAATATACAAGTTCGAAAAAAAAAATGACTTACCCCCACTTGATTTATCCAAATTCAAGGTGCATCCCACAGTTTTGTAAAAATGTACAGTATCATCCACTTTGGACGGAATCCGTCAAAAAAAAAAGACCAAAATGTCCTTGCCTTCTTTCCTCTTTCCTCCCTCCCCCTCCCCTTCCCCGCCTCCGTTGCTTCCGCCGCGGCCACCGCCCCCCCCCCCCCCCGCCGCGCGGCCACTGCCCCTTCCCGCCTCCGCCGTCGTTGCTGCTGCTACTGTCGCCGTTGCTGTCGCTGGAGGCGGGGAGGAGGGGAGCAGAGGCGGGGAGGGGGGGGAGCGGGGGCCGTTGGCCGCGGGGGAGGGGGAGTGAGAAGAAAGAGGAAGAAGACGAGGATATTTTGGTCCAAAATTTTTTTTTTACGAAAATCGTCCAAAGTGGAGGGTACTGTACATTTTTGCAAAACTGTGGGATGCACCTTGAATTAGGATAAATCAAGTGGGGGGTAGGGGGGGAGGGGGGGGGGGGGGGGGGGGGGGGGGGGGGTGTTAAGTCAAAATTTCTATTAAAAAAAAAAAATGAGACCTAGGTTTAGAAATTTTTTTATATCCATAAGTTTAAAGCATCACAATTTAATAAGGTAAACTATTATAATCAAAATCAAGAATTATACATTATCCTACTAATTTTGTACCATAGAGCAAGATATTTAGATATCTAAGTACTTTGCGCTAATAAAAAGATTTTAAAAATACGTTAATTGTATACAGTTATGCAAATGCATATACTAAAGGTAGGTAGTTGCAGCATTCTGTCACCAAATTTAAAGTGTCCTTAGTAGTTAAGTTGCCGGTCAGATGGTTCGAATGGTTCGACATTTGACTACATTATGCACTAGTTTAGTTTGGTTACCGTTTGAAATTGATTGTTGTCATTTTTTTTTTGTTGGCAACTTGACTCAAAATGAAAAATAAACTATGTTTGGTTTATGCTATTATTCGTTTTGGCCATACAAAAATGGTCGCAAATGACAAAAACCGATCCTCGGAGAGGCATTGTTTATCATTACAAATTGAACTTTTTTCATTTCAAATGTAAACCAAATTTGTCTTGTATTAAAATGTGTGTCACATGAACTTGAATCTAAACCTGAAAAGCATATAGGATTTGGGTCCAGATCATAACTGATCTGAACTGAAAAGATTTACAGGATTTGGATTCGGATCATACGTAAATACAATATAGTTTACATTTTTATAGAAGAAGAGACATGTTTAATACAACATCAGATGGAAATAACATATCCACTCCACGGTTCCTTCTCTGACCTTTAAAATATTTACCAATATTAAAGAGGGGCAAGATTTTGATGAATTGGAATTGTCCAAATATTTTATAAGTGGTTTTTTGCAACCTATTCAGAATTAATGCTCATAAACAGAAGTTAGTGTCGAAGGCAGCAATCAATTGGCTAATCTTTTTCCCTGCCAAACAACCCCCTTCCCCTAACCGAAAAATAAAATCCAAATTATAAAGAGGATCACAACATATTAGAGCATGTCCAACCCTACCGTGAGTTTAAAAAAAATGGTTGCCGGAAAGGAATGACAAGCTTCCTTTTTAAAAGTACCAATGCAAATGTAAAATAAAGTATAGAGTTGACATGGCAAGAACAATGTAAAATTTGTTGTCTAGAGACAATACAATTCACAATTATTTTATGTCCACATCATCAATTGTGAATAAAAAGTTTATAAAAAAAAGGTAGAAGAGTAGAAGTTTTCTTGAAAGTTGTAAAAAAATATTTTGTATCGTCTTCTCAAAACTTTTGTATTGGAGAAGATTTTTTAAATGTTGGGAAAGAAACGCGAAAACCTTTCCCCAAACCGGAGAGTACCTGCGAGAGGACCGAGCAATACAAACGCACGAACCCAAAAACAATCACACAAAAATAATCCACGCAGACACAGAGAATTTTTGACGTGGAAACCCTTGCGGAAAAAAACCACGGGACGATCGGAGTCCAACCCTGAGAAGCCTCCACTAATGGAATAGAAGAATTACACCCTCTACAAACTCCTCCCGATCCAAATCGGATCCCCACAACACTCAGAGATAAGAACAATGATTACAAGGCTACGAAGAGCGAGAACGACGAGTAGAGATTACCCGAACACGATCTCCTTCGAACAGCGACCTTCAATCCTCCGTCTTCTTCTCCGAAGTTGTAATGGCACTCTTGCCTCCTTCCTCTCTCAAACTTGTGTTGTCCAATGCGTTGCACTCATACGATAATGAATTAGGGTTGAGAAAACTCAACTTAACTCCCTAATCCCGCAACCAACCTGAACCGTTGGATTAGATCCAATGATGAAAACTCATCCTGAAATTCGCTTCAGCCCCCGACGACACAGAGTTCGGCCAGAACTCTGTGTAGGGCAAACAGAACCTCACGCCAACATTCTGGAATGGCCAGACCGAGTTCGGCCAGAACTCGGCCTGGGACCGAGTTCGGCCCGAACTCGGCAGACTTGGTCCAGAACCCCCTTTTGGGGCAGCAGCAGCAGCAGCAACTACTCCCGAGCTTCTCCGACATCGGACGGCGCTCGTCGCACTCCGGGGTCTTCTCCACATAGGTTGGGAACCCCTCCCACTCCAACAAATCTCCCCCTTCACAACTATGGGGAGGATGTCGTCATCCCGACGACATGCCTGCAGTACTCAAACTTCCCCCTTGGTAGAATCTTCGTGAACATATCAGCTCCGTTGTCATCTGTATGCACCTTCTCAAGCTCCGCGTCCTTCTTCTCAACCACATCCCGTATCCAATGATACCGGGTCTCGATGTGCTTGGACCGGCTATGAAACGTCTGATTCTTCACAAGGTGGATCGCACTCTGACTGTCGCAAAGCAAAGTATACTGCTCTTGCTTCAGTCCCATTTCCTGCAGCAGCTTCTTCATCCACAACAGCTCCTTACAAGCCTCCGTCGCCGCAATGTACTCTGCCTCTGTCGTCGACAAGACAACACACTTCTGCAACCGCGACTGCCACGATACTGCTCCTCCCGCAAACATCATCACGTAGCCCGAAGTCGATCGCCTCGTGTCTACATCTCCAGCCATATCAGCGTCGGTATACCCAACCAGCTTCGGCTCGTCACCACCAAAGGAAAGTCTCCAACCAGCAGTGCCCTGAAGATAACGTAGAATCCACTTGACCGCACTCTAATGTACCCTTCCAGGATTTGAAAGATACCTGCTAACCGTACCAACTGCATGAGCAATATCTGGCCTCGTACACACCATAGCATACATCAGGCTTCCCACAGCTGAGGCATATGGAACCCGCTCCATATCTTCCTTTTCGTCCTCGGTAGATGGACACTGTTCCTCAGTGAGCTTAAAGTGAGCCGCGAGGGGGGAACTCACTTTCTTCGACCCGTCCATCCCGAAACGCTGAAGTACCCGGTGAATGTACTTCTTTTGGGACAAGTGTAGCAGCTTGGACTCTCTCTCTCGGCTGATCTCCATCCCAAGAATAGTCTTCGCTGTGCCCAAATCCTTCATAGAGAAGGCCGCGCCCAGTTGGCGCTTCAACTCCGCTATCCTAGTGGCATTCCGACCCACTAATAGCATATCATCAATATAGAGCAACAAAATGATAAAATCATCATCGGCAAAATATCTCACAAATGCACAATGATCCGACGTCGTCCGTGCATAACCATGCTCCCCCATAAACGACTCGAACTTCCTGTACCACTGCCTCGGAGCCTGCTTCAGACCATACAAGCTCTTCCTCAACCGGCAGACCAAATGTGACTTGCCCTTCTCACAGAATCCCTCTGGCTGCTCCATGTACAACTCCTCCTCAAGATCACCGTGGAGGAATGCCGTCTTCACGTCCATCTGCTCGACCTCCAAGTCGAAACTGGCTGCTAATGCTAGCACCACCCGGATAGACGAATGCTTGACGACAGGCGAAAAGATCTCATCATAATCCACGCCTTTCCGCTGACCGTAGCCTTTGACTACCAGCCTCGCTTTGTATCGAGGGCGAGTAGCATCATCCGTCTGCTTCACTCTGAACACCCATCGATTCTTCAAAGCCTTCTTGCCCTTTGGCAACCGCACCAGATCATAAGTGGAATTGGTGTGCAAGGAACTCATCTCCTCCTGCATAGCCACCATCCACTCCTGCCTGTGTTCGTCTTCCATAGCCTCTGCGAAACTTTCGGGCTCCCTCCCGTCAGTCAATAGCACATACTCATCCGGTGAGTATCTCGTAGATGGTCGACGATCCCTGTTACTCATTCTCAGTGGAGCCACTGGTGCTGGCTGTATACCGACAGCCTCCGCCCCTTCAGGAACTACCTCTCCGGCATGCTCATCCTCCTGAGGGACACCCTGACCACCATCAGCAGGCTGATGATCAAGGTTGGAAGCAACTCCATGTACCGGCTCCCCCATAACTGGATCCTCTGCGATGTCCTCTGGAAATTGCTCAAAGCGAAATGACTCTAACTCAGGCAATTCCTCAGCCTCAGAAGGCGTCTCGGAATCCTGAGTGTTGGTCATGGTCTGATCCTCGACGAACACCACGTCCCTGCTTCTGTAGAGCTTTCCTTCCACTGGGTCGTAGAGTCTATAGCCAAACTCATCCCGACCATAGCCGACAAAGACGCATCGCCTCGTCTTTGGCTCAAGTTTGGTCCTCTCGTCCTTCGGTACATGCACGAAGGCTTTATAACCAAACGCCCGCAGGTGATTGTATGACGGCTCTTTGCCGTACCATACTTTGTCAGGCACATCACCCTGCAAAGGAGCACTAAGAGACAAATTAATAATATAAGCAGCTGTGAGAAGAGCCTCACCCCAATAACTGTCCGGCAAGTTTGCTTCTGACAGCAAACACCGCACCCTCTCCATCAGTGTCCTGTTCATGCGCTCCGCTACACCATTGAGCTGAGGTGTCTTTGGCGGAGTCTTCTGGTGTCGTATCCCTTGCTCTCTGCAATACGTATCAAAGGGACCGATGTATTCGCCGCCATTGTCGGACCGAACACACAATAACTTCTTGCCCGTCTCCCTTTCAACAGAGGCCTGAAACTCCTTGAAAGTAGGCAGCACCTGATCCTTGGTCTTTAAGGCATAGACCCAAACCTTTCTGGAACAGTCATCAATAAAAGTCACAAAGTAAGAAGCACCACCAAGAGATTTTACCTTCATAGGACCGCAGACATCCGAGTGAATCAACTCGAGCAACGCCGGCTTCCTCGAACTTGGGTGACTTTGGAAAGACATCCTATTTTGCTTCCCAGCTAAACAGTGCGTGCATTTCTCCAACTTTGTAGACTTGAGCCCCGGAATCACTTTCCTGTTCACCAAGTAGCTCATTCCCTTCTCGCTGATATGGCCGAGCCGCCTGTGCCACAACTCGGTAGACGCATCACTGACTGCGTTCACCTCCTGTGCCCCCTCTGTGCTCCCCTCCGTATAGTAGAGACCGGACTTCTTGCTTCCTCTGGCAATCACCATCGAACCTCTGGAAAGCTTTCACTGACTGTTCCCGAAGAGACTGAAGAATCCCTCGTCATCCAACCTTCAAACCGACACCAGGTTGAAACGGATATCAGGGACATGACGAACATCCTTGAGAACAAGAATCGCACCCGTCTTCGTTCTCAAATGCACATCTCCAACGACAACCGCCTTCGACACATCTCCGTTGCCCATCTTCAACACGTCGCAGTCGCCTGTCGTGTAAGTGGCAAACAGTGCCCTATTGTGAGATACATGTGCTGAAGCCCCTGAGTCCACCAGCCAAGAATTGTCATCGCAGGCGAGGTTAGTAATGACCTCATCACCTACGACGATCACATCGCCTCCATGCACCGAGGCCGTCGCTGTAGTGTTCTCTTCTTGCTTCCCCTTGTCGCCCTTCTTCTCTCTCTTCCAAGCGAAACAATTCCGCTTGATATGGCCCTTCTTACCGCAATGGTAACACTCTGAGTCCTCGTAACGACCCTTGGACTTCCCCCTGCTCTTGTCTCTGCCACCACCTGGACCCCTGCTTTTGCCCCTTCCGCGGCTCTCTGAAACAAGTGCCTCTGAGTGGTAGGATGTGGATGAAGTGCCCTGAGAACGTCTCCGCATCTCTTCATTCAACACCCCGCTCTTGGCAAACTCCAGACTGACCACGCCCTCTGGAGCAGAAGCGATCATAGATACTCGTACGGTCTCCCACGAGTCTGGCAATGTACACAGCAGCCACAGTCCCTGAACTTCGTCGTCGAACTTGACTCCCATAGAAGATAGCTGGTCAACCACGCCCTGGAAATCACTCAAGTGATCCGTAATAGACGCCCCATCTTTGTACCGCAGACCCATCATCGTCCGGATCAGGAACAACTTGTTTATCCCGGTCTTCTTCGCGTACAAAGATTCTAGCTTATCCCATAACGTCTTCGCGTGCTCAATATTGGCAACGCGGTTGTACACGTTCTCGTCAACGAACTGCCTGATGTATCCGCACACCTGTATATGCTCGAATTTTCAGTCCTCCTCGGATTTATCACTGGGCTTCTCGGATGCAAATACGGGCAGATGCAGCTTCTTGACGAACAGCAAATCCTTCATCTTGCTCCGCCAATAATGATAGTTTGTGCCGTTCAGATTCACCATGCGCACCGGCTTCGCGTCCATCTCTCCTCTCTGTTTCCTCTGTCAACTCCTGACACCCTTTGAACCCAAAGCTTTGATACCACTCTGTTGGGAAAAAAACGCGGAAACCTTTCCCCAAACCGGAGAGTACCTGCGAGATGACCGAGCAATACAAACGCACGAACCCAAAAACAATCACACAAAAACAATCCACGCAGACACAGAGAATTTTTGACGTGGAAACCCTTGCGGGAAAAACCACGGAATGATCGGAGTCCAACCCTGAGAAGCCTCCACTAATGGAATAGAAGAATTACACCCTCTACAAACTCCTCCCGATCCAAATCGGATCCCCACAACACTCAGAGATAAGAACAATGATTACAAGGCTACGAAGAGCGAGAACGACGAGTAGAGATTACCCGAACACGATCTCCTTCGAACAGCGACCTTCAATCCTCCGTCTTCTTCTCCGAAGTTGTAATGGCACTCTTGCCTCCTTCCTCTCTCAAACTTGTGTTGTCCAATGCGTTGCACTCATACGATAATGAATTAGGGTTGAGAAAACTCAACTTAACTCCCTAATCCCGCAACCAACCTGAACCGTTGGATTAGATCCAATGATGAAAACTCATCCTGAAATTCGCTTCAGCCCCCGACGACACAGAGTTCGGCCAGAACTCTGTGTGGGGCAAACAGAACCTCACGCCAACATTCTGGAATGGCCAGACCGAGTTCGGCCAGAACTCGGCCTGGGACCGAGTTCGGCCCGAACTCGACAGACTTGGTCCAGAACCTCCTTTTGGGGCAGCAGCAGCAGCAGCAACTACTCCCGAACTTCTCCGACATCGGACGGCGCTCGTCGCATTCCGGGGTCTTCTCCACATAGATTGGGAACCCCTCCCACTCCAACATTAAACTCATTGTCTTTTGTGAATATAATCTTGCCATATATAGAAGACATTGTCTTGTGTCTCTTGTCATCTGAGAATTACAACACAAAAATAAGACAATAGAGTTGAAGATGCTCTTAGCACACGAATTAAAACAAACAAGAAAGACTCGAGCCAAGATGTTATTTATTTGTATCTTAGCTATCTAAATAATATTGTACATTATTAGTGGCGTCCAACTTCTACCAGAAGTTTTAGCACAATTTCCAAACGGATAACCACCACTAACAAAAATCAGTCCCAGACTCCCACGACAAGTTTCCCTAACCAACTCTCACTCCAACTCTCACTACCGAAAGCAGCAATAGAGAGGCTTAAAACCATTCAAATGAATAATCTAGACCATAGTCTAGAAAAAAAAAAAAATAGTCTAGACCATATGTAAATTCTCACATAGTTAAAATAATAATAATTCTTTTAACTATCATAATATGTACATAATTTTTTTTTCTTCTAAAATCCTTCTAAATAACACAATATGTACAATCCTCGTGTACAAAAAAAACTTAATTATAACTTGATACTCTTAACTATACCAATTTTTTAACTTGATATCCTAAACTTTTTTTTGTAATAACTTGATACCCTAAATTTTTTTGGACAAAAATACCCTTGTCTTCACCACATCACCCCCCCCCCCCCCCCTCCTCTCCCGCGCCCCCCCTCCGGCCACCCCCGCCCCTCCACCCTCCTGCACCTCTACAGCCCCCCCCCCCCAACCCCTGTTGCCCTGGCCCTGGCCCGCCCCCCCACTGCCGATTGCACCCCCCCTCTCTTTGTGGTGCCGCCAACGCCAGTTGCGCGCGCAGCGGGAGAGGGGGACGGTGGTGCAGTCGGCATGGGGGGAGCGGAGGTGGGGCGGGACGATAACAATAGGGTGGTGGGAGTGGCCGGAGAAAGAGGGGGAGGGGGGGGGGGGGGAGGGGGGGGGGGAGGGGGGGTCAAAGGGCACGGGGATGGTCAAAGGGGGAGGGGGGAGGTGGGCGTGGTTTGCGGAGAGAAGGGTTGGGATGAGAAGGAAAGAGTATTTTTGTAAATTTTTGGGTATCTGATTAAAAATATTAAATAGTTGATGGTATCAATTTGTTGAATAAAATAGTGAAGGGTATCAAGTTATAATTAAGCCTACAAAAAATCATAATTCACTTTAGCTACCTAAACATATATTCAAAATCCTATAAACATATTTATAACAAATACAAATTAAAATATATTCAATATTTAAATCACATTTAAACTAACTACATGACATTATCTAAACATATATTCAAATTTCTAAATACATATCTATTACAAATTTTAATTAAAATATATTTAAACTATTTTAATATAATTTAAATTTTTATCTAATTTTTTAATAATACCAAAGAATTTTTTTTCTTTTTGGTTCGTGAACTTGACTAATATGGGCAATGGTAGCTGATGTGATTGGTATGGTATGTTTTTTTCCTTACTAGTAGACAAAGCTCAAATCAGAAACCATCAAAATATTTGGATTTGCGATGTTTATAAAGACACAAAATTATACTACACTAACTTGTTTTGGAGGATTTTTGAGCCAACAAAAAATCAGACTCAAAAAAATTATCAAGCAAGATTTTTTTTTTAAACACTTCGTAAACGGCTGACTCAAAAACCTCCCAAAACCGAAAAAAATACTATTGCGAAGCAGACCCTAACTGACAATTAGAAACAAATTGAAATTCCCAACGGGGCATACTGATTGCAAACCCTAAGAAAAACTGCCAAAAAATCCATCCACAAGAAAGCAGCAGGTAGGTGTTTCCGAAATTTCCAATTATTATTATCTGGAAATTGCTGAGAAGCCCAATTTCGGGGTGGGCTTTTATGAAATGCCCACCCGCTGGATTATTTTTATGAAATGCCCAGAATTAAGTTTTTCCACGTTAAATATTTCAAGATTCTCTCTAGTTGCTATGTATTTACAAAATTTGTCATTATCATAGTTCCAAAAATACCCTTTCGCGCAAATTTGGACATCTATATATAATTATGAATTCGCAATCTCAGATTTGGATTGAGAAATTCGTATTCTTCTTCTTCTTCACGAGAAATTTGAAATTAATTGATATAATCTTTATTAGAGATCGCAAAATCGTTCGTAGTTCACTGTGGTTTTCGTCAGTCGAACGTCGATCATCCTTCATCATCATCGATCATCATCATCATCATCATCATCTTCGTGGTTTCCGGCGATTAGGTCAATTGTGGATAGAAGATCTTCTTCTTTTCTTTTTATAGATCTTAAAACAAGGTGAGAGTTCAGATCTGTAGAAATTCATCCATCAGCTTGTATATCTCGAAATTTATGCTGAATTTGAATTTGTTATAAAGATTATTAACTTAGAAAATGTTAGTGAGATATTTAATCTTGTTATTTTGTGCGAATAGCATTCTCCGTTATATTTAAACGGAGAATGACAATTACTTCTTATAAAGATCATTATCCGTATGTTTTTATACGGAGAATGAACATTAACCATAAGTTACAGACAGATAATAATCATTCTCCGTTTTACTTTAGACGGAGAATGTCATTCTCCGTTTTACTTTAGACGGAGAATGTCATTATAAGTTGGTTCCAAACGGAGGATATTTATTCTCCGTTATTTTTAGACGGAGAATAATCATTATTAGACGATAATTTTATTGTTCTATTTGTGACCTCTTATGTTTTTATGTTATCAGGGGGGGGAAGATATGGAATCAAGTTGTTTAGTTAACATTTGTTTCAAGGGAGACATAGTTTCCTGCCGTGTCACACATGAAAATATCGTGGATTTTTTACAGAATAAAGTGTGCGATCGATGGACTTCTTTGGATCCACTTTCCTTCCGTTTCAGGTTTTTGCACTCTGATGGGACTGAACTGTATGTTGAAAGTGATTTTTGGCTTCGCTCATTGGTTGGTGGTTTTAACGGTACTCACGATGTGAGTTTTGATCTATATGTGGAGCAAATATACTCTCAATGTTCTTCATCAACATCTTTTCCTTGTCAAAGCTTTCACATGGGACCTTCGTCTTCCTCTTCTAGTTCTTTGAGTAGATGTTCTCCTAATGTAAAGGACAAACGAGTAGTACAATTTTATGAGGGCTCAACTGAGACAGTGAAGAAAAGGAAATCGGATATGTGGCCTGGATCAATTACTGGTGTTGGTCAGATTTTTCTAAATGGTGTTGAAGAAGTTAGGAATGCTGTTAGAAAGGTATGTTTTGAATCTCGTCATCCATTCCACATTTTGAAATCTGAGCCGGGGAGGTATACTGTTTGCTGCAAGAATTACAAGACACATGCTTGTTTGTAGAGCTTCCATGCTATATCTATTTCGAAAGATAATCAAATTTTTGAGGTGAAGAGGTATGTGGGAGAACATAATTGTGGAGCTGGCTATATGGATAAAGGTAATCTGGTTGTTCCAGCAAAGTTTGTGAAAAGTTTGGTTAGTGACATTGTTCGGATGCATCCTAAAAAGTCTGCAAAATCTGTTGTCGATGATTTCAAGGTCGATTACGGCTTATCTGTTACATATGGACAGGCATACCACGGAATTAGGCTGGTGCACCAGGAAATGTACGAAGATGATGTTAGATCTTACAGTGACTTGTGTTGGTATGTCAACAAGGTAAAGGAAACCAATAATGGTTCCGTTATCGACTTCCAGAAAGATGATTCATCAATGAGGTTTGAGCGGCTTTTTCTTTCATATGGGGCTTGCGTAGAAGGCTTTCAATATTGTCGTCCGATGCTATATTTGGATGCTACTTTCCTTACAGGTAGGTTTAGAGGATGTTTGATGTCTGCTACAGCGAAGAATGGTAACCAACAGTTCTACCCTATTGCATACGGTATAGTCTCAGGCGAAGATGGCGATAATTGGGAATGGTTCCTTAGAAATCTAAAGAATGTTGTTGGATGTAGTAGGCGTATTGTTTTTCTTTCGGATCAAGGCACCGGTCTAGTTTCTGAAGTCCCTAAAGTGTTTCCTAATGATTATCATAGCTATTGCTATTATCACATGAAGAATAACATACCGCTGAAAGAGAAAGGAAATGAAAGAGTGTATCCGCATGTACTTGAAGCTTGGAGGCAAGCAGTATATGCTCTAACTCCAGGTGTGTTAATGAGACAGATATATGCACATTTTCTATGCATTTACCATTAATTTAACAAGAAAAATGACCATTCTCCGCGTCAGAAATACGGAGAATAGTCATTCTCCGTGTGTTTTAACACGGAGAATGTCCATTCTCCGTCCTGCATAGAACGGAGAATAGCATTCTCCGTTAGCTTTTGAACGGAGAATGGTATTATCCGTCTTGCATAGAACGGAGAATGACTATTATCCTTATGAGAATGCACTTATTTTTAATAATTTTGTGAATTGACCTAATTCTTTATTAATTATTTGTTTTTCTGTATAAAGGTGGGTATAGACAAGCAATCAAGAAGATTTATGATCTGAATTGTGGTCATGTTATGAATTGGATGAATAAACAAAAACCTGAACACTGGTCAAACGCATTCTTCCCGGGATGTAGATACGGTGAGGTTGCTTCTAGTTGTGCAGAGTCATTCAATGCATGGATAAAGGCTGAGAAGAAATTGCCTATATCAGCAATTGTAAATGTCATCCGTGTGAAGATGATGAAGATGATTTCGGATCGCCACAAGGATGCAATTGGTTTGAATAGCAAATTGACTCCATACGCTGAGGATATGCTGAAGCAGCTTACAGATGATGGCATGTGTTATAGGGTATATCGGTCCGGTGATTTCGAATTTGAGGTGATCGCAGATACTTCCTCCCATATGGTGAATCTTCTTGATTGTCATTGTAGTTGTCGTAGATGGAAGGTATATGGATTCCCATGCAGCCATGCAATACAATGCATCAGAGTTGGTTCAGATAAATCTGTTTACGACTTTGTGGAGCAGTATTGGACATCAGATTATTACCGGAAGTTATATTCATGTGCTATTCGTCCAGTTCCAGATTGTGAAAAACAGTTTGAAAATATTCCCACTGATGTTGTTCTACCCCCTGTTCCGAAACGTGGTCCTGGACGACCAAAAGCGGACCGTTACAAGAGCAAATATGAGAACAAGGGAAAAGAGAAGAGAAAGATAAGGTGCCAGAATTGTTTTGAATTATGCAATCACAATCGCAGCACTTGTCCTCTGCCTCCACGTGCTGCTACGGTGGTCGAGGGGGCAGCGCCCCCTCGTTAATACATACACATATATTCCTTCTTTTATATAACTGGAAATTGTTTTTTGAATACATATCTTACATTTTTTGATATCAATGGTAATAGTTTGAACTCTGTGTATTTGATGTTTCACATATATATTAACAGCATAAGAACTTATTATCCTTTATACTCTCTGACTTTATAATGTATTGAATGACCATTCTCCGTGTGTTTTAACACGGAGAATAATCATTCTCCGTTTTAGATACACGGAGAATGGCCATTTTAAGGTCGAAATACACAGAAAGGGCATTCTCCGTTTCAAAATATACGGAGAATGATATTCTCCGTCTATTTTGACGCGGAGAATGACATTCTCCGTTTTATATACACGGAGAATGGTTATTTATAAGTCAAAATACAAAGATAATGTAATTGTCCGTGTATTTTAAGACGGAGAATGGCATTATCCGTCTATTTTGACACGGAGAATGACATTCTCCGTCTATTTTGACACGGACAATGTTCATTTCTAGGTCAAAAAACACAGAAAATGTCATACTCCGTGTATTTTAACACGGAGAATGCTCATTCTCTGTGTATTTGATATTTCACATATATATTGACAGCATAAGAACTTATTATCCTTTATACTCTCTGACTTTATAATGTATTGAATGACCATTCTCCGTGTGTTTTAACACGGAGAATAATTATTCTCCGTTTTAGAGACACGGAGAATGGCCATTTTAAGGTCGAAATACACAGAAAGGGCATTCTCCGTTTCAAAATATACGGAGAATGATATTCTCCGTCTATTTTGACGCTGAGAATGACATTCTCCGTTTTATATACACGGAGAATGGTTATTTATAAGTCAAAATACAAAGATAATGTAATTGTCCGTGTATTTTAAGACGGAGAATGGCATTATCCGTCTATTTTGACACGGAGAATGACATTCTCCGTCTATTTTGACACGGACAATGTTTATTTCTAGGTCAAAAAATACAGAAAATGTCATACTCCGTGTATTTTAACACGGAGAATGCTCATTCTCCGCGTTAGTAAGACGGAGAATGTTCATTCTCAGGACAAAATACACAGAAAATGCTATTCTCCGTGTGTTTTGACACGGAGAATGAGCATTCTCCGTATCATATTAAACGGAGAATGTCTATTTCTAGTTCCAAATACACAGAGAATGACATTATAGGTTTGCATTAACACAGATAATGACATTATAGGTTTGAATCAAACAACAGAACTTTAACAAAACAGATTTACATATATAGAACAATGTAAATTAGTCGAAAAATTGAATTTCATTACAAAGGACAACAAATACATTACAAAAGAAACCTGACAAACAGAATATATATAAGGAATTTGTTAGCCAATTTACATTGTCATTTTCTTTTATGGTACAAAAGGAACTGCACAGTCACTCTTAAGCAAAAGCTTAGCCAAATTTAACCTTCTCTTTACAATAATATCGTGAACTGTTTTGTTTGTTCTCTTTGGTAAATCAAATGGAGCTTTCGACAACTTTTCAATATAATATGCAACATACAGCAGGCAGCTGGGTGATAGTTGCTGTGGGCAATCTTTGCAAACCTTGAGCTCTGATGTTTCATATTCCTGGATTGCTGGGATTTTATTCCTCATCAATGCAATCTTATTTATTATAATTGGCTCGATTTTATTCTTCATGTATTTTGCATCCTCGATTCCCTTAGCGCCCGTGTTTTTCCGCAATGAGTTGTAGTGCGTCCAAACATAGGAGCTGAAGTTGAATGCCAGCAATGTATAGTGTTTATTATCCACACGGAAGAGTGGCACGAATAGCCATTCAATGTCATCCTCCAGCTCCATGATAAAATCTTCTATATCAGTTTTGAAATTGTACTTTGCTCCAGATGTTGGATTTTCTTCATCGACATACTGGACAGTACTCTGTTTTCCAGAAAAAAAAAAACAAAAAATAATATCATGAGTTAGTTTTTTACAACACTATTAGTAGTTGTACACATTAATATTTATTTTCAGTTTTGATTCTTACCAATGAATGGGGCATTATGATTGCAGACCATTTACATTGTGCACCCTGCGAGCTTGACTGAATGTTCTGCCTTAATTCGGCTTGAAATTCGTTCATAAGCTTTATTAAGTAGTTCATAACACTGGCTTCTATTTCATCCTCATTTAGTATGTCTTGAAAATCTTTAGCATTTAACAACATGCCGACATCATTGTTTCTTCTTCTTATTTTACAATTTTCTGTAGCATTTGGAATGTACATGTATACATTATCACTGCACATAAATTTAGTTTCGATTATGTTAATAATATAGGCTAATGATATAAATGCATAAAAAATAACTCCAATAGAGAATGATCATTCTCCGTTATGAATTGGACGGAGAATGTATATTCTCCGTTTTAAATGGGACAGAGAATGATCATTCTCCGTTATGAATTGGACGGAGAATGCCATTCTCCGTTTTAAATGGGACGGAGAATATCATTCTCCGTTATGGATGGACGGAGAATGTCATTCTCCGTTATGAATTGGACGGAGAATGTCATTCTCCGTTTTAAATGAGACGGAGAATGATCATTCTCCCTTGTGAATTGTACAGAAATTGATTCAAGTTTAGAATACTTACGTTGGAGACATCCTTCTTGGGTATACGATGCTCCTGTATAGTTGCTTCAGCTGATCGTCTGCAAGGTTCCAAAGTCTGAGCTTTGGACATTGCATCAGCATTTTTCCCTCTTTAACCAGCTTGGCTGTTTGAGGAGATTCTTCTTCAAGTTCTTCAAGAGCTGACATCTCCTTTTTATTGTCTACCTTCTCGGGACTGGAAGGAGCTTTTTTTTTCCCACCAGGAGCTACTTTCTTACTGGGACTGGAAGGAGCTTTTCTTTTCCGACCAGGAGCTGCCTTCTTACTTGTTGTAGCATCAGATGTTTTCTTCTTTTCCAATGTAGTAAAATCATCATCCGCTGCAGCATTTGATTGTTTTTTAGTCCCAGCAGGTTCTCTTGCTCTTGTGTAATGCTTTTGGGGAACTGCTTGAGTCTCCCCACTTTGCAATGCTTTAGCCATTGCTTCGAGGTTAACAATTGTATCATTCTTCTGTTTGATTTTGTCATTCAACGATGCAACTTCCTCTAGAAGTTTGTTGTTATCATTACTGAGCTTTTCATTCTCTTTTTTGAGATCCTCTGTCATTTTCACTGATATAAAAAACAAACAACAACAAGAGGTATGATGTCAATATTATATAATCTTCTTTTTAAAAACAATGAAAAATATTATTATCCGTTTACTTTAATCCGGAGAATGTCCATTCTCCGTGTCAAATTAAACGGAGAATGACCATTCTCTGTTAGACTTACAAGGAGAAAGGTCATTCTCTGGGTCAAAATAGACGGAGAATGTCATTCTCCGTGTCAAAATAGACGGAGAACGTCATTCTCCGCGTCAAAACAGACGGAGAATGACCATTCTCTGTTAGACTTACAAGGAGAAAGGTCATTCTCCGGGTCAAAATAGACGGAGAATGTCATTCTCCGTGTCAAAACAGACGGAGAACGTCATTCTCCGCGTCAAAACAGACGGAGAATGTCATTCTCCGCGTCAAAAAAGACGGAGAATGTCATTCTCCGTATTAAGCTAAACGGAGAATGGCCATTTCTATGTCAAAATACATAAAATGTCATTCTCCGTGTTAAAATACTAGCGGAGAATGTCATTCTCCGTATTAAAATACACGGAGAATGTCATTCTAAGTGTGTTTCAACACGGAGAATGGCATTTTCTAGGTCAAAACACACAGAAAACGTCATTCTCCGTGTACTTTGACACGGAGAATGGTCATTCTCCTTGTTAGATACAGATAATTACAGATTAAAATAGACAAAAAATAGAAAATTTTACCTTTTAGAAGTAGCTCTTCAACACGTTGACGAAGCTTCTCATTATCAGCAGAAAGCTCAGATTTCTGCTTTCTCAGGGAGTCTAGTTCCTGTTCCGACCCCTGTGCCTCCAGTTCTTCAACTCTCTTACGGAGTTTCTCATTATCATCAATAAGGAGCGATTTCTCGTTCCTTAAAGAGTCTAACTCCTTTTCCAAGCCATCAGTAACGAGCCCCACAGCACGTTGTTGGGCTACATCTGCCTCTAGTTGCTGGGCTCTTTCTTGGAGTTGCTCATTCCCAGCGATAAGCTGAGATTTCTCCTGCAAGACACGCAACATATCTACATTATCAGCTGTATTTGTTGCTGGTGCTTGGGCTTCATTTTGTTGTTCTTCTTGACCAACAAAATTATCTACATCTTCTATACAGTGCTGCTCTGCTGGGACTTCTACTTCTTCAACATTCAATGCAACAAGATCTTTGAATATCAAATCCGAATTCATTTGAGCACCTTGATATTCATTTTTGAGGAAGATCGAGATTCTATTCCCATCCCATGTATCGAATCTCGGAGATGCGATTGTTGGTTTGCACTTCCTCTCTATCAGTTGACTGTGCTCTGCAAACCAATACAAGAAGTATATCGTACAACCTTCAATATTCTTGTACAATATCTCAACATCACCATCTTCATCTTTTGTAACAGCCCTCTTTATGCTGTCCATGACGTACCCCAGAATTATCCGTGGCCAACAGATGCTTTTTATAACATCTGTGCTCTCCACCAGAGCGAAGAACTTGTACGGCAAGTTCGACCCACCCATTCTGGTGAAGAATGCTGTTTGGCACAAGTTGAATACTATTAACTTGGCCAATTCATCAGGACTTGCATTTCTGTCCCCCAACAGCTCTAAGATCCTTTTCTTAACTTCTGCGTTTGATACTTCAGCATTTTTTCCCTTGGAATTTGTCAGCAGTCTTTTGAAGTGTTGTGTACACATGCTGAATGAGTCTGCTGGTGGGGGGGGGTCTTCTGTTTTTCAGTGATGATCTTTAAATACTTCTTATCAACTTCATTGTCATCATTCATTGGCAGACCGAAAATGGTTGCCATCTCATCAGCAGTTGGTGCTACCTTGACACTGCTGTTCAATTGGAAATATCCAATGCCATCTTCTTCCAAATAAGTCCCCATCAAGTTCTCCAGACCTTGTGTGACTTTAGATAGTTCTGTCTTTTTCACCTTGGATCTGTAGAATACATCTACGAAATTGTAGAATCCAACATTCTTCAAGCTTTCAACAACTGCTTCAGGCAAATGGCCAAACTTTTCCTTCACCTCATCCATAAGAGAGAGTATTGGGGTGAATGTTGCACGGAAAAGTCTTTCTTCTTTGTTCCTGACAGTTTTTTTTCCTAAAAAAACAACAATTAGGTTTACGTCAACATTCTTCTTTATTATAATAAGGAGAAAGCCATTCTCCGTTTTATATGAGACGGAGAATGTAATTCTCCGTGTCAAAATAGACGGAGAATGACATTCTCCGTTTTGTATTAACACGGAGAATGCCATTCTCCGTGTCAAAAAAGACGAAGAATGTCATTCTCCGTTTTGTATTAAAACGGAGAATGGCGTTCTCCGTTTTGTATTAACACGGGGAATGATCATCTCTAGGTCAACATACAAGGGAAAATGGCATTCTCCGCGTGTTTTAAAACGGAGAATAACATTCTCCGTGTCAGTAAGACGGAGAATGTTCACTCTCTAGGTCAAAATACAAAGAGAATGGCATTCTCCGTCTATTTTGACCCGGAGAATGTTTATTTCTCTAGGTTAATGCGAGGGAGAATGCCATTCTCCGTCTATTTTGACCCGGAGAATGACATTCTCCGCGTCAGTAAGACGGAGAATGTTCATTCTATAGGTCAAAAACACAGAAAATGCCATTCTCCGTTTTGTATTAACACGGAGAATGCTCGTTCTTTTGGTCAAAATACAAGGGAGGACGCCATTCTCCCTTGTATTTTAAAACGGAGAATGCCATTCTCCGCGTCAGTAAGACGGAAAATGACATTCTCTAGGTCAAAATACAAGGAGAATGGCATTCTCCGTCTATTTTGAAACGGAGAATGATATTCTCCGTCTCATATTAGACGGAGAATGCTCGTTCTTTAGATCAAAATACAAGAGAACGTCATTCTCCGTGTCAAAATAGATGGAGAATGTCATTCTCCTTGTATTTTGACACGGATAATGGTTTTCTCTGTGTCAAAATAGACGGAGAATGGCGTTCTCCGTTTTGTATTAACACGGGGAATGATCATCTCTAGGTCAACATACAAGGGAAAATGGCATTCTCCGCGTGTTTTAAAACGGAGAATGACATTCTCCGTGTCAGTAAGACGGAGAATGCTCATTCTCTAGGTCAAAATACAAAGAGAATGGCATTCTCCGTCTATTTTGACCCGGAGAATGTTCATTTCTCTAGGTTAATGCGAGGGAGAATGTCATTCTCCGCGTCAGTAAGACGGAGAATGTTCATTCTATAGGTCAAAAACACAGAAAATGCCATTCTCCGTTTTGTATTAACACGGAGAATGCTCGTTCTCCGTTTTAAAATAGACGGATAATGGCATTTCTAGTTCAAATGACACAGAAAGGGCATCCTCCGTGTATTTTATAGACGGAGAATGATCATTTTCATTTGCCGCGTCAATATAAACGGAGAATGAACAAGACTCAAAGTTTTACCTTTTTTCTTCCCTTCTTCTTGATCTTCTTCTTCTCCCCCTGCTACTTCTTGTTCTTGTTGTTCTCCTGCTTCTTGTTCTTCTACTGCTTCTTGCACTTCTTTTTCTTTTGGAGCATTTCGTCTACGAGCAACCTTACTCAAAGTTTTACCTTTTTTCTTCCCTTCTTCTTGATCTTCTTCTTCTCCCCCTGCTACTTCTTGTTCTTGTTGTTCTCCTGCTTCTTGCACTTCTTTTTCTTTTGGAGCATTTCGTCTACGAGCAACCTTCTTAAATTTCTTCCCTCCTTTCTCTTGTTTTCCAACAACTACTTCTTCTCCTTCTTCTCTAACTCGGTCTACATCCATTGCTGATGATTGCGACATTGTGATGGAGATTCGCTGGCGATTTCTTGTAAGAAATTTCTAAGATTTTTGGAGGAGATGACCTAAAATCGCAAGCGAACAGAGTATGGAAGATGAGGGAGCGATAGAAACACTTTTTTGAAGAGTCTCTTGGTTTTGTATCTTCTGGAATCGAACCGTTTTTCTGAAGAGTTGCTGGGTTTGTTGATATTCTTAATAAATTAGAAGGGCAAAAGGGTCATGCCGTGCCCTTTTATATATTTTTAAGTTAATGCTGGGCACGCGATGAAAGTTCATTTTGGGGTGGGTTTTTCATAAACTTTTTAAATTTTTGGGCATTTCATAAATTTTCCCTACTATTATTATTATTATTATTATTATTATTATTATTTTGAGAAACTCAATTATAAGCCAAGTAGATCTCAAGTTGTACTAGAACCACATGAAAGCAATTTTTTGCATGGCTAAAAATTAAGAACTATTTTGGAGGTTTGTAATTAAGAATTACATGTTTGCTGTTCACACTCAAAAGACTCCCAGTGACTGAAAATATGGAAGCTAATAAATACAATTAAAGAAAAGAAGAGAAAGGGTGGTGCAATCCTTCTTCCACAATGAGATTGATTTATATGAAGGTTTGTAATTAAGAATTACATGTTTGCTGTTCACACTCAAAGACTCCCAGTGATTCAAAATCTGGAAGCTAATAAATAACTAAGAGGCCAATAACAATTACACTTTAATGGAGCAGTAAATAGAAAGAAAATAAAATCAATGAGACGTCTCGAAAATTGTGCCGCCGGCTCATATGATGTATATGTTTCCTCGATTGTGATGGTGGAAAGAAAATGCTGCCAAACAGAAAACAAAAGAAGAAAGAAATGGACATAGATATTAGTCCAATAACCCTAAATTAAAATAAAAATACAAAATAAAATACAAAATAACAAGGGGTTGAAGGGTTGGAGTGAATCTTATGAGGATATACAATGCAAATTTATAGTGGATCATACATTTGAGTCAGGAATCTACTAAACTTTTTTTAGAATACACGGGTTGCAGCTTTGTAAGAAATGATGACGTTATGCAGATCTTAACTGAATGACTACAGCAGAAACATCCCCAAAATATAAAGTATTCAGTATATTGCATGAAACTTTGACGAGAGAATTGCTAAAGTTCGTGGAAAGAAAACATACCAATTGGTATTCAACTGTAGCAGAAACATGGATGAAATGAATAAGGTTCAAGGTCTCGTTGGTTCATACTAGAGGTTTAACATTCACCATCCTTGAGCATCCAGCCATCCTTATTAATGCACAAGCCATTCACAACCTGTAACATGAGAAAGAAATTCATACAAACACAATGCTCAAAGTTAGTCACAAGAGAAATGCTAGGTCAAAATGCAGGTATCACGCCAAAATTTGCACCAAAAAAGATGCTAGTTTCAACCAAGATAGCTTAGGTAGTATAAACCTTCCCTTGTCTTCAGAGAGGCATGATGGCTAATTTGAAAACTAAATAGCTAGCATTTCCCTAATTTACAAGTTGCTATCATAAACTATTTAGCAAGTTGCTACCCTAAACTAGTATAATTAACTGAATACCCTAAACTTTTCCCCAATGCCGAGAAGGTACGTAAGAGAGATGAAAATAGGAAAGGTATCATGGTTAACGACATAAGGTAGCAAATTGCAAATGGGGAAAGTTCAAGGTATTTACTTGCTAATTATAATAGTTCAGGGTAGCAACTTCCAAATTGGGGAAGTTCAGGGTACTTAGTTGCAAATTTTTCGAGCTCCAGCACTCTCTGCACTTCTCTTTCCCACGTGTCCTTGTTTTGTTTTTTCACCTTTTTGGCTTTTCCACCTTTGGTTTTTCTAAGGCTTTTGATTCTAATTTTAGAATAGTTTAATCATTTTGGTTTTCCCCATTTGTTTCTTTGCTGACTTTAAAATGTAATTTATTTTAATCGTTCTTTTGGAGCAATGTTTTTCTTTTACTTATATTTTTTGCTGAGTTTTCACGTATGACATTGTTGTTTGTTAAGATTTTGATACTATGTTATTTGTTAAATTGCTCAATCTATAAGGTTGTTGCTCCTAACTTGAATAGATAATGTTGTTCGGTGGTATGGACATGTGCAACGCACATCAAAAGATGCGGATGAGCCATAATATAGTAGTTAGTGGCGCCACTAGGACTAGAGGTAGGCCTAGAGTTACAGAAGAATGTGGTCTTTGTTAGCGTTAAATTGAAGATGGCTCTTAACAGAAACGAGTGGAAGAACAGGATTCAAACAGCCAACTCCAAAATTTTAGGATAAAGGCATTGTTGTGGTGTTGTTAATTATCGAAGATATTACATTGTTTAACTAATGAATGTATAACAGAAGACAATTTGATTTTCTGAATGTTAGCTGCTAATTGAGAGAGCAAGGTTCAAGTAACAAATCATCATTCTCAAACATTACTGTCACCCCAATGTAGTCTGCTAGTAGTGTCCTTTAGTAGGGTTCAGAAGATGATGTTAGTGTACTTTTTTTGTAACAGGGATGATTGGATCTAACCATTGTGCTCTGGTTATTTACTTTCTTTTAGCAACTAATCCCTTTTATGTATGTTACGAAAACATACTATAAATCTATAGTAGCTGCCAATGATGTAACATATTCATATAGCACTTCACAACTTTCATCAATTTCTTCTAAATATTGCCTATAAAATCATTGGCTTACGCAAATCTAGTGATAATTATGACCTCAACATTAAACATCAATAACTATAGTCATAGTTTAAAGGATTGACATAATTACCTACATAGATATAGATCAAAATCTGAAACTCAAATCAGGTATCAAACTGCCAAAGGTGATCAAAATCAAACTCAGAGAAGCAAAACTGAGTCCTTAAACCTTAGTTAAGAGGTACAGGTGACGGATCTGACATAAGACTAGATTCAGCAGTTGTGAACAACGGGAAAAACAAAAGAGAATCATGAAAGAAGTCAGTTGAAAATATGGGAGGTAGAAAAGGTTTGTTGCAGACTTGCACTGGAATTTAATCTAGGTAGTAGAAAATTCACGCGGCTCATTTCATTATGAATTGAGCATGCGTGTGTCCTACATGCAATAGGACCTAGAAATCCGCAATTGCGTACTTTAACTAGAACGGTGTAATATTTTTTGTACAGATTACTAAAACTTACATTACAAATAAGACAAGAAATGAGAATCACATCAACCACCCGTTCTCCTACCATGTAATAGTGAAATAAACTGAACCGATACCCTCAATACTTTTTTGTTGAAAATAAAAATAAAAGTACATCGAGTGTTGAGCATCCAAATACTATTTATGTCCAATTTTACGTTTAAACTCAAAAGGTTGAGTTTAAACTCCAATCCAAATGCATATATCATACATTTACACTATTTTCTAGATATGTTATGTTGAGGTTTAGCTTGATATCTAGGATCCATAAAATTATTGTCCATTTTGTTCTTAGTCCAAGATTTTTTATTTTCTAAATTTAATAGGTGAATACATAGCACTGAGTTAGCGTATAGTTTAAACTTGGTGGGTAAGTAGCTTACTTGCATCAGTCAATCCTCATTAAGATATTAGATGCATGCAGATGGTCACCCACGAACTATAAGCAAAACACAAAACAATATGGGTACAACAATGCAAAAGGAAAGAAGTGGAAAAGAAGAATAGGAAAGTGGAGAGAAATCATGCTAAGTTCCTTGTGTTATCGTACTCCCTTACGGGTTATGTTCCTGATATTTAGGGCTGAACCTTCCACATACATCTAATCATACACATGCAGGATGGTCACCCACAAACTATAAGCAAAACACAAAACAATATGGGTACAAAATTGCAAAAGGAAAGAAGTGGAAAAGAAGAATAGGAAAGTGGAGAAAAATCATGCTGTGTTCCTTGTGTTTTTGTACTATCTTACGGGTTTATGTTCCT
Source organism: Iris pallida (assembly GCA_029216955.1). Taxonomy (NCBI): domain Eukaryota; kingdom Viridiplantae; phylum Streptophyta; class Magnoliopsida; order Asparagales; family Iridaceae; genus Iris; species Iris pallida. The sequence continues at coordinate 14,199,234 of JANAVB010004600.1, forward strand.
GTTATTTAGGGCTGAACCTTCCACATACATCTATCTAATCATACCTTAGTATTAGGGCTTTGTGTCTGTAGCAAAGCTAGACCTGTCTATTGTAACCAAACCGATAAAACGAATGTGCATGTGTAACCAGTTGTCGTCTACATCCCAGATAGACCAAATGTTACAGTGGATAAAACTTACACCAACTTATATAAGAATCACAATAAACTGGTGATATCCACAAATTTAAATTCATACAACACATGCGCCTGTATAAGCAAATCAGCATGTGAGTTAAATCACTATTAAAAATCTTACTAACCTGCTTATATTCATCAGCAGAAAAGTTTCTATTTAATGAACTCCGTACAGCTGCCACTATTTGATTGTTTCTCAACTTTGCATTAGGTTTATTTTCCATGAAAAGTTTGATGATCACAGTTCTGCTCAAGAGAAATTCATGTAAGTAGAGAAATATGTGAAGTTTAAAGCCAAACAATAATTATATTTTATATAACCTCAGCGCATGAAGATCTGGATTTCCTGCAGACTTCGAGACATATACACCATGAACATTCTCTGTTATTTGACCTAGAACAGAAATCAGCTCAGGTGGAGGATCAATGCCCCTTCCCTGCAACGCTTGTTTAATAGAACCTAAGCTGCAATATGCATTAGAAATGCTTCATATCAGCAGTGTTCGCAAATCTCAAGAAAAGTTCAAAACTTGGTGAATGAATGAAAATGTTCAGCAATTCACTTCTAAAATATACCCATGCAGCTAAGTGGATAAAATGGCTTATTCTGATGGAAAATAAAACAACCAGGGTGAAGAAAGCACTTAAGTAATGCATCACAATGTCAACTTCGAAGTAAATAAGAATGTTGAATGAGCATGATTCTAGCAGGATTAATAAGCCATGACTAAATCCAGATGTGTCACTACCAAACCTAGATACAATGAGAACTTAGAAGTTCAAGAAGTGTAACCAGTTGAATCGGAAGATGTATCTGAAGGTTGTAAAATATACTCATGCAGCTAAGTGGATAAAATGGCTTATTCTGATGGAAAATAAAACAACCAGGGGGAAAGAAAGCACTTAACTTAAATAATGCATCACAATGTCAACTTCAAAGTAAATAAGAATGTTGAATGAGCATGATTCTAGCAGGGTGAATAAGTCATGACTAAATCCAGATTTGTCACTGCCAAACCTAGATACAATGAGAATGTAGAAGTTCAAGAAGTGTAACTAGTTGAATCAGAAGATGTATCTGAAGGTTGTCAGTTTCCGCTAACTTGTCATGTCATGACTATGAGGGAAAAAAAACTACAATCAAGCATGTTTACAAGTTTTGTAGTCACTACATGACAATCATTCCTTCATAACTTTAGATTAAAAATGACAAATGTACAAGAAGAAAATAAAAGTTTTCATTATTGCAATTAAACCATTCTTAGTTTTACATTTATAGCATCCATGTGAAAAGGGAAGTCCTATTGCTCCTCACCTTCTTACTAAATTGTACATTGTCCCCTAATCCCCTAGCAAAACAATACAAGCATAGTGATGCAAGACAAAACAAATATTGAGGTTATAAAGTAAATTGAGTTCTTTTATTTTCGGAAAGAAATCTAGATCGCCTTGTTAGTTATTTCCCGTTAGCATTCCATTTGTATGTCTATTTTTCAGATTATAAGGACCAGCCAACTCATGTCGACCTGGGTTCCGAACCCAGGATTTCTCTTTCCAATACCAAAGGTCTCAACCATTGGGCTGCCCCTTTTTAGGTGCACATTTTTTATTTGGAAGTTTAATTAGGATAGGGTAAAAGTAACTTAAGACGGAGTGAAATCCTTATTTCTTCTGAACAGGATTCATAAAGACCATATCCAAGGGCAGTCCGTTGCCCCAGCCCAAATAGTTATTTATGTTTCTTCTTTTATTACTTATCTATTAATTTAAAGTTCATATTTACAACTTTTAAAATATAAAATTTGGAAATGCATGAAGCTTGAACTTCACTATGTTAATAGGTCTGGAGTTCACTACACCCTGCAACTATTTCAGACAAACATATATTGATTTAGTAAGTCATGAAAAGAGATCCTAGTGGGCACTACACAGGCCATGGACCTCAGTGTTGTTGGATCATATAGAGTATTAAAAGAATTCCCTTCTAGATTATCTTAGGACAATTATCATCTATACTTTTAAAGTAGCACAAAAGAAATAAAATAAATAGGAAGGGATAAAACTACAATCTACAATTAAATTTATTACATGACAATATGACATACTGGCAAAATAGTCCTAAAAGCTTCAAAATTCATCTATAGTACTCTTTTAAATAATAACAAATGTTGGACTAATGAAATTTCAGGATTGTCTTTATCTCAAGTCTAAAGTAACATTTAGTGAATTCATGTACTAAGTACGTATAAATCTTCTAGACATGTGGACATATAGGCTGAAAGTTATAAGTGAAACCAAGTTTGGCAGTATCTTGATCGTATCGTATTGGTCTTGGCATGTCCTCTTTTTTTCCGGTGAATTCAGTAAAGAAAAAATCAAAGCAAAAGAGAGAAGTATGACAAAACAATATCGAGAATGATTTTATATTCATAATGTGGATAAAATTCCTTATCAACACACCATAATCATTACCATTTGTCAAAGTTGTATACTATAAAAACGTTAATACACCTTAGTATTATAAGTTCAAGTAAACAAACAACAATATCTATTGCCAGTGAACAATTCAACAATGTTGAATATAAACCCATTCAAAACTAGCAGGAAACAACAAATAACATATAAGATTATGCCTAAGGGGATTTAGTCAACGTGCATTTTATAATATAATTCTGATGTGTATTTCAAAATCCAAATCATTGTCATTCTAACAGGATTTTGCAATCTTGTGAATGCCATTTGGATTATGAAATCTTGTTCCGATTGGATTTTTGAAATTCCTTTTGGTTCTGGTTATCTCATATTTTAGACTATTCTAAAACCTCGGACATGAGATGACCGATCATATTTGGGTGATATACATTTGCCAAACTTAAATAAAATTACTAGTGACGCAACTAGAAAATCCATTCAAAATCATAATATTTGGTTATTGTAATAATTGGTTATTTTAAACTATTCTATGGGGATTGAAGATGCTATTTTTTAGAAAGATAAAAGAGAGAGACTAACATGTTTTCACTGAATACATCACATCAAAAGATTCAAAACATACCCATTCCCCAAAACAATGAATAAGAACACAGAGGTGATATTAGTAGAGAAAATAAGAATTTAATATCCACAGAGATGACAACAGTATAAGTGGACAATAAAAACCATTATAAATTGCTCTCTTCCTACCACGGCTTTCACCTTCGACTAGAAAAAAAATGTAATATGGGACCTTAGGTAGGAGAGGGCCTCAAACATCTCGACTACAACGACCCTACATCCCTTCTCTTTCTTCTCAGAGCAGTGTATATGTATGGTCCCTGTTGAATCTCATGTCGGGAAGGAGGGTCTGAATCTATTTGGGATAGCCCGAACATTATTTACCAAACTTTTGTGGGGAGGAGGACGAGAGGTTTGGGGGCTTCCAAGATGAGAGACGGGATTCATATTGTCATACTCTTTTCCAAGGAAGAGATGAGAATTGTACATACATACTAAAATGAAAATAGGATGTGAAAGATTTTTAGGATCCTAATATAATGTTATTTATGGTCCAATGAATAAGTTACAAAGATTTGATAGGTTCTCAAAATCCAAATTCTGTCATTTCCACTAATCATAAATTTCAAATCCTACACAATTTCAAATTCAATCATTTGAATTGGGAAAATGCATATTGACTTAACCCCTCTCCGACCCAAGTATGTGGGCCAGCCTTAGTCCATTACGGCCAGCGCACACTCCTTGTACCGCCTCACGCCACTTGAACGAAAATACAAGCACATGCACCCCTCTACCAACTCCAGGACAAAACGAATCATCTGTCTTCCCCTGCCGAGTGTCAGAGGGGCTAGGCATGTACAATCAATTTGACCTCTACCACAGCTGCTCAGATGTACGAATATGCAAGGAGGCTCCGCTGGCGAGGCTCCCGATCCGGACCCTATATATATATATATATATATATATATATATATATATATATATATATATATATATATATATAAACTGATATATGTCTTAATTATGTTCTTTGCATTAAGTCAATCAATTCTTGAGGTTTACATCTAAAATTGACTCATTGATGATAGTAACAACTTAAATATCATGGCTTTCTCCTTTACGTCCCTTTGATGCCACCTCAATGCTTTCCCAATCTTCCATAGAGGAAGAACTCATCTCATCTCCACAAACTCTCACGTCTGTGCATTCTCTTCTTGTACTTCTTAGATATCCTCGTGAACTACTTTTATCTAATATTCGCTTTTTCAGTCTCCCTGTGGGCAACTTGAACCTCTATTCTTCTTAATCTTTTTCTTTGTACTTATAAACGTCAACAAATTTCAATTTATTCTTGTCTGAACATTAAGAACCTTTTCCACAAGAATGTCATCAATTTTGTGCTAAACTTTTTGTTCAACTTTAGCTTGATCATATTTTTCTCCTGTTGCTTGTAAGTTCTTAGAAAGTTGACATGGACAAAACTCGAATTTGCATAAGTACTAGGTAGTCACTACAATAATTTTCAGTAGACAATGAGAAAGTCATCTTCCTATCCACTTCAAAAGAATTTCTTTGTAGTTGTTAAGTATTAGTATTATTACCTAATATCTCAATAAGTGTTGACCTATATGTAACATGCTATATATATATATATATATATATATATATATATATATGAGTCCAAACACCCTAACCCTAACCCTCCCTAACCGTCTCCCCCCTTTCTCCCTCTCAAACCCTAACCCTAGCCCCCCCCCCTCTCCTCTCCCTTTCTCCCTCCGCTGCTGCCATTGTCGGACGCCGCACAGATCTCAATGAGGTGAGGACTCAATGAGGGAAGGACTCAACGCCAACAACTATATGTTATGGCATACCTAGCTTACTTCGTCCGGATGCAGATTCTGTACGGTCTAAGATTATTGCTGGGACTGAGGTTCCAACTATGATGGAAGCCTACTTTCATGTCATACGGATAGCGAAAGTAGTTGGACTGATACGAGCAATACACCTGCTGATCGATCTACCTTGGGAGCTGTTCGGGGTAGATTCCAAAGGGTCGCGGTAGTAGACGATGTGGCCAAAATGGTGGCCATGATGGTGGACGAGGTAACGGCGATCGTGATGGAGGACGAACGCTCGCGCATATGCATTAGCCAACCAACACAGTTTCAGTAACAGTGTCTTTAGGCTCCTACCGCCAACGCTGCATCAGATGCTCATGACGAAGAGTGATATGTGATGATGACTTTAGAAATCTATGCATATTTCGCTAAATTTCTAGCTCAGTGGAATGGTAGAGCCTCTACATATGGATCCACAACCAGACACTCAGCGACGTGTGTGGTAAAATCGAAGCAATGGGTGATAGATTCGGTGTGTCTCATCACATGACAAGCGATGCAGATATTTTGTATGATTATGAATATGTGGATCGTATGACAGATATTATTGTTGCAAATTGTACTTTTCTAAAACTTCGTAGAAAATGAGGTACACGTCTCTCCCAACTTGCCACTTCAGTTTTACACACACCTGGAAACTCTTTCAATTTATTATCCATTAATCGTATTACTCGTGACTTACACTGCTCAATAACATTTTTTTCTAATTGTTGTTTTTTTAAGACCTGAAGACTAGAAAGACATTGGTAGGGGACATGTGGTTGGAGGCTTTTACATGTTTGAATTTAGTTCGTCTATTGCCTGTACCGGCGTGTCCCTCAACCTATTTGAGTTGCACTGTCGGCTAGGTCACCCATCTACCCAAGCTCTCCAAAAAATGTATCCATCACTAGATCTTCGAGTTCAGTTTAATTGTGAGTCATGTAGCTTAGCTAAACATCATCATATATCTTATTCAGTGAGTTGCAAAAAAGTTGTTTTAGTTCCTTTTGAGTTAGTACATTCTGGGGTCCATGCCCTATCGAGTCTATGTTGGGGTTCAAATATTTCGTTTTCTTTGTTAATGACTACTCGCGAGTCAATTTTGTCTACTTAATGAAAAATCGTTTTGAATTATTTGATATTTGCTATGTTGTACTGGGCGCTAGGCGAGGCGACAGGCCACCCGCCTCGCCTAGGCGCGCCTAGACGTTGCCTAGGCGCCCGCCCAGGATCCGCAGTTCTTGAATCAAAAAAAAATTCATTTATGTATACAACAAATATGTAGTATATATAATAAGCAATAAACATTAACCAATAAGCATAAAAGTAATATAAGAAGCAAAAGATATGAAATAACCAATGTTCAACATAAGTAAAGATATTAAGCATAATTGGGCGGCCCTAGGCGACCTTAGGCGGGTCTTTTTTTCCCCTGGGCGACCCTAGGCAGACGCCTAGGCGCGCTTAGGCGAGCGTCACCTCACCCAGGGAAAATTTTCCCGGGTCGAGGCAAGTCCTCTCCAACCTGCACGCCTAGGCGTCGGCTGTGACAACATAGGATATCTGGTATACCTTTTATACTTAAATAAAAACTCAATTTAAGGTCCCTATTAAGTGTCTTCGGAGCGACAATGGTCGCGATTATGTATCTCGACAGTTCACTTTCCATTTTTCCAGATATGGAATTATCCACTAAACTTCATGTTCCTACACACCACAGCAAAATAGTGTGACAGAACGTAAGAACTGTCACCTCTTAGAAACAACTCGAGCACTCATGTTTAATGCCCGTACTCCTAGGAAATTCTGGTCGAATGTTGCTCTCACGGCTTGTTATCCGATCAATCGTATGCCATTTGTTGTCTTCAATAACATTACTCCTTTTTCTAGGTTTTATTCCAATATCATTCCATTTTCTCTACCTCTCAAAAGTTTTGGGTGCTTGTGCTATGTTTGTGATACTCGCACTACCCTTTCTAAATTGGATCCGAATGCACTCAAGTGTATTTTCCTTGGGTATCCTAAGGAGCAGAAAGGGTATTGTTATTTTTTCGACTTTAAGGAGGTATATCATATCTCGGGATGTCACCTTTGTCGAGACTGAGTTTTCTCTATCCTCTCTAGTTAAAGAATCTGTCCCCAAAGTTTTCCAGATAAGAATTTTCTTTTGTATCCGATTCAAATACAACGGCCACCGGTAGGGGTGCCCTCCCGTATCGAGCGAGTCTCACCGTCCCACGGTCCACGAATACCAGTCCCGTCAAATTCGAATTTACCAGACATACCTTCTCCCGTATAACCAGTGTCGTCATCAGAATCCTCCTCCGGCTCCACAGCCTAATCTACCGACTCGCCTACTTTGTGCATGCCTTAACCATCATTGTACGTTGACAACTACAAAATGCTCGCGAATCACACTCAGTCTTTGGTGGCTACTATTGATGGAATTCAGATCCCACAATCTGCTGAGGAGAGACTCCAACATCCTGGTTAGTGTGCTGCTATGGAAGAGGAGATGCGGACTCTACGAGAGAACCGTACAAAGGACTTGGTGGATTTGCCTTCTGATAAAAAGGCAGTATGTTGCAAATGAGTGTTCACTATCAAGATGAAATCAGATGGCATCCTTGATCGCCTAAAGGCTCTTCTTGTGGCAAAAGGATATTCTCAGACTTGTGACACGAATTATTTTGAGACATTCTCTCCGGTTGCTAGAATAACCTCTGTGTGATTGCTCCTATCATTAATTGTCCGATATGATTGACCCTTACTTCAGTTTGATGTGAAGAATGTATTTCTCCATAGAGACGTTGAAGTATAAGTGTATGTGGTACAACCTCCTGGATTCGTTCCATAGAGACCTTGAAGTATAAGTGTATGTGGTGCTTCGTTGCCAGGAAGGATAAAGTGTGTCATCTGCGAAAGACACTCTACGGCCTCACACAATCACCTCGTGTTTGGTTTGGTCAATTTACACATGTAGTTACCCAGTTTGGCATGCGTCAATCGATGAAGGATCATCCAGTATTTTATCGATGGACCTCAGCTGGATAGATACTACTTGGTGTCTATATTGATGACATCGTGATTACGAGGGATGACAGTCAAGGTATTGCCGAGCTGAAAAGTTTATGGACAAGCAATTTCAGACCAAAGATATGGAAGCATTGAAGTACTTCTTGGGCATCGAAGTCACACAGAGTAAGCAAGAGATTATAATATCTCAAAGGAAGTATATTCTTGACATACTAACTGAAGCAGGGATAATGTAGATTAAGGGAGCAACCTCACCCATGGATCCAGAGGTAAAGTTACTTCCCGATGAGGGGATACGGGTAACCAATCCTGATTAATATCGTCAGCCGGTTGGAGAACTCAATTACTTGGCAGTTAGGACTCTTCCGAACATTTCTTTTGTTGTAAGTGTAGTGAGTAGATTTATGTCTTCTCTACGAGTTCCGCATTGGCAGGCTGTTCTCAGGATCTTGCGCTATCTAGCTCAGAATTCGAAAAAAAATTCGTATGGAGAATCTTGGACATACTCGTCTTGAGTATTTTACTGATGCTGACTGGAGTACTAGTCTTACAAATCGACAGTCTACATCCGGCTATTCAATATTTATTGGAGAGAATTTAGTGCTGCCATGGAAGAGCAAAAAATAGAGTGTGGTCTCACGATCGAGTTTAGAAGCGAAATACCAAACCATTGCTCATGACACAGTAGAGTGTTATAATTGCAACATCTTCTAAAGGAGCTGGAAGAAGAAGCAGGATTGGAAGCAGCATATATGTGGTGTGATAACCAGTCAGCCATCAACATTGCTATGTATCTCGTATTTCATGAACGGACGAAACACATTGAAATCGACATCCACTTCGTCCGTAATGAATACAAAAAACGGGTGATAATATTTCATCATGTGAGAACCAAGAGATAAGATAGCAGATATCTTTATGAAGTCTCTTTTAGGCCATCGTATTCGGTTTCTTTGTAACAAGTTGGACATGATTGACATCAATGCTCCAGCTTGAGGGAGGGTGTTAAGTATTAGTATTACTACGTAATATCTCAATGAGTGTAGACATATATGTAATATGCCTATTGCTATATATGAGTCCAAACCCTCTCTTGAGGTATTAAAGGTTTTATTATTTTCTTCAGTAGTAATGGTCACAAAAAGAGATCAAAACAGTGAAGAACTTTTTTTTCAGCATATCATGTAAGTTGATAAAAGCCCTCCTTGCTGCTTCTTCCATGACAAACAGGCAAAACCTTCTCTCTTTATGTATTCCTTTAAATGAAAAAAATAGTTCTAGACCGAACAACTAATTTACGATTCCTTCTTAGTGAAATCAGCATAGAAAGAAGAATATCTTCAAACTTCAGGATTTATCACCAAGCAATCTGTCAAGTGACCAAAATTTCGAGTGCGGCTCTTATTGTATCCATAACCAGAAGATGCTACCTTCAACATTGTACTTGGACATAAGAACAAAGCTAATAAAGGAGCAATACCACTTGATGCGGAATGAAATATGCGGTAACAGATTTGAGTCCACATTTTTCACGTTAAGGGGTAAACCACGGAATCCACCCAGTAACCTAGGATCCACAATACTCTAACAGCTAGAACCCACCAAAAACGAGTATAAACTCAAACAAAAATAACAATATTGATATTCGAATCAATAATGGATCTCATACAGATCCACAGACAACCTATTATACAATCTCCAAAAGATAACAACAAGAAGCCTTTTATCCCAAACTGTTGGCGTTGGCTACCATCTCCAAAGGACTCCTGTTCCTACAAGCAATAGAATTCCATCTAGAAAACTTCAAACAATTAAAATTACTAACTCCTAAATTAACTCAAAGTTTACTGCTAGATTTTGATGCAGTCTTAAATCTAGATATCAAGCCCAAAACAACACATTTTCTCCACAAAACATTGAGAAGTTCTATAGATATTGTTCCATTGTAGCCGAATTCCCAAAGTAGAATTCTATGCTAAAGTTATGTCTGAATCATCAAAAGTGTAGGTTAGATCCAATGTGCTTCAACTTGGCTCTGAAACATTTTTAATATCAGGAAAGTGGCTCTCCAAGAGCCAGAACACCAACAACTGGGTCATTAGAGAAATGAGGGTTATCCTAGAGAGAAAGAGATGGAGGAGACTCCATATGCTATTTTCTAATTGCCACCAGTACAACACAACAATGAAAGGAAGAAAAATAAGTGTAAGGAAAGAATTGGTTAGTGACTCGGTAAGCATAGTTGAGTTCTTCTAAAGATAGACTATGGTTTCGGGTCTCAAAATCATGACTAGAGGGTGCAGGTCACTAAAAGGGAGAAATGGCATCTGAAATAGCAATTTTGATTATTGTATCTTAACATTATTTAGCTTAGGTTGAAACTTCAGCAAGTGTAACATATTCAGCAGTTCCATGCAGATCCCAAAATCAAGCATAAGTTTGAGTTTGTGATGCATTTTCTGCATATGGACCTGCTTTGTGATGATCTCACTAGATTAGCGACCTTCACACCATTTGAGTGTGATATACTAAGACAAGTCATGGTGATAGTGAGTTCATTAAATAAGAATCCTCCTTGAATGTTCATTTCTGCAACAAGCTGTCATGATTCTGTGGCTCGTTATAAGAGATGTTTGGAAATATTTAATTAGCACTAATCAAGTGACGGTTAAGGCATTAAACTTCATGAGTATATGTAAATTTAGATAACCAGAAGAGGACCTGAAAAGATAAGGATACAAGTTACGATATGCATTACCTCCTGACACTATGCAAGCGGAAAACCTCTAAAAGAACCTTGACAAGCTCTTCTTGAGAACTAGAAGGCACGGTCATTCCTGTGGAGCTTGCCATCATATTTATATCCTTCTTGTGACCAGGATCCGCTATCGCTGAACTGGTGACCTTCTTGACCAATTTTGGGTTAAGACCATTCATCAGAAAATCCACGGCCTGTTTCTCCATCATGTTTCTGAAAGATCCACGAAAAGATTCAAGGAGCTCCTGTTCGCGACTTGACCAAGCACATTCTTGCTCCTTTACAGCGTGTGGATAAGCCTTTATAAATGACAAGTCTGTAGCCTCTCTGAATTTCAAGTCACTAAAAAGAGGCCTTTGAAAAGCCAATTGGCTCAGATAATGTCTGACAACAGGAGGAATCGGTGATTTCCTTTTGTCGTAGCGAATCGTCTTGTTCTTACTAAACAAAAAAATGATGTAGTCTCTCACAAGAGCTTCGAAACCTTTACATATTAAAGAACTTTTAGAAACCCACAATCCTTGCACTAAATATGCATAGAGCGGAAGGATCCTGAGAAGATCATCTTTGATTGAAATGGTAGGATCTAGATGTAAAAGAGCAGCAAACCGATTTACTTGACGTCCCTGGATTTGAAAAGAAAATAAACATAAGAATACAAAGCATAGCATCAAGTAACTAAAGGTCAAACAGATGACATTTGGTAAAAGGAATTGAACCATAAACCTCATAAGTAAATAATGTGATCCAGAAAAAAAAAAATACAAACTCGGACGTAAATTCCGATTACTATACATGTGTACAATATTTTACATATTAGCAAGAATTTTCATTATATGGACTGTTGAGCAGGAGTGCACCTCTGAAAGCCACTTTATTAGGCGTTCTTCCAATGACAATGAAATCACGTCCCTGTACCATTAACAAAAAAAAAAAGAATAAAAATCTCCAGGTACATCAAAAGCATGTTAAGCATTCTTTTTTTAAGAATTTAGTTTCCTAATATGATACATTCAAAGGGTCACAGAAAAGTAGAAAAGGATGAGGACTGAAAAGGACGTATGAGGTAAGAAGTTTCAACCATTACTTGGCACCCATGAGCATTCCATGAGAAATAATCACTTAACCAACACTTTTCAAGATAAAAAAAGCTTAAGGTAACTAGAGAAAACAATGCGCTAACATTTCAGAAAAAGTATACACCATAAAAGAAGATAGCTTGAAACAATGTAATAATTTAATAAGCTGAATTCATGCCCATGTTCTTCAACTGCGGTTCATACTTGAAAATTTAGGGATCACTGATGATATCGTTTTTGCTCAAAATGATGTGGACATTCTGATGAAAAAAGTTAACTATTTCATACTTCTGCAGTGAAAGATTCTCTAGAAGCTATATACATTCAGCATTGAAGTATGAGAGGGAGAGAGAGATTCAGTTTGTGTCAGGAGACTACATTGAAATGATTTTTAAAATGACTGGTCAGAAAGTGTAGTTCCATATAATGGAAAGGCTAGATGTAAAGGTTTCCAGATGCCTTGATTTTTAGCTAACTAGATTAAAGCTTGAGTTATCAGCAAAACTCGAGTCAAAATTGATACGGTTGTGAGGTGTGTCTAGGTGCTCCAATATTTAAAGTGGACCAAGTCATATGTTCTGGTGTATCAAGCTGACAAGCAACTTGTTGGTTACTCAGTACCAGTTATCAGTTGTGTTGACGTATGAAAGTCTATTTGTTTCAAGGCCACAAATATAAAGAGGCGGCTCTCCTTAATTGAAAATGTGTGATCAGATGTATGACAAAGAAGAAAGTAAAGGGAAGGAGTGAAGCAAAACACTCGGAGTTTAAAGGAAGCAATGAAACGACCATCACAAAGAGAACGCCTTCATAGGATTTCCAGTTCACCTAAGGCCCTACAGACATCCAAATAAGCAAAAAAGATGTCATAGGAGTGTTGGTCAATTAAATGCTTGAAAAATGAAATAATTAAGCCCAACTCCGGTGCATATCCTTCTCGAAAAAACCCAGCTAGAAATGGAAAAGGTGAGTGAAGAAGGTGTGCTGGTTTTTTTTTTTTTTTGGAGGGGGGGAGGGGGGTTGGTTCTTGATCCAAATACCATCAAGGATACATTCCACTCGTGACAATTGTCGAATGAACTTCATGCTGCCTTATACTTCATTAGGCTGGATAGCACATCTAGTTATGACCAAGGGAGGATGTTCTTAGGAAACTCAATGTCATGTCCCGATTCCGAAGGATCGAATCGTCACTTGGTGTGATGTCGTACAAGTCTAAGTTGCGCTTGTACAAGACACAAACTTGCACATTAACAAAATAGATTGAATAGATAATGAAGCAGCAGAACCATCAAGCAGAAAATCAAGTAACAACAATGCGCTTTCATATCTCCAGCTTCCAAAGAATGAGGCTCTTCTACCGCCTCAGAAAGTCCAACAAAACATCTAACACCTATGGAGGCAGGGGTCAGTACACTGAAAAATGCACGGGTGAACGGCAAAAACTATACTCAACTGAAAGCAGCCACTAAGTAATCATGTGAGAAAATATTTCTTTTAACGATGGTCTTTCTATCTTTTACCTACTTCCATTTCATGCCAATACAAATCAAGGATCATATTTCATTTTGAAAACTTAATCAAAAGTTGTATTTTTTTTTTCTTTCATTCATTCAATAATAGAGACAATTGCATACACAACATCCATTCCTTTCTACTTTCATCAAACGCAACATTTATCTTTAACCATATATATTCTTAGGGAAACGATAGCAACATCTCATTTAAACCAAATTCATTTCTAAGAGCAATTCACAATAAAAACATAAAACGATAGAAACATTACTTATGCAGTGAATTTTATCCAGAGTCAATTGTCCATCCGTGCAACAAAACAAGGCTTAGAACAATTTGCATATATATAATTTCATGTCCATTTCTGCATCAAATTGTTAGACTTGCAATAATGTTATCCCTAGTATGCGACCTACCTACATGATGGTCCATAGGTCACTTTCTATGATTAGAAGTTGGGACGTACAAATCCAGCTCTCTAATAGACATGACACTCTCCTGGTCACAAGGACGTACAAGTCTCAGGATGTCTCATTCTCTACGAGGCCGATATGATCCTGGTGCCCGGCAATCGATCGAGAGACTATACCTTGTGCACAAGTTATCCATGTCCAATGCATGATATGCAACTTCTATCAAATAAAACAATGTGATGCAAAGTTAAATGACAATCAAAACATTTTTTTAATCTCTCACAATCAAACATTTTTTTTAATCTCTCTTTTCAAACCATAAAGTCGTAGCTCTGATCTTCCTTTCTTTCATTCTTACGACCAAGCTATGTTCTTCCTTTCTTTCTTACACAAACACATTATATTTATAATAGTACAACACTTTCATGTAACAATTATGTCTCATAAAGCAATTTCAAGTCTATAATTTCTATTCTTTTTATGCATCAACAAATATAACTCTTTCAATTCTATCAACAGTCTACATAACTCAAGCATGAAAATTCTTCTCTTTTATAGCTACGATAAAGGAGTCTATGAAATCTTTCTTTCTTTAACAAGCAGAACAACTATTCTTTTCTTTGTATTCATAGTCTTATCTTAAACATGCAATCATTCTTTATGGGTTCTTTATTAATCGTGAAAGAATGAGAAAACGAAGTCTTGCCCACACACCTATGATGAAACGTATTCTTGTCCCAACAAGAGAGCTTTTACTGAAAGCTTTCCTCTTACTTGAGCTAGCAAACCGACATCAATTTTCGTATAATGCCACCGCTAGGAGCGGAGTATTACACTTAAAGAACAAAATTATATAACTCATGAATGCTATGACAAATATTTGGTCATACCTTTGTGGAGCTAATTGCTCCTTGGTTGTATGACCTTAAACTACTTATGTCTAACGACCTCCCAACTGGCAGCCTAGGTTTTAAGGAATGACCCACATGCACATGTTTACCTTGGAAATAATTTGGCACCAACATAGATGGATGACGTCCAGTTGACAGCCAGTCATAAAATCTGTTATAGAGCTTTCTTATGCTACATACCCGAACCATTCTAAGGGAGAAGGCTTGGATGATGATGACCTTGGTCAAGTGTCTAACGGCTCCTATGCATACAATGGTGTTTACTTATAAGCTGGCAGAAAGCATGAAGGAGTTAAATTCTGTAATATTCTCATTGATATGTATACAATCATATCTGCAATTGCTGTAGGAACCAGTGGAACTCTCAGTCACTCCATTGTTCTTCTCTCTATTCTCATCCTACAACCACAATATCTGATACAATGTGCACTCAGTCACTCCATTATTCTTCTCTCTAATCTCATTCCTACAACAACAAAATCCGATACATGTGCACATTCTTAAAGTAGAACATTTCTATAGTCTTCATGAACCATTGTTGTATATAATAACAGAGCACATCACGTACCTTAATCTTCGGATTTTAGACATTCAATGCATTCAACATATTACTAAGGACTTTTGTAAACTCAACTTTATATTTAATCAAATTTACATACTTACCCGTTACCACTCTTCTAAGGCTATTGTCAAATGTATCCTGGTGATTTATATTTTATCTGCTTGTATGCCTTTTCCCAATCACTAATAATGAAAATCCAATTTTTACAAATATCAATGACCCATGTTGTCTTTCTTATGATGGAATCCACATTTATTGCTATAACTTATCAAATCACATGTGATTATTTAAGAAAATCCTGAATCTAAATCAATGAAACAATATTCATAATCTTGAGGAAAGGTTCCATCATCAAAATCCAAAAGATACTTTTCATTACTAAAAACTTATTATTATGTTTTCGAGTATCTACTTTCATTAGTTTGTGGCCAAAAAAGTTAAAACATAAGGGCATTCAGATAAATAGCCTTTAGAAAAGGGTAAATATGCAAAAAAAAAAAAAAAATACTAGAAGATAAGGTTTATATTCTTAAATCATTATTTTCCCTAGTGTGATCTTTCAAGTATATTTGTATAAATATAAAGTGAATATATATATATATATATATATATATATATATATATATATATATATATATATATATATATGATTAATATGTTAATCTAATTCAGCCTGAAACAAAGTAGCATTTCCAACTAAACTTGGGTTCATTATTAGGTTTGAAGTATTGATCTCGGGCCCTTCTTATGTATCGATTTCGGCAGTTTTGGTATCGGTTTTGGCCTATACTTAAAACCATCTGTAGGGCCTCTTGCGAACTGGCTTCATTACCTGAAGTCGAATCTTATGCCCAAAGAAAGAAAGATCATACAAAATTCAGAAAACAAATTAATTAATAAATTTCAAATCGATCAACTTGATATGCCTTCTAGCATGTCTCATCTTGTTGCCATGAAATCATAAAGTTGAGCAGCCAATACCTGTGCATCATGAGATACAGCTACATAAAGAGGACACTAATCACCCGAAAAACACACAGGATAACAGTATCCAACAAAGAAAAAGGAATGGAATTCCAGAGACTAAAGGATAATGACAATATAAAGTCAATAGAAGGAAAACGTAATTATGTAGCTTGCAAGTGAGTTATTTGACTTCCTCCTCGTTATCAATTGTCATTTTACATCACTTGCATATTCCCTGCATTCAGAGTTCAATGTATCTGGACAATCTATTCTTCTCTCTCTCTCTCTCTCTCTCTCTCTCTCTCTCTCTCTCTCTCTCTCTCTCAAACACACACATGTTGGAGCATATACATCATGCATGCCTAGTTTGTTAGACGTCTAACGTCGAGGATTTTTGCTTCCAGTATGGTTTGTCGGACAAGATGGCCACTTAAATGTGCTTCATTTACTTATGAATCACTAGTTACTCTGCAACGTGAATAGCAGACTGAATGTACTTCTATTCTTTGTGACATTTTCACTGCAGAACTAAAATAAGAAACTGCAAATCCCATTTATCACATTCCAAGACTTCTCCAAGCAGAAAGGGTCAGCTACGGAGATTGAGAAAACTTCACAAGTAATTGGGAAGTTTCTACAACCAGTTAAGCGAAAATCAACCCAATGTGCTAGTGCCAAATAACTAAACAAGATAGTTGGAAGCAAGAGAAGTCTTGCGATGAAATCCAAAGGCCAATTGGCTAGTAGGTTGACATACATTTTTGTTTATGCAGTTTAAGCACATGCAAACAATGAGAATCATCTAAGTTTCTGTAGAGTAGTTACAACAAAAATAATTAATATCATACATCAAAAGACATTTAGTGGATTTATTGGACAGACTAACTAAATTCAAAATTAAGATAATAGAATAATTTCACAAATAGAATATAAGAGACCAACATGTATTCTTAATCTGTCAGTGACACCAAACTAGTAAAGTAATTGACATCCCTAAAGAAAAATGAACAAAACTATTAGGAAATGCAACACTTATAACCATAACATGAGAAAGTGATGTTAAGAACAAGCTCATTTACCAATCTTGCTGCTCTGCTAACTGCTAAGCACTCTATATAGGAACTTATGGACTGAAATCAAAGTTAAGGGATATACCTTATTGGAATGCCTATAGACCTCTTGTTGTCAGTTGATGTCCCAGGGCACAAGGAAGTTGCATAATCAGAACTTCAGAAAATAAAACAGAAAGCCAAGTCAAAGCTTTGGAGAAAACTACTTGTACAACAAAGAATGGTTATGTGGATTTTGAGACAGTGTGCCTCGAACAACACAGACTGAAACAAAACGAAGAAGCTTACTTTTTCACTACAAATTTTACATGATTATTTTTCTCTCGCATCATTTGTTTCTGGTAACTTCTTGATAAAGAACTTTCAATTGGATGGTACTTCAGTGGAACCCATGGCTGCATTTTGTAGTAAAATATGAGATTTTACATTTTTTTAAAATATAAAGTAGACCTCAACTCATCATTTATTATTAGTTTTTCCACCACTAATAAAACTGGATAGCATATAAAACCAAAACTTATACTAGGAAATCAAAATTAATGAAATTTAATAAAGCAAACCAATGGAGCAAAAGATAACATAAGATTCGATTGTAACCATAAATGAAAGGTCCGACTTTGGTCTTCATGGCTCAAAAGCTAATTGCAGGTTTTGGAATTATAGAAGTAGAAAGCTCAACATGACCATCAATTGCCACATGCATTGTTGAAGAGACATCTCAAGTATTTATGAAAAGGTCGGATAGATATTCTGAATGATGAATCTTCCTCCTTGAAGAGCTGGAGGGGATGGTATTCTTTCCGAACCAATGCTAAGAGCTAAACATGAGAGTGCCAAATTGTGGAAAATGGATTTGCCCTGATACCCAGATGGTTCTTTCATTTCACTTGAGAATCATTTTTTATCACAAAAGGTGTCCTGGTCCCACAAGGCTCATCTAATGCAAGATCTTCCGGAAGAATATTTTCATGATGACTTCAAATCTCAAGTTTATACTAATTAGAGACTGCAAATAACAGTAGTTTTCTTGTAGACAACTACTACCCTTTGTTGTCAGTAGCTTACAATATACGATATGTATCTTACGATAGTGTACAATACAACCCATGAACAATATGAGAGGAATTTATCTTACAATACACTTAATGTATCATACAATATGATATGTATCACCCAATAAAGTGTACCGTCTGATACGGGAATTACTAGGTCAAACCTGAATTTAAACGGGTTAAATCAGACTATTCAGTGGTGCAGAGTAATGTTCTTATAACCCGTCGCTTTTAAACCTTGACCTGAATATCCATATAAACATTTACAAGTTTTTGTTTTAAATAACCTTCTCTTAAAAGAGACTCTTTGGACGAGTTTCCTTTTCGATGTCCTTCATCAAACTTTCAGGATCTATAACAACATCTAACATCTTCATGGATGACAGACTTCAAAGACTTGGGTAAGTGTTCTTCTCTTGAAAAGGAAAGGTAATATTTCTCCTTCTTAAGATTTCTTGAACCTTCTCTATATTTCTTTTAGGTTTTTCTTATAGGGTGTTTCTTTTCATTTTTTTTGGACTTTTAAAGTCAATTAATGTAGCCAAACTAGAATATCATGTTTTTGAATATGGCTAATCAATTAAGTTTACCATAATGACATCACTAATATTCATGTAATCACTATCATGTTACTACTTAAACTTAGCATTGTCCTAAATGTTCTATATCATATTGTTATGCTTGTATCATATTGATTTGTTTGTCTAGCATGTACTTGTAGACATGTTGTAAGCATGATCAAACAAGATCAAACCAGGATATATGCAATAGAGAATTATTGATGGGCCAAAGACGGCGTTATACAAGAAGATTTCTAGATCTGTTTATCTTTGGACGACTGCCGTCAAGTGAAAAAGGCGTCTTTAAGTCTGCTCAAATATTTGAAGAAAAGCGTCATCAAAGGGCTCTTGGTTTTCCTATTTTATCAATGTAATTTTTCATATTTATTGAGTCTAGAAATACGATGTAAACTGCATCGTACTGGCAAATAGGCTATCCAAGAAACGTTTTCAAAATACCCTTTCATTTTGAAAACAAGCCCACTTACAAAAGTCCAAACTACTTCCTAACTGCTTGATCTTTTCAAAAAGTCCAAAACCAATTTGCAAAAACCCTGACAGAACTCCAACAGAACTCGGCCAGAGTTCGGCCAGAATTCGGTCGGAGTTCGGTTAGTGGACGTTGGATTTTGAACTTGGTCCTCCTGCAGTTACGGATCTTACCGAGATTTTTTCATAGAATTCTGCCCGAATTCTGTCTTTGAAAAAACTATAAATAGAGAAGGATTTCGATCATTTCAACACACCAATTCACTTTCATATCTCTTCTCTATAAGCCTACTACTTCTTCCAAAGTATTCTGAGCTATTCATTTTCAAATCTCAAGCCAGTTACAATCCTCTAGTCGATTTGCCAGTGCGATACGGTCTAGAAGTTTCAGAGTGATTGTAATCAGAGGCTTGATTGAAGAAAGATACTTCACAATTGAAGTTTGTCGAGTACTTCGGATCAAAGCTCGCGTTGTAGAAGTTGCAAGAACTTCGGATGAAAACTTGTGGTATTTTCCATAGTGGATTCACCTGGAAGCTAGAGTTCTTCCGACTGGACTAGTCCTCACAAGAGGGAAACCAGTATACATCCTTGTGTTTGCGTTTGCTCTCTACTCTCTACTTTTCATTTACATATCTGTGATATATATATATTATGTGATCTTGTTACTAACATTTTTAAATAGTTAATTTCCGCTGCCTACTCTATTCACTCTCCTCTAGAGTATTGCGCTTTACAACTCGTTCCTACAATCGCTCCTACATTCGTCACCTTTTGAATCTTAACTATCGATCAATAATTTACATAAGGTAGTAGTTAGAGTCATGTTGAGTGTAATCCTCTGTTTGCAACAATATAAATTGCAACCGACTCCCAACAAGATTTTTCAAAAAAGTTCTTCCAAAAATCTTCATAGACACTACAAAAAATAGGAAATGGTAAAATTTTACTTCTAATACTTCCTCACAATGATCACCATTTTAAATATCTACAAAAAATGATATGCATATTAACATTTTTTTCTAATGAACCTAAAAATAGAACTCGTTCATCTATGTCATAGTTATTAAAGGCGCATCGCGGCGGAAAGGATGTTTAAGACCGAAGAGCGAGACGTGAGGCAAAAGAGTGAGCCTCATGAAGGTGAAGCACACTTATAGATCATGTGTAACCAATATAATTTGTATGCATATGTGCACTAAATTATTGACGATTTATTGTTTACCTTTTACACAATACTATAACTCGCCCATTTTTTATTTTGGGTTCATGGTGAACAATAGGCAATAGAGTACTAATACTCTAATAGTAGTACCTAGAATCTGAATTAAATGGAAACTGGAATTGAAGTACTTAGGTCAGTAAAAATTAGAATAAAAGTAACACGTAATGTAGAATATGTATGAGGTGCGCCTCAAATGGGCTTGAATCTTGCCGAGAGCAGTAAGAGGTATGGGCCTCGTGAAGGGAGCCTGGCTCCACCTACATTGAGGCATTAAGGGATGGCTCACATGAGCCTCAAGCCTGAGGCACGCCCCAGGCGCACTTTTCGCAACTATAACCTTTTCAGACATCTATTCTAGTCCAAGTACAATATTTCTTGGAAGTATAAGAAATGCAGCACTCCTCTCATTGAGGAAACAAACGTGCAATGAAAGGAAATCATGTGGTCCCAACCACTTTAAGAATGCACGACATCTATAATTTATTTCCCTAAATTCTCTGATTAGCTCAAGGTGCAGTCATAAAATATATCAAAATTACTGCATTAGGCAATGTTAATAATCATATCATATTAATTAACTAATATAGTCGTTTACATGTATTTAAAGCCGGATTAAACAAGATGTTTCTATGACAACTCAACGGTGAAAGGAAAGGATTTTTGCAATAAGAGAATACTTAAGACAAGGTATTGTTTCCAAATGTGATTAGCCGTTTTAAAGAAGTATGACGTAGAATAACTGAAATAATTATATTGAACAACAGAAACAGCAAAAAGAGGAAGGATAGAATAGTAAAAATGAAAAATTCATCCAACAACAAATGTCTCTAACCTCAACATCATCAAAGCCTTCACTTGAATTCTCTAGTGCTGGCTTTCCCTGCTGAGAAAAAACCATGGAGCATTAAACTATTAACAATGTGTCCATATTGAAACTTACAAATATTTAAAAATGGGAAGGTCAAATACATCTAAAAACAGTACCTTGCACTCAATTTAAAAGCTTCTTTGATCAATATTGCTAGTTCCAAGATGGCAATATTACAGAAAGATGTTGTTCATCATATAACTGAGTGGAATTTTTAAGGCTCTTAAAGAGTTTCCTCGGCATATGTTGTACAAAGGTTGACCTGTAGTTTAGGCTATTGTAATCTCTCTTTTGATTTCTTCCATTGGTATTAAGACATCGAATCTTTACTATCATGAGCTAGTATTTGCGTACTCATCATATGTTTCATGTAGGCTGAACCATATCTTTTAATGAACTTGGCTGGTTGAGTACTTGATCTTGGGTCACAGGCTATATATATATATATATATATATATATATATATATATATATATATATATATAACTGAGTCATTTTTTGTATTTTTTTTTAATCTTTCTAAAAACCACAAGATTCGCAAGTTGTGAATTTTAGTAGAGGAAGCTAAACAGAATTCAGCATCTTTATGAAAGTAAATAAGTTAATCTACTTAGAAATGAATCCACATGGAAGAGAAAACAATCAAACAAAGACAAAAAATTTAACCATAGATATTATAGGGTACAACAACTACATTAGCCCCCAAACATGTATAGACTACCACAAAAAAGAAATCAAGCTCCACAATGAATCCTACTCCTATTCTGGTAATGCAAAACCCACAACTACTCAACTATTCTACTAATACTCCAACTACATGAATGACCAACAACATGAAGCATATTCTAACAAAATATGCCAATTTTATCATACATCAGCCCCCTCCAACACAGAAAGTTCTGTTCTGGTAAGCTCTAACTTGCTACAAACAAAAGGTTTCATGAGAACTTAATACTGCATACAATCATAAGTCACTTTCGCGTACAAAGCATTCCAAAGAAACATAAAATAAAGATCTCAATAACGTATTAACACATGCTAGTTTGATCACAATGCACAAAAGTATTCATAGAACACCCCAAGAACAGATCGTCATACTTAATTATTCGACTACTGAATATATAGGTTTGATGAGCTCCGCAATTTTCCAAGTTCCTTCTTTTGTATCCATGTGTTCGTCTTTGATATCTCGTCACCAACAAAAAAAACATAAATCTGAAATTTTTAGGGTTGCTTACATGAATATATTTTTTTCCATTTGTTCCCCGTTAAGGGTCATCTATCTAAGACTGGCAAGTATTCCTTCTTGTTAAGTGTTATATTAGAACTATTAGTTAGTGGACTTTAGTCCCACATTGCTTAGAACAACAGAAGGGACTAGCCTCTCCTATATATATGTATCTCTCAATCTCAATAATATCATCCTATTTTCCAACTCTAGCCGCCATCCACCCCTCTCCTCACCGCCACCCCTCATCTCCCACCCGTCCGCACCCCCCAGCCTGCCCGCACCCCCCCCCACGCCCGCATCCCCCTCCCCGACATTCCCCCTCCTTTCCACGCTGCTGCTACTGCTGCTTTTCTTCATCCCCCCTCCCCCCCCCCTTTTTTCTTTCACATGGTTTCAACCCTAACCATATTAGTTAGTGGACTTTAGTCCCACATTGCTTAGAACAACAGGAGAAGGGACTAGCCTCTCCTATATATATGTATCTCTCAATCTCAATAATATCATCCTATTTTCCAACTCTAGCCGCCATCCACCCTCTCCTCACTCACCGCCACCCCTCATCTCCCACCCGTCCGCACCCCCCCCCCAGCCTACCCCACCCCCCCCCCCGGGCGCCCCCCCCACCCCACCCCCGCCCGCATCCCCCCCCCCCCCCCCCGACATTCCCCCCCCCCCTCCACGCTGCTGCTACTGCTGCTTTTCTTCATCCCCCCTTCCCCCCCTTTTTTTCTTTCACATGGTTTTCAACCCTAACCATAGACGTCGCTCAAACATATGTTCATAAAAAAAAATTTTAAAAAAATCTTAGAATTCTCAAAGGGTAAACATATGTTTGTTTGCTGGAACCTCTGACTCTCAATGTTCACTTCAGAAATTTAACAAAGAGCAAACATATGGTTTGTTTTACATGAATCTTTGTTTCTTTCCTTGATCTTCACATCAGGATCTAACAGAGGTTAACTTGGGTTATCTCTCTGTCCTGACTTGTGATCCACACTCTGCTTCCTATGCGCGTGCCGGTTCTGGCTACGATTTTTAGCACATTGGCAGTGTTGATGTGATTATCCCGTTGGAAAGATCAAATCGACAGTCGAATCAGGAATCCTGAAGGATGACAGACACCACGACGAATAGCAGTGCCACAGACACTAGTGCCAGCAACGCACTCGGGACCAACAGACACTAGCACGACGATTTTTTTCAATTCGACTTGTCGATCGACGATTGGAAGGACCAGAGGGCTACTCGACATGGAGAAAGAAGATCGAGAAGACGCTTTGAGGAATGCGTTTGTCCAAACAGCTGACTGACAACCCTCCAGCAGAGAATGATCCCATATTTGAGCAATAGGAGACAGATGATAGTCGACTGTTTACACAGTTGATGAATTCAATGGAACCATCGGTGGAAGACATTGTTCAAAATACGGACTCCGTGAAGGAGTTATTGGAGGTACTGGCAGTAGTTTTGATGGAAAACGTGATTTGTCTCGTATCTATGACTCGGTCGTTGGTGTATACCGAGCAAATCATGAAGACAAATCTCATAAGGACCATTTTCGGGCCTTTAAGACTATGCCTGATGAGATCGACCGCGTATTATCTCTTACGTCGGATATTAATGAAGCAAGGGCTCAATGTGAGCAACTTCATGTCATGGCTTATCTTGCCTCTCTCCGTTCTGATGCGGACTCTACTCGCTCTCAGATAATTGTCAGATCTGAAGTTCCATACCTGTTAGAAGCACACTATCGTGTCCTTTGGACAGCAAAAGTCGTTGAGACCACTCAGGATAATACCCCTGCTGATCGCTCTGCTCTCGATGTCGCTCGTACAGAATTTCGTGGTAGTCGTGGTGGCCGAAATGCTGGTCGCGATAGAGGACGTGGCAATGGCGGCCGTAATGGAGGAAGATCGCACACATGCTTTAATTGTGGTCAGCTTGGTCATTTCTACTGACAGTGCACTAAATCACCTACTGTTAATATCATGACTGATGTTCCTGATGATGGTGTCCGATCTGTTCAAATGACTTCGGATTCATATACAGAGTTCCTTGATTTCCAGGCTCAACGTCGTGGTAAAACTTCCATGTCTGGATCCACAACCGGATACTCAGCAGCATGCATAGTAAAATCCAAGCAGTGGATAATTGACTCTGGTGCATCTTCTCACATGACTGGTGACGCAGGTATAATATATTATTATGTCCATGTCCGTCGTATTTCTGGCATTACTGTTGCCAATGGAAGTTCCTTGACAATTCGAGAACGTGGAAGTGCCAGTTTTTCTTCCGGACTGTCACTCAATTCTGTATTGCTTACACCTGGAAACCCGTTCAGTTTAATTTCTATTAGTCAAATTACTCGTGAACTGCATTGCTCGGTAATATTTTTTCTGATGGTTGTGTTTTTCATGACCTGAAAACTGAAAAGGACTATCGGTAAGGGGCATGTGACTGGAGGCTTGTACCTGTTTGACGCACCTTCTTCGGTGGTCTGTGCCAGCATAAAACTCGATCCTTTCGAGTTACATTGTCAGTTAGGCCATCCATCAACCCAAGTTCTCCAGAAAATGTACCATTCTTTAGATATCCCTGCTTCGTTTCATTGTAAGTCGTGTAGCTTGGCTAAGCATCACGAGGTTCCATATCCGGTGAGTCAAAATAAAATTGCATCTGCTACTTTCGAGTTGGTGCATTCTGATGTATGGGGACCTTGTCCAGTTGAATCAATAAGGGTTTTAAGTACTTTGTTATATTTGTTGATGATTTTAAGTACTTTGTTACATTTGTTAAGGGTTTTTAAGTACTTTGTTACATTTGTTGATGATTACTCACGTGTCATTTTTGTTTATCTGATGAAAAATCGTTCCGAATTATTTAACATTTGGTGCAATTTTCATGCCGAAATAAAAACACAATTTGGCGTCCCAATTAAAAAATTCGGAGTGACAGTGGTCGTGAGTATTTATCTCATGAGCTCGATAGTCATCTGACCCGCGATGGCATCATCCACCAAATTTCTTGTGCGTACACACCACAACAGAATGGTGTGGCTGAGCACAAGAAGCGTCACCTCTTGGAAACAATACGTACTCTTATGTTTCAGGCACGTACTCCCAAGAAATTTTGGTCGGATGTGGTTCTTACCGCTTGTTACCTTATTAACCGTATGCCATCATCAGTTTTCAATGGTAGTACTCCCTTTTATAGGCTCTTTCCCGGATGAGAGCAATTTTCTCTGCCTCTCAGAATTTTTAGTTGCTTATGCTAAGTTCGGGATACCCGACCGACTCTTTCAAAATTAGATCCTAAGGCAATACAATGTATTTTTCTTGTATATCCTAAAGATCATAAAGGGTATCGATATTTTTTTTCCCGTCTTGAAAAGACATTTTTTCACTCGGAACGTTACCTTTGTAGAAACTGAATTTCCTCCACTCCCACAATCAATGGGTCCGGTTCCCCAAGTTATCCAGAAGAAGATTTTTTGATCAATCACAACAGCCCCCCTTACGGGTGCCCTCATTTACCGAGCTAGTCAACCGGTCTGATGGTCCACATACACCGATTCAGTCAGCTCCGACGTCACCAGCACACGATGGTACCTACAAAGTCCTTCTCTGGCTCTACGGATTTGCCACCAGTCTATTCCACCAGCAGCTCCGCCTATTCCACCAGTAGACCCCCATTCTCTACCGGCAGTTCATCCTCGTCGTACATGTCGTGATCATCCATTGTATGTTGACAGCTACAAAGGACTTACAAGTCACATTCAGTCTCTGGTGGCTACTATTGATGGAATTCAGATTCCCAAAAACGCTGAGGAGGGTCTCAAACATTCCGGTTGGCGTGCTGCTATGAACGAGGAGATGAAAGCCCTCCAAGAGAATCATACTTGGGACTTAGTCGACTTACCTACATAGGTGTTCACGATTAAGGTGAAACTGGATGGCACTCTTGATCGACTAAAGGCTCGTCTAGTATAAATTTATGACTCCTCTAAGAGTTCCACACTGGCAAGCAGTTCTCGGAATCCTGTGTTATCTAGTTAAGAATCCAGGAAAAAGAATTCGGATGGAGAATCATAGACACACTCGTATTGAGTGTTTTACTGATGTTGACTGGGAAGCAAGCCTGACAGATAGACAGTCTACATCTGGCTACTCAGTATTTATTGACAGAAATCTAGTATCATGGAAGAGCAAGAAACAAAGTGTGATAGCACGTTCAAGCTCAGAAGCAGAATATTGAACCATTGCTTATGGCACATCAGAGGTATTATATATGAAACATCTTTTACAAGAACTGGGAGAAGACGCAGGATCTCAAGCGGCAGGTATGTGATTGTGACAACCAATCTGCTATCCATATTGCCACTAATCCCATATTTCATGAAAGAACGAAGCATATTAAAATTGATATCCACTTTGTTGTGTGATAAAATTTCAACATGTGAGAACTGGCGACCAGATAGCTGATATCTTCACAAAGCCTCTCTTGGGTCCCCGGGTTCAATATCTATGTAACAAGCTGGACATGATTGGCATCTATGCTCCAGCTTGAGGGAGGGTGTTAAGTGTTATATTAGAACTATTAGTTAGTGAGCTTTAGTCCCGCATCGCTTAGAACAATTGGAGAAGGGACTAGCCTCTCCTATATATATGTATCTCTCAATCTCAAATATCATCCTATTTTCCAACTCTACACTTCTCTTTTTTACAACCACAATCCAAGTTTGTTTAGGTCTGTGCTAGTTCCAGCAGTTTATGTACCTAAAATCTTATAACTCCTAACGGTGCATCCATTGGTCTTGGATGTACACGTCCAAAGCATCTAAAATAACTTTCTCTCACCTTATCAGTAAACCCGAGTATTTTGTAAGTTCTGATTCGATAAAAAAATTACCGGTTTGTTAACTGCAGTTTCTCTGTACATATTTAGACTATCAAAAAAAAGAACACAAACAAGGATTTCAACTCCTTTTCTACTAAATCTAAAACCTATATTTTCATATATTCTGCAACTATGAAAAACATAATGACAAACAATATAAATCATACTTGTAGATAACTGCGGACAAATCACTCAATATTGGATACCTGCAAAGTAGACAGTTATTTTCTAAATAAAAAATAAAGCAACATAGAGTGAATATGAAATGGACAAGTTTGGACAGATCATATTACTATTTATTGATGAATGTTTGTATAATCTGATTTCTACAGAGTAGACTGACATTTCTAAAAAGAATACTTGCCACTATGTAGAATGGTATAACACAAACGCATCACACATCCTATTACTAATTCATGATTGACAAAGGTTGTATTAGTTTCCTCGGACGATGAGGGGATAGTTATTTTGAAATCACGATTCTTCCTGGAATGTCGATGCTTAACATGTTGGCTTGATGATTAGTACGAACTTTTTTTCTATTTATGACTGGTTAATCAATTCACCCTCCAAATCATGTTTTAGAAGAAAAACAAAAACAAAAATCCTATAGTATAAGCATTTTCTACAGCATCTACTCTACCATATCAAAAATCATCACCAGTATATCCATATATGTATGATTGTTTAATCAATTCATTTTCCAAATCATGTTTTAGAGGAAATAAGAATAACATAAAAGATGTAGTATTAGCATTCTCTGCAGCATGAACTCTACAAAAACCAACACCAGTTTACCCATTCATGTATTCCCCACATACAAAAACCAATATCTAATATGGTTATGGACCGTGAATTGAAAAATCTGAAATCCTGAACCCTATTTTGGCATGCAGCTAAGAAGAAACAACAAGAACAATAAAGCGTACAACAACAAAGCCTTTATCCAAATTTTTGGGCTTGGCTCTTTGAATCCTTTTCCTCCATTCACCTCTGGTGAGAGCCATGTCCCTATACCACTGACAAAAACCATAACCTTCTTTAAAATTTCTATCAATTTCCGTTTAGGCCTACCTGCGGTCCTAGCGGCTCCTTTAACTACTATCTTATCGCTCCTAACCGTAGCATTTATTGTTGTGTGTTGTATATGTCCAAACCACCTAAAGACGATTTTCTCTCATCTTGTAATTAGTTGGCGCCACCTCTAACTTCCTATGAATACATTCGTTAATTATTCTATCTTTTAATGTACTACCACTCATCCATCTTAGCAATCTCAGTTCAGTCATACTAATTTTTTGGACATGTTGTTTCTTAATTTCCCAACATACTTATCCATAAAGCATAGTTGGTCTAATAGCCGCTATGTTGCACAGACACGGAAAAAAGGTGCCCATATCCCTATCGTGTATGTACCGTACATTTCAAAACGCCCATATCACGTACCCATTTCGTGTCCTTATCCGTATCTGTGTCCGTACTTCTGCAGCATAGTATAAGCCTTAAATTCCAAGGTGCATGAATAATTTCTGCAGGATGAGTGCGACACTATCAGACTATCATAATGGACAGAAATTTAAACAGGAAAGATAGTTTTTTATACTTTATACTTTATAGTTGACTGTAGTCAAAGGAGAAACAAATAAAACTTTTAACAGATTAAGATTACCTGTTCAGTTGATGGCTTTAGAGATTCTCCCAAACTTTGCACATTAGGTTTTTTTTACTTTCACTACTTTGGGAACTTTGCTTCCTCCTTGTGACTCCGGCACGTGTATGCTTCAATGATGGCCGCAGTTGCACAACTGCATGAACAGGATTCAAATGCAACTGAAAGAAAACAGAAGAAGACACCTTATAATTCCTTCTAAGTAAACTGCAAATTAAATACAGGAAGAAGTTAAAAGCATTTGTTGACTATTAATTATTTATTCAACTGATAATAAAACAAGGCAAGAGTCAAAAATTTCAAACACAATATCCAAGTTTTCTTCTGTAAAGCATAATTCTATATATAATACTTTATGACCAAGGTGATTTGAATGAGATGCATGTGTAAAACGAAGTACCCAACTATACCAGACCTTTATCAATACACCCATGTGTATCATAGTGCATCTTCAGATACATGAGCTTCCTTACTATAAAAGAAGACGCTACCTTGTGAGAAGATCTCAGAAGTACCATTTTAATGGAAATACCCATTGTTAATTGTGAAATGACATTACGTGCATCTTCTAGTACCCCATTATTTTATCAACATCTATGTTGCACAAATACGGATAAAAACACAATACAAATAAGGGATATTGACATTTTCAGATAGGTATAGTAAGTAATCACCTATGTAGTATGAATATGGACACAGCAGACATGATACAGATACAGAAACCACTTTCCTGTGTCTCTCGTGCAACATAGATCATCAACATTTTAGGAAGGCTATATAAATACCCTGGAAAGAAACCTCAGGTCTAACTCTATGCATGCTCGTTCTCAATTTTTTGTGTCTGAATGTATGCTTCCTCGACCCACCGATCGACCAATCTCCATTGGAGGCTCTACTTGGGTTGACGGTTAGTGCCATTATCCCTAACCCGAACAGACCACTTCGGATCCAGCTCTTAATCGGATGCTATCAGAATTTCTCAGGTTCTTCTCCCCCTTTAATATTTAAATTCATATCGTTCCCTTGGGAATTCAAACATCCGACCTTGTTTCTCGGGTCTTATGTCTCGAGTCCTGACTCCTGACAACTCGTGACAGGCCCTCCTAGCTCAGGTGGTAGCGTGGGGCGGCATCATGGGTTGGGTTCGAACAACGGAGCCGTGGGTGTGTGCGTAGAGGAATACACACACACACACACACAAGGAAAGAATTTTAATCTAAGGGGAGAAGAGGAAAAAGAGGAAGTGAAGTCTAAAGCTACACCATTGTGAACTAAAATTGTGTAGTGTGTAACATTATAATTAGTGAAAGTAATGAACAGTTTTAGCTTTTGCGTCTGCACAAGTCTAGAATTTCTGATCCAGCTACCATAAAATCCAGGTGTATTGATTCTACGCTGATCTCAAATTAATCCTAAACTCAATAAGATGTAACATTAGATTTTATGATTGTCACATCGACATCAAGCAGTTCTTAGAACAGATCCATCAGGTACACACAATTATTTGCACATACTATTCCAAGGTATGCCCAATCATTTATGATTAATATATCAATTCATCCTGCCACATGCTTAAAAGCCAAATGGATGCAAGAATATATTGCTTCTGCCCTTCGACCCTCAAGTCTTTCTAATCCTCGTTCTTCCTAATCCCTCCATCATATACAAATAATAATGTCATATAATCAATCAGCTATGAGTTACTTGGGATACTCACATTGTCAAATAAATAATTATACATAATGAATTTGCCAAGCTCCAATTTTCGTTAACTTAAATATATGCCTAATTTAAGTCATCAACTGTTTTTGTATTGTTTAACTCATGGCTAATTTGCACTTAAATATCATCAACTATCAAGTTTTTGCAACTTGTTACCATAAACTATTTATTAGCGACTCGTTACCATGAAACTATTGGAAACTTGTACATAACCACTGCGTTAGCATCCGGTCAGATTTAACACTCATGGATTTGCACGTGATAATTTGAGACCATTTTGCAGCTGAGTTTTTTAAAAAAAATCCATTTTGTTCAAACCCTTATCCAAGCTGCAGCCTGCAACAGTGACACAACGGAAATCAGAGCTGACCTTCCGGCAATCACCAAAAGCCTTCTTCACCAAACCCTTCATCATCATCATGCCCAACTCTTACGGCTGCCCTCCTACATATACCATTGCTTCCATCATCTGTTGGACTAAGATGAATTCAGAGCCCATTTCTTGCAAGTTTGACATTATTGCCAAAAAAATGGAACAAGATCAAATTCAATGAAATTTGGAATTCTTGAGAAGCAAAGAACAGAGTAGTTGCAAATTAAGTCTGGAGATTCTCCATATTCCTCTGGTTTCGAATTGAGTCTATTGTCAACTACAGCTAATGCTGAAGTTATGGGTTCCCACTTCCCAATTATTAATTCAATCTATCTCTACTTATGTACTTTAACTAGTATGAATTTTGAAGCTATGGGTTCTCCAGTGGTTCTTTATCTCTACTTATGTCTTTAAATTGCTAAGAATGATATTGCAAATTTGTTGCCGCATTGATTACTTATCCCCCCAATTGTCTCTTAAAAAGTTCCTGATTATGAAATGTGCAGCAAAGTTAAAAGCTTGAGTCCTTCCATTAGAGATATATACTTGTTTTCGCCCTCCTTTCATCTTGCATACTCGTAGTAGAGATGCTCCAGCATGTTGGCAGCACACTGCTGCGTGGACACGTGGCTGTGAGCAGGGTTGTAAAAGTTAGGCGGGCGGCCACCCACCGCCTAGCGCCTAGGCCGCCTAATTCTTGGCAGTCGACGAAAATTAAAAAAAATCTAGAAATTAAAATATGTTCTAGTAAAGCTTATACCCTAAATTCAGTCTCATATAATAACTAATAGTACAAGTTCAAACATTTTTTAGTCAAACATTTTTTAGTCATATTAAAAGTTCTATTTCTACTTTTTCTTTTTCAGCCAGTCACTACATTTTTTTTATTCTGTCTATGTGTGACTCAAGATATATTTTTTTCTATTCTCACCGTGTTAAATGTCTTTGATTCAGTCAAAATTTTCACTGTGTTTACTGTGCATGTGACTGTGCATGTGACCCAGTCAAATTTCGTTCACTGTGCCTGTGACTCAGTCAAATTTCTCACTGTTCATCGTCTATGACTGTGCACAGTCATATATATTATAAACAAAACATAAAATATCTTCAAGAACCAGAAGAAGAATCAGAAGGAAAAAAAGAGAAGAAAGACTTGAAGAAGACGACGACTCATGAGAAGAAGAAAACTCAGAAGAAGAAACATAAGAAGAAGAAGACAGAGACTCAGAAGAAGAAGACTCAAGAAAAAGAAGAAGACTGGAGAAGAATACGAAGACTGAAGAAGAAAAAGAAAAGAAGAAGAAGAAGAAGAATAAGAAGAAATGAAGAAAAAGAAGAAGACTAAGAAGTAGAAAAATTCCCTAACTAATGCGGCTGCCGCTGCTGCTTCTTCTCTTGGTGTGCTGCAACTGCAGCTGCTTTTTTTCCTTTCAAAAATCACCTAGGCGGCTGCCTTCTTCCCCGAGTGCTTGCTCCTATGCGGCCGCCTCTCCTGGAGAGCCTAGGCGGGCGCCTAAAGCCGTCTTTTGCTCGTCACCACCTACAGGGCGATTCCGGCCGTTCCTTGGGCGGTGGTTGTCCGCCCAGCACCTAGGCGCCGCCTAAAAGCGATTTTTAGAACATTGGTGCCTGTGAGGATGGTGGTGGTGGAGGCGCCGCCTACAAGCGATTTTTAGAACATGTGGTATGTGGTGGTGGTGGTGGTGGTGGTGGTAGTAGTAGTAGTGGTGGGTGGGGAGGAGCATCACCGGAGTTAGCTGTTTGGATTTTTAATAGATACAGGAAGGAGATAGGTAAAGCAGTCTTTTGTGTTTTTTGTAATCGGGGTCATAGTATCAAACCCCGAAAAACAGTTTGTGGTATTTAAGTGCTAATAAATATAGTTTATGGTAACAAGTTGCAAAAACTTGATAGTAGATGCTATTTAAGTACGAATTAGCCTGAACTCATTGGTTGTAGTATCTGCATTGCTTCTTTCTGAAGTTCTATGTTCCACTACATTCTTTTGGATAGTAAACGAAGATTTAATGAATAGTCAAACATGAAGGAGCAATGTATGAGAAGGAACAATCTTTATTCTTATTTCCATTACTCCATTGGATTAAATCTCAGGATTTCTCCTGGTGTTTTTGTTGTAGTAGCTGCATCATCTCACTGGACACATCCAACTCTCCTGCTTCTCTCCTGTCAAATATGCCAAGTAGAGGTCCATATCAGAATACTTGTGACGGTCATGACATGGCTGCCACTTTGGATTTTGCCTCAGGCAAGTCAGCCTTCTCTGAGCAGCATACAACTCCTCTTAGGCATAAGAACTAGTTTTAGACAGAAGAGGCTCCAGAAACATGCAGTCTACGGGCATGGAAAAAATTACTCTCTATTCTCCATGATATTATTGTAAAGAGCATTTTTTTTTTTCGGATATAGTTCCAAGAAGTTCAAGCTTACAAATAAATGTACCACAAGAATGTGCGAGTCCAAAAAATCATCATCATCCAAGCCTCTTCGTCAATAAAAATGAAGTCTAAGAAAGCTCCATAAAAGAATTGACATGGTTTTTACAACCAGCTGTCACCTGACGGCAATCCTATATGTTGGTGCCAACTTCCTAACCAGTTAGCCATGAGCATGAGAGGGACGTACAATAAAACCTAAATATATAGTTGGCAGGCAGATAAACCTACATTTTCGCTATGCAGTATAACCTCATGCAACCAAGAAGCACACTCCAAGTCATCCTAGAATATAAAGAGTCTAGACGAAGAGGTTAGATGATACAATTTGCTATAGGAAAATGCATTCACCTCTATGACACTTTGGCTTCACAATAAACCAAAGCGTGAAGCCAAGAAACATATAAGAAAAATTGTTGCCTAATTTTCTCCACTAAGTTTAAACCTTAAATAAAACAAGAATAATCTTGTCGAGATAAAACAAAACAGCATAGTCAATAAAAGAGTTGAAACATAAGAATGTGAGAATAATAGAAATTCAGAAACAAAGCATACCTCATTTCTCATTATAGTCCCAATAGCAAAACCACTTGTAGAAGGTGTCACGGCTGATGATAACATCTAAGAGAAGAAAAAAGAAGAAAAAACTTTAGTTGCAAAAAGGTATATTTGAAAGTTTACTTCCACATTTTCTTGAAATTCATTCTCACAAATGGATGACACTTACAAAGATCTACAAGACAACACAAGGTAACTAGCCATCAGCACGGTAGAATAGATGATTGTTTTCCAAGGATGTCATTCCCATGAATTAAAACAAATGACATGTCAGACATGCTCAAGTATAACTGGAAGTTCAGATCTCTTGGTTGAAACTTGGAAAGAAATTATCTGAAAATCCCAGCTCTAGCAGCCAAAAATACTTCAATATAAATTTATTAAGAGTGGCAACCTGACAGAGTAGGGAATAGCAAAGATAGAAAGCCCTTACAATGATATCTTAGATGGAAATAATAAGAAAATCCCCAAAATTTGTCGAGTATTTTAGAACTAGAAACAACACTACATTGGGGTGGCTACGTGTCATAGATCCGCCTAAAGAGTTATAACTTTGTTGAGCTCCAGGCACTGAAAGAAAGATCTTCTATTCCTCTATATAATATGAGTCGGGACTGTCGCAAAGAAGAAATCTGGTCTTCTGTTTGAACTTCACGATCTTCTCCAACTCCTTATCAAGAGTATATCCACGTCCGAAGCCTCAACATACATAGACTCCACAAGTATTCATATAAGAACAATGGGAAAAAACGTGGCTCCTGTCATCCAACATTCTTCAATGTACTACAAATTCTCTTTGTTATCCGGTAAGGAGATCATCTATGATGGTTGTAAAGTATAACTTGTTGGCAGCAGGACTAAACAAAACCTAACTTGTACTACTACACCTTAGGGAAGTGCATTAGATTCAATTCCAAGCAAAAGAGAGAGAGCAGTCCCATCACGAACACTAGAGCATCAATTTCACAATGAAGCAAATCAAGGATTCAGGGTCAATCCTCTGTTAATTGTCAATAAACTGCTGGCTTTCAAGGTGGATCCATGCATCACTGCCAGGTTACTACTATGGTAATTATCCTCCTCCCAAATTAAATTGGAAGGCCAAACAAACTAGATTCCTCATTTCCAACCTCTCTTCTCAACACAATTTCTACTCTCCACTTCAGCATGTCCTAAGTGACCATAGTTGTCCTTGTTGATGTCTCACAGACTCATCTGTGCTTAAGATATCTGCTTTCAGGGCTGTTTGGTTCAAGTTTTAGAGGCTTGGGAATGGGTTTTGGATTCCTTACCCATGTTTGGTAAGTGTGGAATTGGAAATTGGAAGGGATATGGGGGACTTTAGATTCCCACATATGTAGGAAAGTAATTTCCAAGTTCCCCCTTGGGAATATTTTTGCTTTCCTGGAAATGTTGGTTGGGTGCATTAATTACAATTTATTTTTGACGGTAATATACAGTTTTCTCGAGACTTTGCTCATCTTGGATATATAAACAAATTTTTTGCTCTAATTGGAACTGCGTAATACATTCTTAGAGAAATACTTAGGAGGTGGGACAAAACTTAATGCTGAAAATAAATTATTTAAACACATGTGATTCACGCTCCACCATGCCCATCCTTTGATCCGCCTATGCTTGATAGAATCCATAGTATTGTGTTCATAATCATGCACCATAGTATGAATATTTCTCACATTACACAATACTAATTTTTCTTTAAAGATCACGCCCATCCTTTTATGATGACACACTATAACTGCTTTCTTCTGCCCATGTTAAGTGCTGGTGTTCTTTGGTTGCCTTTTACCAAAATTATGCATGACATATGTTGTGGTTTAGTGTAGTATGTCTACTAACTAGATTGTGAGATTTTTTTTCTCCTATGTATCGAAGTGTCCAGCATTCTTGCTTTATTTATAGTTATATTCTGAGGTTGATTTATTTGTATAGAAGACTTATGATAAATAAAGTTAAAACCTTCCTTATAAGGGTAAGAAGTATATTTTCAATCATGCTAGAAACAAAGGAAGATGGAGCACTGGTCTAGGTAATGTTAAGTTAAAGCAAGTACCAAAATTTCTAGTGAAGAAGATAAAATTAAGGTTAAAAATTCTTTACTAATTGTTGTTAAATGCAAAGACCTAAGTTTGAGTAATATATTGGTCTTAACATCTGTAATCGTTGCCTTTTCTTTACCCAGTAACGAAACGAGAAACATCACTTTTGTTCTAGGTTGCATAGACGATGATTCGATTACGACCATGATATATGCACATGAAACATATGTATATACATATTTCATATATTAGATCTTTAATAATATCTGTATTTATGCATGTTTGGATTGTAACCAAGTTACAAAAAGTTATAGAATGGATCTCCTACAAAGAATGTTACTTCTTTTGTCTCGATTATGTTAACATAATCATTTGGCATAAGCACGACCATGCCAAATCACTTTAACCATGTTTTGGGTCTCTTTGGAGCATAGCATAGATATTGACGAGCATATCCCACGGGAGTGTCGAGGAAGTGTTGTGTCATATGCACGTTAAGATTTAGATATGGGTACTGTCCTTTGAAGGAGTATCTGTGCACTCATAGCTGTTGATATATGCTTGGCAAACATCCCCTTGGCCAATTAACTTGTCATATGGATACATAGGGGTTGCCTGTGGCTGTTTCAAACTTATTTAGGATGAATTAATTTTAAGCAATAAGAAACTGAGAGCAATTAGGCCAATTTACACTACTTTTACAATATATTTTGATATATTTCGGTTGGATGCATGATAATTAACATATTGAAGTTGCACAAACTTTTAATATTCTCCACAAGGTAGTCAGAGGCGCAAGGCGCACTTAAGGCGCGCGTCCGAACAAAACGAGGCACAAAAATAAATAATATATAATAATAATACAAATAAATAAATAAATTAGTAATGTAAGAAATAAAATCAAATAATATTTAAAACCAACAAAAACATGTTAATAACCAAGTGAACTAGTAGAGCAACACTAGTAATCAACAACTAACAAGAATTTGTATTCTTTCTACCATGTTTTTAGTAAATATTAGTTTTTACAGTTCAACTGTAGCCAACTTTGGCAATCGTGAAAAGGCTATCTCCCTCCCATTATATGTGGTAAGGCTAAGTTTTTGGAAAGAAAAAAAAAATACACAAGGCGCGCCTAGGCACGCCTTTTCTTGGTTGTGCCTTGCTGAAAGGCGCACCTTGGGTGCATCCGGAGAAGTGCACCTCGCCTAGTGAGGTACGAGGCACGCAGGTGGGCCTTAGGCGTGCCCGAGGCGCGCCTTTGACTACCATGATTCTCCAATCAATAGATGTTCCCCTTATATGCTTTGCGACACAAAGAAAACATTGATATTGGTATGTCCTAGTGTATTTTAGTGTGTCCACATCTGACGTGATATATGGAACTAACTTTCGAGCATTTGTGCTTCATAATCCTCATGTGAACAACTAGTAACAATTAATTAAACCAAAGATTAAATAAAACTTACTTCCTACACCGAATTCGTGAACTCCAAAACTCAATCATCTCATAAATGTCCTTGCGGACGTCCAAAATCAAATCAAGTTTGACTTTTTTGAGTGACTAGGCACTAATAAATACATACGACACAGTAAGAACAAGACAAAACTGACACAACATTGTTTTGGCATGCCCTAGTGCATTTTGGAGTGTTCGTGTCATATATGGACATGACACAATATGAAGCTAATATTGGAGTATTTGAACATTATAAACCTCACGTTAACAACTAGCACAACTAATTAAACCAAATAATTAAATACAAAAGTTCCTTCGCCAACCTGTTTTTTGACCTCGAAGACTCGGCCATCTCATCATCGTAATTCCCATTAGATATCCATACTGAAGTCGACTTCGACTCTCGAGTGTTTAGGCTTCAACCTAACCTAAAACAAGAAAGCAAAAAATTCGGAACAAAACAAAAAAACAGAGTACGTATTTTACAAAAAACTTATACAAAAAATATACCTCTTCACAACTTTCGCTCAAATCATATGGACGCCAAGGTGACCTGAGCGGGTACTGCATAACATACAACTGCAGCAGAGTTCCCAATGCATAAAAATAAGTACTTCTGATATATATATATATATATATATATATATATATATATATATATATATATATAGATCCATGCATATAATAAATGCATAACATTAAAATCTATAATGAATGGAACGGTGTTTTCTTATATTCTTATTATGATCAAGTAACAAAAAATTGATTATCAATGATGATTATGATGTGATACATCTTTTCTCTGTTCTTACCTTTTATGCCACCTTTGAATTCAAAGTTAGGAGAAGAAAATTGGTATCTCGCGGAGTTAGGCAAACTCCAAAAAATAAAGTAACCTAGGTGTGTTTCGATGGAGTTTCATCTTTCCAAACCATGGTTCCAAAACTCACGGTTCGCTTCAGAATAGGATGCGTTACCTTCCCTGATAAGCAGTACGAGAGAAGTAACTTCCTAGCAGTAGAGGCATCCTGGTAACCTATGTTGCACCACAGAAATAACACGGTGACATGGAAAGCAGCCAAGGTTCTAAACGGCGGTAGGTAGGTGCGCGGTAGAGAGAGTCCGCCTACCGCCTAGGCGGTCGATACATTTTGAACATATTTTACTATTTTACCACTGTTTTTTTGCATAATATGTATATTTTAAGGGTGTTCCATGCATAACTAAATTGTAGAATGAAGATTTATGAAGTTTTAGTTTTGTAAAAGTGAACCATAGGCCATAATGTTTACAAAACCTTTTTGGCCAAAATATCTTGTTAGGTATTGCTCCGCCTAGGCCCCGCCTACGCCGTCTCACCTCCGCCTATGCCGCCAACCTCCGTTGGCCGCCTACTCCGCCGCCTACCGCATAGGCGGCCGCCATTTAGAACACTAAGCAGCACGGACACCAAGTGAGGCCGGCTCGTTCGAACCCCCAACCGTAAGGACACCTAGGTGTGTATGGGTTGCAATAAAAAAATAACATGGTGACATGGCACCTATTTAGGTGTGTCCTGTATTTTTGAAGTGTCCATTGTGTGTTTGACACGCGTCCGACATGACACGACCAGATTATTTTAGCAAAGTGCAAACAATATGCGTGTACACATGCCCAAAAAAACATATGCAGGAAATATATCACAGTCGAGCGTGTCGTCAATCGTTTTTACCGACGCGCCGTCGGCGATTGACGGAGCGAAGTAAACGTCGAGCTCCCGAACGACCACGTCCTCGACTTCGTCCTCCTCCTCGTCGTCGTCGTCGAAATCATCGTCGAAATCGCAAGCATCGTCGGCGACCACCATCGAGGAATCTTCCGCCACCGGC
Organism: Iris pallida; assembly: GCA_029216955.1. NCBI lineage: Eukaryota > Viridiplantae > Streptophyta > Magnoliopsida > Asparagales > Iridaceae > Iris > Iris pallida. The sequence continues at coordinate 14,239,083 of JANAVB010004600.1, forward strand.
TGCTCCTTCTCCTTCTCTTCCTCCTTCTCCTCCTTCTGTATCGGAGCCGGAGGAGATGCGGGGAGAGCGGGGGGGTCCGGGTCGGGTTTGGCAACGGCGGGGGGATCCGGGTCGGGTTTGGCAGCGGCGGGGGGGTCCGGACCCGGATCGGGTTTGGTGGCGGCCGGGGGGGTCGGGACGGATTTGGGGGCGTTTCTGGCGAGTTTCGGACGGAACCGGGGGGCGCGAGGAGGGGCGGCGGCGGCGGGCGTGTCGAGGTCCATTGGGGCGAAACCGCCGTCGTCCTCCATTGCTAGCTGTTGCAAAAACCCCCTTTGGTTGATTGGGGGAGGAATTAAAAAGGGTTTTAGAGAACAGCAGTAGCCACTGTTTCTATAGGTATGGGCCGAGCGGACAAGCCCTCGTTGCGGTGGGCCTACTTGTGGGTATAGACATGTGTTTCCCGCCGGATTAGGGTTTGGACTCGGGTCCTACCTATTCAAGCTTCCGGTCGAGCCAAAACCCTCTTCGATTTAGATTGTGCCCTAGTAAAATTTGAGTAGGATTAGGATCTTGTTTACTTGTTTCGCTACAACTTATATGAAAAATACAACCCCCTTATCTAAAAACCTTTTCGCATGGCATGACACGAAAACATGGATTACTAAAAAATACTGATCTAACAAGGACTAAGGGTCCGTTTGGATAGTCTTTCTGAAATTTTATTTAAAAACAGTTTTCTGAGAGTAAGTTATAAAGCTGTTTTCTGAGTATAGAAATTCTAATTTTGCGTTTGGTTACTTTCATCTGAAAAATAATTTTTAAAAGTAAATTTTGAAGGTTTTGTTTGGTAAAATATTTTTAAAAACTATTTTTTTAACTGTGTTCCTGTGTCCATTTTGTATCCCTGTGTCCAACAATTATTTTTGAGCGAGGACCGCCGCCACCGCCGAGGAGCGCGAGGACCGCATCCCCACCCTCGCAGCCTCGTCCTCCTCTGTCGCCACCGCCGAGGAGCGCGAGGACAGCCGCACCCTCGCGGCCTCGTCCTCCCCCGCGGCCTCGAGTGGGGTCGTCCTGGGAGGCGAGGAGGAGGGAGAGCTCGAGGAGGCGAGGACTTGACACCGACATCATGGCCGAGGGGAGCGTCGAATCCAGCCCACTCCGTCGATCTCGACTTCGACTCCGGTGGAAGGATGGTAGGTTCCAGGACCGCCCTCACGAGCCTCCGCTCCCTCTTGACCTGATTTTCCTCCTCCCTTGCTAGTTCGGCGCCGAGATCGCCAACTGTGGGTGGCGATGGGAAAGAAAGAGTAGAAGAAGTTGGGGAGGAGGTCTCAGCAAAGAAAATGAGAGAGAGAGAGAGAGAGTGTTGGGGATTTTTTTTTTGGGGGGGGGGGGGGGGGTTGGGGGGGGGGGGGGGGGCGCAATACTTTAGAAAGACTTCTCAGGAAGTAGCTTTCAGCTACGTTGGAGAAGTTGAGTTATAACATCTCCTTCCAGAAAATTTTTTCCAAACTTTTTTTCTCAGTTTAGTTGTCCAAACACACTTTTGTCACTTTCCTGCTTTTAAATGCAGAAAATTGATTTTAAAGTAACATCCAAACAGGCCCTAAATTTTCAATCTGGAAATTGCTGAGAAACCCAATTTCGGGGTGGGCTTTTATGAAATGTCCACCCGCTGGATAAGTTTTATGAAATACCCAGAATTAAATATTTTCACGTTAAATATTCCAAGATTCCCTTTTAGATGCCACCCGCTAGAAACTGCTATTTTTATAATACCGAAACTACCCCTCCGCGCGAATTGGTCATCTATATGTATTTGAATTCAAAAAACTCAGATCTGGATTGTGATTTTCGTCTTCTTCTTCTTCACTGGAAATCTGAATTCCATTGCTCTCATCTTCAGCAGAGATCGCAAAGATCGTTCGTAGTCCGGTGTGCTTTTCTTCAGTCGAACTCAGATCATCGCTCGTCATCATCATCATCGTCATCATCTTCATCTTCATCGTGGAGACATTTGAAGTTTTCCGACAATTAGGTCAATTGTGGAGAGAATATCTTTCTTCTTCTTTTCCATCAGAATTATTATCGTTTTGAAAGAAGAACGAAACTCTTTGTTCATGAAAAAAACTAAATTACACGGAGAATGCCATTCTCTGTTTTATTTAAAACGGAGAATGCCGTTCTCCGTCTTAATTTAAACGGAGAATGCCGTTCTCCGTCTTAATTTAAACGGAGAATGGCCATTCTCCGTGCTACATTAAGACGGAGAATGTTATTCTCCGTTTTATTTAACACGGAGAATGACATATTCTCCGTTTTATTTAACACGGAGAATGACATTCTCCGTGTTAGTAACACGGAGAATGGTCATTCTCCTGCGTTTTAACACTAGAATGACCATTCTCCGTGTTAAATAAAACGGAGAATATCATTCTCCGTGTTAAATAAAACGGAGAATGACATTCTCCGTCTTAATGTAGCACGGAGAATGGCCATTCTCCGTTTAAATTAAGACGGAGAATGTCATTCTCCGTTTTATTTAACACGGAGAATGACATTCTCCGTTTAAATTAAGACGGAGAATGTCATTCTCCGTTTTATTTAACACGGAGAATGACATTCTCCGTTTTATTTAACACGGAGAATGGCATTCTCCGTGTTTCTAACACGGAGAATGGTCATTCTCTTGCGTTTTAACACTGGAATGACCATTCTCCGTGTAAACTAAGACGGAGAATGACCATTCTCCGTCTAAATTATGACGGAGAATGGCCATTCTCCGTGTAACTTTCAGGACGGAGAATGACATTCTCCGTCTTAATTAAGACGGAGAATGTCATTCTCCGTGTTACTAACACGGAGAATGGTCATTCTCCGTGTAAATTAAGACGGAGAATGCCATTCTCCGTGTTACTAATACGGAGAATGACCACCCTCATGTGAAATTAACATTTTTCGTGTTCTAACACGGAGAATGACCATTCTCCTGCATTTTATGGTCAGCTGAAACTTTGGAGGGCCATAACTTTTGACTGGGAGGTCGAAACGAGGTCCCGTTTGTCGTAAAATGAGCGTATCGTCGAGGAGACTGAAAGTAATCGTTTCACCGTTAGACGGCCTTCCGAAATTTTAGATTCGCAAAAAAATGATGTTTGGACCTCCGTTTTAGCATTTTTGTCGTTTGTCCCAGTCTTTCCGAAATTTTTCGACGAGTTTTTGAAGATTTTTGAGGAGAAAACCTAGATTCGAAAGTGAGCAGCGTAAGGAAGAAGATGAAGTATCGAAACTTTTTTTAAGAGCAGTTTCGTGGGTGTTTTCAATAAATTAAAAGGAAGGGCAAAAGGGTCATTTGGAACCCGCTTTGGATAAGTTTCTCTAATTCTGGGCACGCGATGAAAGTTTTTTTAGCGGTGGGTTTTACATAAAAAATTTTTAGTTTTTGGACATTTCATAAATCTTCCCAATTTTCTAAATCTCAAGCTCTTAATATTTGGTTCGCAGAATTGGAACAATGGAAAAGGAAAGTAATTCTTTTTCTTTGTTTGAATGTCAAAGAAAATAAGGATAAAGGAATTTGATCCCAAAAATAGGGGGGAAAGTTGTTCTCCCACTAACCCAAGGATTTCCTCCTCTTAGGATTCAATTTTTCTCCCAATTTTTTTTGTTTTTTCAAACATCTGGAAAAAAAATTGATTGCAATTACAATTTTTCAAATGAAATGAAATATCAAAGAATCAATTTCCTTTCCTTTCCGCGAACCAAACGAGTTCTGGAAAAGGAAAGTCATTCCTTTCCTATGTTTGGGTGCATGAAAAAAAAAAATTTGAGTCGCACCCCACTTTTTTTTTACAAATATTCATGGTGCACCCTACTGTTTTACCTTAATGTAAATTACCCCCCCTCCCCCCCCCCCACACACACACTTTTGACGAATTTTGTCCAAGACCAACGGTCAACACGTTTGACTGATAATTTTGGACGAAAATACCCTCCTCAAACCCAAATCCAAATCCTAATCATAATCCTAATCTCGATTCTCATCGGCGCCCTCTTGAGTTTTCTGTCGGCGACCATGTATTCCTGAGGATTTTGCCTAACCGCAGCGTCATTCGTTTTGGCATACGAGAAAAGCTTAGTCCTAGGTATATAGGGCCGTTCGATATTCTGGAGCGAGTAGGTGATGTGTCCTATCATCTCGCTCTTCCGCCGTTACTACGTGAGGTGCATGACGTGTTCCATGTATCCCAACTGTGACGGTATATCCCGGACCCGAGCCACATCCTGGATTATTCGGAATTGGTTGTTGGTACCAACCTTTCGTATGAGGAGAGGCCCGTGTCTATATTGGACCGAAGAGAGAAGACACTCAAGAACAAGACTATCAAGTTAGTCCGAGTTGCTTGGGGTCATCACTCTTTGGGTGAGTCAACGTGGGAGCGTGAGGATGATATCCGATCACGATATCCCGACCTATTTGACTCGTGAGGTATAATATCTTTCTTATGCCTCATACCTTTGATTCTGTGCTTGCATGAATAATTTCTTGATTGCTTGATTAGTATAGCTTGCCTGTGATTAGTATAGCTTGTCCTTGCAATTCTAACCTCTTGATTAAATTCCGAGGACGGAATTCTTTTAAGGTGGGTAGAGTTGTAATGCCTGTAGTTCGTATTGCGTATCTTAGAACATGTGTACGTATTTTATCTTGTATCGCATATCTCTTGGCTTGGCTCGGTTTATTTTGGGTTGGTTCGGCTAGGCTTGGGTTGCATGAACCAAGGGGAGAACCCCTACCTACCACCACCATCATCCTTTATTAACCCATTCCCTCATTCTCTCTGTTCATTACTCTTCTTCTTCTCCACATTTACTTCTACACCTACCAGAAAGAGAGAGAGAGAGGAGAGAGAGAGAGAGAGAGAGAGAGAGAGCTTAGGCAAGTGCAAACTTGCTTCATGATGGATCTCAAGTTTTATTGTTCCATTCTCTTCCTTACTTGATTCTAAGATACTTTAGAACTTGGCATTTTCCATTTTGATGGATATTTTCTTGTAGATCTAAGTTTATATTATTTTCAATTTTTTTGGGTTTTGATCTATTGAACTTCATTATTTTTATGTTTTGATTGTTCCATGTTGTAGAGAATTCGATTTTACCCAAAATAGACCTTTGAAAAATTGGATTTTGACTTATTTTGAGAAAGTTATGGCCAAAAGTATTTTTGGCCATTTCTATGTTCATCTGTCCTGATTTTGGCAGGGACGATGAATAGTGCCGCATGAATAGTGCCGCAGCCGCATGAGCATGAATAGTACCGTAGCTGCAGGAATGAATAGTGCCACAGCCGCATGAGCATGAATAGTACCGCAGCCGCATGAATAGTGCCGCAGCCGCATAAGCATGAATAGTGCCGCAGTCGCATGAATAGTGCCGCAGACGCATGAGCATGAATAGTACCACAGCTGCATGAATAGTGCCGCAGCCGCATGAGCATGAATAGTACCGCAGCCGCAGGAATGAATAGTGCCGCAGCCGTATGAGCATGAATAGTACCGCAGTCGCATGAATAGTATCGCAGCCACATGAGCATGAATAGTGCCGCAGCCGCATGAATAGTACCGCAGTCGTATAAGCATGAATAGTACCGCAGCCGCATGAATAGTGCCGCAGCCGCATGAGCATGAATAGTGCCGCATGGAATGAATAGTGCCGTAGAATGCCGCATAGGGCCTATTTTGGCTGTTTTTGGCTGTTTTAAGTCCTATTTGGCTGAATTGTGGCCAGAATTTCTCCCAACTCCCAACATGAAAGTTGTAGATCTTTTCCTGGGCTTCAAGAATATGTTATTAGTTATTTTATGCAAGTTTTTTTCATTCATGATAATGTGAGAATAGAACACGATAGTGGCCCGCTGTGGCGCACTCTTGACAAGTAAACTGACATGATATATCATGACATGCTGTTACGATAGCTAGTCTGACATGACAAGTAGGAACGACCTGGACACCGTGGGCGATTGTGTTTGTACAAATAAACCAATACTGTCTTGCATCATGTCTAGGATAGGGATCCCTGAGTACCATGGTCAGGGATACCTACTGCAATTGACTAAGGTAATAAACTAGAATAATTCAGTAGACATGAAGAGATTCCCAGCTACAGGCAATCCCGTTATCTAGGCATATTAAGTGGACTTGTAGCCTACCGACGAGTAGGGCACATTTCCAGCACACAGTCACGTGTTGCATTCTTCATAAACGGACATTCGACCTGGATAACCGGATGGTCTGCAGGGCTTGTGGCTGTTGGGATAATCTCATTGCATCTTGCTAGTAACTAGGCCTGTGATAACCCTAGTTATTTAAAAGTATCAAGCCATACTCTTGATTGGCCGTGATTGATTGGATGGAGATTATTCCAGCTTAGTCTTATCCTGATCCTGTGCAAGATTGTGACATGACATGATTATTGATGCTCGCCTTAACAATAACGATCGGGGGTCCAGTTCTGTTCAGGCGAAGGGTTACAACCCCGGTCCTTGTTTGGTTTAAGGGTTGTAACCTGGCTTCCAGAGCAGTTCTGTGTCCCCTCTTCGTTTATTGTCTTATTTCAACCCCATGTCATGTTCGTCATGTTTTACCTTACCTTAATACCATGATTATTTATACTGGCCTTAGCAATAAAGATCAGGGGTCCAGTTCTGTTCAGGCGAAGGGTTACAACCCCGGTCCTTGTTTGGTTTAAGGGTTGTAACCTGGCTCCCAGAGCAGTTCTGTGTCCTCTCTTCATTTATTGTCTTCACTGTACCAATAGTATTTGAGACGAGTTTTTATTCAGGTGAAGGGTTACAACCCCGGTCCTTGTTTGGTTTAAGGGTTGTGGCCTGGCTACTTGAATGGTTTCCTCGTACTCAGTTTACTGTTGTTATCTCTATTATTATCAGTTATTTATTTATTATCTTTAATATTCTATTATGATATGCTGGTTTTAGTTCCTAAGTGAAGCCTTCTTTGTGGCACTTGCTCTTTCTGGGGTCTGACCCAGCTGGTTTTGTATGGCCAGATATAGGAGCAGCACCAGAGGATCTACCCGTCTTCCAGCCAGATGGTGACCACCAGGCGTAACCCTGGCAACGAGTGGATTTCTTTTTGTCCTCCCACTTTATTGTAAAAATTATTCTTTTGAGGCATTTAGCCGACGAGCACGTGTTAGCTCGGTTGCACCTTTACTTACTGTCTACCTACGGGCTGTAATATGATTGACAAATCCTAGGGTTGATCATGTATTGACTAAAACTCTTGCTAGTCTTGACATTTTGTACGACTAGCTTCATGATCATCCGAATATGTAATGTATGGGACGCCTTACTATTGTATATTTGGTGCTCTGACATCTTGTAACTGTTACTACTTGCTTGTGATTGAGATAATAGGCGTGTTCATGACCATAGGAGACTGTTGGCTTGTAGTTAAACCCTCATGTATCTAGACAGCCGTGACCGTATAGCGAGGTGGATTGCACTTCAATATACGTAGCTGGCTATGTACGTCCCCTCTCTCCAGTATTTTGGTTCTGGGGCGTTACAACTACATTGATTAAAAACAGAAAGAAATACACTCGACAAGTTGCCTGAACTACGCTTGCCGTCCCATATATTTGCCCCTTTATACATAAGCCGTCGACTCGAATTGGCTTCAAAATACTTCAGCATAGGAAGAGCTTCAAAACGCCTCTCCGCACTTCAGCTTCGTTTTAGGTTGGAGCGTCCGCCGCACCTGGGGAATTTGGGGGAGGGGATTAGCATACTTGCTAAGTGGACAAGACGAACCAACTCGTCTAAACCGACTCTAATTGTTAGGGTAGGCATGCTTTAGAGTTGTCTTTCTATTTGAACTAAATGAATTCAGTTCATATTCGATAGCCGTCTTTGAGTAATAAAGCAAACAGTATAACATCGCAGTTTATCATATTTCTTACCACGGCCGTGCTCGTCCCTGTATGAAAACAGAGATAATATTTACACCTGCATAAGACAATAGGTGAGCATGCAACTATCTTATATGCGGTCATTGGTGCTACGCACCACTAGGGACTTAATCGAAGTTGGCATGCGATGCTACCCTTTCAGCCTAGGTTGCAAGCCTTACTGAAGGTCCCGCATGCCTCGCGCCGAAGCACGATAAATTTTTTTCCCTAGGATGAATTAGTTCCGATGCCCCGGATATCGTTTCGAGGAAAACGAACTTGTGCACAAGCTGTCCATAACCATGCCTATGTGCGAACAGTTTTATATATGCAAACAGTTTTGTATTGCGCGGATAGTATCGAACGACATTATCATTTCTCGCAACTCATGTAACGATTCATTTTCTCCAAAGCCGTACACCGATTTAGCGTCCCGTGGGCATCAAATTGTCCGAGGCATCATAACCCATGATTGACGTTTTGCATTATTTTGCAGCACGTGAAATAGTCTATCTTTTTACTAGAACCTTAAACTTTTCTGTTTATGTGAGAAACTTGTATTTTTCAGAGTAGATTACTCAAAATCGATACGTTTTTTCCGAGTTCTTGACCTTAGTGGATTGGCATACAATTAACTTGGCATCGTTCGATTTGAATGAATTCGAGGCAAGGAATAAGTTTGCGGGATAGAGTAGAAAAGAAGGGTCGAATCATCCACCGATTACTTTGCTTCGTGCCGGTCGTCCAAGCACTACGCAACGTCAATCCTTAATTACGCGAGCTCCTGCAATGGCACCAACGCTTTATTAGAATTCTTTCTTTTCCCCTTGCATCGAAATTGTAATTACATCCATAAAAACGACGCGAAAGCACTACATCAAGCCCAGCGGCAAAGCTCCAAGAAAACCATACAGCGGTCCGGTCCCGTCGAAGGGACTCTTATAGAGAGCTCACTCGCCGAGACGCAGCCCGCTGCATCTAAGACTTATTCCAACAGAAGTCGTTCCATTAGTTGGACCGATTCTCGTAACTTCTGTCTAAATCGATTTGAATCGATGCCGTAAGGCGTTATCGTTTACCAAGCTTAACGATCGAGTCAGATGGCCATCTAAGTTTCCGGCCGATCTGACTCGGCGCAAGCATATTACGAAGTTCCGTCGCCTATCGAAAGCGGGGTGCTACACGTGTCACCATGCGTAGAGATCAAATTTTACATGGGACACGTGTCAATGTACGTTGAGGATGAGTTGCATCGTGGGTGACAGTTGCTAGTGTAAAGACCCGATTTTGTTGTTTTTTATGCACAAAGGGTTAAGTCTGTAAATAGACTTATTTTTCATATAGACATCATCAAGAGATCAACAGAGAGACAGGAGAGGAGATTCTGAGAAAACTCATACTTCCAGAGTGATATTCCCAGAAGCATTTTTTCAACTTTCTCTCAAGAACAGGGTGAAGCAAAGCAAGAAAGCATTCGACTGTGCCATTAGTGCCGTTGCTCGATACCTTTCCGGTGACTTAGTTCTTCCGATTGTTCATCTTCTTCAAGCAGTTTTCTTCATCATCATCGCATGGTCCAAGGAACAAAGTGATCGCTCTCGGATCAGACTTTCATAGCAATACTTCCCAGAACAAATTGTACTTTCTGTACTTTTTTAGTTTTCTTTCAAAAGCCAATTTTAGGCATTTTGTTAAGTGAAACAGTCACAAGCAATGATTATCTTCTGTAGTCATATGACTATTAAGAGACACCCGTAGAGAGGGAATTTGGAGTTCCAAAGGGAGCACGAATTCGCTTCCGTATACCAGCGAGAATGGCGTACTACTATTAGGTGTGCGGACGGTGGTTTGGTAAGCCCAGAGGCATTCGTCGAGTTTCTCATTCCAGTCGCGCTTATTAGAAGACACGACCTTTTTGAGGAGCTTGATAATTGTTTTATTGAAAGCCTCTGCCAACCCATTAGCTACTGGATTATAGGCTGTTAGCGCTATGCTTTGGATTCGGTTCTGACCACAAAATCGACGGAAGGAGCCACTGACGAATTGTGGACCATTATTATGGATGATCCTCCGAGGTAACCCAAACCAGTAAATGATATGATGCTTAAGGAATTTGATCACGTCGGAGTTTTTTACTTCCACGAGTGGTATAGCTTTCGATCACTTGGAAAAATAGTCGATTATAGCCATGATGAAGCGATGACCTTTTGATGAAGGAGGGGCAATCGTGTCAATGATGTCCATTCTCCATGCTTCGAATGGCCAAGATGCCACCGTTGGGTGCAAGAACTCTGACGGCTGCTGAATGAAGTTAGCGTGGATCTAACACATCTAACATTTCTTAGCATACGCCAGGACGTCGGCTATCATTGTAGGCCAATAATAACCCATGCACCTGAGTTAGTCCTGGAGTTTAGGTCCCGGCTGATGAGCTCCGCAAGTGCCATCATGAGCCTCGCGTAGTACGTTTTTAGCCTCCTAACCTGATAGGCATCAGAGTAAGAGTCCGTCGAAGGAGCGGCGGTATAGTGTTTTGGTTTGAGTGTCACAGTAAAATCGAAAAGAGCATCTTCTGACGGAAGCCGCTTCCTTTGTGTTATCTGGTAAGATTTTGTACACTGCGAAATCTATAAAAGAGGATCGCCAGTCTCGAATGTCTTCTTCAACCTCTGTGGACTGGTAGGCTTGCATGCATAAGTTATTCTTAGATGTACCAACTCTTGCCCTATCACTATGATAGTGTGCTGAGTTCCGACAGATGTTGCTAACAATGCGACGAGTCCTGCTAGAGCATCAGCTTCCAGGTTTCATAAATGGGGAACATGTTCTATGAAGAACCACGTGAAAGTAGAGATCATAGAAATCGTTGCTTGATGGTATGGGACCAGGTTTTTATGTCAGACCTCTTATCCCCGGACTTGGTTGACGATTAACTGAGAATCGCCGAAAGATATAGAAAGTCGACCCCAGCTCTTTGGCTAGTTGAAGTCCAATGATGAGAGCGTCGTACTCAGCAACGTTATTAGAATATGATTCTGAGAGTGAATACCCTTGTTGGATGACCAAGTCATCGGGGAAGATTAACACTACCCCTACTCCAGCCACAATATTACCTTCGAGACCTGTTCTCGAAGCACCGTCAAAGAACAGTCGCCAAATCGGCTCTTCTGTAGTGGTGTGGGCGTCCATTACTTCATCCGGGATGTCTTCATAGAGTTTTGATATCTCAGCCACGGGATGGGCAGCCAGGAAACCAGTTAACACTTGACCCTTAACCGTCTTTTGTGGGACAAATATCATGTCATAAGGGGACAGAAGTATTGTCCATGTGGCCAAACATGAATTTAATGCCCCTGGCTTAGTCATGAGGACCCTGAGAGGATTGACTCGAGAGATGACATGAATTGTCTGTCCGACTATATAATGTCGAATTTTTTGGATAGCGAAGAAGAGGGCGAGGCACTCTTTCTCTACCGGGGTATACTTGTGTTCGGCTCCGATCAGCTGACGGCTGAGGTAATATATAGCATATTCGTGACCCGCATTGCTATTCTGAGCTAATAGGGCTCCAAGAGAGTGATCCAAGACTCGGACGTAGAGCAAAAAGGGTCTTCCTATGACTTGGGCTACTAGGACTAGAGGATTCGTAAGGTATCTTTTGATATCTTCGAAGGCTCGCTGGCATTCCTCATTACAGACATAAGATACCCCTTTCTTCATTAGTTCAGTAAAAGGTTTATAACGTCCTGAGAGGTTGGAAATAAACCTCCGAATGTAGGCCAAGCGGCCCTGAAGACTATAAAGTTTACGAAGTTTCCCCGACGGTTGTCACGTCCCGCTCCCGTAGGAGCGATCGTCCTCGCTAAGGCGTGATGCCGCATGAGCCTAGATTCCGCTCATACAAGGCGGGTTCCATAACGGCCGATTACAGCGGCAGCGACGTGGTCGTCGCACAGAAGTCCCAAGCAGAAAGATTGAACATACAGCGGAAGTTTAGAAGCAAAACACACAAGTTATTCAAAATGTGCACTTTATTGATATTGAACATAAGATTACATTTGGGCGCAAGGCCATGATTACAAGTCTCTCAAGCTTACTTTTCTCTCTTTTTTTTACAAGTTACTCTGCTCTCTCTCTTATCTCTCGATACAATGCTTGAGCCAGCGGAAGCTTCGGAAGGCAATGTCCATACATTATGTCCCGTATAAGTCTTGACTTCACACGGCCACACGCTTCGAGTCGCCAAGGAACTCCGTGCCTCGACGTATCGAAGCGAGTTCCGCGCGACGAGCTTCTACCTGTGCCTGCACATGAAAACTGTGTGGGTGTCAGTACTCAATTGTACTGGTAGAGTGAGCTCCTCGCCCACCCATACAAAACTGACACGTTTTGATTTACTTTGTGCAACATATCCTTTTTATGATTGTCTTTCTATTCTTGCCTTAGAATCAGTTTTAGGACCGACACCTTGGCCTATTTTGTGTCTCTAGACCATCTCTGTGTCTTGCACTAACAATGTACTCGTACTTTACCTCTAGACCTTCTCGTGCCAACAACGTTAACTTATCGACTCGTGCTTGCCTTTAGGCCCGTATTTGGTACGCAACAACTTAGTCGTGCCATAAATCCCTTCTATAACAATATCAAGGCAGCATCTTGCCACTTAGTAACTTGTCCATACTTGTTTCGTAATAACATGGTCGTGCCATACTCGGGGACGCGACGACTCGGTCGTGCCATGAAATATCGAGGCCGTGCCTTACGACTCAACAAGACTTAACCAAATTTGTCCTACGACCCTTCTTCACTTAACTCGCAACGTCTAATCCAACTTGTGGAACTCGTGTTGAGAACTCAAGTACGATGCCACATCGTATGCCGAAGCATGTGTCTTACGCATAGCCAAATCTTAGGCTTCATAATACTTTAGGTGTAAACCGAGCACACATTTCATAACTCACGTCATACCGTGCTTGCACTTCCTTTGATACGACCGACACCGTGCACGCGGATTGCCGCTCAGTACACCAATTATATATATGAAAGGCCATTGGCATGACAAGCCATCGTAGACATAGCTCGGGTAGGCGGCGGCTCCTTCAATGCAAGGTAGCTAGCCCCATGGAAAGCCCCCGACTACCCACGCGGTAAGTTCCAGCGCTGCTATAACGTCTTCCCCCTAGGTCGACTGGCCCCGGCGCCCCGACGTAATACCAGTCGAGGAAGAAATTATTATCGACAAGTTATCTAATGACCACGCACCTACGAGACATCTAGACTCACGTAAATGCATGACCTATTTTGTCAGTATGACTGGAACTATACTTAGCATCTCGTGCTCTAACACACTTTACATAACGTGCATAGGAACCGTGAGACTCCCAACCGAGGGACCGTCTCATACTTTGAAAACGTACATAGAAACCGTGAGACTCCCAACCGAAGGACCGCCTCATATTTTGAAAACGTGCATGGGAACCATGAGACTCCCAACCGAGGGACCGCCTCAGCGACAAACGGTCGCGTGAACTTACTTCTTTGAAATCAAGGGAACGACTGCTACATAGCCTTCCAACTTAACTTGCACCAAACGTGCCTACTACTTGCCATAGCCCATGGCATTTATTATCATCGACACAACCATGTTTTGTGCCTTAAACCCATTATATTCTATGCAACACTATCGTCCAAGTCACACTCTATGTGATGAGCCTTAAGACCGTGGGAACAAATGGCTATATGCAGCCGTAGAACCGTGGGACTGTACATGTGCTCAACTTAAACAATCAAGTTCTTTGGGTACCTAGACTTATGCCATAAGCCGTGCGATACAACTTAGCTCGTGGAACGATCAAGGCTATGCCAAGCCTTGGACGATGGGACCGTGTATACTTTATCAAGCATTTATACGTACGATACCTATGACTTAGGTTAACTCTTAGCTTGTGGCGAAGACCAACTTTTCCTTCTTCCAAGTCACGGGACGAAGGACCGAGTGTTATTTTCAAAGCACGCCGTGCACCAACTCTAAGCCGACCGTTGGACCTTTCCATATTCTAACTCAATTCGACCCGTCGAAATTATTTTCTTATCTATGTAGATTCGTCTCTTTTATTATCAAGCCTATTGTGCAAGTTGAAAACATGCAATTTATTATGTGAAGGCTAAGATGAGATGAGTTCACCGAAACTACCCTACCTAAGCGAGGAGTCACCTCGACCGAACGGGCCTTCAAGTTGCCGTTGCAAGGCTAAGTCCGAACGCCGTCGGCGTTTCGATTCCTCCGATTGGCTGAGCGGGATGGGGCACTACAGCGGTTGCATTTCGATGATAGCTTTTGTCTTCTCAGGGTCGACGTAGATACCCTTTGAAGTAACAATGAAACCTAAGAACTTGTTGCTGGATACCCCCAAAAAAGACTTGGCCGGATTCATTTTTAACTAGTGCGTTCTCATCAAATCAAAGACGGTTCTTAAATCATGGAGGTGATCACCCCGAAAGCGACTTTTGACAATGATGTCATCGACCGTCTTGTGTAGGTGTTTGCGAAATATGATACTCATGGCATGCTGGTACGTAGCGCCCGTATTCTTTAAGCCAAAGGACATTACTATGTAACAAAATACCCCCATCGGAGTCCGAAAGGATGTATGTTTCTTATCGTTTGGAAATATCTTGATCTGGTTATAGCCAAAGTAACCATCCATGAAAGACATCCGAGTCCTTCTGGTGTTTCTTTCAGAATAGCCGGGACTCATATAGTATACCTCAACCCCTTTAAAGGGCTCAATGTCTGCGAACTCAGTTTTTACCACTCCGTCATTGTTGACATACTTGAAGCATGGATGGAGGGTAGATGACACAATCATGTGTTCATGGATCCAAGGTCATCCCAACATGATGTTGTAGCAAACATCCGCGTCGATGACGTAGAAAGTCGCTTCAGTCTTCAGGTCGGCAATCTGAATTTTCAAGCAAATTTTTTCTTCTGGGCAACTTTTGCCATTATTGAAACCATTAATTATGGTTTGAGTTACGAAAGCCAGTGCATAGGAATCTCAGTGTATACAGCAGACGGTGGGGGATGACGGTTACGGACGAACCAGGGTCGATATGCATACGATCGACCTTGACAGTGCCAACGTACCCTATATAATACAGGGATCGAGCATACTGGCCTATTATTCTTTAACAACATGTCCTGTTATGAGAATGTGATATTGGGCATTGTCTCTATCACACTGTGACATTTGGGGCATGCAGCAGGATCTTCGTCTGGCTGTCGTATCTCACCTATACAGGATTCAACATTTTATAATGCCTCAGTCAGAGCCTCTCGAGTCTTCTTTGAAAGTCGGAGAAGCTCAAATAATGATAATCTGGTTGGAGTGTTGGCCAGTTGTGCTAGAATATCAAAATTGTAGGGTCGGTCCAACCCTGCAGCGGTATCCTTTCTGAGGGGCTTGTCAAAATGCCCATCTTTTTGCTTATGTTTGTCCGCTGTTGGAGGTTAGGACGAACTTGGGTCAGAAGTGGAGGGAGTCACGGCTGTTGTTACTGGTACTGCTTTCTTTGTCCGGGCCTGGTGTAACACCCACTTTTCTAAAATGAGAATAATTTTGAACTTTTGTAATTATAATCATTTAATAATGATATTTAAATTATGTTATAATTTTTGGTAATTTTTAATCAATTTAAAACTATTTAAATCTGTGACTTGTGATTTTGATGTATTGATAGTGTAACCCTAGAGACTACTTGACCTAGAGCCTAACCATGTGATTAGGAGATTTATTTCTACATTTTTGCCTAAGGATATTTTGGTCATTTTTGGACTTTTAGTAAAAATAAATTTTAATTAATTAATATTATGCTAATTGAATTGTTAGAGACTAACCTAGAAGTTAACCTAATCTAAATGTTAACCATGAGCCTATATATTAGATTAGAAGCTTCCATCATGACAAGGTTAATAATATCTAGATATTAAGTTGATGTTATATATTTGTTAAGGTAGATATTTTAGCTTGGGCCCTTAGCTTAAGGCCTAGAATTAAACTAGCTAGAGGCCTCTAAACTTCACGAAACTTAACCCTAACCCTAGAATAAACCCTAGGCTACCATCAAAGGATCCCCCTCTATATAAACATCTCTTCATCACACCTTGCCTCTTTTCATAGCCTCTCAAACCCTAGTTTAGTGTTCTTCCCCAATTTTAGCCCCTTTCTTCAAATCAACTCCAAATTAGACCAAATCAATTGCAATACACTCCCCTAGTGTAGAGGAAGTCATTGGTGGGTAGCTAGCAAGGATTTGGAAGCTTTGGACCGTTGCAAGTTGGAGAAGTCTCATTCCTAGGCTTTTTATTGAGATTTGACTCTCAATAGGTAATAGCCTTTAAACCCTTTAAATTCCTAGTTTTTCTTCATAGATGCATTCATTTAGGGTTCCCCTAGTTGTCCCTCGAGTTTGGTAGGAATTCGTGTCCATTTGATACGCGTATCGGACACGTATCGGTGTGTATATTAAAGTGTTTGATGAAATGCCTATATGAACTTTTTTTTATTGTTCTTCAAAACAAAATTCACTTTTGTGTAGCCCTATAGGTTTGCTTTGAATCCCCCAGGGACTGAGCACAATTTTATGTCCATTTCGTATCCAAATCTGGACACGAACCTGTGCACGGGACTGCGGCACAGTGCCCCGATGACACGTACTGATTTATCTCGTATTTGGACACGTGGACTCGTGCCACTTGGCACGAGGGTGGGGGCAACCACTGGCAGGACACCACATGGACACGTTGCAGGCTCATGGACACGTGCGCCTAGACCGCCTCTATGTATGTACCCAAGCTTGAGCCCTATCGAGCTCTGTGTCGTATCCTATTGGACACGACTTGGCAGCACGATGCTGTTGTTTCATGTTTTACTGTCACTGTGTGTTTTTGAGTTTGGACACCTCGTGTCCAGCTATGTGGACACGAGAATAACCCCATGGCACTTGTACACTTGTTACTCGTCTCTGTACACGACTGTTTTTGGCTTTTGATTGTTTTCGAGTTCGATTTTGGGTTAATGGTCGGGTTCATATACATTTTTGATACATTGTTTGCCTATTCGTTTGACACAGTATTGGATACTACCCCCTAGACACATAGTTGAAACACTTGACACAGGGCCGAGCACATCACTGCTTACACACACTCACTTGCACTCCAATTGTTGACACATCACCTTGTAACACACACACACACACACACACACTTGTTTGACACTCGAGCACACCCTACACTTTGACACTCTAGTTTACTGCACACTTTATGGACACCTGACATTGGTTGTTGGATACCAGATGACACTCCAGACACCTGACACAGCTCACACACTCTTCACACATGTTCGAACTCACCACACACAGAACCCCCATTCCATTTTCTTTGTACAGCAGACCATAACCCCCTTGTTGATGCAGTTGAGTTTTGATGTATTTGGGTTTAGCTATTTGGGATATGTATAATATTGATATTGATATGTATTTGTTAGGTTGTATTATGTATGTAGGGTTTTGTAGTGAGGATATCTGAGATTGAGTAGAGAGTGAGTGATGGTTTAGAGTTGGTTGATTTGAGTAGCAGAGGTTTTGAGAGTTGATAGGCTAGCATCAGATATCGGTTGGCAGTGGCTAGGCTGGGCTTGGCATTGCCTTTCTTGCATATTGCTTTGCATATGCTGCAGCAGCAGCATTTGCATCTACAGTAACAGCTAAGAGAGGGGGGTCATTTCAGTGTATGTATATATGCATGTAATTAGGATATTGGGTATATTAGAGTTATACATTCCATATATATATGGATAGGGATATGGGCTATATGTATATATATATATTGTATATGTGGAATGGCATGTTAGAGAGGATATGTGATATCTTCTAATATATGAGTCTAGTTAGCTAAATGTTTATATAAGAGGGTATATCTATATGTGGGTAGTTTCATGAATAAGTTATGTGGCCTAGAGTAGGTTATATATACTAGTAGTATGGATAGTTGTGGTTAGATGAGATAGGGTAAATTGGTTTATTTGTTAATGATATTTGGTTGAGGTTAGTTTAGAGATAGAGTTGACTAGACTAAGAGAGTTGACCAATTGACTCTTTGACCTAGAAATAGCCTTAGTTGACCTAGTTTGACTTTACAGTTGACCATAGTTGACCAAGAGTTAACTTTGACCCAGAATGACCTAGAATTGACTAACCTAGACTAGTTGACCATTGTTGACCAAACCCTAAATAGTTTGACCACAGTTGAGTATAGTTGACATAGTTTGACTATATAGTTGACCAGAGTTGACCAAGAGTTGACTTTGGCCTAGATTGACCTAGAATCATATAGAATGCATTGTAAACTTTATTTTTACCATTGTGGATACATTGTGACCTGTGTTGCTCTAAATAGGACTCAGTTACTCCGATTTGGACATCTATTCTCATCGAACATTAAGGATCTCAGGCGAGTACATTCTCTGATCGTTTCATACTTGCTAGGACTTATATTCATGCTCTAGATCATGATACATGATGTTGTCACGTTATTATCACGGATTGGTACTATATGGATCTTTTTATGAGATGTTACCCCCCTTAGCGGGCGCATCAAATATTTTATGTCATGTGTTTCATGTACATCATGTATTCCTTGCCCTTGCGTTATTCATGTATTCTCATGTGTTCTCATGTGCTTTCATATACGCTCATGTACTTTCATGTGCTCTTATGTACGTCCATATTTTCTCATGTGCTTCATGTGTAACCAAGCCATCCTGTTCGTAACGTAACTTGACTGGATCCTTGTGTATTGATTGTGGGTAGGGGTGAGTATAAATGGTCATGTGATTTAGCTATCATGTTCGCTCTGTTACTTTTCATGTGATTATCATGTTTCATATGTACGACACAGCCTTCATGGCTAGTGTTTTCATGTGCAACCTGTTTTATATTATGTTCAACCCAAGCCAATTATATGCCATCTCGTACTCTAAATCACTGGTCACTTACAGTTCTTACTTATCATGTATATATTTTTAGTTTTCAAATATCTCTTATTTTCATGTACATTTTCTTACAGTCCATGTATCTTACTCTTTTGCATGCTTTATATTTCCTGCCATGATATGAACTGCGTGAGAAGTATTATGCTCGTTCCTGTCCTGACTGGACCTGTTAAAAATATTACAGAGGATGATGAGGACTTCTTCCCTACATACTACGGAGCATGCCTAGATGACACTTGCAACCTGGACCCCCAGGAGGTTCAGGCAGCTGTTGAGGATCGTACCATTGTCTAGATTAGATAGCTAGATTGTTTATCTTAATTTTTTTACGTCATTTGTGTTTGTGGATTCAGAATTTGTATTATTTAGAGATGTTGAGACTTTATGTTGTTAACTTGGATTTATTTTCCTTCTGTTGTATCTTCGTTTGAGGATTTCATTATCTATCATATTGTGCTATTTCCATCTTTAGACTTATGATTGAGTGGTACCTTCTGTGATTGGCCTCCGTTTGGAGAGTATATCATATTATGGTTAGTTGAGATCATGACCTAGAACAGCGTTCTACTGTCGATACTGCGGCGTAGGCTGGACGTACCCACTTCTCGTGCCCCTACACTGGGTCCGGGTCGTGACACCTGTCATAGTTACGTGAGTATTCTAGACCAGTCCTGGTTGCTTCGACCCTTTCGTCATCGGACGAGGCAGAGACAACATTACAAGATTTAACCTTCCTGCATTTAGTCTTAGCAGTATGATGTACGATATGCTTGGTTAGGTCATCGATGAGATCGGGATGTATCCACATGACCTCCCCTCGAGGCATTTTGACAGGGACTAACCCCGAGGCTTGAGCAGTCGGGAGGTTCATAACCTCCATAGTTGCTTTAGGGATTGGGATGATCCCATCATGTGTCTCCATAGGCGAAAACCTGTCGAACTGGAGGGTTACCATGTTGGCGGAGACCAATTTTTCCTCAAAGTCCAGTGATAGCACGTTGGTGTCTACTAATCGCTGGATATAATTCTTCAAAATATAGTAGTCTCTAGTCAAATGGTGGACGTACCAGTGGTAATGGCAGTATTTGGGATCATCCACTATGCCCACTTCTTTGGGACGTCTAGGAGGTAGGAGTGTAAGCTTCTCACCCTCGAGTAGGACATTAAGTAACTCCAGGGCATCCTTATCGTTGAAGGAATAGTTCCCCTTTTGGATTGGGGGTCTTTCAGGTTTCTGAACGGGAGCCGTGCCCCTGTTGAGACTCGCGGTCATAACTTATTTTGCTTTAGGCTCTCGCTCATTGCTGTTGGGTATTGCGATAGGCTTCCTGCCTTTCTCGTTTGGAAGGCTCATCACCAATAAGTGGGCTTCTTTGGCCTTCCTCTCGTCGTATTTGTAGTGCCCCGCTCCTCGCGGTCCATTATGTATACCCATGGCTTGCTGACTCAATCTTGAACTGAGTATTTGGGGAAACCTTTGCCGGTATCGATTGATCATAGATGAAATACAATGAACCTTTCCAATTAATGGATCGGCTTCTATTAAAATGAATCCAAGAGTTTTGTTGGATGTTTTCTTTTGCTGCTTGATTTTGATGAATGCATTTTCGTATTGGTTTTCGATGATTATTTTTCATTGTTCGCTTTCATCGTATTGCGCATTTATGTCGAATCTTGAGAGAAAGATAGCGAAGTATGCTAATCGAATGTTGGTGCCAATGCAGAAGGATGCATAAGCGGCGCGTGATCGTTGCGTGAAGTCCCTCCTCTTATATAAGATTCTTTTGGTGAGTTGCTTTAACCGGGCAAACATTTATCTCCACGCCCTAATAAAAATGATCTTTAGTCCACTTTGTTGCCTCGTCCCGCTGATCAACGATACCAACCAACAAAAGATAAGAAACAAAGAATTAACTCAGATGCTTAAATCAAAGAACAGTTGCCTTACTCGTGTTCGATATGAATGTTACCAGCTCTTTATTATGTTGCAAAGTGATTTCGGTAAATGTTGCTAAAGTTACATGATAGAGAGGATACGGCTTGTCATATAGAGAAAAAGAGTAAGACGAAAATACTGAACGATGCATATATTGTCATAATAGAGATTTGCTTGATAGAGTTGCATTCGTGCATTGGTCTCGGACAACTTGTGCACAAGGGCAATCCTCACGACCAGTTTGGGGGCACCTGAACTGCTCGGCCTAGGGGGATTAGAGTAACACCCCGAGGTAAAGAGACCTCGGTGTATAGAGTGTCCATTTAGCGATGAGCTGAACCAAGAGTCACATCGGCTAATCACGGGGAATGACCTGTGGACCAACAAATAGTTAGGTTCATGCATCTAGGCAAGAATCATTGCAAACCTAACATACAGGGATGAAAAATAAGTATGCTTTATATATACAAATTGTGATAACTTGTTTTCGTGCAGGGATGACTGTCGGTGATGGGTAAGATGGTTATGAAATATTTCTACTGCCATATTTATTATTAATTGTTAAAAAGAACCTAGACAAGTAGAAAGATCACTAGTAAAATGTTAGCTTCACATGTTGACTTAGTGTAGATATTTGCGAGTTCGGCCAAAAGCTGCTCGTCAGTACATGATGTGTGCTGACCCACGTTGTGGGTATCCTTTTCAGAAAGCAAGGAGACAGGAATTTCAAAAGAGGCACTAAAGCTCGTCCAGCCCAGTAGAGCTTGTGGATTGCCTCGTAGCTATTTTCCATTTCCGGTCAAGTTAAAAGCTTTTCCTTTGAAGGTGCTTTTACATTTTGAGCATGTAATAAAGGAATATGATGTATGGGCATTGTGGCTATTTTGAAAAGAGTTTCAAAGAGAAAGATATGTATAAAAAAATGGTATTTTAAGTCGCAAGATTTGTACTTTGTAATTCTATCAAGCATCAATAAAAGAAGTATTTCTATTTCGAATCTCTGTGTCCAATATTTGGTTTTCTGTAATTAAATATGTTGTGCGCGTGTGTTTTGCTTTGTCTAGTTATATTGTGCAGGTACTGGCCTTATGCAAGTGCAACTTAGGCTTGCACGGCATCACGCCTTAACGAAGACGAACTATCCTACAGGAATCAAAGCGAGGACGAACAACCCTAGCAAGATTGGGGCATGACAAAGTGGTATCAGAGCACAGCTTTAAGTCCTTGACCTCTTACAAATATCGTTTTCGAAAAAGTATGTAAAGTATTTTGACGGCTTTCAAAGGTCCCAATTTTGAGTTATAAAAAACCAATATCCCATACAATAAGTACATAATATTTTATGAGACTGACAGAAGTTATACTCTTTTGTAGAGAAATGGCTTCTCCTCGACCATCTGGCGCGATGGATCCGGTAGAGTGGATTATGGCCATGATGGAACTACAACAATAGGATGCCGAGGAGCATAGCCAGATACAACAGGCCCAAATAGAGGCTCAACAAAAGCAGGTGGATGCCTTAGCCTAGCTCATAATTTTGCTAGCAGGAAATCGAGATACCACCGCAACGACCAAACCGATGGAAACACACGAGATTGAGCCCGTGGATGGTGACGAGCCTCAGCTGGTGCATAGGCATACTTCCTTTAAGCCAAAGGACTTCTTGGATGCGAAACCTCCAGAATTTAAGGGCAGGACATCACCAGATAAGGTGATGGATTGGATCGATATCTATTCGCATTCATAGGAGTTTTGAGTAGCAAGAAGGTAGTTTGTGCCGCTTTTCTACTACGTCTGCGAGCAAAAGATTGGTGGAAAGCAAAAAAGTCAGCACTGCTCGCGATTGCTAGGGGTCAAAAAAATTCTTGGACCTCGTTCAAGAAGACATTCCTGGAACAATATATATGCCTCCCGCTATCAGCTAAAAGATGGAGAATGAATTCATGTCATTGAAACACGAAAACATGTCCGTAGAGGATTATGAATCTGAATTTGCCAAACTGGCAACATTTGCTTCTGTAATGATCCCAACTGAGAACATTTGCATGAATCGATTCATTCAAGGCCTGGACGATGACATTCAATTGAGTGTGCTGAACCGAGAATGTGAATCCTATTCTCTGGCCTTTGAGGCAGCAGTGCAAGTGGAACGATTTAGCCTGAGGAAAGCAACAACGAAAGTTCAGACCAGCCGCAGTCAGTCTACTAAAAGATACCACGACGGAGAGAAAAAGACAGAGGGGGAACCTCGCAATAAAATTGAGTATACTTTCTGCGGCCGCCAGGGACATATCAGAGAACATTGTCGTTCCCTTAACAAGGAATGCTTCAACTATGGTCAGAAGGGCCGTGGTTTCAGAGATTGTCCAAAGAAAAGACATACGGCACAAAACCGAGATGATATTGAGGAGCGTGGTCCATTAAGGGACCTACTGCCAATTAGAGACAACCCGCACAATCATCAGCTGGAAAATGCTCGTGTTTTCAACCTGTCCATCTTACTTGATCCGGAATGCAATAATAGCGGAGGTGAGCTTATTTTTTAAGTTTTGAGGATAAAACTTTTTCTCAGTGGGTTATTATGTAGTATCCTGCTCCTCGCGGTCTACTATGTAATACCTACAGCTTGTTGACTCAGTCTTAAACTGAGTATTTGGAAAAACCTTTGCCGGTATCGATTGATCATGGATGAAATGCACTGAACATTTCCAATTAATAGATTGGCTTCTATTGAAATGAATCTAGGAGTTTTGTTGGATGTTTTCTTTCGCTGCTTGGTTTTGATGAATGCATTTTCGTGTTGGTTTTCGATGATTGGTCTTTATTGTTCGCTTTCATCGCATTGTGCATTCATTCCGAATCTTGAGAGAAAGAGAGCGAAGTATGCCAATCGAATGTTGGTGCCAATGCAGGAGGATGCATAGGCGGCGCATGATCATTGCGTGAAGTCTCTCATTCTTTCTATAAGATTCTTTTGGTAAGTTGCTTTAACCGGGCAAACATTTATCTCCACGCCCTAATAAAATGATCTCTAGTCCACTCTGTTGCCTCGTCCCGCTGATCAACGATATCAACCAACAAAAGATAAGAAATAAAGAATTGACTTAGATGCTTAAATCAAAGAACAGTTGCCTTACTCGTGTTCGATATGAATGTTATCGGCTCTTTATTATGTTGTAAAGAGATTTCGGTAAATGTTGCTAAAGTTACATGATAAAGAGGATACGACTTGCCGTATAGAGAAAAAGATTAAGACGAAAATACTGAATGATGCATATGTTGTCATAATAGAGATTTGCTTGATAGAGTTGCATTCGTTCATTAGTCTCGGACAACTTGTGCACAAGGGCAATCCTCACGACCAGTTTGGGGCGCCTGAACTGCTCGGCCTACGAGGGATTAGAGTAACACCCTGAGGTAAAGAAACCTCGGTGTATAGAGTGTCCATTTAGCGATGAGCTGAACCAAAAGTCATAGCGGCTAATCACGAGAAATGACCTGTGGACCAACAAATAGTCAGGTTCATGCATATAGACAAGAATCATTACAAACCTAACATGTAGGGACAGAAAATAAGTATGCTTTATATATGCAAATTGTGCTAACTTGTTTTCATGCAGGGAAGACTGTCGACGATGGGTAAGATGGTTATAAAATATTTATAATGTCATGTTTCTTATGAATTGTTAAAAAGAACCTAGACAAGTAAAAATATAACTAGTAAAATGTTAGCTTCACATAATGACTTAGTGCAGATATTTGCGAGTTCGGCCAAAAGTTGCTCCTCTTGTATGCTGACCCGCATTGTGGGCATCCTTTTCAGAAAGCAAGGAGACATAGGGATTTCAAATGAGGCACTAAAGCTCGTCCAGTCCAGTAGAGCTTGTGGATTGCCTCGTAGCTTTTTTTCATTTCCAGTCAAGTTGCAAGCTTTTTCTTTGAAGGTGTTTTTATATTTTGAGCATGTAATAAAAAGATATGATGTATGGACATTGTAGCTATTTTGAAAAGAGTTTCAAAGAGAGATATGTAAGAAAAACTATGGTATTTTGAATCGCAAGCTTTGTACTTTATAATCCTATCAAGCATCAATAAAAGAAGTATTTCTATTTTAAATCTCTGTGTCCAATATTTGGTTTTCTGTAATTAAATATGTAGTTTGCGTGTGTTTTGCTTTGTCTAGTTGTATTGTGTAGGTATTGGCCTTATGCAAGCTTAACTTAGGCTTGCACGACATCACGTCTTAGCGAGGACGAACGATCCCGTAGGGATCAAAGCGAGGATGAACGACCCTAGCGAGATCGGGGCGTGACAGTCTTCGGCATTGATAATAAATGCCGCCCAATCTGCGTGACCAGAGGAGCCAGTCCACAGTCATGTCATAGGGGATAATCCTTTACGACATGTGTGAATTAAAAGTGCTTCAAAAACCCCCGGTTGCAGTCTCAGTGCGGCCTTTCGAAATCGATCTATGTAGACTCGGGCAGATTTCTTGTCTTCTGAGTGGTGTCCATCAAGGTGGAAATTGACATGTCTATCCCTGGTTTATAAAATCGAGACAAGAATAGGTGCTGGAGATCATCAAAGGTTGACACAGAATTGTCTTGGAGACTATAAAACCATTCATAGGCAACCCCTCTCAAGGCGTCGATGAACAGTTTTGCAAGGAGAGCATCATCCCTTGGTAAGTGCCCCATCATAGAATTAAAGTGATTGAGATGCTGACGGAGGGAATCCTTTCCATCAAAAGGAGTGATAGTCATTGGCTTGAATTTGGGAGGGTAAATCACCCTATTCCATTCGACTGGGAAGGGTTGATTGAGTCTAAGCTTTCGTCGAGACTCTTGTCTATCTTTGGCATCAGCTCTAGCTCGAAGATCTTGGATGGCTTCGAGAACTTCTCCGTTGGTCCAGAGGCTTATGGCATAGTATGATCACTGGCCACGGGTGGTAACGCTATGTGATGACTCATAGTTGGAAGATTTGGGGCATTGGATTCTCCATTATTCCCAGGCTCCGGGGCTTACACTGGTGATTGAGATGTAGTTTGAGCTGCTTTCAGCTCTGTCACAATCTTTATCAAAAGTGCCAAACTGGTGTTCATGGTCTGCATTATTTTTTCGATCATTTCGAATCACCGGCTGTCTTGGGACCTCTATTCATCGTTCGTCATATATGACAACATGACGCGAGTGCGGATTGATCGTTCACTCTCTGTCCCTGATTCCTGTGCTTCACTATCGGCAGTGTAGGCGATCATCTAGGAGAAACTGCTAGGATCGAGGTTCGGAGTGTCCTCAATTTTCGAGTTTTCAGCAATATGCTAGGATTGTGGTGCAACATCGGTAGTTGACCACCCTCAGATCCTTTGATGAACGAGGAACGAGCATCCCCGGTCAGGTCAGCATTTGGTACCGAGTACTGACTACCCCCAATTTTCAGGGTTTTGGACTTGAAGCGGGTTTGTTGGAATACCCAAGTGCTGGGCACCACCAACTTGGTGCTCTTGGGTCGATTCTTAGGTGTACCGGTCGAAGAGTTGAGATTTTTTCAGTCAGAGGAGAACCCCTTGCAGCATAACATAAGGCAAAGAGGGGTTCCTCTTCCTCGTCTGATTGTATCCGTTTGCCGAGACAACGTCGGGCGGATGAAGCAGGTTTGAGCCATTGAAACACGAACTGTCTTTCTGGGACTACTGTGGATTTTGTGCAGAAGCAGTTGACGACTATACTAGCGTACGTATGTACACCTAAAGGGATTTCGTACATAGTGTTTGTCGTGATCCCCTCCACTTCGCATTTGTGATTGATCACATGACGCAGATCGTGGGAAGGGAGTTTCACCTTTACACTTCCTTGGGTAGATCGAGTGTTATGGCACCTAAGTAGATGTACCCCCAGACCCGATTCCTGAGCCTGCAGAAGGTTCAGGTGTTTAGAAGAATATGGAGTTTGGCCCAACCCTAGTGCAGAGGCACTCGCACATGATCTATAAAGCTTTCCATCAGGCACACACATCACAAATAGAGACGCACGCCTTGATGTGGCATGTGTGGCGCGTGTAGCCTGCGCCTTAGTTTTGGTTTTAGATTCGCCATGTGTTGTGCCTTCTTCTGAGACCACATCACACACTTGAGGTTTGCTGGCACCCAAGGCTCTGAGTTTGCCTTGGGTTAATTTCCTTCACGCCTATTGGTAGGCGCACTTTCCCCCCGAACATTGAACTTCTCTGAGCCACCCGCGAAGGGTGGTGCGGGGGGGGGGGCAAAGTCATAGGCGCGCCGGACAAGATTTGTACGGGCACGTGCTGTTCTTCTTCAGTTGGTTGTGGGTAAGCTATACGAGCTTTAGGCACTCACGTCTTCTTCATTTTCTTAGACTTCAACAGTCTAGGAGAAAAGCTCACACTGTCCCTCGAGAGCATTTTCTCAAATGTTGATTGATCGAATTTGACGACCAGCATCTGTGTAGTGGTTCCGGGCACGGCCGTGTCAGATTGTATCACGGCCTTCTCTTTAGAGGAGAAGGATATCCCCAGCCGAGTTGCCATCTTGTTCGACATCGCTTTTGAGCTTGAAAATAGGCTGCTGTGAAGTACTGTGAACGAGAATGTAAAGAGGAACTCCTGAATAGGAATCCATGATCGCACTTTGTTTTTGATCTGGGTTGTGACGGTGGAGGGTTGTTTCTTTAGTCCGTTGACGATCTGACTGTAAGGGAGTACTGTCGGGCTCAGCTTTACTAGTTGAGGGGAGCAGCAAGGACTCTCTCTGGCTTGTTCATAAACCTCTTGAGGAATTCATGAACCGGGAGAATCGAGAGAGGAATTGAGCCTGGAATCGAGAGGTTCAAATGGAGGAGAGCTCCTCTTATTTATAATAGAGGGAAAAGAGGACACGTGCACCTATAAGAGGCAGGCGCGTGCTCCTTCTGATTGACACGTATTGCTTCTAAATAGGAGTCGGTTATAGCGAGTCGTGCACTTCACTGGTGAAAGGCCACAGCTGACTTCCACGTAACAGATTTGGTAGTTTACTGTTGGAGAAGATCTCGAGAAGTTGAAAACTAGTTCAGTGGCATGACCAGGTCTGCAACATGTAGCACGCGCCCAAGTTATACGCACACCTAGGAATCACTATCCTAGGTGACGCGTCATATGTAGGCGTGTGGTAGGAGCACACGCGCTTTGGGAAGACTCAGAGCATCACACACGCGATGGAGGAAGGACTCAGGTGTTCGACATTGCTTCCGAGCTTTGAAAATAGGCTGCTGTGAAGTACTGCAAAGGAGAATGCAAAGAGGAACTCCTAAACAGGAACCCCTGATCGCACTTTGTTTTTAATCTGGGTTGTGATGGTGGAGGGTTGTTTCTTTACTGTATTGACGATCTGACTGTGAGGAAGTAGTACCGGGCTCTGTCACGCCCCAACCCGGAATCACCCGAATCATCGTCCTCGCAGGGGACGTGATGCCGCACGAGCCTGGAGTTGTGATCGTGCAAGGCAAGATGATAAGTTCTCAAATGGTTCTTTTTGATTTGATATTAGCAAACGGAAGAAACGGAGTATACGAAATAATTCTCTTTATTGATAATGAACTGAGAATATAAAGGCTTTCAATAGCCCAACTGAATTTGTCAGATTGGCTACAACACTTAAGTTCTCTATTGCCCACAAAGGACTTTACCGTTCCATACATCATGCCTTCTATATCTCGGCCGCATCAATCTTGTTGCAAGTCTGAGCGTCAATGCGATCGCACGCTTCAAACGCTACAACATTCCATGTCTCTGCGCGATCAAGCGAAGCTTTGCCGCGAGCAATCCATTTCATGCATCCTGCATAAAAGTTGGTGGGGGATCAGTACGTTCGCGTCCTCGCATGTACTGATGAAAAGACCTTCTTTCTAAACCGACATTTTAGTATTTATGTTCAATCATGCAACTTATAGCTTATGATCTTGCTATATTCTCCTTAGGGTCGATTTTATGGCAAATTCGAAAGCGGTAAAGCATGTTATCATGGTAAGCATATTATTTGAATTGAATAGGCAAGCAGGCAAGCAATCTCATGTTTGTTTCTTGGCATGATTTCTTACCAGCATAGACGCACTCACCCATGCACCGACGCAAGGTGAATATGTCACATTCCTTCCATGTCAAGTTATAAGTACTCTCTATGCAGGATCTATGTGTGCAAGATACATACATGCCTGCACTTTCAACCCATCATTCCTTAACTATATGGAGGTCGTCGGCGTATTCGTACCAGAATGGACTAAAGTTTCTCTTTTATTTTCTTTCTTTTCTTTTCTCTCTTTCTTTTCTTTCTTAAATTGGGTAGCCCGGCGCTTCACGGGTTAGGTTGCTATCCCAAACAACGGAAGACATACCGTATGCATACCATCTTTTGCGGCTTTTCACATCTATAACCGGTGGTTAGTCATTTTACAGATGCACGCCCATCAAAGATTATATCTCTCCTAGGCTGTCACGCCCCAGAACCAGATTACTGGAGAGCGGGAGACAGACACAGCCAGCTACGTACAATGAAGTGAATCCCATCTCGCAATACGGTCACGGCTGTCTAGGTGCATGAGGGTTTACTACAAGCCATTAGTCTCTTAGGGTTAAGAACAAGTCTAGTGTCTCAATCTTAAGCAAACAAGTAAATGTCACAAGATGGTAGATCATCAGTGTAATGACCCGCTCCGTCCTAGCGGAACGCTGATTCAAACGACAAGTGCAACGACTCGAATGAGCCGTCGACCCGAAGAGTTGGCATCAACCTGAAGAAGAATCGATGCAAGGCTTACATTGGCCCGTCAAGATGAATCCAGACTTAGACTTTCAAAGGCGCGCTCGGAGTATCGCTCGGCCGATGTGAACATCGCTAAGGTGGGTGGCTCCGATGAACCCGTCTTTGCTTAGCCTAGACACATAACAATACGGACACTATTGCTAGAATAGCTAGGCAATAACACCGTGCATGCTAATAAATGACTCAACGCACCTAGCTAAAGGAATAATCCCATCTTGCAGGCTTGTTTAGAACATGGAAAAGAACTCGACGAACATCGAAACTCTCGCACCGTGCCCCACGCTTGTGCTACGGCACAAGCTTACGTTCAAGTCCCTTACGCGTTCAACAATGAAACAATGAATGGATTACAACAATGAAACAGAAGACTATCGACATAGTCGTTCCGAGTAGAGTTTAGCAACATTAAAAGTCTATGGGACCGATGGGTCGCCAAGACGACTCCCGCACGGGAAGTTGTATAATGTATAAATAAAAGAATGAACGAATAAACGAGTGAAAGAATGAATCAACGAATGGATGAATACGAAAATGAATCAATGAACGAATGGACAAGTGAAAGAAAGAAAAAAGAAGGAATAAATAAAAGATAAGAAGGAAAGGAATGGTTAGCGACAGGTGTGACGGGCACGTACAACGGGGCTCACTACCCGCGCTGCACGGACGCCAACCTGGTCGATAACGCATTTTGGCTAAGGGTTAGCCTACGGCTCGGAGATAACCGTTAAGTTAAAATGACAAGATAATACGAAATGGCCGTGGACAAACGGCACGGGCATTGTGTGGAGTATACCGTGGCTGTATAGTGGAAGGATTCTGCGGCACGGGCGTTGTGTGGAGTATACCGTGGCCGGCCTAGGCGGAATCAAAATGGGGCTTACGGGCTGCTTGGGTGCGGGCTTGGGCACCAGAAGACGTAAGTGCAGGGTATATTCAAGAGACTTAACGGGGTGTACCAGCCGGCACCCTACGCTAAGTTGAGAAATACCAAGGAGAAATGTCCAAAATGGCTTGTCATGCCAGCGACCGGTGCATATAGATTAAGTGGACTTTGCTGGTGGCTATCCACGTACAAGTCCTTGCATTGAAATCAAAGTAGTCTAAGTTAAATGAACAATCGCCTACTGAACGGCTTGAAATGTATCACACCAAATGATAATGAATACTTCGTACAATGAGTTAGAGAATACGCCTACGACGCGCTAGAAACTGAGGCAGGGACACGCCCTTGATATTGAATGTTTCCAAGAATCACGTTATGTTATTACACATGAATTGTTGACTAACTTGGTTTACTTTGGACAGGGAAGGCCGGACGGTAAGTATGAGTAAGTCGTGCATGTATTTCCATGCGACACTTGAATTTTGGCAATACGGGATAGGTTATGACATATGCCATGAAATTGATCCTAAGGCAAGATTAGAAAGACAAGGAATAATAGAGATGCACAAAAGTAAATGGAACGTGTTTGGTAATGATAGCATTGTGGGCGAGCTAGCCTCCCCACCAGTGTATAATAATGTACTGATAACCCCACAGTCTGCTTGCAGGATGCAGGAGACGCTAGCGGGTACGGAGCTTCCATCAAACGTGTTAAGGCGCATGAGCCAACTCCGGGGCCTTGGGATGTTGCAAGAAGCTGAAGCACCCTATACAGGACATAATGTATCGGAACATCGCCATGAATCATTCCATGTTGTAAGCCACTTGGCACGCCTTTTATGTTTCAGAGAGAGAGAGCTTGAACGATTTGTAATATCGGCCTAGCGCCGCTTGTAAACTTCTTGAATATCAATAAAGAGTTTGAATTCGTTTCTAATTGTGTTTATTTACTTTCTGCTGCAAATGGGGACACTCTGTGCGACTCTGTGGCCTAGCTCAAGTCGACCGTTTTTGGACTTGGCCTTGCACGGGCGTAACCTAGGCCCGTGCGGCATCACGCCTTAGCGAGGACGATCGCTCCTACGGGAGCGAGGTGTGACAATCAGATATACAAAGTAAGGCGTCACAAACATTACATATTCAGATGATCATAAAGCTAGTCATAAAAAATACGAAGACTAGCAAGAGTTTAAGTCATACATGATCAACCCTAGGATTTGTCAATCATGTTATAGCCCGTAGGCAGACAGGAATATAAATTCAACACGAGCTAACACTTGCTCGGCGGCTAAACACCTCAAAAGAATAATTTTACAATAGAGTGGGATAGCAAAATAAAACCCACTCGTTGCCAGAGTTTCTTCTAGTGGTCACCATCTGGCAGGAAGGCTAGGAGATCCTCGGAAGCTGCTCCAAAATCTGGCCATACAAAACCAGCTGGGTCAGACCCCAGAAAGAGCAAGTGCCACAAAGGAGGCTTCACTTAAGAACTAAAACTAGCATATTAGCACATAAGTCATAAATGAAATAACATTGGACATGGGTTAAAGAAAACAGGATGATAAACGATAAGATGACTAAAGGACTATTCCGGTAACCAAGTTACAACCCGTGAACCAAACAAGGATCGAGGTTGTAACCCTTCACCTGAACGAAACTTTTAGTCTCTAACCAATTATCGATAGAGAAAAGCATATACAAGCATGTCCGGAGATAGCCATGTACTGGATCTAGACATGACTAGACAAGATGGGACTCCATCCAACATTCACGGCCAAATAAGAGTACGGCTTGATAGTTAACTAGCTAGGGTTATCACAAGCGTAGTTAATAGGAAGATGCAATAAGATATTCCTACGGCCACAAGCCCTGCAGACTATCCAGGTTATCCAGGCGCAAGGTTCAAGTTAAGAGTTATCTTGGCATGTTAGGTGACTTTGATGCAACACATGACAGTGTGCATAGTAATCGTTTCATGTAGTGTCCTACATAACAGTGAGCTGGAAATGTGTCCTACTCGTCGGCAGGCTACAAGTCCATCAGGAAGGCGCCCAGATAACGGGATTGCTTGTAGCCGAAATATCTCTCTATATGAACTACTTGATCAATCTAGTCATTAACCTAGTCAGATTCAGCATGAATCCCTGACCGTGGTAACCAGGAATACAAGTCCTAGACATGATGCAAGACAAGACTGGTAGCTTATACAAGCACAATCAATACAATCACCCACGATGTCATAAGAGTTTACTAGCATGTCGAGATAGCCGTCGCAACAGCATTCAAGATTACATGTTAGACTTACTTATCAAGATTACTTGTCAAGAGTGCGCCATGACGGGCCACTGTCAAGATTACTTATTATGTCAAGAGTGCGTCACGACGGACCACCATCAAGACCATGTCAAGGTTGCTTGTCAATAGTGCACCACGACTGGTCACTAATTTAGAATTATCATGTCAAGTTACTTATTAAGAGTGCGCCTTAACAGGCCATTATCGTGTCTTGCTACTTGTTACTTGTTAAGAGTGCGCCTTAACAGGCCACTATCAAGATTGAGATAAACATGCATAAAAATATCTAGTAACATATTCTTGAAGCCAAGGAAAAGATCTACAACTTCTATGTTGAAAGTTGGGAGAGATTCTGACCACAAATCAACCAAATATGACAAGAAAACAGCCAAAAATAGGTATTATGCGGCCAAAGGTGGATGGGGTCTCATACGGCAGTGGATGGGTACCCATCCATGTGGCTGGGGTCGATGGGGACCCATCCATGTGGCTGGGGTCGATGGAGACCCATCCATGCGGCTGGGTCGATGGAGACCCATCCATGCGGCTGGGATCGATGGGGACCCATCCATGCGGCTGGGGTCGATGGGGACCCATCCATCTCTGAAAATCTAAAAAGGATGGCCATGGAACCCATAGCTTCCAAGCTCCATAAATCTTCACCGTAAGTCCAAATTTGGACTTCCATAGGTCAAAATGGGATAGAATCAAATTCTCTACAACATGGAACAATCAAAACTTAAAAATAATAAAGTTAATAGATCAAAACCCAAGAAAACTGAAATGCAACAAGCTTAGATCTACAAGAAATAAACCATAAAAATTGAAAATGCTAAGTACTAAAGTGTCTTAGAATCTCGTGAGGAAGACAATAGAACAATAAAAATGAAGTTCCTCCATGAAGCAAGTTGTACTTGCCTAAGCCTCTCTTGGTAGGTGGAGAAGTTAAGAGGAAGAAGATAAAGAAATAAATGAAGAAGGAGAAGTAAATGAGGAGAGAGAGAGGGGTTGGTAGCTTTTAAAGGGAGGGGGTCACATATTGAACCAACCCAACCAAGCCAAACCAAAACCAAGCCATGCCAATATTAAACCAATGCAAGATTAAACCAAGATTAGCTAGTTAAGACAAATCACAATATGGTTCAGAATTCTGTACTGAAATATGTAAAATGAAAAACGGAGGTGACATAGGCCGAACGGTCCCGGTGTTCCGACGCACCCGTTCGGAGGGAGCATTCCCGTGCATGGGAGATTATCTCAATTTTCTCAAGTCTATTCGACCATACAACACACTATTATTCAAACAACCAAACATAGTCTTGAGTTCGAGACTCAGACTTTATCATTTCGTATTTCTTCTACTAACTTTCTATGTTCTCATATTTCATACTTCTTTTCAATGTTCAATGGCATCATGCCTCAATTCAATGTTCGTCAACCGAACGACCCGAAGGTCCCGAACACCTTTCGAGGCATCATACTACATCCTACAGTTCCGTCACCTGCATGCCATAACTGTTCTCTTCGCAACGAAGCCATCTTTTATGATTCATGTGCATGTAGGCATGCTTTGATACGATTGTTCTCATTTTTTTGAGTCGTGCATGCGATGCACGCCTCGATACCATAATTCTATGTTCTTAGCCTTAATATACAATGTCCGTGGCTTGCACGCTAGGGCGCTCGCCTTTAAAATCTTTCAATGTGCTAGCCTTTCTAACTCGTGTACGAAGGCACGGGATGGCTCGTGCACGAAGGCACTCGTCGAATACAGTTATCCCATGTTCTTGTGGCTTGCGCACCGTGGTGCTCGCCTTTGTGATATCTAATGTTCCATAATGACTCGTGCATTTGATGCACGTTTTATTTCAATTGTTCTAACTACTGTTTGACACACACTATGATTTATCTTCCGATCGAATCACGCCCGTGGCGTCGATAGGTTAACTTAGCATACAATGATACATTCTTACTTAGGCATAAAAGAGTAAAAAGAATAGCCAGTCCTCCCACCTTAAGTCGATACACCTTGTTGTTTGTCGAGCCGATGCGGCTCGATTTCGTAACTTTGTTGTACGACCAAATCTTTTGACTTAGCCATTTAAGCACTTCTTGTTTCATTAAACTACTCGATCAATTTTGGCCTACCGTGCCTAAGTCTCAATCCATTGCGAGGCGATAATTTAGGTTTTGCGGACCCGTTGCGAATGAGATAAAATATCAACCTCTATTTCAGCGTAAATGGATAGCCTGCACATAAAACTAACTAAAATCAATACTTGCATCGATTCGAACTTGTGCCTTGGTCGATTTAATTTCTTATAATCTTCGAGCCGACTCAACGCACTTATCCTTCGGGGCAATACAGCACTTTGTATCGATTCAACTCGATGCATTCTTTGGGATAATGCAACTCTTTGCATCGACTTAGTTCGATGTATTGCTCGGGACAACGTAACTCTCGTATCGATTTACATCGATACTTTTCATTCGGTCAATACGACTCTTTGAGTCAACGTCTCAGCGTAATGTACCGTACGGAGCGGGATATTACAGGCTCAACTTTACTGACTGAGGGGAGCAGCAGAACTCTCTCTGGGATGCTCGGGACTTCTTAAGGAATTCAGGAATGGGGGGAGGGAATCGACCTTTTTAATGGAGGAGAGCTCCTATTTATAATGGATGGAGAGGATAGCACATGCGCCTAAGAGTAAACAGGCGCAAGCTTTATCTTGCCACATAATGTCCCTAAAAGGGGGTTGGTTACGGCTAGGCACACACTTCACTGGTGAGGAGACCACAGCCGGCCGCCACATAGTAGATATGCCGTTAGATAGAATCTTAAAATGCTCCAAACTTGTTCTTTGGCGTGACCGAGCATTTGGTCACGTGGTATGCGCCTAGGAATCATAGTCCTAGGTGGCGCATGGTACGTAGGTGCGAGTGTAGAAGCACATGCGCCTAGGGAGGCTTAGGGCGACATACGCCTATTTGTATTATTCCCGAGGGGAATGAACCTTGACTTCAATGTTCGTCTCTTTGCACGAGAATTGAAGCATCGTAGGTGGTCTCAAAAGAGCCATGCTCATTAAAATGCAGTCTCGAAAAGGAGCAACTGATAAACATAGGCGGTGGCATGATGGCCCAGGCGTACCTAAGTTGGTGAGGCGCAAAGGGGAGCGCGCCTAGAATACGCGCATGTTCTCATGCTATTTCCAAGGTGGTTGTACTCCACTTTTCTACGTTCATCCTTGGTACGAGAGTCGAAGTGTCTGACTTGACGCCTCGAGAAAGATTTCAACTTCATTAAATACAGTATGGGAGAAAGTAATCATAACGTGAAGGATCGGGCGTACCTATAAGGCGTAAACAGAAGGGGGCACGCCCTTAAAGGGGCACAGTTGGCCCTAGCATAGAGATCGTGATGTCTCCTGCTGACGCCATGCTGCTCGGGTCAAGCGTGCATAGCTCTTCGCCAGGCTTGATGCTAGAACAAGGCGCGGGGAATACTTTGATCACGTTGGGGCATGCGACCCATATAGGGGGGGTGTTATGCTTATATAGGCATGCAGGTTTGTGTTACGTGCTGTTTTCGTTTTCTTTAATTATTTTTCAGAATAGTGATCGGCTCGCCTGCTTCCTCGAAGATATAGTTTAGTTTCGTCATTATTTTCTCTATTTTAAAAATATCTATTAAACGATTCCTTAGGCCGTGGCAGTAGTTCCAGAGCCCCAGCTCCCGCTCTGCCCCCCTCATCCGTCTTCTTCCCCGCTACAGCGACAACAACAGCGACAGGGCAGCGGCGGATAGGCACGGCAGTGGCGGGACGGGGGCGTGACAGCGGCGATGCGGGGGTGTAGCAGCGACGGGGAGGGGGTTATTCGTACATTAGGATTTGGGTTTGAGTTTGGGTTTTGGAAGAGAGAATGCAAGGGTATTTTTGTCATAATTATCGGTCAAATGGGTTGACCATCAACTATGGACGATTTTTTTCAAAAGTGGGGGTATTCATACATTAAGGTAAATCAGTAGGGTGCATATTGAATATGGATAAAAAAAAGTGGAGTGCGACTCAAAATTTCTCAAAAAAAAGTGGAAGGAAAGAAAAATGATTCATAAGTGTGGAGAGAATTGTATTTTGACTTTCAAAGATGGAAGGAAGATAGAAATCCATGAATTTTTTTTGCCCCTAGTAGGGACAATGATGTTTGGTTAGAATAAGGAAGTGAGAAGTATAAAGTGAAAAAGTATTTAATAATAATAAAATTACTTTAATTAATTAACATTAATAAAAATGTTTGTTTAATTAGTTCAATATTATAATTATATAATCAAATATCTAATATAAAGTAATACTTTAATTAATTAATACCAAATATCTAATATTAAACATAGTTAATAAAATATTATCTATAAAATATTTTAATAAACTACTAATATGTTTGGTTGATCAGTTAATAAACTATTAAAAAATATTTAAGTAATCATTTGGGAATAGTCATTCCTAAAAAATTCTCATTCCTTCTTCCCCGGTCATCCCTCCATCCCACCTGTAGTGCCCCGCTCCCGTTGGGGCGAAGCACTATGTAATAGGCTCGTGGCAAGTCAGACATGGTCGGAAACATAGATGGCTAGTCTAACTAGACGACGAGTTTGGTATACAAAAACCATGGCATCAATAAAATCGATTTGGACGAGTGATATGAGTACCGTTCCAACTAATGGATTGGCTACTGTTGGAATAAGTCCTATATGCAGTAGGTGGCGTCTTGGCGAATAAACTCTAAAGAGAGTGACGCAACCCGTCTGCTGTTGGTTTTATTGGTTTTCTTGGCTTTCTGAACAAATTGTTTGCGTGGATTTGATAGTGTGCTTTCGCGTCGATTTCTGAATGCGTATTTGGAAATTTCGAAGGAGAGATTGAAGGAAGGGTTCTAATTCGATGCTCGTGCCATTGCAAGAGTTCGTGTAACTGACGCTTGACCCTCGCGAAGCGTTCTCCTACTCTCGGCACAATCTCCTTAGGTGGGTGGTTCTTCGGCCCCTTCTTTTCTACTCCTTCCTGCCAACTAAATTCTTAAAGTTCAACGTTCAAATCGATGATGCTAACGGGATATATACTTGCTACTAAGATCAAGAGCTCAGGATAATATAGCAACCTAGAGAAGTTAACTCCGAATCTATAAGTTCACACTAAGTAGAGAAAAGATAAAGTCCTAGGAAAGAGATAAAATTTATTTCATGCTCTGCAAAACACAACGAAGAAACCTTGGTTGCGGTATATCATGCCTCGAAGAATTTGGTGTCTACGGGATGCTAAATCAGAACGTACGATTTCGGGGAAAAGGACCCTTGTACGAGTAGAAATGATTATGTAGTTTGATAATGGTTATGCTATGCAATTTACTTCATACATATTAAACTGTTCATACATTCGCATGGTCATGGACGACTTGTGCACAAGGTGAGCTTTCCTCGAGACGGTACCCGGGGCCCTGGGACCGAATCGGCCTAGGAGAAAATTATAGAAATCGTGCTTCGGCACGAGGCATTGTGAGACCTCCAGTTAGGCTCGTAACCTGGACTGGAGGGCGCGTCAGAATGCTACTTAATCGTCCTTCAGGGTGTCGATATCACCAATGCCCGTATATAGGATAGATTGCATGCTCACCTATTGTCTTGTGCAGGTGGTAAGTATTATGTATATTTTGTGCAGAAAAGAAGCACGACCGTGGTAAGAATGGTTAAAATTGACTATGTTGTCATCGTTTAAAATGTGCCTTCGATATGAACTAAAATTTATATAGTTCTAAATAGAAAGATCACTTCGTATGCCAGAATTCTTAATAAGCAGTGTCGGTTTAGACGAGTGGGTTCATCCCATCCACTAGCAAGTGTGCTGACTGTCACCCTCGAAATCCGTGTTATGTATTTTCGTATACGTGTACATATTTTGGGTCCGTATTTTTATTAGTCATGGTTAGCTAGTCATGATTTTATTTTTAGCATGTTGCATTGGCATAGTCATTTTGGCATTTCATTGGTTATGGCTTAGCTTGGTTCGGTTTAGCTTGGTTTGGTTTGCTTTTGGGTTCATCATGAACCAAAAGAAAACCCCTACCTACTACCACCATCATCATTTTAAACCCAACCCCCTTTCTCTCTCATCTTTACTCTTCATTTATTTCTTCATCTTCTTTCTCTTAACTTCTCCACCTACCAAGAGAAGCTTAGGCAAGTGCAACTTGCTTCATGGAAAAACTTTATTTTTGTTGTTCTCTTTCTCGCGAGATTCTAAGATACCTTAGAACTTGTCATTTTTTATTTTGATGGATATTTTCTTGTAGATCCAAGTTTATATTATTTTCGGTTTTCTTGGATTTTAATCTATTAAACTTCATTATTTTCATGTTTTGATTGTACCATTTGTAGAGTATTCAATTTTATCCAAAATAGACCTTTGAAAAGTTGGATTTCGACATGTTTTGAGAAAGTTATGGCCGAAAGTATTTTTGGCCATTTCTATGTTCATCTGTGCTGATTCTGGCAGGGGCAATGAATAGTACTGCATAGTAACCGAGCCGCATATGGAAATGCCGTATAGTGTCGCATAGTATCCGAACCGCATATATGGGTGCTGTATAGTGTCGCATAGTGCTGCATAGTATCCGAACCGCATATAGGAGTACCGTATAGTGCCGTATAGTGTCCGAACCGCATATGAGGGTGCTGTATAGTGCCGCATAGTATCCGAACCGCATATAAAAATACCGTATAGTGTCGTATAGTGTCCGAGCCGCATATGAGGGTGCTGCATAGTATCGCATAGTGCTGCATAGTATCCGAGCCGCATATGGGAGTGCTGTATAGTGCCGTATAGTGACGTATAGTGTCCGAGCCGCATATGAGGGTGCTGCATAGTGCCACATAGTGCTGTATAGTATCTGAGTCGCATATGGAAATGTCGTATAGTGCCGTATAGTGTCCGAGCCACATATGAGGGTGTCGCATAGTACCGCATAGTATCCGAGCCGCATATGGGAGTGCTGTATAGTGCCGCATAATGCCACATAGTGTCCGAACCGCATATGGAAGTACTGCATAGTGCTGTATAGTATCCGAGCCGCATATAGGAGTGCTGCATAGTGCCGCATAGTGTTTGAGCTGCATATGAGAGTACTGTATAGTGCCACATAGTATCCGAGTCGCATATGGGGATGCCGTATAGTGCTGAATAGTGCCGCATAGTGCCTATTTTGGCTGTTTTTGGCTATTTTATGTCCTATTTGGCCAATTTATGGTCAGAATTTTTTCCAACTCCCAACATAAAAGTGGTAGATCTTTTTCTTGGCTTCAAGAGCATGTTATTAGCTATTTTATGCAAGTTTTCTTATTTATTATAATGTAAGGATAGAACATGATAGTGGTCCGTCGTGGCGCACTCTTGACAAGTAAACATGACATGTAATCTGGAACGCCGTTGCGACGACTATCTCGACATGCTAGTAATCCTCCTCTTGATACCGTGGAGGATTGTGCTTTTACAAATAAACCAGTCTTGTCTTGCATCATGTCTAGGACAGGAATCCCGGAATACCACGGTCAGGGGTACCTACTGAATTCAACTAAGACTAATAACTAGAATAATCCAGTAGTCATGAAAAGATTTCCCAGCTACAAACAATTCCGTTATCTGAGCGCTCAAGCGGACTTGTAGCCTACCGACGAATAGGACACATTTTTAGCACACAGT
The DNA here is from genome assembly GCA_029216955.1 of Iris pallida. NCBI lineage: Eukaryota > Viridiplantae > Streptophyta > Magnoliopsida > Asparagales > Iridaceae > Iris > Iris pallida. The sequence continues at coordinate 14,279,773 of JANAVB010004600.1, forward strand.
CACGTGTTGTATTCTTCATAAACGGACATTCGACCTGGATAATCGGATGGTATACAGGACTTGTAGCTATTGGGATAATCTCATTGCATCTTGTAAGTAACTAGGCCTGTGATAACCCTAGTTAGTTAAAAGTATCAAGTCGTACTCTTGATTGGCCGTGATTGATTGGATAGAGTTTATTTCAGCTTAGTCTTATCCTGATCCTGTGCAAGATTGTGATATGACATGATTATTGATGCTTGCCTTAACAATAACGATCGGGGGTCCAGTTCTGTTCAGACGAAGGATTACAACCCCGGTCCTTGTTTGATTTAATGGTTGTAACCTGGCTTCCGGAGCAGTTCTGTGTCCTCTCTTCGTTTATTGTCTTATTTTAACCCATGCCATGTTCGTCATGTTTTACCTTACCTTAATACCATGATTATTTATACTGGCCTTAGCAATAAAGATCAGGGATCCAGTTTTGTTCAGGCGAAGGGTTACAACTCCGGTCCTTGTTTGGTTTAAGGGTTATAACCTGGCTCCCAGAGCAGTTCTGTGTCCTCTCTTCGTTTATTGTCTTCACTGTACCAATAGTATTTGAGACGAGTTTCTATTCAGGTGAAGGGCTGCAACCCCGTTCCTTGTTTGGTTTAAGGGTTGTGACCTGGCTACTTGAATGGTTTCTTCGTACTCAGTTTACTGTTGTTATCTCTGTTATTATCAGTTCTTTATTTATTATTTATCTTTAATATTCTATTGTGATATGCTGGTTTTAGTTCCTAAGTGAAGCCTCCTTTGTGGCACTTGCTCTTTCTGGGGTCTGACCCAGCTGCTTTTGTGTGGCCAGATATCGGAGCAGCACCAGAGGATCCACCTGTCTTCCAGCCAGATTGTGACCACCAGGCGTAACCCTGGCAACGAGTGAGTTTCTTTTTGTCCTTCCATTTTATTGTAAAAATTATTCTTTTGAGGCGTTTAGCCAGCGAGCATGTGTTAGCTCGTATTGCACCTTTATTTACTGTCTGTCTATGGGCTGTAACATGATTGACAGATCCTAGGGTTGATCATGTATGACTGAACTCTTGCTAGTCTTGACATTTTGTACGACTAGCTTCATGATTATCCAATATGTAATGTATGGGATGCCTTGCTATTATATATTTGGTGCTCTGACATCTTGTAACTATTATTGCTTGCTTGAGATTGAGACAATATGCTTGTTCATGACCATAGGAGACTGTTGGCTTGTAGTTAAACCCTCATGTATCTAGACAGCCATGACCGTATAGCGAGGTGGGTTGCACTTCAATATACGTAGCTGGCTATGTACGCCCCCGCTCTCCAGTATTCTGGTTCTTGGGCGTTACATGGTTTTAGTGGTGGCCCATGCAGGTCTTGTAAATCAAGATATGTGAGGATTTACCGAATAGATGTCTCAATCGGCACTCGTCCTCGATCTCTGCTCGTATCCTCTAAATCTCTGAACTCTTGACCTGGTCACATGCTTGCATCTTTGATCTATCCTGGTCCTTCCTTATTGTTTCATATGTCGTCTTCTTCAGCGGCATTATTCCTGGACCTGCCGATCAGCAAGGCGGAGCACCTCCCGTGGACCAGCAGCAACCTGGAGATCAAGCCCAGCATTCCGGAGTAGCCTTCAGAGTCGTGCCGACCGAAAGAGAACCACTAGTTCAGCCCGTCCAGCCTGTAGAGCCTGATTATGGCACTTTGGTGGGTCTCATCAGGTCACTATTAGCCTCTCAGGATCGACGAGGAGATGCCTTGCACTAGGCGATGGCAGACGCTTTGACTAGAGGAGGTCATCAAGGTAATAGCGCGGCCAACAACTTCAAGCGCTTGAACCCTCCCTTCTTCGACGGCAGTGAAGATATGATCACTGCAGATGCATGGCTTCAGGATACAGAGGTGATTCTAGAAGCAGCCAAGACTCCAGAGAACGAAAAGGTGACCGTGGTGCGCCTGCAGTTATTGGATCTTGCCCGCAGCTGGTGGACGGCGCAGACCGTTGGATTAGTGGTCCCTATTGCCTGGGCAGTATTCAGGGAAAGATTCCAAACCAAGTACTTCGATGCTGTAGCTCGGTACGATCTACAGACGAGGTTCACCAATCTGAAGCAGATGGATAGGACGGTCGATGGATATGCGACCGAGTTCTTCAGGCTTAGTCAGTTTGCTCCCACCTTGGTGGCGACCGAGTTCGATAGAGCCCAGCGGTTCTAGCAGGGGCTCCACCTAGAGATTTTATTAGTGGTAGAGCAGTTTGAGCATCAGACTTTTGATACAGTGTTGAGAGCAGTCCGGAGGCATGAGTATACCTCCCAGAGGATCGTGGATAGGACCGGAGGTCGGAAGCGATCTTACGGCCAGATGAATCAGTCATCAGCACCAGCCCCGGCAGCCAGGGCTTTGACCATTGGAGCTCCGAGGCGGGCGACCTCAGTAACGTCGGTTCAGCATTCCACCCCGATGCACCCGCAGCAGCAGAAGCATAAGCAGTCTTCCGCAGTGGGATGTTCACACTGCGAGAAGCCAGGACATGTAGTATCAGAGTGTCGCAGAGCACAGGGTTTGTGCTTGGTTTGTGGTGCCCCGGACCATAGGGTTGGGAACTGCCCGAACATGGGGAGTTCATCGTCCTTCTCTAATCCTTCAGTTAGAGGACCAGCACCAATCCAGGAGCAGCAACAGCTGCAGTACCCGTTCCCGAGGCCATTGCCGACGCAGGTCCAGGCATTCCAGCAGCAGAGACCGCAGCAGTATGCCCAAGCCCAAGCCCTGATCCAGAGCAGACAGAAGAATTTTCAGCAAAGGGGACCCGAACCCTGAGGACATGGTCAAGTGCTGGCCTTGACCATGGGAGAAGAAGGATTAGCACCAGGAGAGGTAGTAGTAGGTACTATTCTCGTCAACACCTTTCCAGCTTCAGTATTATTTGACTCTGGTGCATCGTATTTATTTACGTCTGCACGATTCGCGACACGGGTAGGACTGTAGCCCAAGTCATTATCAGTAAGGCTCAATATACTTACTGGTAACGGACTTGTGGGAGTAGATAGAGTATTTTTCTCGTGTCGGATCATAGTTAGCGTTAGAGAATTTTTTGCTAGATTGATAGAGTTTCCGATGGCCGATTATGATGTGGTCTTAGGGATAGATTGGTTGAGGGATCAGTATGCTAGGATAGACTGCCACATTGGCAGGGTTATTTTTAGCATTCCAGGCGAGCCAGAGTTTTCCTTCTCCCGAGGCGAAGTTGAACCTTCTCCTCCAGTATTGCGGATGGCAGTAGCAGTAGTACAGTTACCTCGGATCGTCGAAGAGTTTCCAGATGTTTTCCCAGAAGAGCTTCCAGGGATGCCGCCAGAGCAAGAGATCGAGTTTACCATCGACTTGATTCCCGGGACAGTCCCAGTGTCAGAGAGAGTCTACAGGATGGCGCCGTCAGAGCTAGAGATATTGTACAAGATGATTGAAGAACTCAGAACCAAGGGATTCATTCATGCTAATAGATCGCCTTGGGAAGCCCCGATGCTTCTTGTAAAAAAGAAGGATGGTACGTCCAGATTATGTGTAGATTATCGTACCTTGAACTCAGTGACAATCAAGAACAGATACCCTCTTCCGAGGATAGATGACTTGTTTGATCAACTCAAGAGGGTAGCAGTATTCTCAAAGATTGACTTGCGGTCAGGATACCATCAGATCAGAGTCAGAGAGCAGGACATTCCGAAGACAGCTTTTAGATCGAGATATGGGCATTAGGAGTTCTTTGTGATGCCATTTAGAGCAACCAATGCGCCGGCAGTATTCATGGACCTCATAAATCGTATATTTATGCCTTATTTAGATCAGTTCGTGATTGTGTTCCTAGACGACATTCTAGTCTACAGCAAGAGTGAGGCGGAGCATGAGCAGCATCTCCGTGTGGTTCTTCAGATTCTTAGAGAGCACCAATTGTATGCCAAGTTCAGTAAATGCGAGTTCTGGCTCGATCGCATTTCGTAATTGGTTCATATCATCATCCGAGGAGGAGTTGAAGTGGACTCCAGAAGATCGTGGCCATTGAAACGTGGCCGGTACCTAGCACAGTGGCAGAAATTTGCAGTTTTCTTGGCTTGGCCGGCTACTACCGACGATTTGTTTCAGACTTTGCTCGAATTTCAGCGCCATTGACCCAGTAGACCCGCAAGGATGTGCAGTTTGCTTGGACAACAGAGTGCCAGGATTCTTTTTAGAGGTTGAAGCGAGGCTTGATGACGGCTCCTATTCTGATGCTTCCAGATGGAACCAGAGGATTCTTAGTGTATTATGATGCTTCGGGCAGAGGTTTAGGATGTGTTCTGATGCAGCATGGGAATGTAATAGCTTATGCGTCACGATAACTTCCTAATCATGAGAGGAATTACCCAACCCATGACTTGGAGCTGGCAGCAGTAGTGTTTGCACTTAAGCTTTGGAGGCACTACTTGTATGGAGATAGGGTGAAGATTTTTACTGACCACAAGAGTCTGAAGTATGTGTTCACCCAGAAGGATCTCAACATGCGTCAGAGGAGATGGCTAGAGCTGCTTGTGGATTATGACATCAACTTGCAGTATCATCCTGGGAAGGCCAACGTTGTTGCAGATGCTTTGAGCATAAGAGCTGGAGTTTATTTTCTCACAGCACAGCCGGAGTTATTAGCTGATCTTTAGAAGATAGGAATAGAAGTTGTCCTTCCTACCAATGTGGCATTGATGGCCAGCATGCAGGTTCAGTCCAACATAGTCGAGAGGATCCAGATGGCGCAGTCGGCAGATTCCAAGCTTCAGCGGCTCAGAGCAGAGTGTGAGGCGGGACGAAGACCAGAGTTATACATTCATGAAGATGGTACACCTCGACATGGTAAGCGTCGTTGTGTACCCAGAGGAGATATCAGACAAGAGATCATGGCAGAGGCCCACAGTTTACAGTATTCCATTCATCCCGGTGGTACGAAGATGTACGTGATATCCGTCAGCACTTTTGGTGGAATAGCATGAAGAGAAAGATAGTCCGATTTGTCTCTCGTTGTTTAGTCTGCCAACAAGTTAAGGCTGAACATCAGAGACCGGCTGGACTACTTCAACCATTGCCAATTCCAGAGTAGAAATGGGAGCATATAACCATAGATTTTGTGACTGGATTGCCTAGATCCCCGGCTGGCAGAGACGCTATTTGGGTTGTCATAGACAGGCTCACGAAGGCGGCTCACTTTCTTCCGTTCAGAGTTGGTCAGTTGACGGCTCAGCTAGCGGAGATGTATCTCCGGCAGATTGTCAGATTGCATGGTGTACCAGTCAGTATCACTTCGGACAGAGATTCCAGATTTATGTCGCACTTTTGGCGTAGCCTGCAAGAGAGTTTGGGGACTCGTCTCCAGTTCAGCTCAGCGTATCATCCACAGACAGATGGTCAGTCAGAGCGTACCATACAAACCTTGGAAGATATGTTGAGATCTTGTACACTCGACTTTGGTGGTTCGTGGAAAGATCACCTGCACCTGGTAGAGTTCTCGTACAACAACAGTTTCTAAGCTAGTATCCAGATGGCACCGTTCGAGGCACTGTATGGTAGGAAGTGTCGATCTCCGCTAGCATGGAACGATGTCGGAGAGAGGCAGATGCTCGGTCCAGAAATAATTGCTCAGACCGTTGAGGTGGTCAGAAGAGTCAGAGATCATCTTCGAGTTGCCGAAGATCGCCAGCGTCATTGGGCCGATTCTCATCGGCGCTCTCTTGAGTTTTCTGTCGACGACCATATATTCCTGAGGATTTTGTTTAACCGTGGCGTCATTCGTTTCGGCATGCGGAAAAAGCTTAGTCCTAGGTATATAGGGCTATTTGACATTCTGGAGCGAGTAGGAGATGTATCATATCGTCTCGCTCTTTCACTATCGTTACATGAGGTACATGACGTATTCCATGTATCCTAACTGCGACGGTATATTCCGAACCCGAGCCACATCCTGGATCATTTAGAATTGGTTGTTGGTACCAACCTTTCGTATGAGGAGAGGCCCATGTCTATATTGGACCGAAGAGAGAAGACACTCAAGAACAAGACTATCAAGTTATTCCGAGTTGCTTGGGGTCATCACTCTTTGGGTGAGTCAACGTGGGAGCGTGAGGATGATATCCGATCGCGATATCCCGACCTGTTTGACTCGTGAGGTATAATATCTTTCTTATGTCTTATACTTCGAATCCTTACTTGCATATTAGATTGCTTGATTGATTGCTTAGCTGTAGATTGCATCTGATAGTGTAACTTGTCCTGACACCTCTAGCCTCTTTAATTAAATTCCGAGGACAGAATTCTTTTAAGGTGGGTAGAGTTGTCACCCTCGAAATCCGTGTTACGTATTTTTGTATACGTGTACATATTTTGGGTCCGTATTTTTATTAGTCATGGTTAGCTAGTCATGATTTTATTTTTAGCATATTGTATTGGCATGGTTATTTTGGTATTTCATTGGTTATGGCTTAGCTTGGTTCGATTTAGCTTGGTTTGGTTTGGTTTTCTTTTGGGTTCATCATGAACTAAAAGAAAATCCCTACCTACTACCACCATCATCATTTAAAATCCAACCCCCTTTCTCTCTCATCTTTACTCTTCATTTATTTCTTCATCTTCTTTCTCTTAACTTCTCCACCTACCAAGAGAAACTTAGGCAAGTGCAACTTGCTTTATGGAGAAACTCCATTTTTGTTGTTCTATTTTCTTTCTCGCGAGATTCTAAGATACCTTAGAACTTGGCATTTTTTATTTTGATGGATATTTTTTTGTAGATTTAAGTTTATATTATTTTTGGTTTTCTTGGATTTTGATCTATTAAACTTTATTATTTTCATGTTTTGATTGTTCCATGTTGTAGAGAATTCAATTTTACCCAAAATAGACCTTTGAAAAGTTGAATTTTGACTTGTTTTGAGAAAGTTATGGCCAAAAGTATTTTTGGCCATTTCTATGTTCATCTGTGCTGGTTCTGGCAGGGACGATGAATAGTGATGTATAGTATCTGAGCCGCATATGGGAATGCCGTATAGTGCCGCCTAGTGTTCGAGCCGTATATGAGGGTGCTGCATAGTGCTGCATAGTATCCGAGCCGTATATGGGAGTGCCGTATAGTGCCGCATAGTGTCTGAGCCGCATATGAGGGTGCTGCATAGTACCGTATAGTGCTGCATAGTATCCGAGCAATATATGGAAATACTGTATAGTGCCGCATAGTGTCCGAACCGCATATGAGGGTGCTGCATAGTACCGCATAGTATACGAGCCGTATATGGAAGTACTGCATAGTGCCGTATAGTGTCTGAGCCGCATATGAGGGTGCTGTATAGTGCCGTATAGTGCTGCATAGTATCCGAGCCTTATATGAGAATGTCGCATAGTGCCGCATAGTATCCGAACCGTATATGAGGGTGCTGCATAGTATCGTATAGTACTGTATAGTATCCGAGCCGCATATGAGAGTGCCGCATAGTATTCGAGCCGCATATGGGAGTGCTGCATAGTGCTGTATAGTATCCGAGTCGCATATAGGAGTGCTGCATACTGCCGCATAGTGCCGTATAGTGTCCGAGCTGCATATGGAAGTACTGTATAGTATCGCATAGTGTCCGAGCCGTATATGGGGGTGCCGCATAGTGCTGAATAGTGCCGTATAGTGCCTATTTTGGATGTTTTTGGGTATTTTATGCCATGCTTGGCCAATTTGTGGCCAGAATTTCTTCCAACTCTCAACATGAAAGTGGTAGATCTTTTCTTTGGCTTCAAGAATATGTTATTAGCTATTTTATGCAAGTTTTCTCATTTATTATAATGTAAGGATAGAATATGATAGTGGCCCGTCGTGGCGCACTCTTGACAAGTAAACATGACATGTAATCTGGAACGCCGTTGCGACGGCTATCTCGACATGCTAGTAATCCTCCTCTTGATACCGTGGACGATTGTGCTTGTACAAATAAACCAGTCTTGTCTTGCATCATGTCTAGGACAGCGACCCCTTAATACCACGGTCAGGGGTACCTACTGAATTCAACTAAGGCTAATAACTAAAATAATCCAGTAGTCATGAAGATATTTTCTAGCTACATGCAATCCCGTTATCTGGGCGCTCAAGTGGACTTGTAGCCTACCGACGAGTAGGGCATATTTCCAGCACACAGTCACGTGTTGCATTCTTCATAAATGGACATTCGACCTGGATAACCAGATGGTCTGCAGGGCTTGTGGCTGTTGGGATAATCTCATTGCATCTTGCTAGTAACTAGGCCTGTGATAACCCTAGTTAGTTAAAAGTATCAAGCCGTACCTTGATTGGCCGTGATTGATTGGATGGAGTTTATTCCAGCTTAGTCTTATCCTGATCTTGTGCAAGATTGTGACATGACATGATTATTGATGCTTGCCTTAACAATAACAATCAGGGGTCCAGTTCTGTTCAGGCGAAGGGTTACAACTCTGGTCCTTGTTTGGTTTAAGGGTTGTAACCTGGTTCCCGGAGCAGTTATGTGTCCTCTCTTCGTTTATTGTCTTATTTTAACCCCATGCCATGTTCGTCATGTTTTACCTTACCTTAATACCATGATTATTTATACTGGCCTTAGCAATAAAGATCAGGGGTCCAGTTCTGTTCAGGCGAAGGATTACAATCCCGGTCCTTGTTTGGTTTAAGGGTTATAACCTGGCTCCCGGAGCAGTTCTGTGTCATCTCTTCGTTTATTGTCTTCACTGTACCAATAGTATTTGAGACGGTTTCTATTCAGATGAAGGGCTGCAACCCCGGTCCTTGTTTGGTTTAAGAGTTGTGACCTGGCTACTTGAAAGGTTTCTTCGTACTCAGTTTACTGTTGTTATCTCTATTATTATCAGTTCTTTATTTATTATTTATCTTTAATATTCTATTGTGATATGCTGGTTTTAGTTCCTAAGTGAAGCCTCCTTTGTGGCACTTGCTCTTTCTGGGGTCTGACCCAGCTGGTTTTGTGTGGCCAGATATCGGAGCAGCACCAGTGGATCCACCTGTCTTCCAGCCAGATGGTGACCACCAGGCGTAATCCTGCAACGAGTGGGTTTCTTTTTGTCCTCCTACTTTATTGTAAAAATTATTCTTTTGAGGCGTTTAGCCGACTAGCACGTGTTAGCTCGTATTGCACCTTTATTTATTATCTGCCTACGGGCTGTAACATGATTGACAGATCCTAGGGTTGATCATGTATGACTGAACTCTTGCTAGTCTTGACATTTTGTACGACTAGCTTCATGATCATCCAATATGTAATGTATGGGACGCCTTGCTATTATATATTTGGTGCTCTGACATCTTGTAACTATTATTGCTTGCTTGAGATTGAGACAATAGACTTGTTCATGACCATAGGAGACTGTTGGCTTGTAGTTAAACCCTCATGTATCTAGACAGCCGTGACCGTATAGCGAGGTAGTTTGTACTTCAATATACGTAGCTGGCTATGTACGCCCCCGCTCTCCAGTATTCTAGTTCTGGGGCGTTACACTAACCCCCAACCCCCCAGGTAACGAGCGCGCTGTAGGAGCTCGAGATTAGACTGGAGCTGAAGAACGGGAGGCGGCGCAAAGCACTACTATTTTGAAGTATTTTAAAGCCCAATTTAGACCGAAGGTTTTTGTTCAAATGTATAAAGGGGCATGAATGTTTGGAACGCCGAAGATTATTTTACGGCAAGCTGGTCGAGAGTTTTCTTTTGTGTATCAAGATGTAGCCGCAACGACATATGTAATATAAAAATGACCTTGCACATACTTTGCAAGTTTATGAATGAAAAGCTAAATTTCTTCCTGTGCTATGTCTTCAACTCTCTGTACTCTTTAATTTCAACACGTCGTGTCAAAGTAAATTCCAAGGGCACATCATTGCCTTGTGCAAGTCCAATAAAGACTTGCACGGCATCACGTCCCGGCTCGTGGGATCGATTTAGCTCGAGTCAAGGCGAGGACGACCGATTCGGCAAGTCGGGGCATAACAAGTTGGTATCAGAGCACGGTTCACACCTCAGACCTTTCAAAAATACTTTCTTTTAGATGCCGTTGCAATTTTTCAAAAACTATGCTTTTCGACATATGCGGCCTGAAATAATCGTTCCAAACATATAAGCCCGTAGATATTTTGAGAATACTAACGGGTTTGCTCAATTTTGTTGGAATACCGAAAAGACCGGGTGTCCCTGCTGTCAATGCCACGTTGATTAGCACGGATAGCACCGAAGACGCTACGCCTAGCGAGTCCGCCATGGAGCGACTACTACGCCTCATGGAACTCCAACAACGCCAGGCGGAGATGTAGCAACGACAGCTACAAGAACAGATCCAGGCCCAAATCAGCGCCCAACAAAAGCAGATAGAGGCCCTGACCGGGATCGTGAGCACCATAGCGACCCAACAGAACTCGATGAGCGCCATGTCAGAAGAAGAAGTGCAACCCGTAACGAAGAAGCACATGTCTTCCTTCTCCCTGCTCAAGACGACCAAATTTAAGAAGATGAACCCGTCTGAATTCAATGGCCGAGCAGAGCCTGACCAAGTCATGGGGTAGCTAGTGAAGATTGAAGGTCTGTTCAATCTCCTCAGCATCAAGGGGTCCAAGAGAGTCGGTTGTGCAGCCCTACAACTAAACTTGAGGGCCTACGACTGGTGGGAGGCGAAGAAACAAAAACTCCAAGAGGCTGACCCTAACGCCAAGATCTCGTGGGAGACGTTCAAACTGGCCTTCCTCGATTAATACATTCCTTGTGCCGTTCGTCGACAGAAGGAAGAGGAATTCATGTCCTTGAAGCAAGAAAACCTGTCCGTTGAAGACTACGATGCGAAGCTTACGAAGTTTGCCGGGGCCTTTCTGCCGAACAAGGAGGCGTGGTGCGAGCGCTTCCATCAAGGCTTGAATGGTGATTTACGTCGGGACGTCATGAACCAAAGATGTCAGACTTACAGGGAATCATATAACGCCGCCCTTGATAGTGAGCGGATCTTCGGTTGAGCCTCGTAGAAGATCGAGTCAAGCGTCCGCAACAACTTTAACAAGCATCCTCACGACGCGGGAGGATCTGGTGTACCAAAGCGCCAGAATATGTTCGAGTATCGGGGTCCTCATCCAGGCGTACGGTGCCATCGTTGCGGCAAGATGGAACATCTGGCGGTCGATTGCCAAGGGGGATGCTTCAAGTGTGGCCAGCTTGGTCACAAGGCGATAAATTGTCGAATGGGGAGGGCGAACCAATATCCACCAAGGAACGTCCAGAATCAGAACAGGGAACCTCCCGCCCATGGCACAAAAGCAGTACCCATGAACCCACAAAATTGCCAAGGGGCGCAAGGCCGAGTCTATGCACTGACTCGGGACGAAGCGTTCGCGTCCGACACTGTCGTGACAGGTATACTACTCTATAAAAATATGCCTGCTAGAGTACTGTTCGATTCGGGTGCTACGCATAGTTTCATATCTGCCGACTTTGTAGAAGAGAATAAACTACCCATGCAACTTTTAGATATAAATCTTAGCGTTAGCACTCCATCGGGAATAGATATGTCTGCCACTCAAATTTGTAGGGATGGTTACATCTGCATCGGAGGAAAAAATCTATCCTTGGAAGTTATCGTCCTCGACATCAAGGAGTACGATATAATCCTCGGCATGGATTGGTTGGGTGCATGCCACGCAACGATCGAGTGCGCAGAGAAGAGAGTTGTGTTCCGCCTTCCGGGCGAAATCGAGTTCTCCTATTCGTGCGGAGCAGCGTCAAAGGCAGCAATGATGATATCGGCAATTTCGGCAAGGCGTATGTTGCATTCTGGGTGCAGCGGGTACCTAGCATCAGTTCGAGACATGAGAATGGAGATTGCAAGCACGGCCCAGACTGAAGTCGTGGCAAAATTTCTTGATGTGTTCCCAGACGAGTTGCCAGGGATGCCGCTGGACCGAGAGATAGAATTCAACATCGACACCTTTCCGGATACCCGACCGATATCTAAAGCACCATATCGAATGGCGCCGGTAGAGCTGAAGGAATTGAAGGCACAACTACAAGAGTTGCTAGATCACGGATATATTCATCCTAGCGTCTCCCCGTGGGGTGCTCCAGTATTGTTTGTAAGGAAGAAGGATGGGTCGATGCGGCTGTGTATCGACTATAGAGAACTTAACAAAGCCACGATAAGAAACAAGTACCCACTGCTGAGGATAGACGATTTGTTTGACCAATTGTAAGGGGCGACGGTGTTTTTCAAGATTGATCTTCGCTCAGGCTACCATCAATTGAAGATCAAGTCCGAGGACGTGCCGAAGTCCGCCTTCCGAACTCGATATGGTCACTACGAATTTCTAGTTATGCCTTTCGGCTTGACAAACGCTCGTGCAGCATTCATGGATCTGATGAACCGGGTGTTCCGACCGTTCATAGACAAATTTGTTATCGTATTCATTGATGACATTTTCAGATATTCGAAAAGCAAGGCCGAGTACGTGGAGCACTTGAAGACGGTGCTACAGACTCTGCGTGAACACCAACTGTATGCCAAGTTAAGCAAATACGAGTTCTGGATGAGCAGCGTGACGTTCCTTGGGCACGTTGTCTCAGCTGAAGGCGTCACGGTGGACCCAAAGAAGATAAAAGCGATAGTCGAGTGGAAGCGGCCTACCTCAGCAGATGACATCTGAAGTTTTCTCGGCTTGGCAGGCTACTACCGAAGATTTGTGAAAGACTTTGCCAAGATTGCGTCGTCTCTGACTCGCCTCACCCAGAAGGGAGTCGCATTCGAGTGGAACGACGCATGCAAATCAAGCTTTCAAGAGTTGAAGAAACGACTCATCTCAGCGCCGATCCTAGCACTTTCGGACGGGCCAGAAGGGTTTCAAATATTTAGCGATGCATCGCGAACTGGTTTAGGATGCGTACTTATGCAAAGGGATAAGGTGATATCGTTTGCTTCGAGACAATTGAAGCAACACAAGAAGAATTATCCTACGCATGATCTTGAGTTAGCGACGATCGTGTTCGCATTGAAGCTATGGCGGCACTATCTCTATGGTGTGGCTTACAGCATCTATACGGATCATAAGAGCCTCAAATATATCTTTACCCAACGGAACTTGAACTTACGGCAGTGGCGTTGGCTCAAACTCATCAAAGGCTACGATCTGACTATCGAGTACACCCCAGGTAAGGAAAACGTCGTGGCAGACGCTCTAAGTAGAATGTTTGCTGGGTGCTTGTCTATCAACCATAATATACAGCGAGACTTGGCAGAGATGAGTATCGAACTATGAATCTGTTACCGTGGAGCACGATTGGCCCAATTGCACCTTGAGTCGAGCTTGCACAACATGATAAAGACCGCACAGGAGGGTGACCCATTTCTGAAGAAGATGTGCGAGCTGATTTCGACGAAAAAGGCGACCGACTTTGTGATGGACGAGGGCGGAATGACGCGGATGAAAGAGAGGATATACGTGACAGACCATGCCAAACTTAGAAAAGGAATTCTGACGGAGGCCCACTATGCGAAGTACTCATTGCATCCCGGGAGTACCAAAATGTACAAAGACTTGCGCACGATCTTTTGGTGGCACGGCATGAAGAAAGACGTGGCAACGTTTGTGTCACAGTGCATGGCCTGTCAACGGGTGAAGGCCGAGCATCAAAGGCCAGGCGGGGAGCTACAAAACCTCGACATTCCAGTATGGAAGTGGAATAACATCTCTATGAATTTTATCATGGGCCTTCCGAAGACGTCGCAAGGGAATGATGCGATTTGGGTTATTGTCGATCGTTTGACCAAATCCGTTCATTTTATCGCTATCAAAGCATCATGGAGCATCGATCGGTTAGCTCAGATTTATATCAATAAGATTGTCAGACTGTACGGGGTACCTGCCACAATCATTTTGGACAGAGACAGGCGATTCTTATTACGTTTCTGGACGAGTCTACAGGCGGCGCTGGGCACTAAGTTGAACCTTAGCTCCGCGTACCACCCGCAAACCGATGGCCAAACAGAAAGGGTGAATCAGATCCTGGAGGATATGTTACGTCTGTGTGCGATAGATTTGAAGACTAGTTGGGACACGCACTTGCCGCTTACGGAATTTGCGTACAACAATATTTATCAATCGAGCATCCAGATGGCTCCTTATGAGGCGCTCTACGAAAGGAAGTGTCGATCTCCGATTTGCTGGGACGAAGTCGGAGAGCGACAGGTGCTCGGGCCAGAACTAGTCTAACAAGCCGTCGAGAAGGTTCGCATGATTCGAGATAGGCTCCGTATTGTTCAGAGTCGACAAAGGAGTTATGCAGATACTCGCCGACGACCGTTAGAGTTCTTGGTTGGGGACCATGTGTTTTTGAAGGTGACGTCGATGCGGGGCGTCATGCGATTCGGAGTAAAGGACAAACTGAGTCCGAAATTCGTAGGGCCCTTCGAGATTCTCGAAAGAGTGGTGACAGTTGCTTACCAGATCGCGCTACCTCCTGTCCTGGCTGAAGTGCACGACGTCTTCCATGTCTCCCAACTTCGGAAGTACGTGCATGACCCAAGTCATGTGGTTAGTTTCGATCAGTTGGAGCTGCGCGTCGATCTATCATACTCGGAGGAGCCCGTACAAATCTTGGACCGTAAAGAAAAGATCCTGCAGAGCTGATCGATGTCCTTGGTTTGCGTACTCTGGCGCAACCATTCCGTTGAGGAGTCGACGTGGGAACTAGAGGCGGAGATGAAGGAGAAGTACCCTTCACTTTTTGCCGACGAAGGTCAGACCCTTGTTCTTAAGTTTCGGGACGAAATTTTTTCCTAGTGGTATATTATGTAGTGTTCCGCTCCCGTTGGGACAAAGCACTATCTAATAGGCTCGTGGCAAGTCAGACATGGTCGGAAACATAGATGGCTAGTCTGACTCGGCGATGAGTTTGGTATACAAAAACCATGGTATCAATAAAATCGATTTGGATGAGTGATATGAGTACCGTTCGAACTAATGGATCAGCTACTGTTGGAATAAGTCCTAGATGCAGTAGGCGGCATCTTGGCGAATGAACTCTAAAGAGAGTGGTGCAACCCGTCTGCTGTTGGTTTTATTGGTTTTCTTGGCTTTCTGAACGAATTGTTTGCGTGGATTTGATAGTGTGCTTTTGCGTCGATTTTTGAATGCGTCTTTGGAAATTTCGAAGGAGGGATTGAAGGAAGGGTTCTAATTCGATGTCGTGCCATTGCAGGAGTTCGTGTAACTGACGCTTGACCCTCGCGAAGCATTCTCCTACTCTTAGCGCAATCTCCTTAGGTGGATGGTTCTTCGGCCCCTTCTTTTCTACTCCTTCCCGCCAACTAAATTCTTAAAGTTCAACGTTCAAATCGATGATGCTAACGGGATGTATGCTTGCCACTAAGATCAAGAGCTCGGGATAATATAGCAACCTAGAGAAGTTAACTCTGAATCTATAAGTTCACACTAAGTAGAGAAAAGATAAAGTCCTAGGAAAGAGATAGAATTTATTTTATGCTCTGCAAAACACAACAAAGAAACCTTGGTTGCGGTATATCATGCCTCGGAGAATTTGGTGCCTACGGGATGCTAAATCAGAACGTACGATTTCGAAAAAAAAAGGACCCTTGTACGAGTAGAAATGATTATGTGGTTTGATAATGGTTACGCTATGCAATTTACTTCATACATATTAAACTGTTCATACATTCGCATGGTCATGGACGACATGTGCACAAGGTGAGCTTTCCTCGAGACGGTACCCGGGGTCCTGGGACCGAATCAGCCTAGAAAAAAATTATAGAAATCGTGCTTCGGCGCGAGGCATTGTGAGACCTCCAGTTAGGCTCGCAACCTGGACTGGAGGACGTATCGCAATGCTACGTAATCGTCCTTCAGGGTGTCGATATCACCAATGACCGCATATAGGATAGATTGAATGATCACCTATTGTCTTGTGCAGGTGGTAAGTATTATGTATATTTTGTGCAGGAAAGGAGCACGGCCGTGGTAAGAATGGTTAAAATTGACTATGTTGTTATCGTTTAAAATGTGCCTTCGATATGAACTGAAATTCATATAGTTCTAAATAGAAAGATCACTTCGTATGCCAGAATCCTTAATAAGCAGTATCAGTTTAGACGAGTGGGTTCGTCTCATCCACTAGCAAGTGTGCTAACCCCCAACTCCCCAGGGAGCTCGAGACTAGACTGGAGCTGAAGAATGGGAGGCGGTACGAAGCTCTCCTATTTTGAAGCCCAATTCAGACCGAAGGCTTTTGTTCAAATGTATAAAGGGGCATGAATGTATGGAACGCCGAAGATTATTTTACGGCAAGCTGGTCGAGAGTTTTTTTTGTTTTAAGATGTAGCCGCAACGGCATATGTAATATAAAAATAACCTTGCACATACTTTACAAGTTTATGAATGAAAAGCTAAATTTCTTCCTATGCTATGTCTTCAATTCTCTGCACTGTTTAATTTCAACGCGTCGTGTCAAAGTAAATCCCAAGTGCACATCCTTGCCTTGTGCAAGTCCAATAAAGACTTGCACTGTAACACCCCAGTCCCAAAATACGTAGGACTAGGAACATAGACATGCCAGCCGTATAATAAATATACGTAAGCTGTAAAATACAGTAGAACTATAACTAATCTCATCCACACAAAATAAATAAAAAAAAGAGATCATATAATCAACTATGAATTGTCATTGGTATATGTAGTTGGGCGGAGACAAATCCACTACCAACTATGAAAAGAAATACATGATATACAAAAGAATGATTTTTACGAGCGAAGCGAAGACGATCCAAGCGCAATCATCCTCGAAAAAATAGAGATAGTCACGGCTAAAGCTAAAACACATGCGAAAGACAAGAGCACACACCTGGCGAGATAACCAGGTCCTCAGAGGGACGTAACAAGACACATAATATCATGCCATATAAACTGAATAAATATTGCTCAAATAAATAAGTCAATTAAATTATAATATGGTCCAATACACACCTATTGAACTAGCTTACCATTCTCCCAACTAAACAAGGACAGGAGATGGTAAACTAATTCACGGTGACGTATCTTTCCATGCTATGAATCCAATATGGTATCCGGACCCCAACAAGGTTAAATATCTTCTCATCGAAATAGTAAGCCACACCTACAACCAAACAAGGACAAGATGTGACGAACTAATCCGCGACAAGTTATTGTCCCAAGCCACGGTCAGATACAAGTATCCAAACCAAAAGTACTCGTACCTAACGGATAAGGGCGCCTAACCAATTCTAAGTCAATGCAGTTTTAAGAACAGTTCATGGTCGCATGACTACCGGGTCAAGTCAAGAAAATACCAATACGGTACAGTACCTCAGTAGCGAGTCACAACAGCATATACTATTTCTCAGTATCGAGCGAGTCTATAGCATATAGTCTATCTATCGTTCCTCAGTAGCGAGCGAGTCTACGATAGATAGGGTGGTAGTCAACTTCCAATCATGTTCTTCCCGTCCAATGCCAACTCATAACTGCTAAGTCTTCTAGCATGCAATTCTATTTGCAGTTATTTCCTAACGCACGACTTATACGTACTGGTGGCCAGCCAATCACGCATGTCCGAGTCCTATATGTGACTCACAACAACGTGGTATAAATGTGTCAAGCCAATGAATGCAACACGCAAAGGTGGTCCCTTAAATCTAGGCTTAATGTGTAAGAAAAATAATACATAGCAGAAAATATAACTGAACAGTAAGTTCTAACAGGTTATGTCATGTATCACAGTTTATTTTGCATAAAAAAATAATAAACAATACATGAAATATAAGCTAAAATAAATAAACAGCAAATGGCAAGGTGTCTTGCCTGGTAGAGCGCCTGGTGTACTGCATTGATCAAGGTGGCACGAACTGCGACTTCGATGCAACAACTACACAAGGTTACCTCTAATGGTGGCACAAACAGTTCGATCGGGTCCAGAGGGGTCAAATTAGTTAGAGTTGATGTAAGGTAGTTTGGAATTGGCAAGGATTAGGAAGATTGGGATTGGTCATGGACAAGAGAAAATTCAAAAGAAAATGATAATAATATATATTCTATTTTTAGAAAACTATTTATTATACTTTGAAAAACTATATTTTTGTTTAATTTAGATAACCATATTCTAGAAAATCATAAACTAATATATCAATATACTTATGTATAAACTTATATCTTAAATAACTTATATATAAAAATCTATTTAGAAATTTCCTATAATTTATATAACATCTACTAAATACTTTATATACATTTCTTTATATATATATAACTCTTTGTGATGAAAATCTAAATTAATTTATTCAAGGAACATATATATGATTTTGAAAATTTGTGGAAATAACCTACCCATATTATAAAAAAATAGAAATTCAACCTCAATGAGCAATATATGTATATATATTATATTATTTAGAAATAACTATAAAAATGGTAACAATTTATAATCATACAAATAATTTTAATAAAAAAATAATAACCAAAGAAAAAGAACTAAAGAGAGAAAGAAAAAAATATAAGAAAAAATATAAAAAGTTAGCAACATCAGTTTTCGGCTGCTTTATTTAGAGTGGGGAAAGAGAAGACAGTGACAGAGAGAGGGAGAGAGGAGCGAGAGTAGAGAGATGAGAAGAGTGAAAGCAGAAAGGAAGAGAGGGGAGGCGCGATCGGGACACGCGGGACGGGGACGGAGCTAGAAGCGGCTCGGCGGTGGCTGGCTAGGGCTAGCGCCGGCGGCGGTCAAAGCAGAAGAGAGCGGCTTGCAGCGTCGGCACGACGCGACGGAGGGTTATTTGGGTGTGGGAGGTCGGGAGAGGGAAGGAGCGGGAGGCTGAGGTCGGCGAGGCGGGGCGGAGGCTTAGGCGAAGGTGGAGGAACGGGAAGGTGGACGCGCGACGGTGGTTCGCCGGGCTGGACGGGCTAGCGGAGCATGGTGCCAGAGGCGGCGCCAAGGCGGAGCGACGTCGGAGAAGGTGAGGGCTCTATATTTTTCTTGTTGTTTCTTGTTTGGATTTGGTGGCGGTGAAGGGTGGCTGAGGTTGAGAGGTTGGTCGCCGGGTTTGTGGGTGGCCGGGTGGCGGAGATGACGAGGGTCGTGGTGGTGCGGCTCTGATCGGATAGGAGGCTGGGTTTGGGTGTATGGTGGTGATTGGGTGAGGCTGGCTGGATTTGGGTGCGGTGGAAGGGCTCGTCGGGGCAACGAGCAGATGGTGGCTGGCCGGGGCTGGACAGTAGGCTGGGGTGGGTTTGCTGGTGGTGATAGTCGAGCCGAGGAAGAGGTGGGCAGCCAGGGGATGTCCGGGTTAGGTTTAGGTTTGGAAATTTTGGTTCGTGTCGGGGGTTTGTGTCCGGCATGTCGGACACGAAGGGGTTGATGTATTTGTAAAGAAAAATAGGTAGTGGATGGGACACAGACACGGACACGATGTACTGCACGTTTGTGGTGGAAGCAATTTTTGTGGATGTGAAAATTTTATGGAGGAGTACCTGCCTATTTATAGGATGTGGGAATTCCCAGTTGGATAAGGATTAGAATTGATTTAAAACCCCAATAGATAAATACCATATTAATTTAAATAAATTAATTCAATCAAATCCAATCAAAATCAATTTAAATCAAATAAATTTCCATCCCTTAGTTTAAAATCAAATAAGATAATTCAAATTCCAAATATAGATATTAATTTAATCTATTTAAATAAATCAAAAAATCAAATCAAGATTTAAATTTCCACAATAATTTTAAAATATGTTTTCCAAAAATACTAATAATAATAATTTCAAAAATTACATTATTATTTAAAAATAAACTAATAAATAATTACAAATATATATGTATGCACAAATAATATTTACAAATATATACTTTTCTAGTATACCATTTTATAAGAATATTATTTATTATAACTGTCTAAAAAAAGGCTTTTCATAAATAACTCATACATTTAGAAATTTTGATAGCTAAAAAAATTATTATTATATATATTATCTTTAAACTATAAAAATAGGAAAAAAATATTTTTCTAAAAATATGTACGCTCGCACATATTCGCACTCGTCGAGCAATTACGAAAAATAAAATTTCGTGCACGACGTACGATACGACTACGCGACGTACAATACAAAAATTTAAATTGGTACCAAATTTAATAAAAAAATAGTAAAAATTTAGGGGTTTTACATGCACGGCATCACGTCCCGGCTCGTGGGATCGATTTAGCTCGAGTCAAGATGAGGACGACCGATTCGGCGAGTTGGGGCGTGACACCACCCGCCACCTGCTCCGCCATCAAAGTCCTTGCAGCGAGCAACTATGAGATCTGCTCGCCCGCTACACATTATCGCTGGCTCACAGAATAGGACTGGAAGTCAGCTACGGCAGAGGTCGGATACATTGCCATCACCATCACCACCACCTTCACCTTCACCATCACCATCACCATCATCATCACCACCACAACCAACACCTTCACCAGCACCACCATCACCACCACTGCTCCCCCGTCGCCCCCGCTCCCCTGCCTCCGCTCCTCCTTCGCTTTTGCCCCCGTGCTCCCGTCCAGCCACCCATTATTTGACTCTTCTACTTCTACGTACTTAATTTTTGCTATCTTTCCTATATAGCAGCTCCTTTTCTTTATTGGAATGAACCCCGAGGATTCAATGAGGGGGATGTTATGCTTATATAGGCATGTAGTTTTGTGTAACGTGCTGTTTTCGTTTTCTTTAATTATTTTTCGGAATAGTGATCGGCTTTCCTGCTTCCTCGAAGCTATAGTTTAGCTTCATCATTATTTTCTCTATTTTGAAAATGTCCATTGAAAGATTCCTTAGGCCATGGCAGTATTTCCAGAGCCCCTGCTCTCATTCCGCCCGCCTTCCCCATCTTCTTCTTCGCTGCAGCGACAACAACAACGATAGGGCAGCGGCGGATGGGCACGGCAGCGGCGGGACAGGGGCGCGGCAGCAGCGGGGCGGGGGTACAGCAGTAGCGGGGGGAGGGGGTGGAGCGGGAGTAGGGAGGGAGGACAGAGCAGCAAGAGGAGGAGGGATTAGGATTTGGGTTTGAGTTTGGGTTTTGGGAGGGAGAAGGTAATGATTTTTTCGTCCAAAATTATCGGTCAAAGGGGTTGACCGTCAACTATGGACGATTTTCGTCAAAAGTGGGAATATTCGTACATTAAGGTAAATCAGTGGGGTGCATCTTGAATATGGATTAAAAAAAAGTGGGATATAACTCAAAATTTCTCAAAAAAAGAGGGAGGAAAGAAAAATGATTCGCAAGTGTGGAAAGAATTAGATTTGGACTTTCAAAGATTGAAGGATGATAGGAAGCCATGAATTTTTTTTGCCCCCTAGTAGGGACAAAGGTGTTTGGTTAAGATAAGAAAGTGAGAAGTAGAAAGTGAAAAAGTATTTAGTAATAATAAAAAATTACTCTAATTAATTAACATTAATAAAAATGTTTGTTTAATTAGTTAAATATTATAATTATATAACAAAATATCTAATATAAAGTAATACTTTAATTAATTAATACCAATTATCTAATAAAGTATTAACTATAAACTATTTTAATAAACTACTAATATGCTTGGCTGATCAGTTAATAAACTATTAAAAAATATTTAAGTAATCGTTTGGGAATAGTCATTCCTAATTTTTTTCTCCTCCCTTCTTCTCCGATCATCCCTCCATCCCACCCACCACCACCTCCGCCATTGAGGTCCTCGCAGAGAGCGACTATGAGATCTGCTCGGCCGTTACACATCACCGCTGCCTCACAGAACAGGCCTGGAAGTCAGCTACGGTAGAGGTCGGACACGTTGCCATCACCATAGCCACCACCACCATCTTCACCTTCACCTTCACCATCACCATCACCATCACCACCACCACCATCACCTTCACCAGCACCACCAGCACCACCACCACTCCCCCGCCGCCCCTGCGCCCCCACCCAGCCGCCCATTATTTGACTCTTCTACTTCTACGTACTTAATTTTTGCTATCTTCCCTATATAGCAACTCCTTTACTTTATTGGAATGAACCCCGTAGATTCAAGGAGGGGGATGTTATTCTTATATAGGTATGCAGGTTTGTGTTACGTGTTGTTTTCATTTTCTTTAATTATTTTTTGGAATAGTGATCGACTTTCATGCTTCCTTGGACCTATAGTTTAGTTTCGTCATTATTTTCTCTTCTTTGGAAATGTTCATTGAACGATTTCTTAGGCCATGGCAGTAATTCCGGAGCCCCCGCTCCTGCTCCGCCCCTTCCTCCGTCATCTTTCCCACTGCAGCGGCAGCAACAACGACGGTGCAGTGGCGGATGGGCACGACAATGATGGGGCGGGGGCGGGGCAGCGGCGGGGCGGGTGTGTAGCAGCGGCGGGGAGAGGGGACAGAGCGGGAGCGGGAAGGGGAGCAGAGCAGCAGCAAGAGGAGGAGGGATTAGGATTTGGGTTTGAGTTTGGATTTTTGGAGAGAGAAGATAAGGGTGTTTTTGTCCAAAATTATCGGTCAAAGGGGTTGTGTTACTTGTTGTTTTCATTTTCTTTAATTATTTTTCGGAATAGTGATCGGCTCTCCTGCTTCCTCGAAGCTATAGTTTAGTTTTGTCATTATTTTCTCTATTTTGGAAATGTCCATTGAACGATTTCTTAGGCCGTGGCAGTAATTCCAGAGCCCTCGCTCCCGCTCCGCCCCCCCCCCCCGTCATCTTGCCCGCTGCAGCGGCAGCAACAACGACGGTGCGGTGGCGGATGGGCATGACAGCGACAGGCGGGGACGCGACAACGGCGGGGCGGGAGTGCAGCAGTGACAGAGGGAGGAGGCAGAGCGGGAGCGGGGAGGGGAGCAGAGTAGCAAGAGAAGGATAGATTATGATTTGGGTTTGAGTTTGGATTTTGGGAGAGAGAAGATAAGGTATTTTTGTCCAAAATTAGCGGTCAAAGGGGTTGTGTTATGTGTTGTTTTCATTTTCTTTAATAATTTTTCGGAATAGTGATCGGCTCTCCTGCTTCCTCGGAGCTATAGTTTAGTTTCGTCATTATTTTCTCTATTTTGGAAATGTCCATTGAACGATTTCTTAGGCCGTGACAGTAATTCCAGAGCCCCCGCTCCCGCTTCACCGCCTCCCCCATCATCTTTCCCGCTGCAGCGGTAGCAACAACGACGGTGCAGTGGCGGATGGGCACGGCAGTGGCGGGGTGGGGCCACGGCAGTGGCGGGGCGGGGATGCAGCAGCGACGGGGGGAGGTGGCAGAGCGGGAGCGGGGAGGGGAGCAGAGCAGCAAGAGGAGAAGGGATTAGAATTTGGGTTTGAGTTTGGATTTTGGGAGAGAGAATATAATAAGGGTATTTTTGTCCAAAATTATCGGTTAAAGGGGTTGACAGTCAACTATGGACGGTTTCCGTCAAAAGTGGGAGGATTTGTACATTAAGGTAAAGTAGTGGGGTGCATTTTGAATATGGATAAAAAAAGTGGGGTGCGACTCAAAATTTCTCAAAAGAAGAGGAAGGAAAAAAATGATTCACCAGTGTGGAAAGAATTGGATTTGGACTTTCAAAGATGGAAGGATGATAGAAATCCATGAATTTTTTTTGCCCCCTAGCCGGGGCAAAGGTGTTTGGTTAGGATAAGGAAGTGAGAAGTAAAAAGTGAAAAAGTATTTAATAATAATAAAAATTACATTAATTAATTAACATTAATAAAAATATTTGTTTAATTAGTGAAATATTATAATTATATAATCAAATATCTAATATAAAGTAATACTTTAATTAATTAATACCAATTATCTAATATTAAACATAGTTAATAAAGTATTAACTATAAACTATTTTAATAAACTACTAATATGTTTGGTTGATCAATTAATAAACTATTAAAAATATATTTAAGTAATCATTTGGGAATAGTCATTACTAATTTTTTTCTTATTCCTTCTTCCCCGATCATCCCTCAATCCCACCCGCCACATCCTCCGCCATCGAGGTCCTCGCAGAGAGCGACTATGAGATTTGCTCGGCCGCTACATGTAGTGCCCCGTTTCGCACGGTACATTATACTGAGTCGTTGACTCGAAGAGTTACATTGACCCGATTACGTATCGATGCGAATCGATACGAGAGTTACGTTGTCCAGAGCAATGCATCGAACTAAGTCTATACGAAGAGTTGTATTGTCCCAAAGGAACGCATCGAGTAAGATCGATGCAAGTGTTAAGTTGGCCCGAGGGAAAGCATTGAGTTGGTTCGAAGATTCTAAGAAATCGAATCGATGCAAGGCAATTGACCTATTCGAATAAGTATTAATTTTAGTTGGTTTCGTGTGCAGGCTATACGTTTACGCTGAAATATTAGAGGTCGACATTTTGCCTTATTCAGAAAGGTGTCCGCAAAACCAATCGTTGCCTCGCGACGGACTGAGGCGTTGGCACGGTAGGCCGGAATCGATCGAGTAGTTCAATGAAGCACGAAGTGCTCGAATGGCTAAGTCAGGAGATTTGGCCGTGCAGTAAAGTTATGAAATCGAGTCACATCGGCTCGGCAAACAACAAGGCGTATCGGCTTAAGGTGGGGGAACTTTGACTTCTCTTTCCTACTCCTTCATGCCTAAGTAAAATATATTGTTGTATGCTGAGTTAACCTATCGAGACCATGAGTGTGGCTCGATAGAGAGATAAACATAGTACATGTGGAACACTAGATAGAACAATTAGAATGAAACGTTCATCAAATGTACGAGTCGCTATGGAATATTAAATATCGCAAAGGCGAGCGCCTCGGTACGCAAGCTATAAGAACATGGGATGACTGTATCGATAAGTGCCTTAGTGCACAAGTCATTTAGTGCCTCCGTACATAAGTTAGAAGGCTAGTACATTGAAAGACTATATCGTCGCGAGTGTCTCAATGCACGAGCTATAGAACATTGAATACCCTATCGAGGCGTGCCTCAGTTGCACAAGTAAGAAGAAAGGAACCTAAGTCTAACGCATTGAACATAAGGCGTAGAACATAGAAATACGGCTTCGAGGCGTGCATCGAATGCACGATACAAGAAAAGACGAATAACTATATCAAAGTATGCGTAGCAAGACGAGACTTGCAAAAAGATGGCATCGTTGCGACGAGGAGAACAGTTATGGCACGGATGTGACATAACTGTCGATGCGACATGATGCCTTCGAAATGTTCATGGCCTTCGGGGCGTTCATTGAGAACATTAGGGTATTGTGCCAGTTGAAATAGAGATATGCAAACTTGTTTGGTTGCATGAAAGATAAGATGCGTTGCATGGTCAAATGGACTTAAAGTTATATTGCCCGTGCACGAGCATTTTCTTCCTTCGAATGTGGTTCGCCGGGGCGCTGGTACCGTTCGACCTTGGAGGGACTGCGGGATATCTGTATTGTTGGTGCACTTCATTAAGATGGTTTGCGACCTGCTATTGATGTGATAAGCCACTTACTCGAGTAATTCGGAAGTCCTCTGATTGTTTGGGTTAGCAACCGCACAAAGTGATCATCGTCTTACGTATTCGATTTGAGAAATATAAGTCCATTCTAGCCCGAAAAGCTAGTGACCTTCATATAGTTAAGGGCGATGGATCGAACGTGCGGGGTACACACATATCCTGTACATATAGATCCTGCATAGAAAGCACTTATAACATGACAGGGAGAGCTGATAGGCGTATCCACCTTACGTCGGTATAAGGGCGAGTGCGTCGATGTTGGTAAGAAGTCATGAAACAATACGGGATTGCTATTGGTTGCCTGTTTACTTATGCGAATTAAATAATATGCTTGCCATGATAACATGCTTTACAGTCTTCGAATATGCCATGAACTGATCCTAAGGAGAACATAGAAAGATCGCTAAATTGTATGTTTGCATGAATCAATACAATACTAAATATCGGTTTGTTAAGTGGGTCTTTGATCAGTACAGTGAGGACAAAAGTACTAATCCCTACTAGTTTGCTAGCAGGTTCAGGAAATGGTCTGCTCGCGGTGGAGCTTCGCTTGAACGCATTGAGGCAGGAAATGCCGAAGCGTATTAAGGCATGCGATCGTATTAACGCTCGAACATGCAACATGATTGATGCGACCGAGATATAGAAGGCATGATGTATGGAACGATGAAATCCTTTGTGTAATGCCCCACTCTGCATGGCGTATTACGCTGAGATGTTGACCAAATGAAATGTATCGATACGAGAGTTACGTTGCCCTGAGCAACGACTAAGTCGATGCGAAAAGTTGCATTATCCCAAAAAAAATGCATCGAGTTGAATCGATGCGAAGCGTTGTATTGCCCCGAAGGATAAGTACGTTGAGTCGGCTCGAAGATTCTAAGAAATTGAATCGACCAAGGCACAAGTCAGAATCGATGCAAGTATTAATTTTAGTTGGTTTCATGTACAGGCTATCCATTTATGCTAAAATATTAGAGGTCGATATTTTGTCTCATTCGCAACGGGTCCGTAAAACCCAAATCATCGCCTCGCAACGGATTGAGACTTGGGGACGGTAGGCCGGAATCGATCGAGTAGTTCAATAAAACAAGAAGTGTCCGAATGGCTAAGACAGAAGATTTGGCCTTGCAACAAAGATATAAAATCAAGCCACATCGGCTCGACAAACAGCAAGGCGTATCGGCTTAAGGTGGGAGGATTGACTCTTATTTTTACTCCTTCATGTCTAAGTAAGAATGTGTCATTATATACTAAGTTAACCTATCGACACCACGGGCGTGGTCCGGTTTGGAAGATAAATCGTACTGTGTGTCGAACACTAGTTAGAATAATTGAAATAAAATGTACATTAAATGCACGAGTCGCTATGGAACATTGGATATCGCAAAGGCGAGCACCTCGGTGCACAAGTCAAAGAACATAGGATAACTGTATTCGGCGAGTGCCTTCGTGTACGAGCCATTCCGTGCTCTCGTACACGAGTTAGAAAGGCTAGCACATTGAAAGAAAATATAGGCGAGTGCCCTAGTGCACCATGTATATTGAACACTAAGGCATAGAACATGGAAATACGGCTTCGATGCGTGCAGCAAGTGCACGCGAAGGAAAAGATAATAAACATGTCAAAACATGCGTACGTACACGAGATCATAAAAGATGGCTTCGTTGCGAAGAGAACAGTTGTGGCATGGAGGTGATAGAACTGTCAGATGTGGCATGATGTCTTGAAAGGTGTTCGGAACCTTCGGGTCGTTCGGTTGACGAACATTGAGTTGAGGCATGATGCCATTGAACATTGAAACAAAGTATGAAATGTAAGAACATAGAAAGTTAATGGAAGAAATACGAGATGATAAAGATTGAGTCTCGGACTCAAGACAATGTGTGGTTGTTTGAATAATAGGGCGTTACATGGTCGAATAGACTTGAGATAATTTTGATAAACTTCCGTGCATGGAACGTTCCCTCCGAATGGGTGCACCGGGGCACCGGGACCGTTCGGCCTAGGAGGGATATAATCTTTGAGAGGTGCACATCCGTAAGACGATTAACGACTGCTTAGCGAGATGTAAAAAGCCACAAATGATGGTATGCATATGGTATGTCTTCGATTGTTTGGGATAGCAACCCAACCCGTGAAGCACCGGGCTACGCAATTCGAGAAAGAAAGAAAAGAAAGAAAAGAAAGAGAGAAAAGAATAAAAGAAAAAAAAGAGAGAAAAGAAAGAAAGAAAAGAAAAAGAGAAGCGCCTTTAGTCTATTTTGGCGTGAATACGCCAACGACCTTTTCATATAGTTAAGGAACGATGGATTGAAAGTGCAGGCACGTATATGTCCCACACATAGATCCTGCATAGAGAGCACTTATAACATGACCGGGAAGGAATGGGGCATATTCACCTTGCGTCGGTGCAAGGGCGAGTACGTCTATGTTTGTAAAAAGTTGTGCCACGAAACAAATACGAGATTGCTTGCCTATTCAATTCGAATAACATGTTTGTCATGATAACATGCTTTACCGCTTTCGAATATGCCATGAAATCGACCCTAAAGAGAATATAGCAAGATCATAAGCTAAGTTGCATGATTTAACATAAATACTAAAATATCGGTTTGGAAAGTTGATTTTTTTGTCAGTACATGCGCGGACGAACGTACTGATCCTCCACCAGCTTTCATGCAGGGTACAGAGAATAAATTGCTCGTGGCGACGCTTCGCTTAATCGCGCAGAGGCATGGAATGCCGTAGCGTTTGAAGCGTACGATCGCGTTGACGCTCGGACTTGCAACATGATTGATGCGGCCGAGATATAGAAGGCATGATGTATGAAATGGTAAAATCTTTTATGGGCAAGAGAGAACTTGAGTGTTGTAGCCAATTTGGCAAATTCAGTTGGGCTTGTAACACCCACTTTTCTAAAAAGAGGATAATTTTGAACTTTTGTAAAAGTTTATTATTTAATAATAGGATTTATGATTTATGAGAATTTTTAATTAATTTAATACTATTTAAAATTGGTGAATTATAATTTTGATGTGTTAGCTAGTGAACTCTAGAACTGTTGAGCCACGAGACTAACATGACCATGGGGACCTAACCATGTGATTAGAATGACTATTTACAACTTTTTAGGCTAAGGGTATTTTGGTCATTTTGTGACTTTTGAATTATTTAGGATTTTGATTAATTGATAAATTTTAGATTATTTTAATAATATTTAAATTGATATATTATGATTTTGGTCATTTTTTATATTTTAATATTTTGGGAAAATTTTATATTTTTAATATTATTTTATTGGATTTGTTTAGTCGGGTTTGAGTCGTCTCGTTCCGACTTGTATTGTGGCCCGGGTAGCTTAAACTCTAGATGGGACCCAATATTAAGTTAAGCATGGCTCACAAAACCCAACATTTAAGTTAGTTAATTAAACTAATTTTTATCATGTTAGAATGATTAAGTTAGAGACTCAAAACTAGATCATTTTGACCCCAAACTTGAACCTAGTCTAGACTTAACCATATGAGACTAGAGAGGGGCAATTAGGACATTTCCCATTAGCCCTAATGGACTCTTTATGGCAGCCACCTTTAGGAGAGAATGATTCATTTCATTCATTACAATCTTGCCTCTTTTATTTTCCTTTTATTCTTTCCTAATTTTAGAGAGCCTTCCCATTGATTTGATCTCCAAATCAAATCATTCCTTCACCAGACCTTTCCTCAATCATTCCCATTCTCCAAGGGAAGGGTGCTACCAAGGATTGGCAGAGGAGTGCAAGGAGGAGTGTCCACTTTGAGGGATCTTCGTATCGGAGCCGTGTCCTAAAGGATTTCATTGGGATTCCACTCCCAATAGGTAAAATCCATCCTCTAAATCAATTTTCTTTGCATATAAATTAGTTTTGAATCCGTAGGATCCATCCTCATACATGTGTCCCATTTAGATTCAAATTTGAGGCCATTTGGAGCTCTCTTGAGGATTTTAGATATGTGTCTTGTGTTCTACTTGATAGATCCCAAATTAGGACACCCCATGTGTATGTATGTATGATAATAATTTAAATAGATATTTAAATTCAGTTTTAGAATGGTTAGAGAGTGGATTGATCTTAGTTAGGAAGGTTAGAATGAGTTTCATTTGGATACCTATATTTGTATCCAAGTATCTTGGCCTATATATGTTCTTTTGTCCAAAATAACTCAAATTCGTCATAATATTCATCCACGTTTTTATTAACCAAAACAACTTAGAAATGTCATAACTTTTAGCTTAGAACTCCGATTTATCTTCCGTTTTTTTAAAAGAACTGTATCGAAGTTAGCTTTCCAAATATATATTTTAATAAGCCAAATTCTTTTGTAACTTTCTATAGAATTATTTGAGTGTCAGTTGTACGAAAGACAAACGTGTTTCAGTATTTTTGCAATTTTGGGAGCTTCCGGACACGAAAATGCGATCCGTTTAAAGTTTCAGAAAGCTAACACAAAGGACTACAACATACTTTAATCCTAGAATTTAGTAGAGGCCCAATTGGTACAATATTGATTTTAAGTAGAAGAGTGACTATACGATATATGCATTTTGTGTAACCTATGAGCCTATGTAGTATGGATATTAAATGAATATAGAGTATGTAATACATGATATGTTTGATGAATAAAATAATATATATATATATGATATATATCCTCTTTATATTAATGTATATATATGGTTGAATGCAAGCATGTAGGAATGCAATTAATATAATGTATGTAAGCAATGCATAAATGCATGAATGAAAGAAAATGATATACAATGTATGCATGAAAGTATATAATAAATGCTAGATATGAATGCAAGGTATACATGTAATGATAGATACGAATGCATAATATATAAATAATATAATGTAATATATAATGATAGCATGTATGGTAATGTAGAATATATGATGCAAGCATGTATATGTCCACTGTTTTTCCTTTTTCTTACATTTTCCTTACCTTCCCTTTCCATTTCAGTATTTTCCCCTTTTTTCCTCTTCTATTTTTACATGTTGTATACAATGTATATAATGTATAGATGCATTTAAGTATGTAATATGCATGAATGACATGTATGTAATAAAAATAAGTATATATATGCAACTTAATGATATGTGAATGGATATGATGCCTGAACTGAAATATGCATGCATATGGGATATGAATGAATGTATAAATGCATGAATGAATGTCATATATGAATGAATGAATCAATCAAAGGTATAAGTAAAATATAATGCATCGTAATAAATGTTAACATATATAATGTATAAAAGTATGTATGTAAATGTGCATGAATGTATATATCTATGTAACTATGTAAATGTATGATGTAACATATGCCTATATATATAAATATGTATGTAATGTGGATATGCATGTATGTATGAAGGTATGTATTTATATATATTATCTATTTTATATTATGTATTGTTATGGTTCACATTGTCTTGTGATTGTGTGAATGCTAACCTAGGCTTGGTTAGGCCTAGTGAGACTTGTTAGACTTGTTTGGGCTAGAACTTGACCTAGTTGACCTAATTTGACTAGTGTGTACTGACTTACCTCACTAGCTAAATTAATGGAACCTGTGGCTGGATTGAATCCTTACTCGGGGAAAACGGCCACTCAAGCTTGAGTGAGACTCGTCGATGACTGTGAACATGCCAATAGGCGGTAACGGGCTTTCGCGTGGTAGTTCTCTTTGATAGATCAAGTCAAGAGGGCGAGGCCCCCAGAAATGGGGGAAGGGGAGTGGGCAAGGGGCCTTCTCAAAGGAACCGTACGTGAGACTCTCGCGTCATACGGCTCCGTCCCGGAATCTGGACCTCCCCTTTCCTTTGTTTGACCAACAGGTCCGCGAACCCAATCATTCATTCATTGATTGATGAAAGGTAGCTTTAGCCATTGATTGAAGCGGTAGAAGCTAGTCGCCAGCCCTCCGTCCCCTTGATTCCGCATAATCTTTGACCGTCTTTTTCATTACCAAGTTATTGTCGAGAGCTTGGACCTTTGACTAGAGTTGACCAAGTATTGACTTTAGTCTAGTTTGACCTAGACAGCATGCAGATACATTGTACATTTTATTTATCATCTCTCGTATACATCTTGACCTGTGTTGTTCTAAATAGGACTCTGTGGCTTCAGTTTGGACCTCTATACCTATCAGCTATTTAGGTTATCAGGCGAGTACATTCTCTGATTATTTCATATCTTGTTTAGGATTATATTTTCTGCTTTAGATTATTCTACTTAATGCTGACACGTTGGTAACACGGATTAGTGCTATATGGATCCCTTCATGAGATGTTATCCCTCTCGGGAGCATCAGATACTCTTGTCTCGTGTGTTTCACTTACATCATGTATCTCATGCTTCTATTATCATGAATCTTCAAAAATCAGCTAGTGACTCATGTACTCTCATGATCATCGAGCCTTCACGAATCAATTCATGAATCACCCTATACGGGTCAAGTAGTTTAGTCATGAATCTTAACGTAACTTGACTGGATCCTTGTGTATTGATTGGGGTACGGGAGAGTATGAATGGTCATGTGAATAATATCCAAAGTAGTATAGTCATGAATCACTCTTAGTGTAGTCATGAATCAGTCCTAAGCCATTCACATGTTCATCTTGTACTGTCACCCTCATTTTTTCGTATTTCGTATTATACTCGTATTTGATTTTGGCACGTATTTTATTTTCCTGGACATGTGGTCTTTTGATTCTTGTAAGCAGGTTTTAACCATGGCTTGGTTTTATTTTGTGGAGAATGTTTGGTTTGGTTTGGTTTGGTTTGGTTCAACATGCATGGAACACCATAAGCCTACACTCCACCCCCATTCCACCACAACACCCTCATTATAACCCACCTACTTCTCTCTCCTCCATAATTTCTTCATTAATTTCTTCTTCTTCTTCTTCCTCCACCCACACCTATAGGCAAGTGCATCTTGCCATTAAATAAGCACCACCTTTTATTTGTTCATTAGCTAGATTAGGACATGGAGAACAACATTAGAACTTGGAATTTTGTGATTTGGAGTCTCCATTGTTCTAGATCTAAATTTTAGTTATTTTCGGAATTCCTTGGTTTTGATCTATTAAACTTTGATTTTAGCTTGTTTTGATTCTTCCATGTGGAAGAGAATTCAATTTTACTCAAGTTAGAACTTTGAAAATCTAAATTTGGTTTTGATTTGGCTAAAGTTGTGAAGATTTGAACTTGGTGTTCTTGAGAGTTCAGCCATGGTGGAGCTCTCGGCCACTGCTTTTTAGCACCTGGCCGATTGCGCACTATTCCCTGGCCTGCGCTCTTTAGTGCAAGGCCATTTGCGCACCCTGACCTGTGCTCTTTAGCGCATGGCCATTTACGCAAGATCCTTGGCCAGTGCTTTGCGCTGCGCTGGATTGCGCTGGCGCAGGCCAGCCATGCGCAAAGTAACCCCTGCGCAATCGACCATTGCGCAATCCATCTCTGCGCAACCAACTCCTGCGCAGTCTACCTTCTGCGCAATCCATCTGTGCGCCATCTGCCCCTGCGCACTTGGCACCCTGCGCAGTTGGTACCCTGCGCAGCTCACCCTGCGCACTTGGCACCCTGCGCAGTATATACCCTGCACAACCTACTTGTCTATGATGAATTTTTTATTTCTTGATCTTGGCTCTTCTATAGTCCTATTTTATATTAGTATTTTATTAGGTATTTTACGCCCATTTTATATCCTTACGCCTTTTGGCATGAACTTGATTTTACTTAATATGTTTGGAATGACTATTGTACATGGCCTGGTATGACAAGGAACTAGTATAACATGACAGTGACCCGTAGTGGTGCACTCCTGACACAACCAACCTGACTTGATAGTGGCCCGTCGTGGCGCACCCCTGACAAGTACCCTGACATGATTTACCTTGATAACTTGATAGTGGCCCGTGGCGGCGCACTCTTGACTTGACTTGACTTGATAACTTGACTTGACTTGCCTTGACACCGTGGGTGTTCCTGCTTGCTTGTTTGCACAATCCACTTGTCTTGTCTTACATCATGTCTAGGACGTGACTTCCTGGGTACCACGGCCAGGGACTCGCGCTAAATTGGATTAGGCTAATTATTAGATCAAACTAGAACATGGAGAATTCCCAGTCACAGGCAATCTCGTTATTTGGGCGCTTTAATGGACTTGTAGCTTGCCGACGAGTAGAGCACATTTCCAGCACACTGTCATGTGTTGCACCCTCTAAGTCACCTAAGGGTACATTTGTCTCCCGGGCAATGTACCCACCTATAACTCTCAACCCGCGGAAGGATAACTGGATGGTCTGCAGGGCTTGGGACTGGAATTTCTCACTTGCATCTTGTTAGTAATTAGGCTTGTGATAACCCTAGTTAGTTAAAGTAGTAAGCCGTAGTACTTGCTTGGCCGATTGTGAATGAATGGTGTCCAGCCTTGTCTAAGTCTTGTCTAGCTCCAGTACCCGCTATCTCCTGAGCATGTTTGTTTTACTTATCTCTAACGATAAATGGGTAGAGACAGTGAGCTATTCAGGCGAAGGGGTACAATCCCGGTCCTTGTTTGGTTTAAGGATTGTAACCTGGCTCCCGGAATGGTTCCACGTCCCTAGTCGTTTATCGCCCTGTGTACTTTACTACTTGTACTTTCTTTTATTCTTATGTTCTGATATGCTGGCTTTTGTTCTTATTTGTGGCCTCCTTTGTGGCACTTGCTCTTTCTGGGGTTTGACCCAGCTGGTTTTGTGTGGCCAGATTTTGGAGCAGCTCCCGAGGATCTACCAAGCTTCCAGCCCAATGGTGACAACTAGACGGAACCCGGGCCAAGAGTGGGTTTTCCTTTTTGTTTCACCCACTAATATGTAAATTTATTCTTTTGAGGCGTTTAGCCGACGAGCACCTGTTAGCTCGATGCACATTTACTTACTGTCTGCCTACGGGCTGTAAACATGATTAACAAATCCTAGGGTTGATCATGTATGACTGAACTCTTGCTAGTCCCATCATTTTGTACGACTAGCTTCATGATCATCCAATATGTAATATTTGGGACGCCTTATATATATATATTTGATGCTCTAATATCTTGTAACTCTGTTAGTTGCTTGAGATTGAGACAATAGGCTTGACCTTAAGAGACTGCTGGCTTGTAGTAAACCCTCATATCTAGACAGTCGTGACCGTATAGTTGAGATGTATTCTATTTCAATATACGTAGCTGGCTATGTCTGCCCCCGCTCTCCAGTATTCTGGTTCTGGGGCGTGACATGTACTCTGAATCACTAGCACTATCTCTCTTTTATATATCGTAGATATTTACTTACTGTCTCTCTCTTACATTATGCTATTCTTCAGTTTTCTGTATTTTATTCTCTAGCATGATTATATTTTCTTTCCTGCTATGACATGTTGAGATGTATTATGCTCGCTCCTGTCCTGACTGGACCTGTTGAAATATTATAGAGGATGAGGATGAGGCGTGTTGTCCCACTTATTATAGGCCTACCCTAGATGACAGTACATACTTGGACCAGCAGCAGGATCCTTTAGCTGTGGATGACACTCTACTAGACGAGGATGTTTTTCTTATGTTTTTATTCTGGATGATTGTATTATGATATTTGAATTCTGTGGATTTGTTATATCTTTTAGACACTTAGACTCTCTGGTTGTACTTTGTGGATCTTTTCATTTCAGTATTTATCTTTCTATCTTCATTCTGCCTTAGATGTGATTGAAACTGTATTCTGCTATGTCACATCCATTCGGAGTGTATATACTATACAGGTACCTTATATTGTTAGATGATTGATCTAGGACAGCGTTCTACCGCCGACACTGCGACGTAGGCTGGACGTACCCACGTCTCGTGCCCTTACTCTAGGGTGCCGGTCGTAACACGTTTTTAGTGGTGGCCCATGCAGGTCGAGTTTATGTAGTGGTATTCAAACTAGAGTATCACTACAGCCTGCAGTAGGATTAGGATATATTTTTGAAGGTACTCAATCACAGTTAGGCCTCCTTGAGAGTATTCCTAGGTCGACCCTTAAGAATCTTATTTTAACTTCGATTTGAAATCTATTTTTCCCCTGATTTGATTTACCTTTACTTCCTATTATTGAACTTGATTTTGGTGGATTATTGTTGAATTTTGAATCTTGATGTTAGTGGTTGAATTTGAGTCTGTATTTATATAATTTTTGATGGATTATTGTTAAATTTTGAATCTTGATGTTAGTGGTTGAATTTGAGTCTGTATTTATATGATTTTTGATGGATTATTGTTGAATTTTGAATCTTGATGTTAGTTGTTGAATTTGAGTATGTATTTATATGTATATATATATTTTTTTTGGAATTAAGGTATAACCTGATAACATACTTGATAAGGACAGTGAGAAAGGTAAAAGTCTACTTTATTATGGAATTTAGAATTTATTGCAGTCATATTTGCTAGCATGACAAGGACGTAGAGCCTGATATAGCTATACTTATCTTAGTTATGAAATCTTGATTTTCTTGCAGCCATACCGGGTGGGGTGGTAAGAATTCTAGATAACATGATTATAGGTGTGTATGCCTTATTATGGACTCTATCGTTTATTGCAGCTATGCTTATTGGCGTGGCAGAATTCTGACAACATAATTTCAGGAAGACGCATATGATTATCAGATTATATCTTTAAAGTTTTTTAAAAAAAAACAATCATCTCTACCTTGTATTTCAGCCTTAAAAAAAATTGTTTCTTCATCACTTAACTTAGGAGTAAAAAATAGTTTTAATTGTTGATATAATCCCCTGTATAACTTTATTGGATATAATTCCTTCCTAATGTAATGAATTGACGAATTGTCTTAGGCCTTATCTTAGACTTGTTTGTATAGCTCTGATCTCAAATGGTCCCCTTTTTTTTAACAGATTGAGCAAGAAAAAATTTTATCATTATTTTCTTCTTGCCATTATTACTTGTATTAGTTAAAAAAAATTGTTGTTTGTTTGTTTTGCTTCTCATTATTTAACTTAGGAGTAGGAGTAGCTTTAGCTGTTATTATGAACCTTTATGTAACTTCTTGCTATGAATTTCTTTATAATACAATAAATTGATGATTTTGCTAGACCTTATCTGGATTTGATATTATAGCTCTGGTTTCAGAATGGTTCCTTCTTTTAAACAGATGAGCAGAACAGATTTTATCATTATTTCCTTCTTGCCATCATTCTTGTATCACCTTTATATATATATATATATATATATATATATATATATATATATATATATATATATATATATATAGTGGACACAGACACCTTGCCTGACACGTATACATGCTGCACTTTGATTACCAACCTATCTAAATGCACATTAATATGTTTTTGATGTTAAGTTCTCAAAACCCCAATATCTCTGACACAATACAGTATCAGAGACTAGTTCTCTGTTTTTTTTCAGTTTAAATTCGTAATTTAAATATAAATTTCATATTATTAGTTGTTGTTTACATCACTGCACATGTATGTTATATACAGGATTTCAATTCTTAAATAAATTGGTTAAGTTTGTGTTTGAATTTGTCAAATCTGAGACTGTGTGCATATTAACCCTTTAACACTGGATTCTAAGTGATTAGTTCAATTTGCAGTTTTTTAAATATAATGTTTTGAGCCATATACATTGTTGTATGTAGGGATATAATGTTAGGTTTCATACTCTTACATGTTAGGTTGTGGTTGTGGTGAACATTGGGTTGGTTTTGATGTTCGAATTTCTCCAAAATCCTGAAACTGAATATATGTTAACATTTTTCACATTGATTTTAAATGTTTAGTACAATTTCAGATTTAATATGTAATGCTAAACTGAACTGAATGATTAAACCCTTCATTTTAAGTTATAACCCATGTACTCTTGACAATCTACACTAATGTACACTAATGTTCACAACTGCCATGTAAACCTAACCCTTCATCTCTATGTTATGTTCATATATCTATATAGGTATATATATATATATATATATATATATATATATATATATATATATATATATATATATATATATATATATATATATATATATATATATATATATATAGTTTATGCATACATGTTATAATGTATATAGATACATAACTAAATCTCTACCTCTCTATACATATAGATATATGTATATATATGGTTAGCCATGCATGTTATGAGCAAATAGGTTGTGCATTGCAGATTGTTTAACCAATATGCCATGAGTAGTGTAACTTGATAGCTATTAGTTTGAAACCCAAATCCTCTTATACACTTTCATGTATATTTCACACACACACACATACACATGTCTACTATCTAACCCTATGAAAATGTCCACATACACCCATACACACACTAACCACATAATCTTTACATAATGCTAG
This sequence comes from Iris pallida, assembly GCA_029216955.1. Lineage (NCBI taxonomy): Eukaryota > Viridiplantae > Streptophyta > Magnoliopsida > Asparagales > Iridaceae > Iris > Iris pallida. The sequence continues at coordinate 14,317,789 of JANAVB010004600.1, forward strand.
CTTTTTTTCCTTCTAACACTCTCTCTATATATATTGTGATTTAATTTTAATGCTCGACATTTGTGCTTTAAATTTTGATTTTGATTATGCCTTAAAGCCTTGATGATTTGTTATTTCTGTATCTCTTCCAGTTTAACACCCCTGATTGCTTGTAAGTTTTGATACCCTATGATTGTTTTGGTCTAGTGTAACTAGTATACCTAGATGAGACTTACACTACCACCGTATGCCATGACCCTGTATGTCATTATTTTAAATTGTATGATTTAGGTAAGTTCTGAAACTTTGATTGTTGGGGACGAGACTCTAGAAGAAGTACGACCATTTTAATTTCGAGGACAAAATTTTCTAAGGAGGGTAGACTTGTAACACCCACTTTTCTAAAAAGAGGGTAATTTTGAACTTTTGTAAAAGTTTATTATTTAATAATAGGATCTATAATTTATGGATATTTTTAATTAATTCAATACTATTTAAAATTGGTGAATTATAATTTTGATGTGTTAGCTAGTGAACTCTAGAACTGTTGAGCCTAGAGACTAACCATGACCATGGGGACCTAACCATGTGATTAGAATGATTATTTACAACTTTTTAACTAAGGGTATTTTGGTCATTTTATGACTTTTGAATTATTTAGGATTTTAATTAATTTATGAATTTTAGATTATTTTAATAATATTTAAATTGATGTATTATAATTTTGGTCATTTTTCATATTTTAATATTTTGGGAAAATTTTATATTTTTAATATTATTTTATTGGATTTGTTTTGTCGGATTTGAGTTTCGTCTCGTTTCGACTTATATTGTGACCCGGGTAGCTTAAACTCTAGATGGGACCCAATATTAAGTTAAGCATGGCTCACAAAATCCAACATTTAAGTTAGTTAATTAAACTAATTTTTATCATGTTAGAATGGTTAAGTTAGAGACTCAAAACTAGATCATTTTGACCCCAAACTTGAACCTAGTCTAGACTTAACCATATGAGACTAGAGAGGGGCAATTAGGCATTTTCTATTAGCCCTAATGGACTCTTTTTGGCAGCCACCTTTAGGAAAGAATGATTCATTTCATTCATTACAATCGTGCCTCTTTTATTTATTTTTTTTGTTCTTCCCTAATTTTAGAGAGCTTTCCCATTGATTTGATCTCCAAATCAAATCATTCCTTCACCAAACCTTCCCTCAATCATTCCCATTCTCCAAGGGAAGGGTGCTACCAAGGATTGGAAGAGGAGTGCAAGGAGGAGTGTCCACTTTGAGGGATCTTCGTATCGGAGCCGTGTCCTAAAGAATTTCATTGGGATTCCACTCCCAATAGGTAAAACCCATCCTCTATATCGATTTTCTTTGCATATAAATTAGTTTTGAATCCGTAGGATCCATCCTCATGCATGTGTCCCATTTAGATTCAAATTTGAGACCATTTGGAGCTCTCTTGAGAATTTTAGATATGTGTCTTGTGTCCTACTTGATAGATCCCAAATTAGGACACCCCATGTGTATGTATGTATGATAATAGTTTAAATAGATATTTAAAGTCAGTTTTAGAATGGTTAGAGAGTGGATTGATCTTAGTTAGGATGGTTAGAATAAGTTTTATTTGGATACCTATGTTTGTATCCAAGTATCTTGGCCTATATGTGTTCTTTTGTCCAAAACAACTCAAATTCGTCATAATATTCATCCACGTTTTTATTAACCAAAGCAAATTAGAAATATCATAACTTTTAGCTTAGAACTCCGATTTATCTTCTTCTTTTTTCAAAAGAACCGTATCGAAGTTAGCTTTCCAAATATATATTTTAATAAGCCAAATTCTTTCTGTAACTTTCTGTAGAATTATTTGAGTGTCAGCTGTACGAAAGACGAACGTGTTTCGGTATTTTTACGATTTTGGGAGCTTCCGGACACGAAAATGCGATCCGTTTAAAGTTTCGAAAAGCTAACACGAAGGGCTACAACATACTTTAATCCTAGAATTTAGTAGAGGCCCAATTGGTACAGTATTGGTTTTAAGTAGAAGAGTGACTATACGATATATGCATTTTGTGTAACCTATGAGCCTATGTAGTATGGATATTAAATGAATATAGAGTATGTAATACATGATATATTAGATGAATGAAATGATATATATATGATATATATCCTCTTTATATTAATGTATATATATATGGTTGAATGCAAGCATGTAGGAATGCAATTAATATAATGTATGTAAGCAATACATAAATGCATGAATGAAAGAAAATGATATACAATGTATGCATGAAAGTATATAATGAATGCTAGATATGAATGCAAGGTATACATGTAATGATAGATACGAATGCATAATATATAAATAATATAATGCAATATATAATGATAGCATGTATGGTAATGTAGAATATATGATGCAAGCATGTATATGTCCACTGTTTTTCTTTTTTCTTACATTTTCCTTCCCTTTCTTTCCATTTTAGTTTTTTTTCCCTTTTTCCCTCTTCTTTTTTTACATGTTGTATACTATGTATATAATGTATAGATGCATTTAAGTATGTAATATGCATGAATGACATGTATGTAATAAAAATAAGTATATGTATGCAACTTAATGATATGTGAATGGATATAATGCCTGAACTGAAATATGCATGCATATGGGATATGAATGAATGTATAAATGCATGAATGAATGTCATATATGAATGAATGAATCAATCAAAGGTATAAGTAAAATATAATGCATCGTAATAAATGTTAACATATATAATGTATAAAAGTATGTATATAAATGTGCATGAATGTATATATCTATGTAACTATGTAAATGCATGATGTAACATATGCCTATATATATAAATATGTATGTAATGTGGATATACATGTATGTATGAAGGTATGTATTTATATATATTATCTATATATATTATCTATTTTATATTATGCATTGTTATGGTTCACATTGTCTTGTGATTGTGTGAATGCCAGCCTAGGCTTGGTTAGGCTTAGTGAGACTTGTTAGACTTATTTGGGCTAGAACTTGACCTAGTTGACCTAATTTGACTAGTGTGGTTGACTAGAGTTGACCAAGTATTGACTTTAGTCTAGTTTGACCTAGACAACATGCAGATGCATTGTACATTTCATTTATCATCTCTCGTATACATCTTGACCTGTGTTGCTCTAAATAGGACTCTGTGGCTTCAGTTTGGACCTCTATACCTATCAGCTATTCAGGTTATCAGGCGAGTACATTCTCTGATCATTTTATATCTTGTTTAGGATTATATTTTCTGCTTTAGATTATTCTACTTGATGCTGACACGTTGGTAACACGGATTAGTACTATATGGATCCCTTCATGAGATGTTATCCCTCTCGGGAGCATCAGATACTCTTGTCTCGTGTGTTTCACTTACATCATGTATCTCATGCTTCTATTATCATGAATCTTCGAGAATCAGCTAGTGACTCATGTACTCTCATGATCATCGAGCCTTCACGAATCAATTCATGAATCACCCTATACGGGTCAAGTAGTTTAGTCATGAATCTTAACGTAATTTGACTGGATCCTTGTGTATTGATTGGGGTACGGGGGAGTATGAATGGTCATGTGAATAATATTCAAAGTAGTATAGTCATGAATCACTCTTAGTGTAGTCATGAATCAGTCCTAAGCCATTCACATGTTCATCTTGTACTCTGAATCACTAGCACTATCTCTCTTTTATATATCGTAGATATTTACTTACTGTCTCTCTCTTACATTATGCTATTCTTCAGTTTTCTGTATTTTATTCTCTAGCATGATTATATTTTCTTTCCTGCTATGACATGTTGAGATGTATTGTGCTCGCTCCTGTCATGACTGGACCTGTTAAAATATTATAGAGGATGAGGATGAGGCGTGTTGTCCCACTTATTATGGGCCTACCCTAGATGACAGTACAGACTTGGACCAGCAGCAGGATCCTTTAGCTGTGGATGACACTCCACTAGACGAGGATGTTTTTCTTATGTTTTTATTCTGGATGATTGTATTATGATATTTGAATTCTGTGGATTTGTTATATCTTTTAGACACTTAGACTCTCTGGTTGTACTTTGTGGATCTTTTCATTTCAGTATTTATCTTTCTATCTTCATTCTGCCTTAGATGTGATTGAAACTGTATTCTGCTATGTCACATCCATTCGGAGTGTATATACTATACAGGTACCTTATATTGTTAGATGATTGATCTAGGACATCGTTCTATCACCGACACTGCGACGTGGCCTAGACGTACCCACGTCTCGTGCCCTTACTCTAGGGTACGGGTCGTGACAGGGCTATTGAAAGCCTTTGTTATCTCAGTTCGAATATCAATAAAGAGAATTGTTTCGTATATACTGTTTTTATTTCGTTGTTAATATCAACTCAAAGATAACCATTTGAGAACTTGTCATCTTGCCTTGCACGAGCGCAACTCCAGGCTCGTGCGGCGCCCCCTGCGAGGACGATAATTCGGGTGATTTCGGGTCAGGGACGTGACACTTTGTGGGCAAGAGAGAACCTAAATGTTGTAGCCAATCTGGCATATATTGTTGGGCTATTGAAAGTCTTTATAATCTCAGTTCGAATATCAATAAAGAGAATTGTTTCGTATACTCTGTTTTCCTTTCGTTGTTAAAATGAAATCAAAGATAACCATTTGAGAACTTCATCTTGTCTTGTACGAGTGCAACTCCAGACTCGTACGGCATCACGCCCCAGCGAGAACGATAATTCGGATAAATTGATGCGAGGATGAGCGATTTTTTGGGTCGGGGCGTGACAAATTGGTATCAGAGCTCTAGGCTCAATTTTTTCAGGATGCTTGCTTTGTTTCAATTCCAAAGAGTTTTCCACCACCAATCGAATCACTCTTGACTCTACTCGATGCCGCACTGGATGTTCCATACAATAAGTCTAATACAAAGTCGAAAAATGTCACGCCCCAGAACCAGAATACTGGATAGCGGGGGACAGACACAGCCAGCTACGTACATTGAAGTGAATCCTACCTCGCAATACGGTCATGGCTGTCTAGATGCATGAGGGTTTACTACAAGCTATTTGTCTTTTAGGGTCAAGAACAAGCCTAGTGTCTCAATCTCAAGCAAGCAAGTAAATGTAACAAGATGGTAGATCATCAGACATACAAAGTAAGGTGTCTCCAAACATTACATATTCAGATGATCATGAAGCTAGTCATACAAAATACGAATACTAGCAAGAGTTTAAGTCATACATGATCAACCCTAGGATTTGTCAATCATGTTACAGCCCTTAGGCAGACAGAAATCTAAATTTAACACGAGCTAACACTTGCTCGGTGGCTAAACACCTCAAAAGAATAATTCACAATAGAGTGTGAGAGCAAAATAAAATCTACTCGTAGCCAGGATTGCGTCTAGTATGCACCATCTGGCTGAATGGCTGGAAGATCCTCGGGTGCTACTCCGAAATCTGGCCATACAAAACCAGCTATGTCAGACCCCAGAAAGAGGAAGTGCCACAAGGGAGGCTTCACTTAAGAACTAAAACCAGCATATTAGCATAAAAGACATAATTGATAAATAAAGACATGGGTTAGAGAAAATAAGGTGATAAACGATAAGACAACTAAGGGACTATTTCGGTAGCCAAGTTACAACCCATAAACCAAACAAGGACCGGGGTTGTAACCCTTCACCTGAACAGAACTTAGTCTCCAACCAATTATCGACAATAGTAAAGCATAACAGTAGTGTGCTGAAATAATCATGTACTGGTCTTGCCTAGGCAAGACTAGACGGGACTCCATCCATCAATCATGGCCAAGCAATGAGTACGGCTTGATACTTTAACTAACTAGGGTTATCACAAGCTTAGTTACTAACAAGATACATCGAGATGTTCCAACAGCCACAAGCCCAGCAGACTTAATCCAGGTTATCCGGTCACAAGTTGAGAGAGTTGGATTAGGTGACTTGGGGGTGCAACACATGACAGTGTGCTGGAAATGTACCATACTCGACGGCAGGCTACAAGTCCAATTAGAGCTCCCAGATAACGGGACTGCATGTAGCTGGGAAATCTCTTCATGAACTACATGATCAATCTAGTCTTTATCCTAGTCAGATTCAGTATGAATCTCTGACCGTGGTAACCAGGAATTCATGTCCTAGACATGATGCAAGACGAGACATGTAGCTTATACAAGCACAAACACCCACGGTGTCAAGACAAAAGTTACTTAGCAAGTCAAGATAGCCGTCACAACAGCATATCAAGATTATCATGTTGGGTTTACTTATCAAGAGTGTGCCACGACGGGCCACTATCATGTCATGTTACTTTTCAAGAGTATACCACGATGGGTCACTATCAAGAATCATCACGTCAAGTTACTTGTTACTTGTTACTAGCTAAGAGTGCGCCTTAACAGGCCACTATCGTGTTCTATCCTTACATTATCATGTATGAAAGAAACTTGCATAGAATAGCTAGTAACATATTCTTGAAGCTAAGAAAAAGGTCTACAACTTTCATGTTTGGAGTTGGAAGAAACTTGCAAACAGGACTTAAAACAGCCAAAATAGGCCCTATGCGGCATTCTGTGGCACTATGCAGGCTTCTGCGGCACTATGTGGCACTATGCAAGCCATGCGGCTGCGGCACTATTCATTCCATGCGGGTGCGGGACTATTCATTCCATGCGGCTGTGGCACTATTCATTCCTGCGGCTGCGGCACTATTCATTCCATACGGCTGCGACACTATTCATGCGGCTGCGGCACTATTCATTCCATGCGGCTGTGGCACTATTCATGCGGCTGTGGTACTATTTATGCCTGCGGTTGCGGCACTATTCATGCGGCTACGGTACTATTCATTCCATGCGGCTGCGATACTATTCATGCGGCTGCGTTCCATGCTGCTGCGATACTATTCATGCGGCTGTGGCACTATTCATTCCTACGACTGCGACACTATTCATTCCTACGGCTGCGGCACTATTTATGCGGCTACGGCACTATTCATTCCATACGGCTGCGGTACTATTTATTCCATGCGGCTGCGATACTATCCATATGGCTGCGACACTATTCATTCCATACGACTGCGGCACTATTCATGCGGCTGCGGCACTATCCATTTCTGCGGCTACGGTACTATTCATTCCATGCGGCTGTGACACTATTCATGCGGCTACGGCACTATTTATTCCATGCGGCTGCGGTACTATTCATTCCTGCGGCTGCGACACTATTCATTCCATGCGGCTGCGGCACTATTCATACGGCACTATTCATTCCATGCGGCTGCGGCACTATTTATTCCATGCGGCTGTAGTACTATTCATGCGGCTACGGCACTATTTATTCCTGCGACTGCGCACTATTCATTCCATGCGGCTGCGACACTATTTATTCCATGCGGCTGCGGTACTATTTATTTCTACGGCTGCGGCACTATTCATTCCATGCGGCTGTGGCACTATTCATGCGGCACTATTCATCGTCCCTGCCAAATTCAGTACAGATGAACTAGAAAATGTTCAAATCTTATTTTGGTCATAACTTCCTCAAAACAAGTCAAAATCTAACTTTTCAAAGGTCCATTTTGGATAAAATTAAATTCTCTACAACATGGAACAATCAAAACTTGAAAATAATAGATTTTAATAGATCAAAATCCAAAAAAAAAAAAATACAAACTTAGATCTACATGAATCTATCCACCAAAATAAAAAATGTTAAGTTCTAAAGTGGCTTAAAATCAAGTACGGAAGAGAATGGAACAATAAAACTTGAGATCCCTCATGAAGCAAGTTGCACTTGCTTAGGACTTGGTAGGTGGGAGGAGTAAATGAAGAAGATGAAGAAATAAATGAAGAAGTGAATGAAGAGAGAGAGAGAGAGAGAGAGAGAGAGAGAGAGAAGGAGTTGGGTTATATATCAACCCTCTCCATCTCAAACCAAGCCAAGCCAAGCCAAACCAAGTCAAATTGAACCGAACCGATCAAATAAATCAAGTCAAGATTAAACCAAGACTAGGCTAAGCAAAATAAGTCTAACTACAGTCCACCTGATAAATGCCATAAATCTCGTATACGCATACGAAAATACGTATAACGGGAAATGGGAGTGACAACTCTATCCACCTTGAAAGAATTCCGTCCTCGGACTTTAATCAAGAGACTAGAGATGTCGGGGCAAGCTATATTAATCATAAGCAAGCTACGACTAGCAGTCAATCAAGCAATCATTCATATAAATAAGGAATTAAAAGCATAAGGCATAAGGAAGATATTATACCTTATGAGTCAAACAAGTGTGGATATCGCGAGCAGATATCATCCTCACGCTCCCACGTTGACTCACCCAAAGAGTGGTGACCCCAAGCAACACGGACTAAGCTAATAGTCTTGTTCTTAAGTACCTTCTTCCTTCGATCTAATATGGATACGGGTCTTTCCTCATACGAAAGGTTGGTACCAACAACCAATTTCGAATGATCAAGGACATGACTCGAATCCGGAATATACCGCCGCAATTGGGATACATGGAATACGTCATGTACTTCACATAACGACGGCGGGAGAGCGAGACGATAGGACACATCACCTACTCGCTCAAGGATATCGAACGGCCCTATGTACCTAGGACTAACCTTTTCCCGTATGCCAAATAGAATGACGCCACGGGTAGATGAGATCCTAAGGAACATATGGTCGACGACTGAAAACTCAAGGGGACGCCGATGAGAATCGGCCCAATAGCGCTGGCAATCTTGGGCAACTCGAAGACGATCTCTGACTTGTCTGACCACCTCGATTGTCTGTGTAATCATTTCTGGACCAATGTCTCCCGCCGACATCATCCCAAGCTAGAGGTGATCTGCACTTTCTGCCATACAGTGCTTCAAAGGGTGCCATCTGGATACTGGCCTGGAAACTGTTGTTATAGGAGAACTCCACGAGATGCAGGTGATCTTCCCACGAACCAACGAAATCAAGTGTACATGACCGCAATATATCTTCAAGAGTCTAGATCGTGCGTTCTGACTGACCATCTGTCTGCGGATGATAAGCTGAACTGAACTTGAGACGAGTCCCCAAACTCTCTTGAAGACTCCGCCAAAAGTGTGATGTGAATCTCGAATCTCTGTCTGATATAATACTAACTGGCACTCCATACAATCTGACAATCTGCCTGAGGTACATCTCTGCTAGCTGATCTGTCGATTGACCAATTCTGAAGGAAAGGAAATAAGCTACCTTCGTGAGACGATCAACTATAACCCAGATAGCATTTCTTCCAGCTGGAGATTTAGGTAATCCAGTTACAAAATCCATAGTAATGTGCTCCCATTTCCATTCTGGAATCTGTAAAGGTTGAAGAAGTCCAGCTGGTCTCTGATGTTCAGCCTTAACTTGTTGACAAACTAAACAACGAGAGACAAACCGGGCTATCTCCCTCTTCATGCCATTCCACCAGAAATGCTGACGGATGTCTCGGTACATCTTCGTGCCACCAGGATGAATCGAATACTGAGAACTGTGAGCCTCTGCCATGATCTCATGTCTGATATCGCTACTGGGTACACAAAGACGTCTTCCATGTCGGAGAGTATCATCTTCGTGAACATATAACACTGGTCTCTGTCCTGCTATATATTCTGTCCTAAGCCGCTGAAGTTTAGAATCCGTCGACTGAGCTAACTTAATCCTCTCAACTATACTGGACTGAACTTGTATACTGGCCATCAATGCCACATTGGTAGGAAGAACAACTTCAATACCTATCTTCTGAAGATCTGCTAATAACTTTGGCTGTGCTGTTAGAAAATAAACTTTAGCTCTCCTGTTCAATGCATCTGCAACAACGTTGGCCTTCCCAGGATGATACTGCAAGTTGATGTCATAATCCACAAGTACCTCTAGCCATATCCTCTGACGCATGTTAAGATCCTTCTGGGTAAATACATACTTCAGACTCTTGTGGTCGGTGAAAATCTCCATCCGATCTCCATATAAATAATGCCTCCAAAGTTTCAATGCAAAAACTACTGGTGTTAATTCCAAGTCATGGGTAGGATAATTCCTCTCATGGTCACGAAGCTGACGTGACGCATAAGTGACTACCTTACCATGTTGCATCAAGACGTATCCCAATCCTCTGCCAGAAGCATCACAATAGACTGAAAATCCTCCAGTCCCATCTGGAAGCATGTGAATGGGAGCCGTCATCAATCTCTGCTTTAACTTCTCAAATAAACTCTGACACTCTGCTGTCCAAGCAAACTGCACATCCTTGCGGGTCAACTGTGTCAGTGGTGCTGAAATCCGAGCAAAGTCTGACACAAACTGTCGGTAATAGCCAGCCAATCCTAGGAAACTTCGAACTTCTGCGACGGTACTGGGAACTGGCCATGTCTCTATAGCCACTTATATCTTCTGGGGGTCCACTTCCACTCCACCTCTGGCGATAATATGACCTAAGTACGAGATACGATCCAGCCAAAACTCGCACTTACTGAACTTCGCGTACAACTGGTGCTCTCTGAGAATCTGAAGAACTATACGAAGATGCTGCTCATGATCTGCCTCATTCTTGCTATAGACTAGGATGTCGTCTATAAATACTATTACGAACTGGTCCAAATAAGATATGAAGATACGATTCATGAGGTCCATGAATACAGCTGGCGCATTGGTTGCTCCAAATGGCATAACAAGGAACTTCCAATGCCCATATCTGGATCTGAATGCTGTCTTCGGGACGTCTTGCTCTCTAACTCTGATCTGATGGTACCCTGACCGCAAGTCAATCTTCGAGAATATTGTCTCTCCTCTGAGTTGATCAAATAAATCATCTATCCTTGGTAGAGGATATCTGCTCTTGACTGTTACAGAGTTCAAGGTACGATAATCAACACATAATCTTGACGTACCATCCTTCTTTTTTACAAGAAGTATCGGGGCTCCCCAAGGTGATCCACTAGCACGAATGAATCCCTTGGTTCTGAGTTCTTTAATCATCTTGTACAAAATCTCTAACTCTGAAGGTGCCATCCTGTAGACTCCCCCTGACACTGGTGCCGTCCCTGGAAGCAAATCAATGGTGAAATCTATCTCTATCTCTGGGGGCATGCCTGGAAGCTCTTCGGGAAATACATCAGAAAACTCTTCCACTACTCTGGGAAACTGAACTGCCACTGCTACTGCCATCCGCAATACTAGGAAAAAAGGTTCTACTTCGTCTCTGGAAAATAAAAACTCTGCCTCATCAGGAATACCAAAAATAATCCTGTCAATATGGTAGTCTATTCTTGTGTATTGCTCTTTCAACCAATCCATTCCTAGGACCACATCATAATCGGCCATCGGAAATTCTATCAACCTAGCGGGAAACTCTCTACCGCTAACTACGATTCGACACGAGGAAAATACTCTATCTACTCCCACAAGATCGTTACTAGTAGGTATATTGAGCCTTACTGATAATGACTCGGGCTCCAGTCCTATCCGTGTAGCAAATCGTGCAGACATAAATGAATGCGATGCACCCGAATCAAATAATACTGATGCTGGAAAAAGAGTTGACGAAAATGGTACCTTCCACCACCTCACCTGAAGCTAACTCTTCTTCCACGGTCAGAGCCATAGCTTGACCTTGCCTTCTTGGTGCTGGTGACCTCTGCTGGTGACCTCTCTGCCCGTTCTGAATCTGAGCTTGGACATACTGTTGAGCCTGAGGCAGCAATGGCCTCGGAGGCTGGTACTGCTGCTGCACTGGTGCTGGAGCCCTAACCGATGGACTGGTTAGGTTTGATGATGACGAACTGGCTCTATTCGGACATGACCCTATCTTATGATCCGGTGCCCCACAAGCCAAGCACAATTCCTGTGCTCTGCGACACTCTGATACTACGTGTCCTGGCTTTCCACAATGAGTGCAGCCCACTGTGGAAGACTGCTTCTGCTTCTGTTGCTGAGGATACGCTGGCGTCGAGTGCTGAACCGACGAAACTGTGGTCACCCTCCTCGGAGCTCCAATAGTCAAAGCCCTAGCTGCCGGGGCTGGTGCTGAAGACTGGGACATCTGCCCAAGAGACCTCTTCCGTCCTCCGCTTTTATTTACAATCCTCTGTGAAGTATACTCATGCCTCTTCGCTGCTCGCAAGACGACATCAAATGTCTGGTACTCAAACTGCTCCACGGCTATAATGATCTCTAGGTGGAGCCCATGCTGGAATCGCTGGGCTCGATCCAATTCGGTTGCCACCAAGGTAGGAGCAAACCGACCGAGTCTAGAAAACTTGGACGCATATCCATCGATCGTCCTTTCCATCTGCTTAAGGTTAGTAAATCTCGTCTGCAGATTATACCGAGCTACTGCGTCGAAGTACTTGGTTTGGAACTTATTGCTGAACACCGTCCATGAGACAGGCGTCGGTAATCTAACTGCTAGCATCGCCCACCAGCTGCGGGCTAAGTCCAATAATTGTAGGCACACAACGGCCACCTTCTCATCCTCAGGAATCCTAGCTGCTTCCAGGATAACCTCTGTATCCTGAAGCCATACATCAGCAGCAATAGCATCTTCAGTGTCGTCAAAGAAAGGAGGGTTCAGACGCTTGAAGCTGTTGGCCGTGTTGTTCCCTTGGTAACCAACTCTGCCCATGGCATCTTGTACTGTCTGGTGCAGGGCATCGTCCCGACGATTTTGAGATGCAAGCAGTTCCCTGATGAGACCCACCAGGGTTCCATTATCGGACTCTGCAGATTGGACGGGCTGAACTGGTGGCTCTTAACCCCCGGTAGGCATGACTCTGGAGGCTACTCCTGAATGCTGGGCTTGGTCTCCAGGTTGCTGCTGGTTTACTGGAGGTGCTCCGTCTTGCTGATCGGTAGGACCAGGAATAATGCCGTTGAAGAAACGACATGGAGAACAATAAGGAAGGACCATGATAGATCGAGGATATAAATATGTGATCAGGTCAAGATTTCAGAAAGATTAGAAGAAACAAGTAGAGATCGAGGGCGAGTGCTGATTGAGACATCTATTCAGTGAAACCCTTACACATCTTGATTTACAAGACCTGCATGGGCCACCACTTAAACCGTGTCACGCCCCAGAATCAGAATACTAGAGAGCGGGGGACAGACATAACCAGCTACGTACATTGAAGTGAATCCCACCTCGCAATACGGTCACGACTGTCTAGATGCATGAGGGTTTACTACAAGCCATTTGTCTCTTAGGGTCAAGAACAAGCCTAGTGTCTCAATCTCAAGCAAATGTAACGAGATGGTAGATCGTCAGACATACAAAGTAAGGCATCCCCAAACATTACATATTCAGATGATCATGAAGCTAGTCATACAAAATGCGAAGACTAGCAAGAGTTTAAGTCATACATGATCAGCCCTAGGATTTGTCATTCATGTTACAGCCCTTAGGCAGACAGAAATGTAAATTTAACACGAGCTAACACTTACTCGGTGGCTAAATGCCTCAAAAGAATAATTTACAATAGAGTGGAAGAGCAAAATAAAATCCACTCGTTACCAGGGTTGCGTCTAGTGTGCACCATCTGGCTGGAAGGCTGAAAGATCCTCGGATGCTACTCCGAAATCTGGCCATACAATACCAGCTGGGTCAGACCCCAGAAAGAGCAAGTGCCACAAGGGAGGCTTCACTTAAGAACTAAAACCAGCATATTAGCATAAAAGACATAATTGATAAATAAAGACATGGGTTAGAGAAAATAAGGTGATAAACGATAAGACAACTAAGGGACTATTTCGGTAGCCAAGTTACAACCCGTAAACCAAACAAGGACCGGAGTTGTAACCCTTCACCTGAACAGAACTTAGTCTCCAACCAATTATCGACAATAGTAAAGCATAACAGTAGTGTGCTGAAATAATCATGTACTGGTCTTGCCTAGGCAAGACTAGATGGGACTCCATCCATCAATCACGGCCAAGTAATGAGTACGGCTTGATACTTTAACTAACTAGGGTTATCACAAGCTTAGTTACTAACAAGATGCATCGAGATGTTCCAACAGCCACAAGCCCTGCAGACTTAATCCAGGTTATCCGATCACAAGTTGAGAGAGTTGGATTAGATGACTAGGGGGTGCAACACATGACAGTGTGCTGGAAATGTGCCCTACTCGACGGCATGATACAAGTCCAATTAGAGCGCCAAGATAACGGGACTGCCTGTAGCTGGAAAATCTCTTCATGAACTACATGATCAATCGAGTCTTTATCCTAGTCAGATTCAGTATGAATCCCTGACCGTGGTAACCAGGAATTCATGTCCTAGACATGATACAAGACGAGACATGTAGCTTATATAAGCACAAACACCCACGGTGTCAAGACAAAAGTTACTTAGCAAGTCAAGATAGCCGTCACAACAGCATATCAAGATTATCATGTTGGATTTACTTATCAAGAGTGCGCCACGACGGGCCACTATCATGTCATGTTACTTGTCAAGAGTGCACCACGACGGGTCACTATCAAGAATCATCACGTCAAGTTACTTGTTACTTGTTACTAGCTAAGAGTGCGCCTTAATAGGTCACTATCGTGTTCAATGAAAGAAACTTGCATAAAATAGCTAGTAACATATTCTTGAAGCTAAGGAAAAGGTCTACAACTTTCATGTTGGGAGTTAGGAGAAATTCTGGCCACAATTCAGCCAAATAGGACTTAAAACAGCAAAAAACAGTCAAAATAGGCCCTATGCGGCATTTTGCGGCACTGTGCAGCCTTCTGCGGCACTATACGGCACTATGCAAGCCATACGGCTGTGGCACTATTCATTTCATGCGGTTGCGGTACTATTCATTCCTGCGGCTGCGGCACTATTCATTCCATGCGGCTGCGGCACTATTCATGTGGCTACGGCACTATTCATTCCTGCGGCTGGGTACTATTCATGTGGCTGCGGTACTATTCATTCCATGTGGCTGCGGCACTATTCATGCGGCTGTGGTACTATTCATTCCTGCGGTTGCAACACTATTCATGCGGCTGCGGCACTATTCATTCCATGCGACTGCGGCACTATTCATTCCATGCAGCTGCGACACTATTTATTCCATGCGGCTGCGGTACTATTCATTCATGCGGCTGCGGCACTATTCATTCCATACGGCTGTGGTACTATTCATGCGACTGCGGTACTATTTATTCCATGCGGTTGCAGCACTATTCATTCCTGTGGCTGCTGCACTATTTATTCTCTGCTGCTGCGGCACTATTCATGCGGCACTATTCATTCCATGCGGCTGTGGCACTATTTATTCCACGCGGCTGCGGCACTATTCCTGCGGCTGCGACACTATTTATTCCTGCGGCTGCGACACTATTCATTCCATGCGGCTGCGATACTATTCATGCGGCTGCGGCACTATTTATTCCATACGACTGCGGCACTATTCATTCCTGCGGCTGTGGCACTATTCATTCCATGCGGCTGTGACACTATTCATGTGGCACTATTCATCGTCCCTGCCAAATTCAGCACAGATGAACTAGAAAATGCTCAAATTTTATTTTGGCCGTAATTTTCTCAAAACAAGTCGAAATCTAACTTTTCAAAGGTTCATTTTGGGTAAAATTGAATTCTCTATAACATGAAACAATCAAAACTTAAAAATAATGGAGTTTAATAGATCAAAATCCAAGAAAACCAAAAATAATACAAACTTAGATCTACATGAATCCATCCACCAAAATAAAAAATGTCAAGTTCTAAAGTGGCTTAAAATCAAGTAAGGAAGAGAATGGAACAATAAAACTTGAGATCCCTCATGAAGCAAGTTGCACTTGCCTTGGACTTGGTAGGTGGGAGGAGTAAATGAAGAAGATGAAGAAGTGAATGAAGAGAGAGAGAGAGAGAGAAGGAGTTGGGTTATATATCAACCCTCTCCATCTCAAACCAAGCCAAGCCAAGCCAAACCAAGTCAAATTAAACCGAACCGATCAAATAAACAAAGTCAAGATTAAACCAAGACTAGGCTAAGCAAAACAAGTCTAACTACAGTCCACCTGATAAATGCCCGAAATCTCGTATACGCATACGAAAATACGTATAACGGAAAATGGGAGTAACAGATAACGTTGCCGCAAGTACTTTTAATTTACGTGATGTTGTGGAGAAAGTTGTGAAACGTTTCGTTGCATTGAATACAACGAGCCGTAAAATGTTAGTTGCTGCAAGTGCAACAAATTATAAAATGCGATTTGAGATGTTGTTGCAATGTAACATGTTAAATAAGAAATGAAACGATGCATGAAGTGCAATGGGTTGTGAATATTAGTTGCACCAATGCGGAAACTTAAATAATGCGTTACAGGAAGTGCAACGAGTTAATTGTGAATGTGCGTTACAATAAAAGTGATAAGTCAATATCGAATGTGTTGAATGGATTTGAGCATTGACTTTGAATATCGGGAATAAATTATTGCACGAGGTACAACATATGTCGAAAGTGAATCATTGTACGAGGTGCAATGAATGTCGAAAATAAGTTATTGTACGATGTACAATGCGTGTCGAAAGTAAATTATTGTACGTGGTGCAACACATGTCAAAGTAATCGCTGTACGGAATACAATGGATATTGGAAATAAATCGTTGGTTGTTGTGCAACGGATGGAACTGAAATCATAAATCGATAGAAACGAATCGTTCGACAGCGCATCGAACTTGGACATGTATTGGCGAATGTACAAATTAGCCGAATTGTGTCGGATTTTGATTTATCAAAGTTACGGTTGTGACCAAGCATGATCACTGCGGAAATCATGAGTCGAAATAGATTATTGGTTTATACTGAATATGATGCGAAGAAAATGACTTGATTTTTGAATGTTATATGTCATACCACGTATGCGGTGGATGACTCAATTTTGAGTGGTATATGATATACCACTTGTGCGATAAATTGCATCGATGCGTTGTGAGAATTGTGGAAGGTTTGTCCGCACGAGACTCGATTAGAAATTTGTATGACAGTATGTTGATGCAAGTGTTCTTCAAAAATTGGCTGGAATGATAAGGCGGAACACGTATCAATGAATGATACATCAGACGAAAATTATAAGTCGGTCGGACGACCGAGACTAACAAAACGATTATGCCTTGAGGCAATGATCGGATCGATCTGATAAAAAACCTAAAGTTATAAACGAATCGCACGACTTGCAATCTCGATAAAAATGTTGGGCGATAGAAATTATAATCGAATCACACAACTTGTGATCTCGACAAAAATGTTAGAATATGCGAATGATAATCGAATCGCACTACTTGCGATCTCGATAGAAATGTTAGCCGATGCAAAGTGTAATCGAGTCGCACGACTTACGATTTTGATGAAAATATTGCTTGATTCGGATAGCCGCACCTAAGAAAGATAGTATGTTATGTCGAGACGAGACTCACTGTGAGCATGACGAAATCATATAAAACTTAGAGGGCACGATTGCATGACTCGAGGGCACGACGTCGAAAAATTGGTAACTTGGTTACGCGATCGAAGTATAGCGGGATGCGGCGAATCAGAAAACAAGTTGATGCGTATGAAAAAGTTTGTAGAGAACTTGGATGTATGTGATGCGAGTTAAGTTGACGTTGAAACGGATTCAAAGTCGACCCTTGCGCTATTAAAATTGATATGAACTATCAAAATCGATACGCCAAGAAACTTAAGCACGATATGAGAACACACAACGGGGTAGGCCTACGAAATCGAGATTTTCGAAAACGATAATACGAAAGTGTCAACTTGGTTGATCGTAAACTTTGTGATTGATCAGGGCGAGACTATAAGGTCATCGACGATTCTCCTGATGCGTATAGCATCTCGGATGTCGACCATGGGTAGAAAGACTCGAACTCGATACGAGTAGATATTTCGTAGATTACAAATTTTTTGACGGTAGTGCATGAGTTAGTCGGAGGCTAGTTTCGCATCAGTTGTGCCAATAGAAATAGTTATGTACGTATTTGGTCAGTCGCATAGAAAATCGTCGGAACATAATTTGGCTCTGAAATAAGATATAGCATGGTTCGTAGTAACTGTCATTCGGTGATGATCCATAATTATCGAGCGTAGCTTTGGGGCAGCTGACCCTAAAAGACTTGACCGTCAAATCAAATTGAATGTTGCAGACCGTAAGATGACCAATGCGTTGTCGCATACAAAATTGTATCGATAACAAATATAGTGTGGTGCATGTTGATGATAAGTCTAGGCAATCGAAAATTGTTGGAACAGCTACCGATTGAGAATGATGTAGAAAGATTTTGAGTATTCGTCGGATAAATGCTTGAATAATTATGTTGGTCGACGATCGAACTAGAAATTTACCAACGGACTTGGTGATTTGGATAGACGATTGTGAGAATCGTACTATGCACGAGAGAGAACGATAAGGGAATGACTTACGAGTTATGTCGTTAGATTCGGATTCACCCTGCAATTGAGCTTGTGTGAATCGGACTTATATTCGATGTTGCGAGACGGACAAGTATAGAATTTGGTTATAAATTTCCTACTCGATAGGAATCGAACGTAAGACGCATCGTAAAGACCTTCGTGTCAAGGCGATCGTTGCCTTGAGCATCGTCAACTAGAATTAAACTTGTGTCGGATATATTGTGTCCTTTGTGCAATGTCAATTTGAGTTGCATCGGGAGAATTTAAGCACGGTGTCTAGGTAAGTCACCTAGCGGATGTAGTCCTGAATATAGATACAATTGCAAGTCAACAAAGAGAATCATGTCGAGATAAGTTATGAAGTGAAACTTTAGAAATAGTTGGATAGCGACGTCAAACGCAAGGTATTGCGGAGTCTCGTTGTGATCGGATGCGCAGCGGCTTGACGCGACGCATAGAATTGATAGTTCCGATGAAACTTACAAAGTGAGAAATGCAATTTTTGAATCGCATCGTGTGCCTTGACATTTGTTGGATGATCGCGTGTGTATCAATATGCATATGCGCTAGAATTACGAGAACAAACACTAGAGTCCAAGTCCGATCGAGAGTACGAGGTAGCAAGTAATTGAGAATAAGAAGTTACATGTTAGCTTTGTTCTGATATCCCATAACTGAGCTTGGCTGAAATGCATATATTGGTGGCACGCCTAAAATATGTGTATGATTCCAAACTAAATTGTATGATCTAAACGATAGTGAGACGAGATCGTGGAACGATCTAGTGAAACCCTTGGAATTTAGTGTTAGTTTCCGTTCGAGGACGAACCGTATTTTGAGTGGTATATTATGTAATGCCCCGCTCCGCACGGTGCATTATGCTGAGTCGTTGACTCAAAGAGTTGCGTTGATCCGTTTACGTATCGATGCGAACCGATACGAGAGTTACGTTGTCCCGAGCAATACATCGAACTAAGTCTATGCGAAGAGTTGCATAGTCCCAAAGGAAGGCATCGAGTAAGATCGATGCAAGTGTTAAGTTGGCCCGAGGAAAAACATTGAGTTGGTTCGAAGATTCTAAGAAATCGAATCGACGCAAGGCAATTGACCGATTCGAATAAGTATTAATTTTAGTTGGTTTCGTGTGCAGGCTATAATAAAGGTATTTTTGTCCAAAATTATCGGTCAAAGGGGTTGACAGTCAACTATGGATGGTTTTCGTCAAAAGTGGGAGGATTTGTACATTAAGGTAAAGTAGTGGGGTGCATTTTGAATATGGATTAAAAAAAAGTGGGGTGCGACTAAAAATTTCTCAAAAAAAGAGGAAGGAAAAAAATGATTCACCAGTGTGGAAAGAATTGGATTAGGACTTTCAAAGATGAAAGGATGATAGGAATCCCTGAATTTTTTTTGCCCCCTAGCAGGGACAAAGGTGTTTGGTTAGGATAAAGAAGTGAGAAGTAGAAAGTGAAAAAGTATTTAATAATAATAAAAATTACTTTAATTAATTAACATTAATAAAAATGTTTGTTTAATTAGTGAAATATTATAATTATATAATCAAATATCTAATACAAAGTAATACTTTAATTAATTAATACCAATTATCTAATATTAAACATAGTTAATAAAGTATTAACTATAAACTATTTTAATAAACTACTAATATGTTTGGTTGATCAATTAATAAACTATTAGAAATATATTTAAGTAATCGTTTGGGAATAGTCATTCCTAATTTTATTCTCCTCCCTTCTTCCCCGATCATCCCTTCATCCCACCCGCCACATCCTCCGCCATCGAGGTCCTCGCAGAGAGCGACTATGAGATCTGCTCGGCCGCTACATGTAGTGCCCCGTTTCGCACGGTACATTATACTGAGTCGTTGACTTGAAGAGTTGCGTTGATCCGATTACGTATCGATGCGAATCGATACGAGAGTTACGTTGTCCCGAGCAATGCATCGAACTAAGTCTATGCGAAGAGTTGCATTATCCCAAAGGAACACATCGAGTAAGATCGATGCAAGTGTTAAGTTGGCCCGAGGGAAATCATTGAGTTGGTTCGAAGATTCTAAGAAATCGAATTGACGCAAGGCAATTGACCGATTTGAATAAGTATTAATTTTAGTCGGTTTCGGGTGCAGGCTATACGTTTATGCTGAAATATTAGAGGTCGACATTTTGTCTTATTCAGAAAGGTGTCTGCAAAACCAATCGTCGCCTCGCGATAGACTGAAGCGTTGGCACGGTAGGCCGGAATCGATCGAGTAGTTCAATGAAGCACGAAGTGCTCGAATAGCTAAGTCAGGAGATTTGGCTGTGCAACAAAGTTATAAAATCGAGCTGCATCGGCTCGGCAAACAACAATGCATATCGGCTTAAGGTAGGGGGACTTTGACTTCTCTTTCCTACTCCTTCACGCCTAAGTAAAATATATTATTGTATGCTGAGTTAACCTATCGAGACCACGAGTGTGGCTCGATAGAGAGATAAACATAGTGCGTGTGGAACACTAGATAAAACAATTGGAATGAAACGTTCATCAAATGTACGAGTCGCTATGGAACATTGAATATCGTAAAGACGAGGGCCTCGGTGCGCAAGCCATAAGAACATAGGAATACTGTATCGACGAGTGCCTCAGTGCACAAGTCATTCAGTGCTCCCGTGCACGAGTTAGAAGGCTAGCACATCGAAAGACTATATCGATGCGAGTGCCTCAGTGCACGAGCTATAGAACATTCAATACCCTATCGAGACGTGCCTCAGTTGCACAAGTCAGAAAGAAGGAACCTAAGTCTAACGCATTGAACACTAAGGCGTAGAACATAGAAATATGGCTTCGAGGCGTGCATCGAATGCACGATGCAAGAAAAAACGAATAACTATATCAAAGTATGCGTAGCAAGACGAGACTTGCAAAAAGATGGCATCGTTGCGACGAGGAGAACAGTTGTGGCACGGATGTGACATAACTGTCGATGCAGCATGGTGCCTTCAAAATGTTCATGGCCTTCGGGGCATTCGTTGAGAACATTAGGGTGTTGTGACAATTGAAATAGAGATATACAAACTTGCTTGGTTGCATGAAAGATAAGATGCGTTGCATGGTCAAATGGACTTAAAGATATATTGTCCGTGCACGGGTGTTTTCTTCCCTCGAATGTGGTTCGTCAGGGCGCTGGTACCATTCGGCCTAGGAGGGACTGCGGGATATCGGTATTGTTGGTACACTTTATTAAGATGGTTTGCGAACTACTATTGATGTGATAAGCCACTTACTCGAGTAATTCAGGAGTCCTCTGATTGTTTGGGTTAGCAACCGCACAGAGTGATCATCGTCTTACGTATTCGATTTGAGAAATATAAGTCCATTCTAGCTCGAAAAGCTAGTGACCTTCAAATAGTTAAGGGCGATGGGTCAAAAGTGCGTGGTACACACATATCCTGTACATATAGATCCTGCATAAAGAGCACTTATAACATGACAGGGAGAGCTGATAGGCGTATCCACCTTGCGTCAGTGCAAGGGCGGGTGCGTCGATGTTGGTATGAAGTCACAAAACAACACGGGATTGCTATTGGTTGCATGTTTACTTATGTGAATCGAATAACATGCTTGCCATGATAACATGCTTTACAGTCTTCGAATATGCCATGAATTGATCCTAAGGAGAACATAGAAAGATCACTAAATTGTATGTTTGCATGAATCAATACAATACTAAATGTCAGTTTGTTAAGTGGGTCTTTCATCAGTACAGCGAGGACAAAAGTACTAGTCTTCCACTAGTTTGCTAACAGGTTCAGGAAATAGTCTGCTCGCGGCGGAGCTTCGCTTGAACGCGTTGAGGCATAGAATGCCGAAGCGTATTGAGGCATACGACCGCATTAACGTTCGGACATGTAACATGATTGATGCGGCCGAGATATATAAGGCATGATGTATGGAACGGTAAAATCCTTCGTGGGCAAGAGAGAACCTGAGTGTTGTAGCCAATCTGGCATATATTGTTGGGCTATTGAAAGCCTTAATAATCTCAGTTCGAATATCAATAAAGAGAATTGTTACGTATACTCTGTTTTTCTTTCGTTGTTAATATCAAATCAAAGATAACCATTGAGAACTTGTCATCTTGTCTTGTACGTGTGCAACTCCAGACTCGTACGACATCACGCCCCAGCGAGAACGATGGTTCGAATAAATCGATGCAAGGATGAGCAATTTTTTGGGTCGGGACGTGACACTACACATCACCGCTGCCTCATAGAACGTGACTGGAAGTCGGCTACGGTAGAGGTAGGACACGTTGGCATCCATGACTCGACAACGGAGGTCCGATCATCACCTGCACCAGCACCAATGCCATCTCCGACCGACAGCCAATTCCTCGACCGACATCCCATGATAATTCCTTATCCATTACTTATTAGTTATATAAATAAAATTTTGTATATAAAAATGGAAAACATCCTTTCCCTCCCACATCCAAATATAGAAGGAACAGACCCAGACCGACCGCCCGTCACCGCATGCCACCTCGTGCCACCTTCTAGCCATCACACGCCACTTTCTGGCCACACAGCGCGCCACCCCCTGGTCGTATGCGGCTGCTGCTATCACATTACTTTCGACGCAACCACTGTTGTGGTCGTCCCCTACGGCCACCGTGTGCCGATGACCTCCTCGTCGGCCCCGCGTACAACCCAGTGTTCCCCCGACAAGGTCCCGTTCCCTCCGACGATCGTAGGAAGTCGATTTTGACCTTTTCGTCAAAATTCTGCCGTGATGCACGTTTTGAAAAGTCAGAATTTGCACCTCAGGACAACGACTTCGTGCACGTTTTTCGAAAAATCCGACTGTTGGATCATCGAACTTTTTTCTCCATTGCAATCTCGGTGTATAGCTGTCACAACCCACATCCGATTTACGGGCACGAGCATGTGGGTACATCCAGCCTACACCGTAGAGTCGATGGTAGAACGTTGTATAGGTCATCTAGAACATATAACATCTAACACAATGAATATGACATGTCATCTCCGTACGGAGAAAAATATAATCATAACTCAGTCATGTGAATCTAAGGAAGATAAGCACGAATATGATAGAGATAAAGATGAAATAGATAGTCTGAAATAACTGGAGAGTCACACACAAAAGTTCAGAATTTAAGACAAAATACAAATCCCAAATAAGTACTACAGATCCAAAATATCAAATCTGGAATACAAGTCCAGTAAAGCCTAACTAAGCTAAGTCACTACAGGCGATGCGTCCTCTACGAGCACCGGCTCCACATGCAAGTCCTGATCATAGTCTCCATCTATCCCAAACCCGTAGAAAGTCGTACAATCAGCATCTAAGTCCTCTGAAAAATAGTTATCCAGTCAGGATTGGAGCAAAGTACAAACGCCAACAACAGTGCCAATGAATTGATAAATACTATAAGAAACAATTATAATAGAATACAAGATAGAATATCAAGACCGGAAGTAAACAGTACAAAGTAAACTGAATATCATGTCATGGTATGAGAATATAAGGTAAAACTGGTATGTAAAGCAATACAGGTAATCTGGGTACAATATAAGTATAAACGGTGTCTTAAGATATTAGAGTGTTATGTGACCGACTTGGGTCCAGATCAGGCTGTTCCATTTGACCGACAATGTACAAGTTACAATATAGAGGATCAGGTCGGCCAAAATGGAAAGCTATACACAAGTAGTATCAGGTCAGGCTACATCCTACGTGTGACGAGGGTGAAGCTATGCACAAGTAGTAAACAGATGGGGTATTGATCACATAACCTCTAATAACTCCCCAATCCTCCGAATAGTATGATGGATCCAACCATGACACGTCATGACACAGGATTGAAATAGCATGGGGCCAGCCCACTCTCAAATCGGTGTCTATACAAGTACAAGAAATAAGATCAAACAATGTACTAATATACTAGGTAAACCGGGAATAACATCTCATGACGGGATCCAATATATACTAGTCCGTGTATCCTCGTGCCGAGA
This sequence comes from Iris pallida, assembly GCA_029216955.1. Classification (NCBI taxonomy): domain Eukaryota; kingdom Viridiplantae; phylum Streptophyta; class Magnoliopsida; order Asparagales; family Iridaceae; genus Iris; species Iris pallida. Next base: position 14,342,303 of record JANAVB010004600.1, read on the forward strand.
ATCAAGTAAAACACTACAACTGAACAGATATAGGAAATATTAAAGAAATAAAAACTATATCAGAGAATGTACTCGCCTGCGATCTTGAGTAGTCAATATGAATCGAGGCTCAAAGTGGAGTCACAAACCTATAGATGAGATATACATGTGTTAAATATAGTTTAACAGTGTTAGACATGGTTTTATAGTGTGTGATATGCAATCGAGATGAAATCTAGGTCAAAGTTGACTCACAGTTGACTTTTGGTCATTTTAGGTCAAGTTAACCTATATCAAGTCATACCTACGTAAAATACCCTAATCTAGATATTCTCATGCCTAATATTACCCTATACATGTATGTTCACATATATATAGTATATACTAATCTATCCTAGGGAATCTATTACCTACTATATATATTCTACCCTTGCCATTTAGGTAACCCATTACCCATATTGGTATTCATTACCTTCATTAAGTAGGTAGCACCTAACCTAGACTAATAGGTAATACCCATTACCTTAGGCTATAGGTAAACACCTATACTTAAAACCACTTAGAAGGATTTTTCCCAAGTCCTAGTCGATAGATTAACCCTTAACACACACACACACACACACACACACATATATATATATATATATATATATATATATATACATATATATATATATATATATATATATATATATATATATATATATATATATATATATATATATATATATACACTCTCTATCTTAGCTATAGGTAACATCCAAACCTCACAAATGGCCAATTGTCTAAAGGGAAGGAACCCCCCTGCTGCCTAGTACAGCAGGGCAACTACTGCTGCTACTGCCTGCATTCATGTTGCTGCTACTGCCTGCATTTATGCTGCTGCAACTGCTTTGCCAAAGCTTGCTGCTAAAATGAGTTTGTTGCTGCTGCTGCAAATGAGCTTGCAACTGCTGCTGCATTGATCTACATATGCTGCTATTGCATAGTGCTGTTGTTGCTGCTATACAAGATGCAGGGCAAGGTAATGCCCTATGCTGCAGCAAACAAGGACCAAGCATTTGTAAAGCAAGGCCTCAAAGCATATGCCACATGCTCAAGCTCTCAAATCTAACCCATGGCATCTGATACAACATATCCTAATTCTATGATCCTTCATGACACTGGAATACATAACTCATGTTCTCCACAAAACCTAAAACTAACATCTAACTCACATGAATCTAACACTAACTCAATATCTAATACTTCTGAAACTAACCAAATCCCTAATACACTAACATATCTGATACTTGATACCCTCACATGCCAAATGGCCAAGTCGAGCCACAAGCTATGTTCTGATACAAGAGTATCGAATTGATACTCAACTGAAAACTCTAAACCCCATTGCTATTGACACTTAATATCCTAACCAAGATTACCAGTTAATATCCTAACTAACACACTAACTTCCTAATCCCTCTAACATGAACTAACATCTGTAAACTCATGTTATCAACTAATTCTAACTCAATATCTCACTTAAACATTAACCCAAAACCAAGATACTAACTGATACAAACTAATACCCTTTCCTACTCATCTAATACCAACATCCAACCTTTAGGCAAGTAGGCAAGGGCTACTGAATGAGTCTTCACTCATTCGAACACATGCTTGATGGCCAAGGGCCAATGCCATAGCCAATGGCCAATACATAAGGCTGCCTACAACAGACCCTTGCATTGACACTTGGCCAATGGCTAAGTGGTCCAACCCAAACTATATGGGCCAAAATCTGATGCCAAGTGCCACTGCATGGAACTAATGGCCAAGTGAGCAGGGCCATATACTGTTGCAAATGAACAGTCTTGGCCAAGGGCCAAACCAGTGTCAAGTGCACAATGGCCCTGTCCTGCTGCTCGAGGCAGTGCACATTGCCAAGAGCAATTGCTACACAATAGTAGGCAAATGGCCAATGCACTGTCTCCACCATCTCACATCATCACAGTGACATATGCACACAAAACTCCCACCATTGCACAAGCAACTCAAAATTCACTTGACCGTGAACACCTATCTCATCCACACACACACACACACATAACATATTATATATAGATACATATATATACATGTATAAATATATAGGAAAACACTAGAAAATCACTCTAAGTGCCTAGCTAAAGAATAACCTATCCAAACATGGCACAAAAAATGAGATACAAAGCCAAAATGTCTACTAGACATTTCAACAAACATTTGGGGGGCTCTCCTCGAATTTCTCCAAGAATGGCACAAAAACCCTTATGAAATGCACTAAAAGGAGGTTTAGAGCCTTGCTCATCTCCCCAAGGGTACCCCTAACCAATGTGGGTGATCCTACATGTGTCATGCATGAAGAAAGAGCTCAAAACTATGAAAATGCAAGGATTTTACCTATTGGGTGGTTGATTTTCCAATAAAATCTTCCATGGATGCTCTTGTGTCAAGTTGGACACAATTTCCTCCTCCTTTGGACACTTTCCCACGAGTTCCTTGGTCTAGAAGCTTCTAGTCTTGTAGAATAAGGGTTTTAGAAGAGTTTGAAAGAATTTGTGAGAGTTTCAATAGTGGGAATCCATGGAAATGAAAGGGATATGAAGTGCGTCTATTTTAGGGTTTATGTAGGCTCTAATGGAATGAAGAAGATAATTTAATGGCTCTTTATGACCAGCCAAGAAAGGTAACCCTAATCCCCTTCTAAAATGTCCATTTACCCTCTCAAGTTGTCATGAACACTCTCCTAATTAAAGGATTAAATGTGCACTAAGTGTAGGATTAAATTCTAGTCTAAACCAAGCCTAACATGACTTAAATGAGGTTGGTTGTGATCATTCGAGGTTGTGGGCTCAAGTGGTCATGTCTAGTCTAATTGGGTTCACAAGTTAAGGTTCAATTAATAGGCTAAACTAACAATGAACGAAACCTTCACAATAAATGACTTAAATAAATATTCAAAGTAATATAAATAATATAAATGGGCAAAAATAGCCCTGTGACACCCCAGAACCAGAATATTGGAGAGCGGGGGTGTACATAGCCAGCTATGTATATTGAAATAAAATCCACCTCGTTATACGGTCACGGCTGTCTAGATATGAGGGTTTACTACAAGACAACAGTCTCTTAAGGTCCAGCCTATTGTCTCAATCTCAAACAAGTAATATAGTTACAAGATGTTAGACCACCAAATATACATTAAAAGGCGTCCCAAATATTACATATTCAGCTGATCATGAAGCTAGTCATACAAAATACGAGGACTAGCAAGAGTTAAGTCATACATGATCAACCCTTAGATTTGTTAATCATGTTTACAGCCCGTAGGCAGACAGTAAGTAAATGTGCATCGAGCTAACAGGTGCTCGTCGGCTAAACGCCTCAAAAGAATAAATTTACAATGCAGTGGGTGAAACAAAAGGGAAAACCCACTCGTAGCCCGGGTTCCTTCTAGTCGCCACCATCGGGCTGGAGGTTCGGTAGATCCTCGGGTGCTGCTCCGAAATATGGCCACACAAAACCAGCTGGGTCAAACCCCAGAAAGAGCAAGTGCCACAAAGGAGGCCACAAAATAAGGACAAAAGCCAGCATATCAGAACATAAGAAAATGGAAGAAAAGTACAAGTAATAAAAGTACAACAAGATAATAAACGACTAGGGACATGGAACCATTTCGGGAGCCAGATTACCACCCGTAAACCAAACAAGGACCGGGGTTGTAACCCTTCGCCGGAATAGCACTTGTCTCTATCCATTTATTGTTAAGACAAGTAAAACAAACATGTTCGGAAGGAACCAGGTACTGGGACTAGACAAGGCTTAGACAGGGCTAGACAACATCCATTCACAAGCAGCCAAGCAATTACTACGGATTGCTACTTTAACTAACTAGGGTTATCACAGGCCTAATTAATAACAAGATGCAGACGAGAAATTCCCAGTCCCAAGCCCTGCAGACTATCCAGTTATCCTTCCGCGGGTTGAGAGTATGATTGGGTACATCGCCCAGGAGACAATATACCCTTAGGTGACTTAGAGGGTGCAACACATGACAGTGTGCTGGAAATGTGCTCTACTCGTCGGCAAGCTACAAGTCCATTAAAGCGCCCAGATAACGAGATTGCTTGTGACTGAAAATTCTTCATGTTCTAGTTTGATCTATTCATTAGCCTAATCCAATTTAGTATGAGTCCCTGGCCGTGGTGCCCAGGGAGTCACGTCCTAGACATGATGCTAGACAAGACAAGTAGATTTGCACAAGCAATAAGAAAGAACACCCACGGTGTCAGGGGCAAGTCAAGTACGACCAGTTATCAAGTCGAGTCAAGTCAAGAGTGCGCCGAGGCGGCCACTATAAAGATGTCAAGTTACAGGAGATTAATTACAGGTTGCAGGTTACAAGTTAAAAAGCCACAAGTTACAAGCACCCAATAAGTTACTGCCAAAATCCGAGAATGCTAGCCATAATTAAAAACACAGAAAATCGTGTCAAGGCGTGTCGGGTTAGTCAAGTCGTGCTGTGGCATCAAGCTCCCAGAAAACAAAATCAGCAAGAGAAAACCGAGAACCTAGGGGAAACACCAAGGGTCAGGAGGGGAAGCCATGGCACAGGGTGTGCCAAGCAAGGGGCTCGGGCAAACGGCGCCAAGAGACGCGCTCGGGAACGGTCGCAGTGCGCTAAGGGGCGCGGGGAGCCAAGCACGCAGGGGCGCGGGGTCAAGCGCGCAGGGGGCGCGGCCAAGTGCGCAGGGGGCGCACGGCAAAGTGCGCAGGAGGCACGCGGCCAAGTGCGCAGGGGGGCCGGGGAGCTCAGCGCAATCGGACAGGGGGCAGCAGCACGCTAAAGAGTGCGCACGCCAACGGGTCAGCGGCCAGCGCCAAAGGGCGCGGCACGGGGGCAGCACAATGCAGCCAAGCGCGCGGGGCGCAAGGCGGCGAGGCGCACGGGCCAGCAGCATGCTAAAGAGCGCACGCGGGGGAGGGGGTCTTCTTCTTCCTCAAGCTTGAGAGGAAGAACACAATAGCTACAAAACTTTGGAACATCATAACTTGGTCCATAAAACACGAAATTCGGATTTTTCAAGAGTCTAACTTGTGTAAAATTCAATTCTCTACAACATAGAAGCATTCAATCAAGCAAAAATCCAAGTTTGGTAGATCAAACCCAAGAAATTCCGAAAATGATAGAAACTTAGATCTAGGTGAATCCAAGCTCCAAATCCAAAAATGTCAAGTTCTAATGTTGTTCCAAATCATCTAATTAAGCTAATAGACAAACAAAATTTGGTCTTCATGTGGTGGCAAGATGCACTTGCCTATGGGTGGGGTGTTGTGTGGAAGAAGGAAGAAGAAGGAGTTAGAAATTAATAGGGGAAGTAATGAGGAGAGAATGGTTGGTAGGGATTTAATGAGGGTGGTTGTGGTGGAATGAGGGTGGAGTGTAGTTTAAAGTGTTCCATTGGATTTAAAATCAAACCAACCCAACTAAAACCGAGCCGAGCCGAAACCCAAAATACGAGAAGACCCAAAATTCCTCAAGTCGAGAAAAATAATAAAAAAATACATTCCAAAATCCAATTACGAGTATAAATACGAAATACGGGAAATGAGGGTGACAACTCTACCCACCTTAAAAGAATTCCGTCCTCGAAATTTAATCAAGGAGCTAGAGACTGCCACGGCAAGCTACCCTAAGCACCAACAACAACACTAAGCAGTTCAATCATACAATCATACATGCAAGCAAGGGATGGAAAGCATAAGGCATAAGGAAGACATTATACCTTACGAGTCAAACAAGTCGGGATATCGCGATCGGATGTCATCCTCACGCTCCCACGTTGACTCACCTAGAGAGTGATGACCCCAAGCAACACGGACTAAGCTAATAGTCTTGTTCTTGAGTATCTTCTCCCTCCGGTCCAATATAGACACGGGCCTCTCCTCATACGAAAGGTTGGTACCAACAACCAATTCCGAATGGTCTAGAATATGGCTCGGGTCCGGGATATACCGTCGTAATTAGGACACATAGAATACATCATGCACCTCACTTAGCGACGGCGAAAGAGCAAGACGATAGGATACATCTCTTACTCGCTCCAGGATATCGAATGGCCCTATATACCTAGGACTAAGCTTTCCCTGCACGCCAAAGCGAATGACGTCGCGGTTAGGCGAGATCCTAAGGAATACATGGTCGCCGATAGCAAACTCTAAGGGACGCCGATGGGCATCGGCCCAATGTCACTGGCGATCTTGGGCAACTCGAAGATGATCCCTGACTTTTCTGACTACTTCAACTGTCTGGGCAATCATTTCTGGGCCAAGCATTTGCCTCTCTCCAACATCGTCCCATGCTAGCGAGGATCTGTACTTCCTGTCGTACAGTGCCTCGAACGGGGCCATCTGAATACTGGCCTGGAAACTATTATTGTACGAGAATTCCACCAAGTGCAGGTGATCCTCCCATGAACCACCGAAGTCAAGTGTACAAGATCTCAATATATCTTCAAGAGTCTGGATTATACGCTCCGACTGACCATCGGTCTGCGGATGATAAGCTGAGCTAAACTGAAGATGAGTTCCCAAACTCTCTTGCAGGCTACGCCAAAAGTGTGATATGAATCTTGAATTTCGGTCCGAGGTGATACTGACGGGTACTCCGTGAAGCCTGACCATCTGCCTGAGGTACATCTCTGGGGCCGTAGACTGACCAACTCTGAATGAAAGAAAATGAGCCACCTTCGTGAGCCTGTCAACTATAACCCAAATAGCATCTCGACCAGCTGGGGATTTAGGCAATCCAGTCACAAAATCCATGGTTACATGCTCCCACTTCTATTCTGGAATCGACAAGGTCTGAAGAAGTCCAGCGGGCCTCTGATGCTCAGCTTTAACCTGCTGGCAAACCAAACACCGAGAGACAAATCGGGCTATCTCCTTCTTCATGCCATTCCACCAGAAATGCTGACGAATATCATGGTACATCTTCGTGCCACCGGGATGAATAGAATACTGTGAACTGTGAGCTTCTGCCATGACCTCCTGTCTGATATCTCCACTAGGTACACAAAGACGAGTGCCGTGTCGAAGTGTACCATCTTCATGAATGCACAATTCTGGCCTTCTCCCTGCTTCACACTCTGCTCTGAGTCGCAGAATCTTGGAATCTGTAGATTGTGCCATCCGGATCCTTTTAACTATGCTGGACTGAACCTGTAGACTGGCCATCAACGCCACGTTGGTAGGAAGAACTACTTCAATTCCTATCTTCTGAAGATCTGTCAATAATTCTGGTTGTGTCATTAGGAAATAAATTCCGGTTCTCCTGCTCAATGCATCTGCTACAACGTTGGCCTTCCCTGGATGATACTGCAAGTCCACATCGTAGTCCACCAGTAGCTCGAGCCATCTTCTCTGCCGCATATTAAGGTCCTTCTGGGTGAAAACATACTTCAGGCTCTTGTGATCAGTAAATATCTCTACTCTGTCTCCGTACAAGTAGTGCCGCCAAAGCTTAAGTGCAAACACTACTGCTGCCAGTTCCAAGTCGTAGGTCGGGTAATTCTTCTCATGATCACGAAGTTGACGTGATGCATAGGATATTACCTTCCCATGCTGCATCAAGACACATCCCAATCCTCTGTCTGAAGTGTCGCAATAAACTGTGAATCCTCCGGTCCCATCTGGAAGTGTAAGAATGAGAGCCGTCACCAAACCTTGCTTCAACTTCTCAAATGATTCCTGACACTCTGCTGTCCAAGCGAACTGCACATCCTTACGGGTCAACTGGGTCATCGGCGCCGAAATCCTTGCAAAATCTGAAATGAATCGCCGGTAGTAGTCGGCCAATCCAAGGAAGCTGCGAACCTCTGCCGCTGAACTAGGCACTGGCCATAACTCGATAGCCACAATCTTCTGGTGATCCACTTCCACTCCTCCTCGGGTAATGATGTGACCCAAGTACGAAATACGATCGAGCCAGAACTCGTATTTACTGAACTTGGCGTACAACTGATGCTCTCTAAGCGTCTGAAGGACAATCCTGAGATGCTGCTTATGCTCTGCTTCGCTCTTGCTGTAGACCAGGATATCATCTAGGAACACGATCACGAACTGATCCAAGTAAGGCATGAAGATACGATTCATGAGGTCCATGAATACGGCCGGCGTATTGGTTGCTCCGAATGGCATAACAAGAAACTCCCAATGTCCATACCTCGATCTAAACGCTATCTTCGGGATATCCTGCTATCTGACTCTGATCTGGTGGTATCCTGACCGCAAGTCTATCTTCGAAAACACAGAAGCCCCTTTGAGTTGATCAAACAAGTCATCTATCCTCGGGAGAGGGTATCTGTTCTTGATTGTCACCGAGTTCAAGGTACGATAATCTACACATAGCCTGGACGTACCATCCTTCTTTTTTCACAAGAAGCATCGGGACTCCCCAAGGCGATCCATTTGCACGAATGAATCCCTTGGTCCTGAGTTCTTCAATCATCTTGTACAAAATCTCCAACTCTGAAGGTACCATTCTGTAGACTCTCTCTGATACTGGTGCTGTCTCGGGGATCAAGTCTATAGTGAACTCGATCTCCCGCTCTGGTGGCATCCCTAGAAGTTTCTCTGGGAAGACATCTGGGAATTCTTCAACTATCCTGAGTAACTGTACTGCTGCTACGGCCATCCGTAATACCGGAAAAGAGGGTTCCACTGCGCCTCTGAAAAATGAAAACTCTGGCTCGCCTGGAATACTAAAGATAACCCTGCCAACATGGCAGTCTATCCTAGCATACTGGTTCCTCAACCAATCCATGCCTAAGACTACATTATAGTCTGCCATAGGGAATTCTATAAATCTAGCGGGGAACTCTCTACCGCTAACTACGATCCGACACGAGAAAAACACTTGATCTACTCCCACAAGACCATTACCAGTAAGTATATTGAGCCTTACTGATAATGACTCGGGCTCCAATCCTATCCGTGTCGCGAATCGTACAGACATGAATAAATGCGATACACCAGAATCAAATAATACCGATGCTGGAGAGGAGTTGACGAGAATAGTACCTGCCACTACCTCACCTGGTGCAACTTCTTCTTCCATAGTCATCATCATTGCCTGACATTGTCCTCTAGCTGCGGGTCCCCTCTGCTGGAAACCTCTCTGCCTGCTCTGTACTTGGGCTTGGGTGTACTGCTGCTGGTTCTGCTGATGAAATGCCTGGACCTGAGGCAACAAGGGCCTCGGGTACTGCTGCTGCTGCGTAGGTGCTGGTCCCCTAACCGATGGACTGGTTAGGTTAGAAGAGGACGAACTATCCCTATTCGGACAGGCTCCTATCTTGTGATCTGCCGCTCCACAAGCCAGGCACAATCCCTGCGCCCTACGACAATCCGCCACTACATGGCCTGGCTTCCCGCAATGAGAACATCCCATCGCGAAAGTCTGTTTTTGCTTCTGCTGCTGCGGGTACGTCGGGGTTGAATGCTGAACCGACGTCACTGAGGCCGCCCGCCTCGGAGTTCCAATGGTCAAACTCCTAGCTGCCGGGGCTGGAGCTGATGATTGGTGCATCTGACTGTGGGACCGCTTCCTACCTCCGGTCCTATCCACGATCCTCTGGGAGGTGTACTCATGCCTCCTAGCTGCTCTCAAAACCGCATCGAACGTCTGGTGCTCGAACTGCTCAACTGCCAATAAGATCTCCAAATGCAGTCCCTGTTGGAACCGCTGGGCCCTATCAAACTCGGTTGCCACCAAGGTGGGGGCAAACCTACTGAGTCTAGAAAACTCAGATGCATAACCGTCGACCGTTCTGCCTCCTTGCTTCAAGTTGGTGAATCTCGTCTGTAGGTCGTACCGAGCTACTTCATCGAAATACTTCGTCTGGAATCTTTCTCTAAACACTGCCCAAGCAATAGGTGCCACTAATCCTATGGCTTGCGCTGCCCACCAACTGCGAGCCAAGTCTAACAACTGCAGGCGTACCACCGCCACCTTCTCATTCTCAGGTGTCCTAGCTGCTTCCAGAATCACCTCGGTATCCTGAAGCCAAGCGTCGCGGCAATCGCATCCTTGCTGCCGTCGAAGAATGGAGGGTTCAAGCGCTTAAAGCTGTTGGCCGCACTGTTCCCTGGATGACCGCCTATAGTCAAAGCATCTGCCACTACCTGGTGCAAGGCGTCTCCTCGACGATCCTGGGAAGCTATCAAGGTCCTGATGAGACCTACCAAGGTGCCATCATCAGGCTCGGCAGGTCGAACAGGCCGAACTGGGGGCTCTCCTCCGGGAGGTACAACTCTGGAGGCTACTCCGGAATGCTGGGCTTGATCTCCGGGTTGCTGCTGGTCCATGGAAAGTGCTCCACCTTGCTGATCGGCGGGATCAGGTACAGTGCCGCTGAAGAAGACGACACAGGGAAAACAATAAGGAAGGACCAGGACAGATCAACGATACAAGCACATGATCAGGGCAAAAATCCAGAGATTCAGAGGATATGAATGGAGATCAAAGATGAGTATTGATTGAGACATCTATTCGGTAAACCCTCACATATCTTGAATGCCAAGACCTGCATGGGCCACCACTTAAACCATGTGACGCCCCAGAACCAGAATACTGGAGAGTGGGGGCGTACATAGCCAGCTACGTATATTGAAATGAAATCCACCTCGCTATACGGTCACGGCTGTCTAGATATGAGGGTTTACTACAAGCCAACGGTCTCTTAAGGTCCAGCCTATTATCTCAATCTCAAACAAGTAATATAGTTACAAGATGTTAGACCACCAAATATACAATAAAAGGCGTCCCAAATATTACATATTCAGCTGATCATGAAGCTAGTCATAAAAAATACGAGGACTAGCAAGAGTTAAGTCATACATGATCAACCCTAGGATTTGTTAATCATGTTTAAAGCCCGTAAGCAGACAGTAAGTAAATGTGCATCGAGCTAACAGGTGCTCGTCGGCTAAACGCCTCAAAAGAATAAATTTACAATGCAGTGGATGAAACAAACGGGAAAACCTACTCGTAGTCCGGGTTCCTTCTAGTCGCCACCATCGGGCTGGAGGTTCGGTAGATCCTCGGGTGCTGCTCCAAAATCTGGCCACATAAAACCAGCTGGGTCAAACCCCAGAAAGAGCAAGTGCCACAAAGGAGGCCACGAAATAAAGACAAAAGCCAGCATATCAGAACATAAGAAAATGGAAGAAAAGTACAAGTAATAAAAGTATAGCAAGACAATAAACGACTAAGGAGTAGGGACATGGAACCATTCCGGGAGCCAGATTACCACCCGTAAACCAAATAAGGACCGGAGTTGTAACCCTTCGCCGGAATAGCACTTGTCTCTATCCATTTATTGTTAAGACAAGTAAAACAAACATGTTCGGGAGGAACCAGGTACTGGGACTAGACAAGACTTAGACAGGGCTAGACAACATCCATTCACAAGCGGCCAAGCAATTACTACGGCTTGCTACTTTAACTAACTAGGGTTATCACATGCCTAATTACTAACAAGATGCAGACGAGAAATTTCCAGTCCCAAGCCTTGCAGACTATCCAGTTATCCTTCCGCGGGTTGAGAGTATGATTGGGTACATCGCCCAGGAGACGATATACCCTTAGGTGACTTAGAGGGTGCAACACATGACAGTGTGCTGGAAATGTGCTCTACTCGTCGGCAAGCTACAAGTCCATTAAAGCGCCCAAATAACGAGATTGCTTGTGACTGGAAATTCTCCATGTTCTAGTTTGATCTATTCATTAGCCTAATCCAGTTTAGTATGAGTCCCTGGCCGTGGTGCCCAGGGAGTCACGTCCTAGACATGATGCTAGACAAGACAAGTAGATTTGCACAAGCAACAAGAAAGAACACCCACAGTGTCAGGGGCAAGTCAAGTACGACCAATTATCAAGTCGAGTCAAGTCAAGAGTGCGCCGAGGCGGCCACTATCAAGATGTCAAGTTACAGGAGATTAATTACAGGTTGCAGGTTACAAGTTAAAAAGCCACAAGTTACAAGCACCCAATAAGTTACTACCAAAATCCGAGAATGCTAGCCATAATTAAAAACACAGAAAATCGTGTCAAGGCGTATCGGGTTAGTCAAGTCGTGCTGTGGCATCAAGCTCCCAGAAAATAAAATCAGCAAGAGAAAACCGAGAACCCAGGGGAAACACCAAGGGTCAGGAGGGGAAGCCATGGCACAGGGTGTGCCAGGCAAGGGGCTCGGGCAAACGGCGCCAAGAGACGCGCTCGAGAACGGTCGCAGTGCGCCAAGGGGCACGGAGAGCCAAGCGCGCAGGGGCACGGGGTCAAGCGCGCAGGGGGTGCGACCAATTGCGCAGGAGGCACACGACCAAGTACGCAAGGGGGGTCGGGGAGCTCAGCGCAATCGGACAGGGGGCAGCAGCGCGCTAAAGAGCGCGCGCGCCAACGGGTCAGCAGCCAGCGCCAAAGGGCGCGGCACGGGGGCAGCGCAATGCAGCCAAGCGCGTGGGGCGCAAGGCGGCGAGGCGCGCGGGCCAGCAGCATGCTAAAGAGCGCACGCGGGGGAGGGGGTCTTCTTCTTCCTCAAGCTTGAGAGGAAGAACACAATGGCTACAAAACTTTGGAACATCACAACTTGGTCCATAAAATATGAAATCCGGATTTTCAAGAGTCTAACTTGTGTAAAATTCAATTCTCTACAACATAGAAGCATTCAATCAAGCAAAAATCCAAGTTTGGTAGATCAAACCCAAGAAATTCCGAAAATGATAAAAACTTAGATCTAGGAGAATCCAAGCTCCAAATCCAAAAATGTCAAGTTCTAATGTTGTTCCAAATCATCTAATTAAGCTAATAGACAAATAAAATTTGGTCTTTATGTGGTGGCAAGATGCACTTGCCTATGGGTGGGGTGTTGTGTGGAAGAAGGAAGAAGAAGAAGGAGTTAGAAATTAATGGGGGAAGTAATGAGGAGAGAGAATGGTTGGTGGGGATTTAATGAGGGTGGTTGTGGTGGAATGAGGGTGGAGTGTAGTTTAAAGTGTTCCATTGGGTTTAAAATCAAACCAACCCAACTAAAATCGAGCCGAGCCGAAATCCAAAATACGAGAAGACCCAAAATTCCTCAAGTCGAGAAAAAAATACATGCCAAAATCCAATTACGAGTATAAATACGAAATACGGAAAATGAGGGTGACAAGCCCTATCTAGGATTATGGTAATGACAATAGCTCTACCTTCACCTAAATTTTTAGCCGTTAATTCGTCCATTTTATAGGTCAAAATTGACCACCAAGTTGCTCGATTAAATTGCATTTATTTTGACAATTTTGTGGAGTCAACTTCGTAAATTTATTTTTTTGCCATTACCTCTCCGTTTTACGTGCTACTAGTTCTCGTGCACAGCTGATATAACCAACTTCTTGTCATTAAAGTTTCATTCCAATGTGAGATCGTTTGAATGGTTGAATTCGTCGTCAAAGTTGGTTGTCCGAATTCGTAATTTCAACTTATAAAATTTTAATTTTGGATCCGGGACTCCGAATTCCAATTATGACACCACCAATGGACTCGTGGCATCGTTCTATCGCAAATTCATATATAATTGTTGACTTTGGAGGATGTGGGCCCCGATATGCATTTTCGTGCAAACCGGATCCCAGTCCGGATCAACAGGTCATTTTGAGATCGGCTCATAGAAATCCAATTTGGATATATCGTTGGATTTGTATCGTCATTATGGACTCGTTGACATATACTTCACTAGATTTAGTGGACTTTGACTCCAGCACGCATTTTCGTACAAACCGGATCCCAAAGCCCGGGTCAACGAATTATTTTGTGATCGGCACATCGGAATCCAATTCTGGATATATCGTTGGATTCGCATCGTTATTCTGGACTTATTGACATATACTTTGTTAGGTTTAGAGGAGTTTTATCCTGACGTATTTTTCGGTGCAAAGTGGGCCCAATAGTGGACTGTATTTTGACCCAAAATTATCATTTTGCTCATTTGTCTAGAATTGGACTTATGGGTAGTCTATTCTAGCTATCTTTCTTATTCTAGAAGTGGTGGCAATATTTGTTTCAGCATCCGGGGATATCTGCAGAAGTCCCATTATTGTTGTTTTTAGTTGGCTTGAGGCTTTCGCCTGCAGGACATCATCAGATCATTGCCTCACCCCGAGGTAAGTATACCTTGCCTCTATGTTTTCCTTATTCAGTTGCATTTTGCTTGCCTGCTATTTTGCTTAATATATATATCACATATGCGCGTCCGAGTATAACTCTGGGTGCAACCAACGAGATACGTTGGCTCTCTATTTTCTAACCAAGGCTATAGGAGACTACCTCTACATTGCTGAGTGGATACACAGATATCCTGCAGGACCCTGACACTACTTGGACACGGATAGATGATGATGAGATGTAGGACACGTATCATCATATTCGACTGATCATCTGTACGACGGAGCGTGTGTCGGCATAGTCATGTTGATCATTGTATTATACTGCTGCTGGACTTCTGATTAGGGATTAAATGTGGTGAGGATTCGACATGTTCTAGATTCATTGGGTGGGGAGGACAGTCACTAGACGTAGGGGATACGAGATTAGTTCACTTGACGTTGCTGCATGACTGGTGCCCAGAGGGAGCGCCATTGCACGAGTACCCATGACATCATAGACAGCTCCATGCGTTGAAAGTTGTCCTCATTTGCATATACACATAGTGGATAGAGTACCCCTGATTCATTGTGCCTTTTTATACCATAGTGGCATGTATATTATGTATCTTGTTGCATCCCTTTGAGGACCTGGTTTTCTTCCAGGTTGGCTGAGTAGGTTGCAGAGCTCTTTGTTGGATTGTTGCTGAGCACCCATTTCATTGCAGGTATTTACTTTTTGGTTGTAATATTTTTTTTATTTCTGTATTTCATACCTGCTTGATTGCGTAGTTTTTTTATAGACTCTTTTTTCTGTCGAGTCTACTCGGACAAGTATGATTATTGGGTTGCAGACTAGTATTCATATTTTCCTTTCTTTATGCTTCCGTTATATAGATTGAGATATAGAGTGATTTAGAGATAGTTACACCGATTTAAACAGCTTATACGTATTCGAGTCGGACAAGAGTCTGGTTGAATACATAGCTGGCCAATGCCACGTGGCTCGGTCCGTATATTTTGGGATTGGGGCATGACAGGGGTCGAGTTTTCCATCCCCGTTTCCCGCCCCCTTGTTTTTTTGGTATAGTATAAACTAGCAAAAAAATACATTCAATTTTTTTTTACAAGACATGTTGATAAAAACATTGTTTTTAAAAAAAAATATACGACTAGATATATCATGAACATATACAAATGGGTTGCACATATGGGTATAAGTAATCGAGATCAGTGATTTACCAGGACGGAGTACTATATCCATACCTGGCTCCGGACCCAACCGAGGATTTCTTTTAGTTCTCATCCTCGTCCCCGTTTTTTAATCCACTATATTGTCCTCGTCGGGAAAAACAAAAAAACGGGTCACCATTGAGTTATGGAGAAATTTTCATCCCTGAGGCGCTATCGAAGATTGAAAAGAAAAGAAAAAGAAATTTATAAAGGTACTATAAAAGTTATTCAAGAGGCTCAATTTTTTTTCTTTTATTTATCAGTTTGCCATCGAAAAAAATTACTCGGGGCCGCCCAAATTTATTTTTAGGACTGTCAAAATATTTGGCCGTCCTACCAATATAGCAGACCGTTAAAAAATTGTGACAGTCCCCAAAAAAATGTTGTTATCTTTAGGACTGACAAATTTTTTAAAAGTCCTTCCAATAGGTAATTTTTTTTGACAATATGTCTATTTTAGGACCGCCAAAAAATTTGACAGTCCTTCCAACAGTCCTTCCAAATTTGAAGGACTGTCAATTTTTTTGACGGTTATCACATTATTGGATACGAGGTCCGAGAGGATCTCCTTGGCATGGTCCCATAGGGCATTAGATCTGAGGTCGAGGACAGTAGAAGCAGTTGCGGAGAGGTCGAGGCGGCGAAGGGAGGAGAGGGAGCTAAGGGCGGGGACGAGGCGGCCAGTGAGGGCGAGGGTCAGGGTCTGGGGGGCGAGGCGGCCGATGAGGGAGATGGTTAGGGTCTGGATGACGAGGGCGTCGATGGACAAGGGTTAGGGTCTTGAGGGCGAGGGTTAGGATCTTGAAGATGAGGACGTTGAGGGCTACGACGGTAGCGCCGTCGGGATCGCAGGTGATGAGGGGATTGGAGGCTGGAGAACCCATAGTAAATTTTTGGTTGCTCTGAGTAAAAGTTGCTTCAGATTCAACTAGCATCAAGACTTTGGTTGTCCTTGTAAAAAAAAAAAAAAAAAAAAAAAGAAAAGAAAAAGAAACTAGACATGAAGATGGAAGATACTAAGATCACATTATTGAAGATAAAATTCGTACTTTCACTATTTTAACTCATCTAAATATAAATAGTGGACCGAATGGATCCCAAGCATTGATCGGCCTGGGCCAACCCAGTCCAAGTTTGACCAGGCCGATCCGAGGGTGGGCTTCGGGTCAGCCCCCGTAACCCCTCTAGTTGGGTAGGTGAATCTAATCAACTACTTTAATTTACGAATCCATTTCTTATAGCATTAACCTATTCTTTGCAGGTGTTTGGCACCAAAAAAGCAATCTTCTTCTCTTCTCATGAATTTCCTTTGAGATTTTTTTTTTCCTTTTTAGTTGTATATTTATCTTCCATTTAACATTTTATTTTTCGTTCAATAAGTACGGCCATGTCGAAGACGGCCGTGCTCGACGCCCCGCTCAAGGCGATCGGGTTCGAGATCGGCCTCGTGTCGGCCGAGGAGGTCAACGGCCGACTGAAGGTGACCGATGTCTGCTGCCAGGTGAAATTACGATATTCGTACATACGTTGTTTTCTGTTGTTGTTACATTTTCAGTCTTTTTTTGTGATGGGATTGGGAGTTTTGGAAAATGAAGCGTCGTCTCTGTGTCCGACACAGCCGTTCAGGGTGCTGCACGGGGGGATATCCGCGCTGATAGCAGAGGCGCTAGCGAGCATCGGGGCGTGCGTCGCGGCGGGGTTCATCAGGGTCGCCGGCATACAGCTGACCATCAACCATCACCGCAGCGCCCCCGTCGGGAGCGAGGTCTTTGCCCGTGCCGTTCCGGTCAGCGTGGGCAGAACCATCCAGGTCTGTTTTTACTTTTGTACTCTGTATTTTTCTACCAGACTAAT
This sequence comes from Iris pallida, assembly GCA_029216955.1. NCBI lineage: Eukaryota > Viridiplantae > Streptophyta > Magnoliopsida > Asparagales > Iridaceae > Iris > Iris pallida. The sequence goes on from JANAVB010004600.1 coordinate 14,359,574, forward strand.
AGGCATAGCAAATAATTATATTTTGACATTTTATATCCGAGCTAGAGCTAGCTTGTTAAAATGGCACAGGAATTTGGGGTGGGGGGGGGGGGGGGGGGGGGGGGGTGGCGGCTGCGGCTGCGGGTTTGTTATCATTTGTCACTATCAGCAGTTCATTTGATAGTGTAAGGTGGAGCATACTAGCATTTCGGATCGGTCCCGGCTAGATAGTTTATATGCTACCCAATCCAAACCTTGACCCCGTTTGGTACACTGTAATGTAATCGTAATCGCAATGTAATCAAATAGAAAAAAATTATTTTTTCCATTTGATTATATTGCGATTAAGAATACATTACAGTGTACCAAACAAGGTCCACTAGTATTATTGGGGTTTGTACAAATTACAGACATGATGGACATACCTAACTTAATGCAGTAGCGCAAGCGGTCAACCTGATCAACTTGATGAGAGGTGAGTATTCTTTATTCCCACCAAACGGGAATAACTACATTGTCGAGATTACCTAAACTACCACCGACCAACCCCCGAAACTAACACGGAACAAACATTACCATATCCGAACCAACATGACTTGAACTCGGACACAAGCTCAACTTGAAGCTGAACCTGCTCAACTTAAGGCTGTTGATATTTTTTTTTTTCTATGTTGCCGGGCACGGATAGTAGCATAGAAGGATTTAGAGTAATGATCGCCGTCCTTAAGCCATGTGTATTTGGCCCGTTGGAAAAGTTGGACTTTATCTTGAAACTTAACTCACGAACATCATTTTGCAAGTTGATTGTCTACGCTGCTAGCTCATCATCCTCAGGGAACTGCCATAGAAGAGATTGAATGTGCCACAACTCTTTCTTCCATCACACTAAGTAGTTGGGATTTAGGTCTGGCAAGGTTCCATAGCTTGAGCTCCTTCTCAACTGATTTGAGTTTGTAAATAAAACAAAATTGAGGGTTGACCAATATCGATGATTGAAGACTTATGGTCACCACTTTAGCATAACCGACACAACTTGGCCACACATTACAGCACCGGAAAGGCCGAGCACGAGGAGGAGGCCTCTCTGCAATGCACACATGGATGGGGGAATGGTCATTGGTAGCAGCTGAAAGCCCCTCAGCATGAATGTATGGAAAGAGATCCAGCCATTCGTTGTTACACGTAGCCCGGAGATATGGCTAAGAGGAGCTATGTTATTCCAAGGCTAGACGTGATCAGCCCTAGCCATGATGTTGAGACCTGAACCAAGGATGCAACAATGAAAATCTGCCAAGAATAGGCTCATGAACCCTTCTGCCACCCACCTTCTCATGCGCAAACATAATAGCATTGAAAGAGGGGACTAATCATCTACAACGATAATAACCTGAATGATATCCCTCCATAGCTGAAATTGCTTCCTGTGATCATTTTGACCATAAACTGCTCCCAAAACAAGTCTCATACCTCCAGTATTAACGAGCTCCACCATCATTAACCGTTCAGATATGAATATGACACGACCCTGCCACACCCGAGCATTCCAAAGGATCCATATCCTTTTTCGAGCTATGTTACAGAGTTTGAGACTATGGGCCACCTCCCAATGGCAGGGGACGCGACGAATCAACTTTCGTTCAGATTTAATCTTGCTCTCCATAAAGAAAATCACATGGCATTGGAATTGCTTAATATGATCTCCGACCATTTTTCAACTACCAATCGAATTCGCACCCCCCCTAACATTCCAGGCTATAAAAGATATTAATGACGAGGAGGATGAAACCTCTTATTAACACGAGGACCTCCCTCGGGGGTTGGGAGAGAGCTACTTGCCTTCTACCGCTCTTCAATGCTGACTTAGCATTTGTGGTCTCTTCTGCTTCAGTACGTAAAAGGATGGTCCACTTCTGGTTACTCTTGGTAAGCGTTTCTGGATATTCAACACTACTCGAATGTTTCATTAAATTCAAAGAGTCATGGAGGGGTTGTTTCTCACTGCCATGAGGGTGAGCCTTCTTCATGGCCCTGGTGTCTATAACATCAGATTTCTTAGATGTAGAGACACAACTGGCATTCTCAACTAGAAGGGGAAAAAAAGAAAAGGGGGGGGGGGGGGGGGGGGGTGCATGTGCATGTTCCTTGATGCACAATTGGGCCACAACTACTCCGCCTGTCCTTGTCGAATTCTGACCCTGCTCTCTTGCCCAAGACGCTCATCATAATCACTAGACATTGTATGGGAGGATGGGAGGATGTTCCTTCTCACCACCTGAGATGTCAGGGTTGGGCTCTTCCATGATATGATTCGTGTTCCCCTTCTCCGTCTCCTCCTTCCTCTGCATAGTGGCTTTTCTCTGTCTCATCTATTATAGTCTTCTCCCTTGGCTGGGAATCGAACTTTGAGTTGCATTGATTTTGAAAATGGCCAAAAAACTGTGACATTTGGAACATGGAGAGGGATCCATTCATACTATACTACTTGGTCTAACCTCTCCCCATTTTGGCAAAAGAAGACCTATCTTCCTCGATAGACTATCCATAGTCCTAACTTCGACGAACAGAGCATACTCAAGTTGTTGTCTTCTAGATGTGGCAATGTCAGTGCAGATAGGAGATCCAATCAAACTAGCCATTTTTATGATAGGTGCAGTGCTCCATAGCTGGAGGGATAGCCACATAAACCAAATCCAAATTGGAACGGCCGATAGCCGGCCCCATGTTCGAAATTTAATTCAGGATGCCATCTGCAAAGAACAATTAGTCAACCATCAAAAGTTCATGGACCCTCCTCAAGAACCATATCCAAATCTTCGACAAGACCAAACTTGATGAAGTAGAACATATTCTCACGAGAGAAGATCTCCATAGGACCTTTTGTTTTCCACACTCGAGCTACGAATCCCCAGAATTGACTGTAGAAGGGTTTGACTCCCATCACGTACAAGACATCTGTGTGTTTCCAGTATTCCATTGTCTCAGTTTAGTTCATCCATTGTAATATTCGCAAGCTTCTCGCCGTTAAAACGTTAGTAGCTCTACATATTGCAACTCAAGCTCCTCATGAGTAGCAATTGACTTGCATAGGTCATCCCACGAGACAGATTGCGCAATTGACACCTTTACTTGGTCCGGTTGTCGAACACTTGGTGACCTATAGAAGAGGGGTTGCGCTGGCCTCAATTCTCAAGTTGCCCCCAATCACTTTCACAGGGCTACTGGACAAGGGGGTCTGAGGTCCACTCCTCTCACGCGTTCGCTGATCCGCAACTTTCTGTAGGGGTAGGCGACGACGGTTAGGCCTTGCATCATTCGAAATCTCCAGGTGAACAGAACGCCTTCCACCCATGATCGACGACTTGCCCATCTTCTTTCTCACAACCGTCATCCACATCCACCCACTTATAGATTCATGGCCGCCCCCTCCTCTTGATCACCAGACCGAGGGCTCTCCTCCCCCTTCTAGAGATTTGAAGATCACTGTACTAATCTCAACTTGATATTTTCGAAAGAACAATACCACCCAGCTGTATTAATCTCAACCTTCTGCATAGTTCTCTCTTCTAATGATTCCGCTTAGGAAAACTATGATTCTTTTAGTTTGCACTTCCTGCGTGTTTGATATGAAGTTAAACAATTGCCAATAGGGGATAATGATAGGGTACATGTTACTTATTAGTTGTCCAATTATTTGTCCTCCCAATTGATTTTTGGTGCCAGATAGTGGTGGTATCAGCCCTCCACCAACCGAGAAATATACAACAAACTCAGCCTCAAAACTCTAGACAGTTCTGTTAGAAAAACAAGCAGACAGATGCACAACAACAACAACAAAAACAATCAGAGTTTCACTAATTAACAACTACATCTATATTCGTACACTAATAATGGACACTGGACAGACAGATTTGTGTTATTTAACTTAAGAACTGAAGTTAAATGGTTGCATTATCTAATTTTTAGTTATAGTGTACTGTTTTTAATTATATCATGCTATTTCCTTAATAGTATGAAGGATCAAGTAAAGGATCAAGGGACCCGTGACAGAGTTGAAAGAGTCAGAGGAAACCTCAATTTTACAAAAAATAAAAATAAAAATTCTGTCTTCGATTTATTGTAGTTGTAGTATGCAATTCCACCAAATCTCCTTCAGATGGAAATATCAAGTATATGATTAGCTACTTGATTAGTGTGTACTTACTTGTTCTTGTTTCGAGAGCACAGGTATGGGAGGTGCACTTGTGGAAGATCGATACCGATCCGGATCAAGAGAAGGTATTAATAGCATCATCCAAGGTCACTTGCCTCTCCAATATGCCAGTGCCGCACGATGCCAAGGATGTAGGAGAGACTCTCAGGAAGTACGCCAAATTATAGAGGTTTTATTCGTCCGAGCGATAAGAAACAACATGTTTTGTGGTTATGGTGAGAAACTGTATGTTCAGGAAGTTATGTGTTGTTTACTAGTACATTATGTAAGTGTTGGAACATAAATCAAGATAATACTTGTGACATTGGACTTTTCTCCTACATGCTCCAAGTCGTACCAAGCTAAACCCTCATGAACCCGAAAACACAAAGCTACTAATATTGATATTACCAGCTCTATTTAATCCCTACAATAAAAGGACTGCTTGGTTGACCGTCAGTTCAGAATGCCTTGAGATGCAAGCAAGCAAAATTTTCAACCACAAACAGGGGTGCATCTAGTAAAAATAAAATAAGAGTGATGCCTCGCTGCCTGCCGGTTTGGACCGCAGTTCTGGTCCGTGGACCACGTGTTGTCCCTCCAGGGGCGGAGGCACACTGCAAGTGTACTGGGCTACAGCCCAGTGCAAGAAAAAAAAAATGTTAATTTTTTTTTTTTGGGTTAAAGTTATATCTTGGGCTGCTAACTTAGCCCAGTGGAGCAAGGCACTCGTGTGTTACTCAACAGATTTTTTTCCCCGAGCCAACCACCTCTCCCAAAGCCATCTTCCCTTCTCTAGTTCTCTTGTCCAATCGGCCGCCTCTCTTGTCCTCCTCAACCCCTCGAGCGCCGAGCGGACCAACGGTTGCTCCCCCTTTCCTCCGGCCCTCTCCAGTTCGACCGGCGAGTCGGCGACGACTGCTCCTCCCGTTCCCCGGCTCTCTTTCAGTCTTCTTCAGGTAAAACTCTAACATAATCCCCAAATTTTATAAAATCCTAACCCCTAAATTTTCATAAAATCCTAACCCCCAATTTTTTTGCAGCGGCTGCTCCCCGTCCCACCGGCATCTCTTTCTTCACCTCCTCTGCCCTTTGGTAAAACCCTAACCCCCTAATTTTTATAAAATCCTAACCCCAAAATATTTTATGTATTAGATTTGATCTTAATTACTTCACTATTTATTAGGACTTTGGGATATAATGGAAAATCAATGAAACAAGAGTAAGAAAACTCTTCTTTCATTCTTTAAAACAAGGGGTGAAACATCACGAAGTGAAAGTGAGGTGGACTGTGCTGAATACGTGCTAATCCTTAGTTACTTCACTATTTATTGCATCTAATTGTATGAGGTGGGTTGTGCTGAATATCGTGCTAATCATTAGCAAGCCAATTGCTATTGAAAGGTTAATGGAGTCAGAATTGCTATTGAAAGGTTAGTGGAGTCAGAATACTTATTATCTTTGACATTTTTTTAATATCTATTTTATTACATATTACTGAAGTTGAAATTGCGTTCTAGACATGAAATTTTCTTTATTCAATTCTTTACATTTGTGATTGCAAATACAATAAGTGTCATCAGTAAAGATTTGGAATTCGGAATCTGTGATGGTTACATGTTCCATAATATACAAAATATTTGAGGGGAAAGTATATGTATCCTTAAGAATGAGCTATAATTGAGGTTTACAAAGAAAATTATGCCGAATTTTTGGCATAAATTTTTAGAACCTTATAATAATTAGTTTATTAGCTAGTCCATCATACTTCAAAATTCTGGCTCCGTCCCTGTGCTCTCCATTGGAGCGGGACCGTTGAAAAGGAGGGTGTACTTAGGACCCGTTTGGTTTGTAAGATTGGACAACGTAATGTAATTGGCATTACGTTGTCAATCTAACTCGGGTGTTTGGTTGGACAAAAAAAATTAGATGTAATGTAATCGTGATTACAAGTTTGATTACATTACATCATTTTCTTCTAAACTCAATTACATCATAAAACCTATGTAATCTCAATTACATTACAACTTAAGCGGAAGGTTGGATGCTATAATTTGGTCTTTTTGTTCGTTTTTGGTCATTTTTTGTTGTTTTTGTTCGTTTTTTGTCGTTTTTGTTCATTTTTGTTTGTTTTGGGTCGTTTTTGTTCGTTTTTGTCATTTTTGTTCGTTTTTTGTCATTTTTTGTTGTTTTGTTTATTTTTTGTCGTTTTTGTTCGTTTTTGGTCTTTTTTTTCGTTTTTTGTTATTTTGTTCGTTTTTTGTTGTTTTTGTTTGTTTTATTGTTCGTTTTTGTCCTTTTTGTTGTTTTTGTCCGTTTTTTTGTCGTTGTTGTTCGTTTTTTGTCATTTTTGTTCGTTTTGGTTGTTTTTGTTTGTTTTTTTTTTGTCGTTTTGGTCCTTTTTTGTTGTTTTTGTCCGTTTTTTTGTCGTTTTTGTTCGTTTTTTTTGTCATTTTTGTTCGTTTTTCGTTGTTTTTTTTTGTCGTTTTTGTTGTTTTTGGTCATTTTTTGCTCTTTTTGGTCTTTTTTGTCGTTTTTTTCGTTTTTTTAATATTTGTTCATTTTTTGTCATTTTTGTTCGGTTTTTTGTCGTTTTGTCCTTTTTTTGTTCGTTTTTTGTCTTTTTTTTCGTTTTTTTGTCATTTGTGTTCGTTTTTTTTGTTGTTTTTGTTTGTTTTTGTCCTTTTTTGTTGTTTTTGTCCGTTTTTTGTCGTTTTTATTTTTTTTGTCATTTTTGTTCGTTTTTCGTTGTTTGGTTTTTTTTTTGTCGTTTTGTCCTTTTTTTGTTGTTTTTTGTCTTTTTTGTTCGTTTTTTGGTCGTTTTTTTGTCGTTTTTTTTGCTCGTTTTTTGTTATTTTTGTTCGTTTTTTGTTGTTTTGTTTATTTTTTTTTTCGTTTTTGTCCTTTTTTGTTGATTTTGTCCGTTTTTTGTCGTTTTTGTTCGTTTTTGTCATTTTTTTTCGTTTTTTGTTGTTTTTGTTTTTTTGTCGTTTTTGTCCTTTTTTTTTGTTATTTTTGTCCCTTTTTTGTCGTTTTTGTTCATTTTTTGTCATTTTTGTTCGTTTTTGGTTATTTTTTTTGTCATTTTTGTCCTTTTTTGTTCTTTTTGCCCTTTTTGTCGTTTTTTGTTCATTATTTGCCTTTTTTTATCGTTTTTGGTCAATTTTTTACGTTTTTTTATTGTTTTTATCGATTTTGCACATTTTTTTCCATTTCTGCATGTTATTTATCGATTTTTGTCGATCTTGTACGTTTTTGACCATTTTTAACGTTTTTACCGTCTTCTATCGTTTTTGGTCGATTTTCCACGTTTTTTGTCGCTTTTTTTAATCCATTTTTGCTTTTTTTGGGGGTCTTTTTTCACCTTTTTTTGGTCGTTTATGCTCGTTTTTTCTTTTTGTTTGTTGTTTTTGTCGTTTTTGTCGTTTTTGGATTTTTTTTTGCAAGTTTTTTAATCTTTTTGTCGTTTTTTGCTCGTTTTAATTCCCTCTTGTTTTTGGTCCTTTTTTCGTATTTTCATTTTTTGTCATTTCTGTTCCTTTTTATCGTTTTTTATTTTTTTTGCTCTTTTTATCGTTTTTTGGCATTTTTTTTTTCTTTTTTTGTCATTTTTGTTCATTTTTTGCCTTTTTTTTTTGTTTTTGGTCGTTTTTCGTCTTTTTTTTCCTTTCATTTATTGTTGTTTTTTGTCAATTTTTTTATCATTATTGGTCACTTTTTATGGTTTTCACATTTTTGATCTTTTTTTTCGTTTTTCTTTTTTATTGCTTTTTCATTTTTGGTTTTTTTTTTTGTCACGCCCCAGAACCAGAATACTGGAGAGCGGGGGCGTACATAGCCAGCTACGTATATTGAAATAGAATACATCTCAACTATACGGTCACGGCTGTCTAGATATGAGGGTTTACTACAAGCCAGCAGTCTCTTAAGGTCAAGCCTACTGTCTCAATCTCAAGCAAATAATATAATCACAAGATGTATGACCACCAAATATAAAATAAAAGGCGTCCCAAATATTACATATCAGCTGATCATGAAGCTAGTCGTACAAAATGCTAGGACTAGCAAGAGTTAAGTCATACATGATCAACCCTAGGATTTGTTAATCATGTTTACAGCCCGTAGGCAGACAGTAAGTAAAGGTGCATCGAGCTAACAGGTGCTCGTCGGCTAAACGCCTCAAAAGAATAACTTTACAATAGAGTGAGCGAAACAAAATAGAAAACCCACTCGTAGCCCGGGTTCCTTCTAGTCGCCACCATCGGGCTGGAGGTTCGGTAGATCCTCGGGTGTTGCTCCAAAATCTGGCCACACAAAACCAGCTGGGTCAAACCCTAGAAAGAGCAAGTGCCACAAAGGAGGCCACGAAATAAGAACAAAAGTCAGCATATCAAAACATAAGAAAATAAAAGAAAAGTATAAGTAATAAAAAGCACGTCAGGGCAATAAACGACTAGGGACGTGGAACTATTCTGGGAGCCAGGTTACAACCCGTAAACCAAACAAGAACCGGGGTTGTAACCCTTCGCCTGAATAGCTCCTTGTCTCTACCCAATTATTGTTAAAGCAAGTAAAACAATCATGTTCAGGAGTACCAGGTACAGGGACTAGACAAGACTTAGACAGAGCTAGACATCATTCATTCACAAGCGGCCAAGCAATTACTACGGCTTACTACTTTAACTAACTAGGGTTGTCACAAGCCTGATTACTAACAAGATGCAATGAGAATTTTTCAGTCCCAAGCCCTGCAGACCATCCAGTTATCCTTCCGCGGGTTGAGAGTATGGTTGGGTACATCGCCCCGGAGGCGATATACCCTTAGGTGACTTAGAGGGTGCAACACATGACAGTGTGCTGGAAATGTACTCTACTCGTCGGCAAGCTACAAGTCCAATTAAGAGCGCCCAGATAACAAGATTGCCTGTGACTGGAAATTTCCCATGAACTATAGTTAGATTTAGTCATTAGCCTAATCCATGTTCAGTGCGAATCCCTGACCGTGGGAAACCAGGGAGTCACGTCCTAGACATGATGCAAGACAAGACAAGTGGATTGCACAAGCAAGTAAGCAGGAACACCCACGGTGTCAAGTTGATTATACGAGTCAAGTTAGCTGTCGCAACAACATCAAGATAAATCATGTCAGGGTACTTGTCAGGAGTGCGCCACGACGGGCCACTATCATGTCAGGTTGGTCATGTCAGGAGTGCACCACTACGGGTCACTGTCGTGTTATGCTAGTTCCTTGTCATACCATGGCATGTACAATAGTCATTCCAAACATATTAAGTAAAATTAAGTTCATGACAAAAGGCGTAAGGATATAAAATGGACGTAAAATATCAATATACAGGGCTATAGAAGAGCCAAGCTTAAAGAAATAAAACCAAAACTCCAAGAGCCAATGGTTTGCGCAAGGGGTCAGGGGTTGGATTGCGCAAGGTGTCAGCTGCGCTGGGTGCCAAGTGCACAGGAGCACAGGGCGCAGGGGAAGATGGCGCATGGGCCAAGTGCGCAGGAGTGAACTACGCAGGGGTGGATTGCGCAGGAGCAGACTGCGCAGGAATGAACTGCGCAGGGGTGGATTGCGCAGGAATGGTTGGCGCATGGGGCTGAGCGCAGTTCGCCAAGGGGCAAGCAGCGCGGTCGGTGCTGCGCTAAAGAGCGCAGGCCGAGAGGGGGTGCGCAGTCCAGCACTGCGCTAAAGAGCGCAGGCTGCAGTCTGCTACTCCTGGCCGAGAAGAACACCAAGAACACCAAGAATTCAAATTTTCATATTTTTGTCAAATCAAAGCCAAATCTAGATTTTTCAAAGGTCTAACTTGAGTAAAATTGAATTCTCTTCCACATGGAAGCATCAAAACCCACAAAAATCCAACCAAAATAGATCAAAACCATGTAAATTCGAAAATAGTTAAAACCTAGATCTAGAACAATGGAGACTCCAAATCACAAAATGTCAAGCACTAATGTTGATCACCATGACCTAATCTAGCTAATGAACAAATAAAATATGGTTCTCATGTGGTGGCAAGGTGCACTTGCCTATGGGTGTTGGTGTTGTGTAGAGGAAGGAAGAAGAAGAATTATGGAGGAGAGAGAAAAGTAGGTGGAGTTTTAATGAGGGTGGGTTGTGTTGTGTTGAGGGTGGAGTGTAGGTTAAAGTGCTCCAATGCATTTTAAACCAAACCAAACCAAACCAAACCAATTCTCCTCCATAAAATAAAACCAAGTCGTGTAAAAACCCATTTTACGAGAAAAACCAAAATCTGCAAGTCGAGCCAAAAATACAATTACATGCCAAAATCTGAGAAAATAAAATACAGGTCCAAGATACATGCAGGCTTGACAAAATACGTGTTCTGAGATATGGGTGTTACATTTTTCCTTCTGTTTTGTTCGTTTGTCATTTTTTGTATTTTTTATTTTTTGTCATTTTTTTCGTTTTTGGTCTTTTTTTAGCAGAAAACAAACCATTTTTCCCTTATTTATTTATTATTTATTTATTTTTATTTTTTTCTTTTTAAATTTTTAAAAAAATTTAGTGATCCACTTTTTAAATTTTATGTTGTATTTAAAAAATATTAAATTAGAAACTTAATTACATTACATGGTAAACCAAACATATGAATGCAATTGACATTACATTACATGGTTTGATTACATGCTTCAACCAAACATAGTAATGTAATTGTAATTCCATTACATTACAAACTCAATTACATTACAAATCTAATTCCATTACGATTACGATTACATTACAATGAACCAAACGCAATGTGCAGGGCCAGACTTACTAAGTAAACTATAAGGACTTTATCAACTTGGCTAACCTTAACCAATAACATAAAAAAGTAATGGTAAGAAATAATGGTATATATATATATATATATATATATATATATATATGTATATATATATATATATATATATATATATACGGTCCAAGTGGTCAGGAGTTCGAGCCCCAGTAGAGACGAGTTCACCACAATTGCCCATTGCTTCAAATATATATATATATATATATATATATATATATATATATAACAAGAGTATGATAATACATAATTACAAAACTAGCTGTAGTCTTCCAAAAAAATAAAGGAGTAATATGTGCTCGTGACTAAACATCCAAAAGAATATACACCAGATGAAAAATAAAATAACAAGTCAAGCTCTTGGGCCGCCATCCCCCTTCTACGTGCCATCATCCCCTCTTGTAGGTGCAATCGAGCAATCGATAAGGTAATCCCTCCAGCTACAAAACCAGAAGCCATGTAAAATACGTGTACATCGTAAGTCATTTGGTGAGGGGGGGGGGGGGGGGGGGGTTGGGTGTTGGGGTGTGTGGGGGGGGGGGGGGGGGGGGGGGGGGGGGGGGAGGTGGGTGGGTGGGTATTGATACCCTCTATAATTATGCGTCAAAGATTTTCTATTTTTTTTATTACCGTTGTTGATGTCCCAGTAGTTTCTTCCTATAGGAAAAGTCATTTGTATTTGTCTCTTTAATAGCAGCCAAAAGTCCAATTTTGGCACACACAAAAAAAACAGCCAAAAGTCCAATTTTGACGGCTATAGCTTCATTTAAAGAGCGCAGTCGCCGTCATTTGTTCATAAGGAATCTATTGTAAAAAAAACGAGGCGAATCTCCTAGCGGTTCCCAACCAGCCATCAAGAGAGACCAGATTTTGACATATGCAAATAATACAAGGAATAATAATATTTAGTTTTAGGATCTCTCTCTCTCTCTCTCTCTCTCTCTCTCTCTCACACACACACACAAATATATATATATATATATATATATATATATATATATATATATATATATATATATATATATATATATTAGAGTTTGGATTCGAAAGTCACGGACGTTAGAGTTTGTGTCTAAAAATTACTGTTTATGTAGGCTAACAAACAGTAATTTTGAAATCTAAAATTCTAACGTCGGTCAATTTCGAAATCCAAATTCTAATATTTTATATATGTGAGATCCTAAAAGTAAATAACCCATAACTATTCTATGCACGAGACACTGCTGCTAAAAAAAATTAGACTCCTGTCCCAATGGTTCCCAAATATTATCAAGTGTCGTGTCCGTATTAAATAGATATAGGGTATAATGTCATGGAATTGTGTATTTTGTAGAATATGCTCTTTCGAATTAGTTGTCCATAGAGGTAGTGGTAGAATAATAGTATGGTCATTTAGTTATAGGTCTTCATATTGTTGACGGTTGACTTAGGCTAGCCGTTAGATCTCGTTTGGATTACATAATCTTCAAAATTTGTATTTAATGATCTCGTATAATATTCAAAATTTACATCTCTGTCTACATTTTGAACGGTCAACCATAAGTCAACAGTTAGAAAGAGACCAAAACACTCATCTGGACAATATAGATGGACAATATGAAGATCTAAACACCAATTTTGATCCTAAAACTAAAGATTCCATAATATTAATATGTAACTAAAATGAACAATCCAAAATTTTGATATACTGACAGAAATTTTATTGTCCGTAGGTTTTGAAGACTCAGATCCAGCTGTTTCCAAGTAATGGCAACCTCTGCAAATGACCTCTAGCCTAGCGGTTAAGGGAGATGCATTCTCTCCATGAGGTTGTTAGTTCGAGCAACGAGTGCGTCATTTAATTTCCTTTAGGGAGAATTAAGTGGGCCGGGTGGTGGTGAGTGCGTTGCGGAGCGATTGCGATTGCGGCTGCGTGAAGCCTTCGGACTGGATTGGGCGTGTGGTGCCTTTGGGCCGGAATGCAGTCTTCGGACATAAGAATTGTATATATAAACCTTCGGACTGGATTTGTTATAAGTCAGAGATGTACTCTCTCCCCCCATCTTTGTTCACATAGCATAAAATTATACTAATTACTCTCCGTGGGATCGATCCTTACTCTCACTTCTACATATAATTTTAAGAGTAAATGTTTTATTTTTGGGTGCCTGCGACAGTACACCAAATTTTGGTGCCGTTGTCGGAGAGTAATTTTAGTTAATTTTTGTGTTTTTTGTGATCTTATTTCATTCTTGTAATTAAATATATTTTTTTATTAGCAAAAAAAAATCTGTGGAATATTTTTTCATAATAGTCTGTTAAAAGTTTTTGAAAAGCAATCTCAAACCTAGCCAACATTGGAAGAAAGACCGGCAACAGTCAAAATTGAATTTTATTATTTCAGAGGATGGCTGAAGCCCACATAGTTGGAATAGAAAAAGGAGATATATTATATGTATATATATAGAAATTAAGCAGATTAAGATAGAGAAGGAAGAGAGATGGGGAGTTGCTTGGGTTCTCCTGTGAACCAAACTGCAAGTTCTACTGTAAACCCAACAGTTTCGTATCAGAAACCTTGCATTAATAATGAAGGTACTTATCTTGTTATTTAATATTTTCCTATACTTTTGTTTTTATTTCCTTTTCTGGAGCATTTCTGGCCATATACTTACGGATTTTGAAGGAAATAAAATTGAGATTGTACACTGCAACAGCAAGAAAATATTTCTAGAATCAATTATTTGAATCATTTTATTCCATTTACCTATGTTAAGGTTGTGGCTCCTATATTACATAGGCTTATCTTTTGTCTAATATCTTATGGTATCCTTAACTCATATATATATTTGCCTATGTTGTATGTTTGCCATGAGGGAGAATTATAGCCTCAATTAACACCATCTCTAACTTTTTATGGGTAACCACTTTCTTCTCGTATCATGATCGTAAGCTTCACGTCGTCTCCACACGTCGTTGGACCTCCCTTTGCTTCAACTATATATACTCAGGACCGACCCAGAGGGTTGGATTGTCCTATCTGAAGCTACTTTTGGTTATTTGTTTCTTAATCCTTATTGTAGGTCAATTCTGGAGAGTCATCTGTGACCCCAACCTCTATTGGGATCACGTGAGTCTGGGGGTTCCACAAGTCCGAAGTCTTGGGGTCTTGTCTGCCCCTGGACCGGCCATGTATATACTTTGCTCAAATTGCTCTTAACCATTATTATGGTTTCTATATTGAAACATTTCATTTTTCCATTTTTTTTTGGGAGAATCAATGGGAAGATGAAACTCTCGACGCGTTTCATTAAAAAACTGGAGAACGTTTCTTAGTTTCTCATTGTTTTTTTTTTCTTCTAAATACAAGGAACCTGGACAAAAGTCTCCTCGACCCATGCGCTATTGCAAATGTTGAAGAAGTCATTCAAACCTTGTAAAATTAGTCAAAAATTGGCAACTTTGTTTGTATATTATAGATGGAAGAGATTTTCTAGACTAAATTAACCAAAGGAACAAATTTCCGCGCTTTCACTTAGGGTACGTTTGATTGCAAGATGGAAAATACGTGAAAAAAAAAATTAATTACATCAAATTATTTTTCTAGAAAAAAAATTTCATAAAATTTTAAAAAAAAAATTATGGAAAATTTAATTTGGGTGTTTGATTGCTATTATTTTTCACGGAAAATAATTATTTTCCATGGAAAATGATATTTTTCTATGGGTTGGACAAGTTTTATTTTCCACTATTTTAGATGAAAATATAAAAAATGATAGTTTTTTGGAAAATAATTCCATGGAAAATATAAGTTATCAAACACTACAATTGGTGGAAAATTTGTGATGGAAGTATTTTCCATGGAAAAAATAGTCCAATCAAGCACATTAACAGAACAAAATCTAAATGAAGGCACACAAAAAAAATAAAAATAAAGGAATAAATGGATTCTAGTTCCAAGCTTTAAACTAGAACCATCACTTTTGTTGATAAAAAAAAATGCTAGAAAAACTCGATGAGTTTTTAATTTTAAAGACTGACCATTAATAGCCGTTGGATTACTTGGGTGTTTTTTTTTTCAAAACCTAAACTATACTCTCTCTCTCTTTCTCGATTCATTTGTACACAATAGGTCCCTCAACTTCAAAGACTACTAGCAGCAGCAACACCAGCAGCAGCTCGAAGCAGTCTAGCAACCACAAGTACAGTAGCAGCAACCGCACAAGCAACATTAAAGGCGTGCCAGATCTTCGAGTCTATACTCTCACCGAGTTGAAGAGAGCGACGACGAACTTTAGCCCCCAGTCGCTTATTGGCGAAGGGGAATTCGGGGAGGTGTTCAAAGGGTGGGTCGACCCGAAGAGCCTCAGGCCGGCTGTGTCCGGGTGCGGTGTCGCGGTCGCGGTGAAAAGATATCGGCTCGAGAACATGCAAGGCCTGGAGGAATGGCAGGTGATATAATATTTCGAAGCCATCCATCCATTAATGGTTATTAACGAAACAAGGACACGAGTAACTAAACAAAGACACAAGTACTGAAATATCTTGAACTTAACACTGTCTTGAACCTTATGTTACTTTTCGAGGTTTCAGTCAGAAGTTAAGATTCTAGGCAGCCTCTCGCATCCAAATGTCGTCAAGCTCGTCGGATATTGCCGTGGCGAAAGCGATCTTCTCCTTGTCTACGAGTTCATGGCGTTCGGAAACCTCGAGTTTCACCTATTTGGAAGTGAGTTTGTTTAAGTTTCAGCAAGTATTGATATCGTGCATGCAGGGCCTGTCCTGGTCGAGGACAGCTAGGCGACCGTCCAGGACCCGCAGATGATGAAGGTCGAAAGAAATTAGTTTAAATATAAATATGTTAATAATTTTGTATCTAAAATATAACTAGTCTGTACTATGGGACCTTCTTGACACAAAGCCAAAGTGGTACAGTGGTAAGTACATTAGACTTACATAAAAAAGATCTTTAGTTTAATTCTTATGGCAGTTTTTTTATTTACCTTTATTCTAGATTTTTAATATTATGTACGGGAGTCCTATTTTGAAAGTTCGTTCCTGACTCTCATGAGCTTAGAGCCAGCCCTGCATGCATGCATGCACACATCTAAGATCGATCGGTCATTGTTTAAGTTTTCAGCAAGTATTGATCATAGTCCAAATTGAGTTCATATATATATTTGGCATATATTGGTACAGGAGGGGCAGCTCTTAAGCCACTGACTTGGAGCCTGAGGCTGAAGATAGCCCTTGGAGCAGCTCGAGGCCTCGCATACCTACATGCATCAGAGAAGCAAGTCATTTATCGCGACATCAAAACCTCGAACATCCTTCTCGATTCGGTATGTATATATGATATTGATTGTCCCTTAATTTAGCAACATTTAGAAAAGTTTTGGCCTTAATTTTTGCAGGGCCACAACGCAAAGCTCTCAGACTTCGGTCTGGCAAAGAATGGACCAACCGAGGGGGACACACACGTCTCGACAGGACTCAAGGGCACCTTCGCATATGCTGCTCCGGAGTACATAGCTACTGGTTCGTATTAACGACCTCGATTTCTCATTAGGTGATCTAGTCTAACATAATCAGACCCCCAAAGCACGATACTATCTAATGATCACATTAGGACACCTCAAAATTGGATATCATACCATGCCATATTCGCAGGGCTGGCCCTGAGCTCAGAGGGTCGAGACGAAGTCCCGAAATAGGGTCCTATACATAATATAAATAATAATAATTAAGTACTATTATAAAAATAAATATAAAAAAATGGTTGCTACTATGATTTAAACTAAGGACATAAAGTAAGGGTAACATGATAACCACACTACACCACAATTCTTTTGAGTTAAAAGATTGCACGTAGTACATTCTTTTTATTTTCTAGATATGTTCATATTGGTGCCCCTAAAATCTTTGGGTCATGGGCTGTCGCCCACCTGTCTTAGGCCAGGGCCGTCCATGCATATTCGTGTTTGTGTAACTTTATGTGCCGTCTTTTTGTTCAGAAATACTATTCATTACCCAAATTTTTTGGGATAATACCATCACCCATGACATGATGATGACATAAAGTTAATTTTAGTGTTAGAAAAATTTGCTCATAAATGAGAGATTTCATTATAGAATTCAAAAATAAAATTAGAATGTCACAAGTAATTTTTTTTTTTTTAAATATCTTATTTGTAACACTAAAATTGTTCTCACGTCTACGCTACCTCAACACCATCTTCTAGGGCTAGAGAATCGATCACAAATAAAAAATTTTATGATATAATTCAAAAAACAAATTAGAATATTAAAAATGAGAAATTAAAAATAAAATTATCTGCAACACTAAAATTAACGCTACGTTAGCGCCATGCCATCGCCATATCATAAATGATGGTATCACCAAAAAAAAAAATGACATGAATAACATTTCTGCTATTTGTTTCCACACTTTCTGGAAACTATAGACAGTTGGTTCCTTTGATATTTGAGAAATAATACATAAAATAAAAATCTCAAGGAGACTTATTAACGTTTGTTGTCATATGATCGTTAGGTCATCTGTATCCAAAGAGTGATGTTTACGGATTCGGGGTGGTGCTGCTCGAGATTCTGTCAGGCCACCGGGCTTACGAGCGTCCGGACGGGGAGCAGTACCTGGTGGAATGGGCGAGGACACTCCTAGCGGACCACAAGAAGACGGCGCGGCTGATGGATCCCAGGCTCGACGGACAGTACCCGTCGAGAGGGGCCTTTCGGCTAGGACAGCTCACCCTGAGGTGCCTGGCTCGCGACCGGGAGAGCCGGCCATCGATGCAGAGAGTCGTGCAGGCTCTGGAGCAGATAGAGGCGACGACGAGCATGGCGAAGGCGTCAGCCGCCGGCAACCCCATCCCTCACTGCCTGCCGCTTCCCCCCTTCGACGCAGAGTGAAGTGGTCGTGCTCAGCTTGCTACGAGACTGAGGTCTAGTGAGGACTTTCTTGGACACACTGCTACCGTTACAGCAAATTAGGGTTGAATGAATTGATATGAATTCCTTGAATTGTGAATATCATGAAAATATCAAAATAATAATAATAATTTCTCTCTTTCTTCTCTAAGATGTGTTTGGTAGGAGGGAAAAGTGGAAGGAAGAAAAATAGAGGAGGAAAAAGTTGAGGAAAAGACTCAGGGTCCGTTTGGATGTGTTTTCTGAAATTTTTTTCTAAAAACAGTTTTCTGAGAGTAAGTTATAAAACTGTTTTCTGAGTATAAAAATTCTGAGTTTACGTTTGGTTAGTTTCATTTAGAAAATAGTTTTTTGAAACAAAAAATAAAAAAATTTGTTTGGTAAAATATTTTTATAAAGTAATTTTTTATTGTGTCCATATTATTCTGTGTCATGTCTAACTGTGTCCTATAAACAAATTTTGTATCCGACATTTTTGTGTGTCCACCACAGATCTGACACGGTGAGGGGTCGAGCTCCTCCGCCGCCGCCACCGGAGCCGAGCGCGAGGAGCAGCCGCCGCAGCCGGAGGAGGAGGAGCTTCGCCCCCGTTCCCCTCTTGTACTACTCGTGTCCAACTCTGTGTCATGTCTAGCAGATGGAGAGGGGGATGGTGCGGCTGGAGAGGCCGGAGCTCGAGGCGGTCGAGCTCCTCCTCCGTCGACCCAACCCTAACCGTAGCCCTAGGTCGAGGAAGACAAGGCGAGCTCCTTCGCCGCCAAGCTCAGTCACCATCGTTCGTGGCCCGGGGGACTCGCAGCCTTGGTTCCAGGCCGCCGCCGTCGACTCCAGCCCGCCCCCAGCCTCGAGCTCCCCCGGCCCTCGACATGGCCATGGTCCTCGAGTTCGGATCCGCCATCCTCGAGCTCAGATCCGCCGTCCTCGAGCTCGACAACGCCGTCGTCGCCAACCCCACCGTCGTACTTGAGCTTGGCCCCGCCGTGGTTGCCAACCCTACTGCCGTCCTCGAGCTCGAGGAGGACCACGACGTCGAGCGGGGGTGAGTTCGAGGCCACGACGTCGAGCTCGAGAACCTGCCGCTGAGACAAGGACGAGAAGCCCCAGATCTGGGCGTCGGCACTGGGCTCACCAGTATGGTGAGAGGGAGAGGCACGGTTGCTCCAAGGAGGAGATGGAGAGCGGAAGAAGATAGAAGTGGTGAGAGAGAGAGAGAATCGAGAAAGTGGGGAGGGTTTAGGGGGGTGTTGGGATGGGGCCCGCCAACCTATGGAAAATACACTCGGAAAGCAACTTTTTGCTCCACTCTGAAATCTGATTTTAAACTCATGTTTTGAGAAAGAAAAGTTTAAACGCGTAAACCAAAAAACTGCAGCCAAACAGATTTTTGAAATGTTTCTCCATTTAAACTCAGAAAACTGGGTTTAAATGGAGAACCAAACGGACCCTCATTTTCTCTTGTTTGGTATGGAAGAAAAATAGGAAGGATGAAAAAGTGGAAGGATTACTTTTCCCTCATAACCTAAGAAATCCAATCCTCCCAAAAGTGGGAGAAAAAGTGGAAAAAAAAAAGTGGATACTTGTAGTAATTAACAATTATACCCACATATGAATGTATTATTTAAAAATTATTCATGAAGTCAAATGTTAAATAAATGATATTAATTGAGGATAGAATTGGTAACCCTATATTTTTTTTACTTTCTTTCCTTCCATTTTTTCTTCCATAACAAACAAAGAAAGAAAATAAATCCTACTCTTTTTCCTTCCTTCCACTTTTCCATCCTTCCTACCAAACACAGCCTAACAGTCGCCCTCTCTTCCTCTTCCTATTTTCTTCTCTCTTACGTTAACACACATGTGCGTTTGGAAATGAGTTTAAACTCAACTTTTTTGAATTTAAACATAAAATTTCACAGAAATAGTGTTTGGATGCTTAACATACAAGGTGTTCTTTAAAAAAATAATAATCACAAAACAGGTGTTTAAACCTAAGCTTGGAAAAACAAGAATAAAATCTCTCTTTTTCATAATCTTTTTTTTTCACAAAACTTTTGTAAAATTGGAAAATAAAATTCACACAACTATAGGTGTTTCTTAAAACCATTTTTTCTAATTCTCTCTCCGAAGTAACTACAGAGACAATAGGAAATTTTATTTTAAAAATTATTTTCTAAATATATTTCATCAAACAGAATCTTTAAACTTTTGTTTCTTAAAATTATTTTTCAAATATAAGAAACCAAATGCAGAGTCGAAATTTGTAAAATTATAAAACAACTTTATAACTTCTTTCTTTTTCTTCCAACTGTAATTGGAGATGTCATCCAACAAGGCTCATTCTCAATCTATGTTGTTTTATAATTATATGATTTTTATTTTGCAATTATATGATTTTTATTTTTGAATGTTAGTTTCTATGTTGTTTTCATGTGTTTATAAATTCCACTTAGGGTGCATTTGATTACAAGGTGGAAAATGTGGGAAATAAATTAATTCTACGGAATTGTTTTACTATAGGAAACAAATTCAATGAAAAAAATCCTACGGAATTAATTTGGGTGTTTGATTGTCGTTGTTTTCCATGGAAAATAGTTATTTTTCATGGAAATTGATATTTTCCTATGGGCTGGATTAGTTTTATTTTCCACCATTTTGAAGGAAAATATGAAAAACGATAGATTTTTGGAAAATAATTTCATGGAAAATATACGCTATCAAACAATTGGTAGAAAATTTGTGGTAGAAATATTTTCCATAAAAAAAAAAAGCTCAATCAAACACAACTTTAGTAGATTTTAGGTTTAGGATTTGTCAATGGGTGTTTTTGTGAAGTTTAGAATCCAATTTTAAGATATTGTAAAAAAATTGACACATTTTTGGACACGGGGCTCAAAGTTTTGTCAATACTAATAATAATCAGGACTAACCAAATTTTGCTGTCATAACATATAAACTTTCTGAAAGTACCAAAACTAACAATACTCACTTTTCTTATTCAACCAAACAATTCTTCACTTTCTAAAACCAAAGAAACTCATGTGATTTTTCGATAGACATTTCCATTTTTCACTTTCTCCCCCACCAGACGATCCTAGATAAAAGTGTAGTGTATGGTCAAACTTGAAATTTCATAAAAGTGGAGATATATTTAGAGTTTCAAACATGGATGGAGAAGCAATGTGGTGGTGTTGGTTTAGATTTAGACTAATGATGGTGTGTGACAGTACAAAGTCACAGGAGTATTGATCTCCAGAAATAAATTGAAATGAAAAAAAACTCAAATCAAAATTGAATAGAAATTAATCATAACCGAAACCGAGCCGAACTGATGATTCGGTTTGGATTTTTTGAATGTCATTTGAGAATACGAGACTTTATATTATATATATTTTTCTATGTTTTTTTTGGGTACTTACCATATGTTTCATTAAATTATTTTTAATTTAGAGAGCAAAAATGATTGAATTTAGAAATACAAACTTAGGCTAAAAGAGTGGTCAGCATACTAAATTCCATAGTATCATGACAATACACATTTAAAACAAATTTTAAAGGAAAAAGCTTTATACTAGGGCATGAATGTAGTTCTCAACCCAAAAAAATATTCAACCGAGAGATGAATTATTTAAAATAATATAAATATTACAAGTTCTGATACACTGGCAGAAAATTTAACAACTCCATTATAATTAAGAATACATCCCCATATAAATCTTGAACACTGAAGAATCTTTTCACTTTCTTTAGGAGAGTCAGCAATCAGCGACAACAGCAGCAGCAGCACTCTTCGATGAAACAGCAGCAGCAAAGCGCAGCAAGACTGCAACAGTTGCATATCCATGTAAACTTAAGTTACTCCAGGAAAATTTAACAAGAAAAAAAAAAGAATCAATAATATATATGAGGTTCTATATAAGTCACTATACCATCCTTCAAGAAATCCAGATTCTTCTTGCTGTGGTGGTGGAGCTGCATATTGATACTGTGGTGGTGCCATCACTGGTGGTGGTGGTCCTTGGTAGTACCCTTTGTTCATTCATTCAAGAACAAGTAAACAAAATTATCAATATACACAAATAGAATGTATATATTATGATGCTAATTACTTATTAATCATGAAAAATTCATGTCGGCATAGTGTCATGTGGAATTCTTGTCCGTAATATAGTATCACACTAATTACTACTTAGTACACATCAAAACATACTTAGAATATGTTTGCCTTCCTTGATTGGACAACGTAATATAATTAACATTATATTGTAAATTTATTTCGGTGTCTGGTCGGACAAATTTTTTTTAAAATGAAATATAATGATGATTATAAGCTTGATTACATTACATCATTTTTTAAAAACTAATTACATTATGAAGCTCATGTAATCACAATTACATTAGAACTTGAATCTTGTAAAGATTTTAAAAAATAATAAATCTTTTTACACTTTTTTAAAATTCAAAGTTTAAAGAGGCAACCTTAATAAACAAGCAAAACATAATTAATATGAACGCATAGAACGAATAACATGCTAATTACTCAATATCCCTATCAAAATGAAGATATCATAATTTTGAAATTGGAGGTTACATTGGTAGAATAGTATTAAATGTTATTAGGAATCTTGGTAAATATTTATAAGACTATAAAGCATGTAAAATAATATTACTAACCCTAGAAAATACACAATAAACATACTCCTACATGGTGAGAATTTGATAAACTGAATATTATTTTTAAAAGTATAGGACGAAATTGTGTTACCGAAGAAATTATACAAGAACCAAACCATCTGAAGAAGAAGAAGGATATACTCCGAAACCGAAATTATACAAGAATTAAACATAGAAAAATACATAATAAATATGGTCAAAATAAAATAGCTAGTCTACTCTTCAACAGTAAACAACATATATGACCATGTAGGTCATTTCAATTACAGTTACACATAAAAACATACAAATTAACACCGATAAGGTACCATGTAGATAATTGATAACAATAAACAAAATCAATATGAATATGTAAATAACAAAGATGTTAGCTCCTTTATATGCCCGAAAAATAACCAACAATCTTTCAATTCTTCTTCTTCTTCTTCTTTTATTTTCTTTCACAAGGTTTCATACTGATTATTTAAGCTAGACACACCAAAAGAAGTAACAACTTCACAAGTGATAGAGTATTTAGTTGATATACCTTGAGCTGGGTAAGGAGAGGCATACTTGGGATCACTCATCTTCTAAACCCAAGAAACCAGAAGGAAAAAAGAAGAGAAATTAATGGTGGTACAATAAGAAAGGTTGTGGGTGTATATATAGATTAAAATATGTATATAACAATATTTGAAAGAAGGAAAGTGTTAGTCTTTGCTAAAAACTGTTAACATATACTCTTTTGACTCAAACGTGAATAGAAGTTTCTTTCTCCTTTGAAACCATCCGGTCTAAATTGTACAACTAAATGTTTTGTTCCCTTTTTTTGACCTGGTACGAATCTGATGCCATATATGAATTGAGTAGGAATGTGGTTGCAGAACTGCTTCAACATCCAATAATTGAGACATGCATATGCATGCTACGGTGCTACTCCCCGTTAGATCGATGGATAATTTCTAAGATCCGTCAAGTGCGTGTTATATTTTAGTACTGGTGAGCGTTGGGTTTATTTGCTTTCAACCGAATCAAAATACTCAAAATCGAACTCTAAAAATCCAAAACCAAAATTAGTCGAACCGAATAATCGATTCGATTTATTCGATTAGACTATTTCTATTGTTTAATGTATCGAATCCAAAGTTGGGGGGTCGTGATTAATTTTTTAAAACTTATAATTTTTATACACATATTTATTGTATTTCAAAGTTACCTCTAAATTTTAAATTATCAAAGCTGGACTTCAATACACATACATAATATTGTTATTTTTAAAATATATACAAAAGATATACACATATTTAATCATAAACTATTCATAGAGAGGGTATTTATATAATTGTATAAGTTTTATTTGATTTTGAACCGAAACCAAAATTCAAATTGAAATCGAATAAGAAATTTTAATTTTAATATTTTTAAAACTGTAAATGAAGCGATTTTTTTTCTTTCCATTGTTTGATCATAGAGTTGGCTATCTTTTTGCCATTGACTGTAGAACCCACTCCACAGTACGGAAGGGGGTGGGGGATAGGAGTGAGGGTTGAAACCGAAATAGTTAACCGAATAAACTGAAATTCTAAATATCCAAAATCACAAACGAACCAAAATTAGCCAAGGTCGAAACTGAACCGCACCGAATAATCAATTTGGTTTGTTCGGTTGGAATATTCCTTTTGTTCAACGGGTCGGATCCAAAGTTGGAATCGTGATTAAATTATATTAAAAATTATAATTTGTTGTATTTCAAAATTTCGTCCAAAGTTGGACTACTTATTAAATATTCAAAGTTGGACTTCAAAACATATATATATAGAATTGTTATTTTCAAGTTATACACATTTTTAATCATCAAATATACATACAATTGAGGGTATTTATATAATTGTATAAGTTTTATTCGGTTTTCGATTTTGGACCGAAATCGAAATTCAAAACCGAAAATAATATTTTTTATAGTATTTTCAAAACCGTACTCAAACAGAATTTTTTTTCAAACCGGTTCTGTTTTTAGTCCAAAACCTAATAATGCTCACACCCACTGGGGGATGGTTGTATTGTACCAGTTGGATGTTTCTTTGCTGGCTTTTGCTTCAACTTCTATGACTGATTGGCACAGTATGCTTGATTAACCCCTATCTTAGCTTTCTTTGGAGCCTTGTATATTCCGTGAAGCACCAATTCTCTTTCTCTCCGATCAATAACATAAATGAGTTCGTCTTTATATACGTTGAGTCCCTAATTTTTAGGGACACACATCCACACCTTTTCTGCTATTCGATTCAGAGACCGTCCGTCAGCCAGAGAAACCACAAGAGTCAGCTAAGTTATGCACAAATAGTAAAAATAGATTTTTTTAAACCACTCTAGAAAAAGACTTTTTTTAACATTATAAAAGTTATATTATTACAGTTTCTAAAAAAAAGGAATGTCTAAATCTAAAAATAAAAATTTCATATTTGTAATTTATAAGGAGATTAATTTTTTTGAAATATTTTGATTTTTGACACCCCGTGCGAAGACATGGCTTATAGATGCTCAGAAACAATCCGGATGTCGATTTGATCGGGCAATATCATATCCATACAACTAAGGGAGTGTTTGGTATGCGGAATACTGTATAGCCAGAAATTTTATATTTTCGAAAATCAAATTCCAAGTAATTAAATTCTCTGAAAAATTATATTTTCATGTTCGGTGACTATATAAATATTCCCAAAAAAATGATTAAAAGATGATAAAAACCCAAAAGCGAAATAACGTCAAAAAGGGGAAAAGAAGAAGAAGTTAAAACGACAAAAAACGATCAAAAGAAAAAATGACTAAAAAATAAAAATAAAAAAAATCAAATAGAACGACCAAAAAAAACCAAAACGACAAAAAAAACGACAAAAAAATAAAAAAATGACAAAAAACAACAAAAGGACGTGGGGCGCAAAAAGGAAAGAGAGGGGTGGGGTTTCTCTCGCTTTTTTTGGGCATAGCAGGCCTCCCATTGGGAGGCCCGCACGACGGGCTATTAGCTCAGCGGTAGAGCGCGCCCCTGATAATTGCGTCGTTGTGCCTGGACTGTGAGGGCTTTCAGCCACATGGATAGTTCAATGTGCTCATCAGCGCCTGACCCGGAGATGTGGATCATCCAAGGCACATTAGCATGCAAACTTCTCCTCAGGAGGATAGATGGG
Source organism: Iris pallida (assembly GCA_029216955.1). Taxonomy (NCBI): domain Eukaryota; kingdom Viridiplantae; phylum Streptophyta; class Magnoliopsida; order Asparagales; family Iridaceae; genus Iris; species Iris pallida. The sequence continues at coordinate 14,385,328 of JANAVB010004600.1, forward strand.
ACGATTCAGGTGAGATCCAATGTAGATCTAACTTTCTATTCACTCGTGGGATCCGGACGGTCCGGGGGGGACCACCACGGCTCCTCTCTTCTCGAGAATCCATACATTGATAATAAAAAAGACAAAAAAAATTTAAAAGGGACAAAACTAAAAAATGACCAAAAACGATATAAAAAAACCAAGAACGACAAAAACGTCAAAAAACTACTACAAAAATGACAAAACAAAAAAGATAAAAAAATAATAAATTACAAAAAACGATAAAAAACGAAAAAACAAAAAAAAATGACGAAACACTATTAAAAAGGACAAAAACAAAAAAAACAAAAAAAAACCAAAAAGCAGCAAGAAACGATAAAAGACGACAAAAGTCCAAAAAATGATTACAAAAACGACAAAAAGACAAAAAATGACACGAACGATAGAAATGACAAGAAAATAAAAAAATAAAAGACAAAAGACGACAAAAAAAGGACAAAAACTACTTTTAAACGACAAAAAAGACAAAAAACAAAAAACAAAAAGATAAAAGGCTTAATTGTAACTTGATACCCTCAACTATACCATTTTTTCAACTTGATACCCTAACTTTTTTTTTTTAACAACTTGATACCTTAAAAAAAATTCGGACCAAAATACCCTTCTCATGTAAGGGTTGTTGCTCATGTGGCAGGGGTTCTGGTGCCCCTTCTCATGGAAGCAGTTAGACCTTTGAATGACGAGCATGCTGATGGAAGCAGCTATGGTGTAGCCAATGGCCACTCCGAAAAGGTTCAAGTACTGGATGAAACCACAAATCTTGAACCCACCTGTTTGTGGAAATTCAAACAAATGTTCAGTTAATCAAACCCACCCCTCTCTTGTTTGCAACCTTTGCTGATACGAGTTTCTCCAGATACTTACCGAGGCTCGAGCGAACAGCGTCCATGTAGGTGTAGTTGCACTTTCCGGTGATCGGGTCGGCCGACCGATAACAGTCGGCGAGGAGCGAAGAGGTGTAGTAGATGACAAACGCGAAGAGGATCATGACAGCGGGACCTGCGACCCACCCGAGCTGTCCGATAGCCCAAGCCAGTGACATGACGTCGGAGCCGATAACCACGGTGATGATGTGCAGCTGGAGGTGGGGGGAGTGGGGACGGGGCAGCGGAGGGGGGAGGGACAGCTGAGAGAGGAGGGGAGAGGGAGAGGGAGAGAGTTGAAAAGACATGGGTAATTTTGTCTTCTTTTAAATTTTGGGTATCAACTTGAAAATATTAAATAGTTGATGGTATCAAGTTATTGAGTAAAAAAATTTATGGTATCAAGTTGAAAAATTGGAATAGTTGTGTGAAATCCATTATTTTCGTATTAATTATTTAATAGAGTTTAGTAGTATTATTATTAGCGTTTTCTAAAATTATTATTATTAATATTACTATTAATTATTTTTGGGTGAAAAAGAATTTTTGAAAATATTAATAACTTGGATCTTTGATTTTCGGACCCAGACCCGAGTCCGAGCCCAGACCCCGGCCGAGCCCGACCGCGCGGCCGCGCCCCGCGCCCGCCGAGCCTCCCTCGCGCCCTCCCCGAGCGTCTGGCCGGCCGACCACGGCGCACCCCGCCCACCGTCCAGATCCGCCCCGCGCCCCCTTTGCCCTATGCGCCGTCCAGATCCGCCCGTCGCCGACCCTGACAGCGCACTCCAGCGCTGTCTCCGGTATGTGCCCGTGCGCCGCCACCCTCTGGCCGCGCGACTCCCTGTCTCGCCGGAGCCCTGTTCTCGGCAGCGCCTTTGGTGCTGTCCCTGCCCGGAGCTGGACCAGATTTCGGACACTGTCCCGAGATTACGTCGTTGTGCTGGACTTCTTTTTTTTTTTTTTTATATCATCTGAGAGCTCTAGCCGAGCATCCCGAGGTATAAATTCTCTGCCCCGTTGCATTTCATTGGTAGTCGATGATGATAACGGTCCCCGGTTTCCCTTCGGAAATCCGGTTAGCTACGCTGTAGTTCGGTTAGCTTCGTTAGCATTTTTGTGATATTTGTCTGCTGAGATGTTTATGCTGTTGGATGATTTCGGATTTCTCGAATATTTCGGAAAGGTTCTGTTGGTTGGAAAATTATTTCTGTGGTTATATTTTCGGTATAAAAATGGGTTATTCTTTGGTAGGAACAATTGCAGGATTTGTTGTTGGCGCATTTTCCAGTTTTGGGTTGTCCCGAAATAGAGGAAATGCTGCCCAAATTTTTACAAAATCTTATTTATTTGGATTTCAAATTGGTTTTCGGAAAATGAATTTAAAACTGATTTTCGGGCGACGACCGTACCGGTCTGTGGGCCCTAGCGAAATGCAAACGCACCGGTCCGACCGGGCGTTGAGGTATTAGCTAGATGTGACGATGGACCGAGTCTGAGACTCCAAACTTTTGTTTTAAGTTATTTTATTTGATGTTTAAGTTATTTATTATAGATAATTATTTACTGCACATTTTATTTAGGAACTAAACTTTTTTCCTCTTATTTTATGTAAAAGAATTGTACAGGGCATAAGCCCATAACTCCAGGATGATTAGCTGTGCCCCTGTATTGCGTAGTGTAGGTTTTACTTTCTTTTCTGGGTGGTTGATGTTGATTCTTTTGGGTGGTTGGATAGGATGCGTAACCGTAGTTAGAACGTAATTATCTCTCGTATAGAATTAATTAAGAATTAAATTAAATGGATAAAATATTGGTAAGATAACTAGAATATGTTTTGGCACTGAAAGAAACTATTTTTATAGATATATTACAAAAACACAAGTTTTCCAAAGATAATTGGTTCTTGTTATTATTTCCAAATAATCAAATTAACCGGTTTAATCAACGCACGTAGCTTGCGACGTAAACGTTAGCTGTAGCCTAATAACAACTTAAAACCTGACTAGGACTTACTACTAGAGATTGCAACTAGCACTCTTAGCCTGGTTATACAACGGATCTAAGTCGAGTTCTCAACTGTAGGAACTCGAAGACATACCTGACGTTCCTCCTCGGTATCAACTCGTCTTTCCAGTCATTCAATACAAGGCAAGTTTCGGATTATGTATTCTCGTATTTTACTTAGTAAAGTTAAGCTGCATGTTAAACCACACTGCTGACACGGAACTCCATCTTGGGGTTCAACTACTGATTGATACTGTTACTGATTGTGGGACTGGGGGAATAGTGTAGGCGTTTATGACCAAAGCCCTACTGTCATAACTGTATTAGCTTGCCCCTCTTACACACGGGGATAACCCATATCATATCGCTAAGATACTACTGCTCAACCCAAGCCGGTCATAGACGTTTGCATATTCAAAACACACAGAACTGTTTTAAAACCGCTGAAAACTGTTATTTCAAACTGTTTATCCTGCACTTTCCAATTATTATTTAAGATATGAGATGCATGTTTCGTTCTTGCTCCCTCCTGACTGGAGACAACATTTTTAGGTAACACCGAGGATGATGAGCTATATTATAATAGCTATTATGACCCGGTTCTCTACCCTGCGACGAATACCGGAGCCGTCTCCGGAAGACGCTGATCCAGGGACTGTTGAACCAGATGTTTAGATAGCGTTTTCTTTCTGCATTCTCTTTCTTTATTTGGATCTTGTATTTTATTTCAGCATTCCCTTTCCCAGTTGTACTTCTAAATATTTTATTAAATAAAGTTTCAATTTACGAATATAACAGTTGTGACAAATGTACTTGTGTTGTTGTGAATACCTGCAATGGAACAGCTTACTGTCGCCGTCTCACCACGGCACAGGCTGGACATGGTCCGGTTCGACCCATTAACTTAGGATCGGGTCGTGACATGTTTTCAGTGGTGGCCCATGTAGGTCCACAACAACAACTTAGGAAAACCTATCTAGAAGCAACTAGAACACTAGAACATCAATTTGTCACGACATAGGACCGAAATATTTTATTATTAAATATTTTTGGTTGATTATAGACTGTGTCACCCCCATTTCCTGTATTTCGTATTTATGCTCGTATTTGATTTTGGCACGTATTTTAATTTTCTCGACTTGCGGATTTTGGTTTCTCGTAAATGGGTTTTGGACCATGGCTTGGTTTTATTTTGTGGAAGTTGGTTTGGTTTGGTTCATCATGAGTGGAACACTTTAACCTATACTCTACCCTCCACACAACACAACCACCCTCATTATAACTCCACCTACTTTCTCTCTCCTCTTTATTCTCTCATTTATTTCTTACAACTTCTTCTTCTTCCTTCTTCCACACAACTCCCCAACCCATTAGGCAAGTGCACCTTGCCAACAAATAAGCACCCAATTTTATTTATCCATTTGATAGATTAGGACATGTAGATCAACATTAGAACTTGGAATTTTGTGATTTGGAGTCTCCATTGTTCTAGATCTAAGTTTTGATTATTTTCGGAAATCATTGGTTTTGATCTATTAAACTTTGAGTTTTGCTTGTTTTGATGCTTCCATGTGGAAGAGAATTCGATTTTACTCAAGTTAGAACTTTGAAAATCTAGATTTGGTTTTGATTTGACAAAGTTATGAAGATTTGAAATTTTTGGTGTTCTTGAGGAGTTCATCCCAGCCTTGGTGAAGGCTCTCGGCCAGTGCTCTTTAGCACCTGACCGATTGCGCACCCCGGCCTGTGCTTCTTAGCGCATGGCCGATTGCGCGCAGGCTCAGCCAGTGCTTTGCGCTGCGCTGGATTGCGCTGGCGCAAGCTAGCCATGCGCAATCCAGCCATGCGCAAACCGCCCCTGCGCAATTCACTCATGCGCCATCTATCCCTGCGCACTCCACTCATGCGCAATCTGACCCTGCGCCATCCATCCCTGTGCAACCTGATCCTGCACAATTGACCCCTGCGCACTTGGTACCCTGCGCAGTTGGTACCCTGCGCAGTTCTTCCTGCACAATTGACTCTTGTGCAGCTCTTCCATGCGCAGTACACACCCTGCGCAGACCAACCCCTGACCCCCTTGCACAACCTACTTGTCTATGATGAATTTGTTATTTCTTGATCTTGGCTCTTCTATAGCCCTATATATATTGATATTGTATTAGATATTTTACGTCCATTTTATATCCTTACGCCTTTTGTCATGAACTTGATTTTACTTAATATGTTTGGAATGTCTATTATACATGGCATGGTATGACAAGGACCTAGCATAACACGACAGTGACCCGTAGTAGTGCACTCCTGACATGACCAACCTGACTTGATAGTGGCCCGTAGTGGCGCACTCCTGACAGTACCCTGACATGATTTATCTTGATAACTTGATAGTTGCCATGGCGGCGCACTCCTGACTTGACTTGTAACTTGTAACTTGACTTGACTTGCCTTGACACCGTGGGTGTTCCCGCTGGCTTGCTTGCACAATCCACTTGTCTTGTCTTGCATCATGTCTAGGACGTGACTTCCTGGGTACCACGGCCAGGGACTCGCGCTAAATTGGATTAGGCTAATTATTAGATCAAACTAGAACATGGAGAATTCCCAGTCACAGGCAATCTCGTTATCTGGGCGCTTTAATGGACTTGTAGCTTGCCGACGAGTAGAGCACATTTCCAGCACACTGTCATGTGTTGCACCCTCTAAGTCACCTAAGGGTATATCGTTTCCTGGGCGATGTACCCACCTATAACTCTCAACCCGCGGAAGGATAACTGGATGGTCTGCAGGGCTTGGGACTGGGAGTTTCTCACTTGCATCTTGTTAGTAATTAGGCTTGTGATAACCCTAGTTAGTTAAAGTAGTAAGCCGTAGTACTTGCTTGGCCGATTGTGAATGGATGGTGTCCAGCCTTGTCTAAGTCTTGTCTAGCTCCAGTACCTGCTATCTCCTGAGCATGTTTGTTTTACTTATCTTAACGATAAATGGGTAGAGACAGTGAGCTATTCAGGCGAAGGGGTACAATCCCGGTCCTTGTTTGGTTTAAGGATTGTAACCTGGCTCCCGGAATGGTTCCACGTCCCTAGTCGTTTATCGCCCTGTGTACTTTACTGTTTGTACTTTCTTTCATTCTTATGTTCTGATATGCTGGCTTTTGTTCTTATTTGTGGCCTCCCTTGTGGCACTTGCTCTTTCTGGGGTTTGACCCAGCTGGTTTTGTGTGGCCAGATTTCGGAGCAGCTTCCGAGGATCTACCGAGCTTCCAGCCCAATGGTGACAACTAGACGGAACCCGGGCCAAGAGTGGGTTTTTCTTTTTGTTTCACCCACTTATATGTAAATTTATTCTTTTGAGGCGTTTAGCCGACGAGCACCTGTTAGCTCGATGCTCATTTACTTACTGTCTGCCTACGGGCTGTAAACATGATTAACAAATCCTAGGGTTGATCATGTATGACTGAACTCTTGCTAGTCCCATCATTTTGTACGACTAGCTTTATGATCATCCAATATGTAATATTTGGGACGCCTTATATATATATTTGATGCTCTAATATCTTGTAACTCTGTTAATTGCTTGAGATTGAGACAATAGGCTTGACCTTAAGAGACTGCTGGCTTGTAGTAAACCCTCATATCTAGACAGCCGTGACCGTATAGTTGAGATGTATTCTATTTCAATATACGTAGCTGGCTATGTCTGCCCCCGCTCTCCAGTATTCTAGTTCTGGGGCGTGACAGACTGGTAGGCTACCTTGCTTATGTGTGCATCCTAAACCTTCCAGAGAATGACCATTGACAAGACCAAATCCTGCTGGCGATGAGGTGTCATCTCCGGATCATACCCCATCTCCTCAACCAAGCCCAGGGTCTTTTCCCTCGCGGCTGTTTGACCGTCCTCATAATGCATCCAGTGGAGTTTTCACTACACTGGCGATTCCTACCTCATCTCAACTAAGTTGCATTTCCTTGGTGGAGTATCCATTTTTGTTGCTCCACCAGTACCAGCAAACACCTTCCAAATGGTTGTCCTATTTCAAGAAATCATGGAGTTCCAAAAAGCTCAAGATGAAGCCCAGCAGGAACAGAAGAATATCACGAGAGAAGACGCGAAGAACGTCAATGATGTAGCCTTAGTTATCTCCAATCAAGTTGGAGCAGAACCTCGTCCTAGGAAGGATACCCCGAATCTAGAAGATATTTGGGTCCCATCAAGTACTCTACTTTCCGGCAGTCTTGTCGTAAGAAGTTTTGGGCTTGTAACTATTGCAAGAGGCCTGGTCATCCGGCCGTTAGTTGTCGCAAGAGTTTGGACAATGTTTGGCATATGATCTGCTAAACATCGGGTAAAGGACTGCCCTTATCTTTCCATCAAACCAGAGCTCATATCCCAGCAACACCTGTTAGGCCACAATCTAGGGACCCTCTTCCTATCCAGCAGACCCTGCCCCTTACAATAAGGCATGATGCATACTCGAGGTTCATAGAAGATGAAGCAGTTGGAGACTGCTCATGCAAGAGCCAGAACCATGAAGAATAGTAGCCAGAACCATGAAGAATAGTACCTAGGACTGCTGAATAGCATTATCTTTTTGGAAATTGTAACAAGATGTCCTTAGATCAATCATAAGAGTTTATGCTGTAATTCTTCACATGAATAAGAAATTCTTAGTTACACCTTTATGACAGATATTTTTCCCTGATATTCTTCCCGGATTATCCCAGATCTAGACATAGGATTCACCCCTGACCTAGTCCCCGGCTCTTACCCAAATTCTAAAGGATATTACAGAGCCAACCCGAAGGTGGCCAAGAGGATGAAGGACCAGATCAATGAAGACTCTAGGATTTATTCAGGGTGGAACTTCACCTTAGGGAACACCTATCTTGTTTATGCCCAAGAAGGATGGAACAACGGATGTGCATCGATTACCAGACACTAAAGAACAAGTACTCTCTGCCCGGATCGAGGATCTGTTTGATCTGTTTGTGTGGAGTTAGGGTGTTTCGAAGTTTGACTTAAGATCTGACCACCATCAAGTCAAAGTCAGGAAAGAGGACATTTTCAAGACGGCGTTCAAACACCAAGTATGGGTAGTTTTCTTTGGTCAGGACGTTAGACTGACAAATGCTCCTGCTATGTTCATGAATCTCATGAACAGAGTTTTTCATGAGTATTTGAATCAATTTATCTTCTCCATAGAAAATATTCTGATATATATTCGAAGACTGAAGAAGAGCATGAAGAACATCTGAGGAAGTTTTGGAAACTTTGAGGAAAAAGAAGTTTTATGGTAAGTTATCTGAACGTGGATTTTCTTTGACAAGGTGGACTTTTGGCCATGTTGTCAAGAGAAGAAATTTCGATAGCTGCTGTTGAAGAGTGGTATACCCCAAGTTCAATTCGGAAGTTCCTTGAACTTGGCCGGCTACTATCAAAAGTTCGTGAAGGATTTCGCCAAGATTGCTGAGCCGAGGACGAAGCTCACTTGGAAGAATGAAGAGTTCATCTGAGCGAAAGATTGCCAGGCGGCATTGAGGAGCTGAAGAAGAGACTTACCACTACACCAATCCTTGCGCTACCCGCAGGAACCGGTGGGTTCGCAATTTACAGTAATGCCTCTGGAAAGGACTGGGCTGCATTCTTCAACAACATGGAAAAGTAATTGCTTACACATATAGGCAACTACATACTCATGAGGAGAATTATCCCACACCTAATTTAAAATTTGCTGCAATTATCTTTACTTGGAAGCATGATTTCTATGGAAAGGGAGTGAAAATATGTACGGACTGCAAAAGTCTGAAATATGTCTTTACTCAGAGAGGGCTGAATGTTAGACTGAGAAGATGGCTGAAGCAGATGAAGGATTTTGACATCAACCTGCAGTACTATTCAGGTAAGGCTAATGTGGTCGCTGATGCACTTGGTCGATACTGATGGCGAAGTTCTTAACCAAGGACTAGCACCTGCTAGAAGACATCGAGAAGTTTGGACTGGAGGTTATACTATCTGGGGATAGAAGGATGGAGCTTGATGCTGATACAGTATTGATGAAGTTCGAGGCTGAGGGACAAAATCAAGAGAACGTAGTTTCAAAACAAGGCACTTTGCAGGCTTAGAGATCAAGTGTTGGCAGGAACACTTGAGGGTTTCTAAATTGATCAGCATTGGAACTCTGAAGAATGGTACGAGACTTTGCGTATCGGCTGACAAACGGAGGAACGAGTTGATGAAAGAAATGCACCAGTCGCAGTATTCCATAAATTCAGGAGATAATAAGATGTATCGGAATATGCCTCCATTGATTGGTATTATGGAATAAAGAAGGACAATTCCAGGTATGGGATTAGATGTGAATTTGTCAACATGAGGAATTTAGCAAGAGAACAACAAGTTTGTTGGAGCCGCTGGACAATTCGGAGTGGAAGTAGAAGCATATAAATGAACTTTGAGTAAGGATTGCCTTGTTCCCAAGGAGGGAAGGGCACCAATTGGATTATAGTAAACCGACTGACTAAGTCAGCACACTATATTTCCCTTCAAAGTTGGTTTATCCACTAAGAAGTGGGCAGCATTGTACGAGAAGCACATCTACCGGATTCATGAAGTACCGCGGGACGAGCAATCAGAGAGGTCAATCCAGACGATTGAAGATGTATTGAGATTTTGCGTCTTGGATTTTGGTAGGTCTTGGGAAGACCAAATTGCATTTGGTGAAGTTTCTCCTACCAGAGGAACAATCAGTTTTGACGGAGCTGGAAATTGAGGCCAGGTACATCAGGCCATTTGAAGTTTAAGACGAGTTGAAAGTAGCGTACCAGTTAGCTCTACCAGCTAATCTTGAGAGTGTGCAACGACTTCTACGTCACCGCTCAGATGCTACACTTCGGATCCGAGTCACATTTTGGATAATTCAGAGCTCAAGTTTGGACTCAACCTTTCAGTGCCAGAGAAACCAGTTGCAAGCCTAGTCAGAGATGAGAAGAAAATCAGAATTTGAGCCATCACTTAAACTCCTATTTCTTATCTTTTCTTTTCCCCGTTCTAAATTTGACTAATGCTGCTAAGTTAGCCTAGTTTTGCAAGCTATCTCTTTAATCAAGCTTGATCATGACGATATTTTTTGGGTGCACCCACTAATATATTGTCTAATCAGGACCGGTGCATGATGGTCTGATCAACCTCGTATACTTTGGTTCGCTTTTGTATTTTTCTGCGTGGATAATATCATAAATAAAACTTGTCTCTAAACCGTCTCATCCACGACTGTCTTGGAAATTCTTATGGTTGGACCTGAGTTACGGGTGCAGTACCCGTACCTGTTTGTCTTTTCTAACCCTACCTTTAATTTCGAGGACGAAATTTTCTAAGGAGGGAAGATTGTGAAATCCATTATTTTCGTATTAATTATTTAATAGAGTTTAGTAGTATTATTATTAGCGCTTTCTAAAATTATTATTATTAATATTACTATTAATTATTTTTGGGTGAAAAAGGATTTTTGAAAATATTAATAACTTGGATCTTTGATTTTCGGACCCAGACCCGAGTCCGAGCCCAGACCCCGGCCGAGCCCGACCGCGCGGCCGTGCCCCGCGCCCGCCGAGCCTCCCTCGCGCCCTCCCCGAGCGTTTGGCCGGCCGACCACGGCGCACCCCGCCCGCCGTCCAGATCCGCCCCGCGCCCCCTTTGCCCTCTGCGCCGTCCAGATCCGCCCGTCGTCGACCCTGACAGCGCACTCCAGCGCTGTCTCCGGTATGTGCCCGTGCGCCGCCACCCTCTGGCCGCGCGACTCCCTGTCTCGCCGGAGCCCTGTTTTTGTCACGCCCCGCTCCCGTAGGAGCGATCGTCCTCGCTAAGGCGTGATGCCGCACGAGCCTAGATTTGCGCTCGTGCAAGGCGGGTTCCATAACGGCCGATTACAGCGGCTGCGACGGGGTCGTCGCACAGAAGTCCCGTGCAGAGACATTGAATATATTGCAGCGGAATTTAAAGAACACATGAACACAAGTATTTCAAAGAAAGCTCTTTTATTGATATTGAATTCAAGGATTTCATTGTGGACGCAAGGCCAATTACAAGTCTCTAAAGTCTCACTTTTCTCTCATTTTACAAGTCACTCTGCTCTCTCTCATCTCTCGATACAAATGCTTGAATCCAGCGGAAGCTTCGGAAGGCGATGTCCATACATTATGTCCTGTATAAGTCTTCAGATCACGCGGCCGCACGCTTCGACTCGCCAAGGAACTCCGTGCCTCGACGCATCCAAGCGAGCTCCGCGCCACGAGCTTCTACCTGTGCCTGCACATGAAATACTGTGTGGGTGTCAGTACCACTGTACTGGTGGAGTGAGCTTCTCGCCCACCCATACAAAACCTACACGTTTCATTTACTTTGTGTAACATAAACCCTCTTTCGATTGTCTTTCTATTCTTGCCTTAGGATCAGTTTAGGACCGGCGCCTTAGCGCAACTTGTGTATCAGAACCATCCCGTGCTTGCAATGTCAACGTTAACTCATACTTTGTCGCTAGACCACTTCTCGTGCCAACAACGTTAACCTATCAAGTCGTGTTTGCCTTACGGCCATAATCGGAGGCACAGCTACACGAAAGACTCCATTTCCTTATCTCTAGACCTTTCTCGTGCTTGCATTGTCAATGCACCGACTTATACTTATCTTTCGTGCCCAACTCTGGGACGTAACGACTTGGTCGTGCCATACTCGATTCGTGCTTCAACATCACCGAGGCAGTACCTCCTCGCTTAGTCTCGCATACATTTGTGTTGTGACAACGCGACTGTACCTCATAACTCAACGTAACTCCACACAACATGCCCTACGGCCCTTTTTGACTTAACTCGCAACTTAAAAGTCGACGCCACATCTCGTGCCGAAGCACGTCGCCTTTGCTGTAGCTAAATCTTAGGCTCCGACATTGTGTCTTTTTAACTCATACATATTCAACTCAATCCAAAGGCACGCACACGGATTGCCGCCCGTGCCGACATAAAACTTACCATATTCAACTAATTGAAAACAACAATTATTATTAAGTGTTTGTTATGGGATTGGCCTAACCAGCCGCCTTGGACGTAGCCTGGTACTCGGGATCCTTGCACCGCAGGTTGCGATCCCCGATGCAAGTCCCCGACATACCGATCGCCTAACCAGCGTTGCCTATTACCCAGCTCGGCTACAACTTGTTTCTTCCTAGGCCGAGACGGTCCCGTGGCCCCGGAATTCCGCTCGAAGAAACCACCCCTTGTCGACAAGTGTCCAAGTTCATAAGGGTTACATGGAGTGTTTTAGGATACAGTTTGGGCTTATTATGTGATCAATTCATTTACTTGGTTGTTTTAACTCTTTCCCTTTTTCATACTTCCTTTGCAGAGCCCCTAACCAGGGTTGCCTCGGCGACTAACCATCGCTTAGACTTAACGTTCTTTGAACTCAGGGAACGGCTACTGCATAGCCTTCCAACTTAACTTGAACATAACATGTTTCCTTGAGTGTCGACCGACCGTGGATAACTTTCCACTGAACCAACCGTGGCTCGTGCCTCTAAACCGACTCGTGTTCTATGCAACGTTATCGCCCAAGTCATACTTCATATGACGGGCCTTGGAATCGTGGGACTGTTTAACTTGACAACCGCAGAATGAGCGGGACAGCACGTAGAATAACTTAGGTCGACCGGCATAACTTTGCCTAACTCACACAAGCCTACAACTTAACCCAAGGGACGAGCAAAGGCTATGCCAAGCCTTGCGGGACCGGACCGTACATGCTTTAGCAAGCATTTGTGCGGGCGACGCCTATGACTTAGGCTAACTCTCAACTTTTGCACCGAAGACCAACTTTCCTTCTCCCAAGCCACGGGACGAAGGACCGAGTGTCATTTTCAAAGCACGCCGTGCACCAACTCTAAGCCGACCGTGGGACGTTTTCCATGTTCTAACTCATTTTGACCCGTCGGGATTATTCCCTTAGCTATGTGGATGCGTAGCTTTTATTATCAAGCCTAACTTGTGCAAGTTGAAAACACGATTTATTATGTGAAGGCAAAGATGAGGAGAGTTCACCGAAACTACCCCACCTGAGCGATGTCTCCGAGCAAGCCATTGCAAGGCTAAGGCCGAACGCCGTCGGCGTTTCGATTCCTCCGATTGACTTAGCGGGACGGGGCACTACATCATACACCACTCAGAACAAGTCTCGTCCTCGAGACTTTCCTGAAGGCAAGCTATCCTACCATTCCTATGGCCAAGACTTAATCGTACACATCTCGCCTACGCGTTCCTTCGATTCCGAGCCACGCTTGCACTATTACCAAACTTTCCTTTAACACGATTTCAATATCTCGACACACTCCCATCTTTCAAGCCTTGCTTGAACTCGTCGCATCACTTGGCTGGATCGTGTACGCATTCCAAGCGTCCCCAAAATACATGCATTCAGCCAAGCCGCATGATAGAAAATTTGTCATTCTCACTCGAGTCGCATCGTGCACATACCCAGGCGTCCCTGAAATATATGCATGTCAGCCGAATCTCGTGAGCAGGGTCTCCTATATTCGTGATTCACGCTATCCATCCATGCCAATCCTCAAGATCAATCCTTCGATTTATAACTCATGAAATAGGGCGTCTCGCCTAACCGCTAGGCCATTTTTTTTCGAGGCTAAGTCAATGTCAGGATTGGAATCATAGTTCCCAAACAATAATGCCAACACTGACCCCAATCCTAGGGTCAAACCAAAGTCGATCACACGGGGTCTTCTACCCAAACTCGCATCACTCAGCTTTCTAAACATCGAGCACGATCACCTAATTCGCTCACGCGTTGCGTATATTCAAATCCCTTCAATTCACCAATTATAACCAATTCATGTATTCGATCATGATGTCGTCTCGCTCGATAATACGTTGCACCCCAATCTCATACGAGTCCGATTATCTACGATGGTTCATGAATCATCATGCAACGCACCCGCAGAATAATCATTCTCATCGGGGCGTAACTCTTGTTTGAGTTTAGACTCATTCATTCTCGATACGCGGATTGGACCTACTCAATCCTCAAGTTCAATCGACAAGCACACCAATTCAATCTCGAGTCTATCCTCACGTCAAACCACAAGTCGAAGCACAATTTGTCGCACCGTGCAAGTTCGACCACTCCCGCTGTATGAATCACCATACCAGCGCTCACGCAGAGTGATCACCCTAATCAGCGTGACGCATGTGCGAGGCTGGAGTAGCGCTCGCATAAGACAAGAACGTCAACGTTGTGGTTATCTACAAGGCAAATCCAAATATTCTAGTTTTCATTCAAGCCAAGTTTGATAGATCGATCGTCGTTCGTTCAACTTAGAAAATTCTCGAGCCAAGTCTATCCTTTCCTCGACACATTTTAATATCCTGAATATAGCATCCATCGGAACCAAGACATCTGCACGATCGTTATTCGCCGAGTCAGAGTACCCCCGAGTTATCGCATATCGATCTTTGATACGCCTCAATACCATCGACGATATGCGTAACCTGACGATCTTCCTTTGCAACCAATTTCGAATCGTACGTTGATGCTGTTGTCCGAGTTGGATATTCCACAATCTACTCAATACTCAAGATCAAGTTTAGTCACTTTTCCTCAAGCTCGTTTCAAGATCGTTATTCAAAACTCAAGTCACCTTTCATTTGCATCAATCCGATATCGCACGTACGATCCTCTAAGTTTCCTCGATCAAGACCATTCATTTTTATTCATCGTTCCGAATCGTTTTCTAACTCGCGTTGCTCATTCACAAGTTGTCCGAACGAGATGCTCGTTCGGGACATTCGAAGTCACGACCAACTAAGCGTGACGCGTTCTAAGGCTTTGCGCGATTGCATCGCCTCGCCGACATACTCGTAATCCTCAATATTTACTCGAACAATTTCCAAGACGAACCATACACCACTCGGATTCGAGCCACTCGACTAGTCGTCGACATTCATTCTTATTCTTCTCCGAACCTATCACATACACCACTCGGGTTCAAGCCATCCTATTTAGTCCTCAATCACGTTCGCGTCACTCGCTAAGACATCCTTCAGATTCGTTCGACGAATCGCTAGCGTAGTCGCTCGCGTCATACCGACGCACTAAGTTGTTCGCACTATATCCTCGAAATCCAAATCAATCTTCCGTGTACGTCTAAGTATTAATCCGATAGCGTTCCTATCGATAGACACTCTAAGTGCATCTCCGTTCCCGACCGAACGATACTTAATATCGCTCGCGACTCGTTTGCACCAAAAGGTCGAGGTGCGCGACGCAAAACACAACTTAGCCAAAAAGGCCGTGTGCATAGCCATCCTGTGCAGACTACATTCCGAGTTTGCATGCTCAATTGCTAGGGTCGATGTTGGACTAATTAGGCATACACGCGACCTGCTAACATTAGCACCTGTTTTCTATCGAGTCAAGTTTGCAACGTTCGGCACAAAGGCCCTATCGACGCATTTTGGCAACGGCCTACCGATGCGTTAGATTGAACGCTTGTACGAGCTTTCGAAAATATTTAGACTTATTGTATGGACATGCCGAGGGACATTTGAGAGAGAGCGCACCAACGATATCAACTTGCGGAAGCAACAGAGTTTTGCGGAAACATCGAAGTTAAAGAATTCAATCGACGGTCCAAGGACGTAAAGCCGTGCTCTGATACCACTATGTCACGCCCCGCTCCCGTAGGAGCGATCGTCCTCGCTAAGGCGTGATGCCGCACGAGCCTAGATTTGCGCTCGTGCAAGGCGGGTTCCATAACGGCCGATTACAGCGGCTGCGACGGGGTCGTCGCACAGAAGTCCCGTGCAGAGACATTGAATATATTGCAGCGGAATTTAAAGAACACATGAACACAAGTATTTCAAAGAAAGCTCTTTTATTGATATTGAATTCAAGGATTTCATTGTGGGCGCAAGGCCAATTACAAGTCTCTAAAGTCTCACTTTTCTCTCATTTTACAAGTCACTCTGCTCTCTCTCATCTCTCGATACAAATGCTTGAATCCAGCGGAAGCTTCGGAAGGCGATGTCCATACATTATGTCCTGTATAAGTCTTCAGATCACGCGGCCGCACGCTTCGACTCGCCAAGGAACTCCGTGCCTCGACGCATCCAAGCGAGCTCCGCGCCACGAGCTTCTACCTGTGCCTGCACATGAAATACTGTGTGGGTGTCAGTACCACTGTACTGGTGGAGTGAGCTTCTCGCCCACCCATACAAAACCTACACGTTTCATTTACTTTGTGTAACATAAACCCTCTTTCGATTGTCTTTCTATTCTTGCCTTAGGATCAGTTTAGGACCGGCGCCTTAGCGCAACTTGTGTATCAGAACCATCCCGTGCTTGCAATGTCAACGTTAACTCATACTTTGTCGCTAGACCACTTCTCGTGCCAACAACGTTAACCTATCAAGTCGTGTTTGCCTTACGGCCATAATCGGAGGCGCAGCTACACGAAAGACTCCATTTCCTTATCTCTAGACCTTTCTCGTGCTTGCATTGTCAATGCACCGACTTATACTTATCTTCCGTGCCCAACTCTAGGACGTAACGACTTGGTCGTGCCATACTCGATTCGTGCTTCAACATCACCGAGGCAGTACCTCCTCGCTTAGTCTCGCATACATTTGTGTTGTGACAACGCGACTGTACCTCATAACTCAACGTAACTCCACACAACATGCCCTACGGCCCTTTTTGACTTAACTCGCAACTTAAAAGTCGACGCCACATCTCGTGCCGAAGCACGTCGCCTTTGCTGTAGCTAAATCTTAGGCTCCGACATTGTGTCTTTTTAACTCATACATATTCAACTCAATCCAAAGGCACGCACACGGATTGCCGCCAGGAGCGATCGTCCTCGCTAAGGCGTGATGCCGCACGAGCCTAGATTTGCGCTCGTGCAAGGCGGGTTCCATAACGGCCGATTACAGCGGCTGCGACGGGGTCGTCGCACAGAAGTCCCGTGCAGAGACATTGAATATATTGCAGCGGAATTTAAAGAACACATGAACACAAGTATTTCAAAGAAAGCTCTTTTATTGATATTGAATTCAAGGATTACATTGTGGGCGCAAGGCCAATTACAAGTCTCTCAAGTCTCACTTTTCTCTCATTTTACAAGTCACTCTGCTCTCTCTCATCTCTCGATACAATACTTGATTCCAGCAGAAGCTTCGGAAGGCGATGTCCATACATTACGTCCTGTATAAGTCTTCAGATCATGCGACCGCACGCTACGACTCGCCAAGGAACTCCGTGCCTCGACGCATCCAAGCGAGCTCCGCGCCACGAGCTTCTACCTGTGCCTGCACATGAAACACTGTGTGGGTGTCAGTACCACTGTACTGGTGGAGTGAGCTTCTCGTCCACCCATACAAAACCTACACGTTTCATTTACTTTGTGTAACATAAACCCTCTTTCGATTGTCTTTCTATTCTTGCCTTAGGATCAGTTTAGGACCGGCGCCTTAGCGCAACTTGTGTATCAGAACCATCCCGTGCTTGCAATGTCAACGTTAACTCATACTTTGTCGCTAGACCACTTCTCGTGCCAACAACGTTAACCTATCAAGTCGTGTTTGCCTTACGGCCATAATCGGAGACGCAGCTACACGAAAGACTCCATTTCCTTGTCTCTAGACCTTTCTCGTGCTTGCATTGTCAATGCACCGACTTATACTTATCTTCCGTGCCCAACTCTGGGACGTAACGACTTGGTCGTGCCATACTCGATTCGTGCTTCAACATCACCGAGGCAGTACCTCCTCGCTTAGTCTCGCATACATTTGTGTTGTGACAACGCGACTGTACCTCATAACTCAACGTAACTCCACACAACATGCCCTACGGCCCTTTTTGACTTAACTCGCAACTTAAAAGTCGACGCCACATCTCGTGCCGAAGCACGTCGCCTTTGCTGTAGCTAAATCTTAGGCTCCGACATTGTGTCTTTTTAACTCATACATATTCAACTCAATCCAAAGGCACGCACACGGATTGCCGCCCGTGCCGACATAAAACTTACCATATTCAACTAATTGAAAACAACAATTATTATTAAGTGTTTGTTATGGGATTGGCCTAACCAGCCGCCTTGGACGTAGCCTGGTACTCGGGATCCTTGCACCGCAGGTTGCGATCCCCGATGCAAGTCCCCGACATACCGATCGCCTAACCAGCGTTGCCTATTACCCAGCTCGGCTACAACTTGTTTCTTCCTAGGCCGAGACGGTCCCGTGGCCCCGGAATTCCGCTCGAAGAAACCACCCCTTGTCGACAAGTGTCCAAGTTCATAAGGGTTACATGGAGTGTTTTAGGATACAGTTTGGGCTTATTATGTGATCAATTCATTTACTTGGTTGTTTTAACTCTTTCCCTTTTTCATACTTCCTTTGCAGAGCCCCTAACCAGGGTTGCCTCGGCGACTAACCATCGCTTAGACTTAACGTTCTTTGAACTCAGGGAACGGCTACTGCATAGCCTTCCAACTTAACTTGAACATAACATGTTTCCTTGAGTGTCGACCGACCGTGGATAACTTTCCACTGAACCAACCGTGGCTCGTGCCTCTAAACCGACTCGTGTTCTATGCAACGTTATCGCCCAAGTCATACTTCATATGACGGGCCTTGGAATCGTGGGACTGTTTAACTTGACAACCGCAGAATGAGCGGGACAGCACGTAGAATAACTTAGGTCGACCGGCATAACTTTGCCTAACTCACACAAGCCTACAACTTAACCCAAGGGACGAGCAAAGGCTATGCCAAGCCTTGCGGGACCGGACCGTACATGCTTTAGCAAGCATTTGTGCGGGCGACGCCTATGACTTAGGCTAACTCTCAACTTTTGCACCGAAGACCAACTTTCCTTCTCCCAAGCCACGGGACGAAGGACCGAGTGTCATTTTCAAAGCACGCCGTGCACCAACTCTAAGCCGACCGTGGGACGTTTTCCATGTTCTAACTCATTTTGACCCGTCGGGATTATTCCCTTAGCTATGTGGATGCGTAGCTTTTATTATCAAGCCTAACTTGTGCAAGTTGAAAACACGATTTATTATGTGAAGGCAAAGATGAGGAGAGTTCACCGAAACTACCCCACCTGAGCGATGTCTCCGAGCAAGCCATTGCAAGGCTAAGGCCGAACGCCGTCGGCGTTTCGATTCCTCCGATTGACTTAGCGGGACGGGGCACTACAGTTTTCGGCAGCGCCTTTGGTGCTGTCCCTGCCCGAAGCTGGACCAGATTTCGGACACTGTCCCGAGATTACGTCGCTGTGCTGGATTTCTTTTTTTTTTATATCATCTGAGAGCTCTAGCCGAGCATCCCGAGGTATAAATTCTCTGCCCCGTTGCATTTCATTGGTAGTCGATGATGATAACGGTCCCCGGTTTCCCTTCGAAAATCCGGTTAGCTACGCTGCAGTTCGGTTAGCTTCGTTAGCATTTTTGTGATATTTGTCTGCTGAGATGTTTATGCTGTTGGATGATTTCGGATTTTCCGAATATTTCGGAAAGGTTCTGTTGGTTGGAAAATTATTTATGTGGTTATATTTTCGGTATAAAAATGGGTTATTCTTTGGTTGGAACAATTGCAGGATTTGTTGTTGGCGCATTTCCCAGTTTTGGGTTGTCCCGAAATAGAGGAAATGCTGCCCAAATTTTTACAAAACCTTATTTATTTGGATTTCAAATTGGTTTTCAGAAAATGAATTTAAAACTGATTTTCGGGCGACGACCGTACCGGTCTGTGGGCCCTAGCGAAATGCAAACGCTCCGGTCCGACCGGGCGTTGAGGTATTAGCTAGATGTGACGATGGACCGAGTCTGAGACTCCAAACTTTTGTTTTAAGTTATTTTATTTGATGTTTAAGTTATTTATTATAGATAATTATTTACTGCACATTTTATTTAGGAACTAAATTTTTTCCCTCTTATTTTATGTAAAAGAATTGTACAGGACATAAGCCCATAACTCCAGGATGATTAGCTGTGCCCCTGTATTGCGTAGTGTAGGTTTTACTTTCTTTTCTGGGTGGTTGATGTTGATTCTTTTGGGTGGTTGGATAGGATGCGTAACCGTAGTTAGAACGTAATTATCTCTCGTATAGAATTAATTAAGAATTAAATTAAATGGATAAAATATTGGTAAGATAACTAGAATATGTTTTGACACTGAAAGAAACTATTTTTATAGATATATTAGAAAAACACAAGTTTTCCAAAGATAATTGGTTCTTGTTATTATTTCCAAATAATCAAATTAACCGGTTTAATCAACGCACGTAGCTTGCGACGTAAACGTTAGCTGTAGCCTAATAACAACTTAAAACCTGACTAGGACTTACTACTAGAGATTGCAACTAGCACTTTTAGCCTGGTTATACAGCGGATCTAAGTCGAGTTCTCAACTGTAGGAACTCGAAGACATACCTGACGTTCCTCTTCGGTATCAACTCGTCTTTCCAGTCATTCAATACAAGACAAGTTTCGGATTATGTATTCTCGTATTTTACTTAGTAAAGTTAAGCTGCATGTTAAACCACACTGCTGACACGGAACTCCATCTTGGGGTTCAACTACTGATTGATACTGTTACTGATTGTGGGACTGGGGGAATAGTGTAGGCGTTTATGACCAAAGTCCTACTGTCATAACTGTATTAGCTTGCTCCTCTTACACACGGGGATAAGCCATATCGTATCGCTAAGATACTACTGCTCAACCCAAGCCGGTCATAGACGTTTGCATATTCAAAACACACAGAACTGTTTTAAAATTGCTGAAAACTGTTATTTCAAACTGTTTATCCTGCACTTTCCAATTATTATTTAAGATATGAGATGCATGTTTCGTTCTTGCTCCCTCCTGACTGGAGACACACTACAACAAAAAACCCTTTTAATGACGCTCGACAAGGAGTTTTAATGACGGCTGATACATAAGCGTTATTAAGTTGAAAATACCTTTTTTCTATGACGGTTTGGGCTAATTCTGGGCTTTTTATAACGTTTATAAAATAAAGCGTTGTTAATAGTTTAGAGCGGTGGCAAACTTGTAATTCTTTCACTGTATAAAAGCTAAGCGGGAGAGAGAAAATTCATTTCTCATCCATTTTCTAAGGGAGCAGCAGCTCTCCTCCTCAAACCTCTTCTCCCCCAATTTTCCTCTTCGTCGATTTCTAGGGTTTCTGCCATTTCGACGACATCGACTAAATTTTGGTCGATTTGTTGAGTTCGAACTCGCTCGGGAGGACGAAGAGTCGATATGGTGAGTCTGATCTTTTCTCTTCTCTGCTGAATCTTTTTGACCTAATCCTCTGTGAACTCGATCCAAAATAGAGGACAATCCGGAAATTTGTTGAACTCAAAAAACTTCAGATTTAATCTGTGAGTTATCAAGTCTTTTCTCCTTATTCTCTTTATTCTCGAATTAAATTAAGGGACCTTAAATTAATCTTCTGAAAGTTTGTTTTTGAGACATGTCCTTCATGTGTTTGATGAATTGTCTCTAGAACATAATCGACCTCCGGTCAGAGCACTGCAAGGAAGGCATCGCGAGCGCTTCCTCCGAGTGGGGCTTCTTCCAGGTGGTGAACCACGGCATCCCTCAGGACCTGCTGGAGAGGATGCGGTCGGTGCTCCTCGGCGTGTTCCGGCAGCCGTTCGAGAGGAAGGCCGGAGAGAAGCAGCTGGACTTCTCGGCCGACAGCTACCGGTGGGGCACGCCGAGCGCAACGTCCTTGCAGCAGCTGTCATGGTCCGAGGCGTACCATATCCCCCTCGTGTCGACTCAAGGACACGACGCCGACAAGCACAGCGCCAGGTGCAGCTCCTCCCAACCTTCTTTCAAAATTTTCAACTCTCAAATATATATATATATATATATATATATATATATATATATATATATATATATATATCTCCTCACCATACTCTTCCAGGACCAGGTCGGGGGCCTGCAGGTGATGAAGGGCGGGAGGTGGATCACCGTCGAGCCTAATCCCAGCGCTCTCGTCATCAGCATCGGCGACTTGTGCGAGGTAAATTGTTTTTATAAAAAAAGTTTTTCGACGGCCCCTGCATCAAAACTCCAGAGTTAATTTGTCTCTTAAAATACGCGTCAAGTGAGATTCGAACATGGGCGTACGTCTCTGATATCACATGCTATTGTACACCAAAAGTCTTATATTTATGTTCTTTACATTGTTAATTTTAGAATCTTAATTTACTACTGTTGATTTTAATTTTTCAACCACCATACATAAATCCCTGTTCACCAACACATGATTACGGAACCATGTCATGCGGTTATCCTTGTTGACTAACCCCCTTTTGGCACTTTGTTGTGTATTTTTGAGTCTTGAATCATGATATATCTGTTACCACATGCAAGGTAATTTGTAATGGGTGAAAAAGAATGCCTCATAAATTGAGTCAAAAGAATAGATTTATGGTTATTTGTGAGGAGTCCGTTATATAGAAGTTTTTGTTATTTTTATTCACGTGCTGTGTGGAACTGAACTTTGTGTTAGCTGGAATGCTGAGAGGATTATATGATGCGGACAATTCTTTGTCCTTTGGTTTTAATTTTTTTGCATGTATTGGTTGAGTTGTATAGAGTTTGTAACTTCCAACTACCTTGAGAATCAGAACTTACAAGCTTTTCATTCTCTATGCAGATCGGAGTATGATACAGTTGGAACTTCTATTAAAGCTTCCGTTGTTTATCTTGGAACTGCATTAGTGAAGGTTTATAACCCTTTGTAGTTTAAGTTTCTAGAAACTAGAAACATGATAGGAAGAATAATTATGCTTGTACTGTTTGGCTAGTTGGCAGTGTCTGGAAAGAGCCGATGCTCTTGCATGGCTTATGAAACTGGACTATATTTTTTTTTGCTTTATAATATTTTCAAACAGATAGATTGTCAAACCTTCACATGCTTCTATATTTGAATCTTCAGCTTGTGATTGTGATTCAATTCTTAATACCATTGCACCAAAGATATATTGGATCTGCAAAAGTTCAGTTGACTTTGCTTCCATGAAAATTGTGGTTTCAGTTGGTTTCACCGTTTAACACGTATCAAATTGGCTATATAAGGAGTTGTTTATGTTTTTGGTATTTTTATCAGATTAGTCATTGTAGAAGATAATTGAACTAAAAGATTTATCATTTGAAATTTAGTTTGCACAGAAGGCTCAAGTAATATGTGTAGCCATGTAACCCATCAACATTCCTGCCCATATATAGACTTATGATGCAACAACTGCACCTGCTGTCTAGTGAGGGAAGCAGAAGTAGTAGGATTTGATTGTATTTTTATTTGAAAGCTTATATTGAACTTAATCTTTTTGTCAAAGAGCATAAACAAGTCAGGAATGAAGGGATTGTTTTTTGACATCAACTTGCTTGGTTTCTCAATTCTTTATACTATTATGTGTAAAGATTAATTTTCTTAGATGATAGAAAAGGGGTGTTTTCTTGTGGGTGTCTGTTTTTATTTTGATCTGTTGCAATATGGATTTCTTTAGAGAAGAAAAAGGGCTGGTGTGGTGGGTAGCAATGTTTGTGGTGTTTTATTTTCTTTTTCTTTATTTATTTGCAAAAATCTAATTTCTCCAGAATCGTATATTTAAATAGTCACATGTTCATGCTTTTGGTTAAGTATTCTTTTTCTGTTCTATTTTGTAAATCGATGTTATCCCAGCTTCAAAAAGTAATTTTCTACTTCTGAGAGATCTCCATATGTAGCAATCTATTAACTATTGGATAATGTTCTCCTATTTTAAATTCACTTTGTAAAACTTGTTCTTGGATGCAGGATATTGTACATGTCATCGAATCCAAGCCAGTAAAGCGCTATGGTGATTATTTCTTGCGTCAGATTTTAAAGGTTTGTAGCCCTCATTTCTATACCCCTTCTAATATCTTTTGCATTATAAGGGACATGGTTTTATGAATTGCATGTACATAGTAGACTGTTTGTTAATGTCATTCCACACAATGATTTGTGCAGTTTGAGGATATAATTGGTGAGCTGGACAGAGTAAAACTAGACTGATCTTGTCCAAATGGAGAAACTTGGTGCTTTTTTGCATGTCAGTGGTTAATTTCTTGTATTTGTATTCTGTGATCCTCTAGTGTTATTTTCCCTCTTGAAAAGATTTTGATTGGTTACAGCAAGGGTGATTCTAATTGTCTTATATTTATACACCGATAACCTGCATTTCGACGCTCGTGGATCTCGAATTTTCAATAGAAGTATGAATTACTGCACTCCAAACTAGTCCTCGAAATCTGCAAGAAACTTGCATGGTACTTCTGCTTCTTTTGTCTTTCTCTGTAGAAATCTATAGCAGAATTATTTTCTTCTTTATTACAACCCTTCTTTTCGACTTGATGCAGTCTGCAATAGGCTCGGTAGCAGCTGCTGCGGAGCAGGCTTTTCTTCCTTATGCTGAGAAGGTACTTGAGATGATGAAAAGCTTTTTGGTGCTTACAAATGATGAGGACCTGGTCTCCGTGTTTTTATCTTTTTCAGGGATTTGCTACACGTGATGTTGACAGTTTTGATGTGCTCAAGTTGAAGCCAAAGTAATTACTTGTTTTGAGGATCCATTTAAGTAGTAGTTGTAAATATATGTATTTGGATACCCTATTTTGAGATAATGTAATGAAGATGGTGATATAATATTTCAATGTTTTCTTGTGAATATAGTTCAATGTGGTTGTTTTAAAATTGAATTGAGAAATTTTTGGAAAGTAATATATAATGTGCAGTATTAAGCATTATAAATGTGATGAGTTCAGTAATATTGAGTGTTATAAATGTTCTCCATTGAGCTTATACAGATTATCTATTCATAACGCTTTCAAAATGTCCTGAATTGTGCACTATATACTAACTATTCATAACGCTTTTATAGAAACTATTAATGACGGTTATTTTATGACGCTTTTAAAAAACATTTATAACACCCGTTTTCATAACGGTTGCTGTGAAAAAAAAGCGTCATGGTTCGTCATTAATGACGCTTTTTAGCCGTCATTAAAAGGATTTTTTGTTGTAGTGACAACATTTTTAGGTAACACTGAGGATGATGAGCTATATTATAATAGCTATTATGACCCGGTTCTCTACCCTGCGACGAATACCGGAGCCGTCTCCGGAAGACGCTGATCCAGGGACTGCTGAACCAGATGTTTAGATAGCTTTTTCTTTCTGCATTCTCTTTCTTTATTTGGATCTTGTATTTTATTTCAGCATTTCCTTTCCCAGTTGTACTTCTAAATATTTTATTAAATAAAGTTTCAATTTACGAATATAACAGTTGTGACAAATGTATTTGTGTTGTTGTGAATACCTGCAATGGAACAGCTTACTGCCGCCGTCTCACCACGGCGCAGGCTGGACATGGTCCGGTTCGACCCATTAACTTGGGATCGGGTCGTGACATGTTGAGGGTGTCAAGTTACAATTAAGCTAAGATAAAAACCAAAAAAGGAGTAAAAGGACAAAAAATACCAAAAAGCGGCAAAGAACGATAATAAAAGAAGACAAAAAGGCGAAAAAGAAGTCCAAAAAATAACAAAAAATGGCATAAACTACTAAAAGCGACAAAAAGATTAAAAAAGATAAAAAACAAAAAAAACGATAAAATGACCAAAAAGAGGCAAGCAATGATTAAAAAAAAAGACAAAAAAAGATAAGAAAGGAAGAAATGATAAAAACGAAAATAATGTTAAAAAATATCAAAAAAGAAGAAGAAAAATTTAAGTATATTTTTTTGTCCGGACAAAAAAAAAATATACCCATCTATTTTTAAGGAATATGATTTTCATGTTTTATGGATAAACTATTTATCTTGATATTTTTAATTTTTGAAAATAAATTTTTATAGTCCAAACAAATATGATAATAAATATATATTCTAAATTTTTCTAGGAATAAAAAAAAAAAATCGCATACCAAACGTTCCCCAAAGCGTAAACTTTTCTTATTCTTTGACAAAACAAGTAACGTGTATGAAGATTGCTGTGCACTTATTTCCATCTTACCTGTTAAGTATATACATAGAACAAGATTTCATTGAGACAAATTCAATGAATATTGCAAAGATGACCGCTGCCTAACATTTGGACCCCGTTTGGTACACTGTAATGTAATCGTAATCGCAATGTAATCAATTAGAAAAAAATTATTTTTTCCATTTGATTATATTGCGATTTAGAATACATTACAGTGTACCAAACAAGGTCCACTAGTATTATTGGGGTTTGTACAAATTACAGACATGATGGACATACCTAACTTAATGCAGTAGCGCAAGCGGTCAACCTGATCAACTTTATGAGAGGTGAGTATTCTTTATTCCCACCAAACGGGAATAACTACATTGTCTAGATTACCTAAACTACCACCGACCAACCCCCGAAACTAACACGGAACAAACATTACCATATCCGAACCAACGTGACTTGAACTCGGACACAAGCTCAACTTGAAGCTGAACCTGCTCAACTTAAGGCTGTTGATAATTTTTTTTTTCCTATGTTGCCGGGCACGGATAGTAGCATAGAAGGATTTAGAGTAACGATCGCCATCCTTAAGCCATGTGTATTTGGCCTGTTGGAAAAGTTGGACTTTATCTTGAAACTTTTAACTCACGAACATCATTTTGCAAGTTGATTGTCTACGCTGCTAGCTCATCATCCTCAGGGAACTGCCGTAGAAGAGATTGAATGTGCCACAACTCTTTCTTCCATCACACTAAGTAGTTGGGATTTAGGTCTGGCAAGGTTCCATAGCTTGAGCTCCTTCTCAACTGATTTGAGTTTGTAAATAAAACAAAATTGAGGGTTGACCAATATCGACGATTGAAGACTTATGGTCACCACTTTAGCATAACCGACACAACTTGGCCACACATTACATCACCGGAAAGGCCGAGCACGAGGAGGAGGCCTCTCTGCAATGCACACATGGATGGGGGAATGGTCATTGGTAGCAGCTGAAAGCCCCTCAGCATGAATGTATGGAAAGAGATCCAGCCATTCGTTGTTACACATAGCCCGGAGATATGGCTAAGAGGAGCTATGTTATTCCAAGGCTAGACATGATCAGCCCTAGCCATGATGTTGAGACCTGAACCAAGGATGCAACAATGAAAATCTGCCAAGAATAGGCTCATGAACCCTTCTGCCACCCACCTTCTCATGCGCAAACATAATTGCATTGAAAGAGGGGACTAATCAGCTACAACGATAATAACCTGAATGATATCCCTCCATAGCTGAAATTGCTTCCTGTGATCATTTTGACCATAAACTGCTCCCAAAACAAGTCTCATACCTCCAGTATTAATGAGCTCCACCATCATTAACCGTTCAGATATGAATATGACACGACCCTACCACACCCGAGCATCCCAAAGGATCCGTATCCTTTTTCGAGCTATGTTACAGAGTTTGAGACTATGGGCCACCTCCCTATGGCAGGGGACGCGACGAGTCAACTTTCGTTCAGATTTAATCTTGCTCTCCATAAAGAAAATCACATGGCATTGGAATTGCTTAATATGATCTCCGATCATTTTTCAACTACCAATCGAATTCGCACCCCGCTAACATTCCAGGCTATAAAAGATATTAATGACGAGGAGGATGAAACCTCTTATTAACACGAGGACCCTCCCTCGGGGGTTGGGAGAGAGCTACTTGCCTTCTACCGCTCTTCAATGCTGACTTAGCACTTGTGGTCTCTTTTGCTTCAGTACGTAAAAAGATGGTCCACTTCTGGTTACTCTTGGTAAGCGTTTCTGGAGATTCAACACTACTCGAATGTTTCATTAAATTCAAAGAGTCATGGAGGGGTGGTTTCTCACTGCCATGAGGGTGAACCTTCTTCATGGCCCTGGTGTCTATAACATCAGATTTCTTAGATGTAGAGACACAACTGGCATCCTCAACTAGAAAGGGGGGGGGGGGGGGGGGGGGGGGGGGGGGGGGCGTGCTCCTTGATGCACAATTGGGCCACAACTACTCCGCCTGTCCTTGTCGAATTCTGACCCTGCTCTCTTGCCCAAGACGCTCATCAAAATCACTAGACATTGTATGGGAGGAATTTCCTTCTCACCACCTGAGATGTCAGGGTTGGGCTCTTCCATGATATGATTCGTGTTCCCTTCTCCGTCTCCTCCTCCCTCTGCACAGTGGCTTTTCTCTGTCTCATCTATTATAGTCTTCTCCCTTGGCTGGGAATTGAACTTTGAGTTGCATTGATTTTGAAAATGGCCAAAAAACTGTGACATTTGGAACATGGAGAGGGATCCATTCATACTATACTACTTGGTCTAACCTCTCCCCATTTTGGCAAAAGAAGACCTATCTTCCTCGATAGACTATCCATAGTCCTTACTTCGACGAACAGAGCATACTCAAGTTGTTGTGGCAATGTCAGTGCAGATAGGAGATCCAATCAAACTAGCCATTTTTATGATAGGTGCAGTGCTCCACAGCTGGAGGGATTCCCACATAAACCAAATCCAAATTGGAACGCCGATAGCCGGCCTTATGTTCGAAATTTAATTCAGGATGCCATCTGCAAAGAACAATTAGTCAACCATCAAAAGTTCATGGACCCTCCTCAAGAACCATATCCAAATCTTCGACAAGACCAAACTTGGTAAGTAGAACATATTCTCACGAGAGAAGATCTCCATGAGACCTTTTGTTTTCCACACTCGAGCTACGAATCCCCAGAATTGACTGTAGAAGGGTTTGACTCCCATCACATACAAGACATCTGTGTGTTTCCAGTATTCCATTGTCTCAGTTTAGATCATCCATTGTAATCTTCGCAAGCTTCTCGCCGTTAAAACGTTAGTGGCTCTACATATTGCAACTCAAGCTCCTCATGAGTAGCAATTGACTTGCATAGGTCATCCCACGAGACAGATTGCGCATTTGACACCTTTACCTGGTCCGGTTGTTGAACACTTGGTGACCTATAGAAGAGGGGTTGCGCTTGTCACGTCCCGAGTCGACAAACCGTTCGTCTCCGGTGTTACTTTGTCGATTCGATCGTCCTCGCTAAGGCGTGATGCCGTACGAGTCTGGAATTGCACTCGTACAAGGCAAGAACGTTACGTTGCTTTTCATATTAATACGCCAAGTTGAAACTTCACAAATCACATCAGAATATAAAACGCAGTATAGGAAGATAGAAATGCTTTTCATTTATAGCTTGCATCATAGTGCAAGTCGTAATTACATTGGATGCCGTTGCGGCTACATTGATTGAAAACAGAAAGAAATACACTCGACAAGTTGCCTGAACTAATGCTTGCCGTCCTATACATTCGCCCCTTTATACATAAGTCGTCGATTGAATTGGCTTTAAAATACTTCAGCATAGGAAGAGCTTCAAAACGTCTCTCCGCACTTCAGTTTCAGTTTAGTTTGGAGCGTCCGCCGCACCTGGAAAAATTGGGGGAGGGGATTAGCACACTTGCTAAGTGGACGAGACGAACCAACTCGCCTAAACCGACTCTGATTGTTAAGATAGACATGCTTTAGAGTTGTCTTTCTATTTAGAACTAAATGAATTCAGTTCATATCGATAGCCATCTTTGAGTAATAAAGCATACAGTAAAACATAGCAGTTTATTCCCTTTCTTACCACGGCCGTGCTCGTCCCTGCATAAAACATAGATAATATTTACTACCTGCATAAGACAATAGGTGAGCATGCTCTATCTTATATGTGCGGTCATTGATGCTATGCATCACGAGGGACTTTTATATGGCATTACGACGTGCCTGTCAGCTTGGATTGCAAGCCCTGTTGCAGGTCTCGCAATGCCTCGCGCCGAAGCACGAATTTGATTATTCTTCCTAGGTCGATTCGGTTCCGATGCTCCGGATACCGCATCGAGAAAAGTTCAACTTGTGCACAAGCTGTCCATGACCATGCCAATGCGTGAACTGTTTAATATGTGCGGACAGATTTGTATAGCGCGGACAGTATTGAGTGACATTATCATTTCTTCCAACTCATGCAACTAATTATTTTCTCCAAGGCCGTACTCCCGATTTAGTGTTCCGCAGGCACCAAATTGTTCGAGGCATCATAATCCATGATCGACGTTTCATATTATTTTGCAGCACGTGAAATAGTCTATCTTTTTACTAGAACCTTAAACTTTCTGGTTTATGTGATAAACTTGTATTTTTCAGAGTAGATTACTCTAAATTGATATATTTTTTCCGAGTTCTTGACCTTAGTGGATTGGCATGCAATTAACTTGGCATCGTTCGATTTGAATGAATTCGAGGCAAGGAATTAGTTTGCGGGACAGAGTAGAAAAGAAGGGGCCGAATCACCCACCAAGTTCTGCGATCGTTCCGACCGTCGAATCAGATTAGTCATTGTAGAAGATAATTGAACTAAAAGATTTATCATTTGAAATTTAGTTTGCACAGAAGGCTCAAGTAATATGTGTAGCCATGTAACCCATCAACATTCCTGCCCATATATAGACTTATGATGCAACAACTGCACCTGCTGTCTAGTGAGGGAAGCAGAAGTAGTAGGATTTGATTGTATTTTTATTTGAAAGCTTATATTGAACTTAATCTTTTTGTCAAAGAGCATAAACAAGTCAGGAATGAAGGGATTGTTTTTTGACATCAACTTGCTTGGTTTCTCAATTCTTTATACTATTATGTGTAAAGATTAATTTTCTTAGATGATAGAAAAGGGGTGTTTTCTTGTGGGTGTCTGTTTTTATTTTGATCTGTTGCAATATGGATTTCTTTAGAGAAGAAAAAGGGCTGGTGTGGTGGGTAGCAATGTTTGTGGTGTTTTATTTTCTTTTTCTTTATTTATTTGCAAAAATCTAATTTCTCCAGAATCGTATATTTAAATAGTCACATGTTCATGCTTTTGGTTAAGTATTCTTTTTCTGTTCTATTTTGTAAATCGATGTTATCCCAGCTTCAAAAAGTAATTTTCTACTTCTGAGAGATCTCCATATGTAGCAATCTATTAACTATTGGATAATGTTCTCCTATTTTAAATTCACTTTGTAAAACTTGTTCTTGGATGCAGGATATTGTACATGTCATCGAATCCAAGCCAGTAAAGCGCTATGGTGATTATTTCTTGCGTCAGATTTTAAAGGTTTGTAGCCCTCATTTCTATACCCCTTCTAATATCTTTTGCATTATAAGGGACATGGTTTTATGAATTGCATGTACATAGTAGACTGTTTGTTAATGTCATTCCACACAATGATTTGTGCAGTTTGAGGATATAATTGGTGAGCTGGACAGAGTAAAACTAGACTGATCTTGTCCAAATGGAGAAACTTGGTGCTTTTTTGCATGTCAGTGGTTAATTTCTTGTATTTGTATTCTGTGATCCTCTAGTGTTATTTTCCCTCTTGAAAAGATTTTGATTGGTTACAGCAAGGGTGATTCTAATTGTCTTATATTTATACACCGATAACCTGCATTTCGACGCTCGTGGATCTCGAATTTTCAATAGAAGTATGAATTACTGCACTCCAAACTAGTCCTCGAAATCTGCAAGAAACTTGCATGGTACTTCTGCTTCTTTTGTCTTTCTCTGTAGAAATCTATAGCAGAATTATTTTCTTCTTTATTACAACCCTTCTTTTCGACTTGATGCAGTCTGCAATAGGCTCGGTAGCAGCTGCTGCGGAGCAGGCTTTTCTTCCTTATGCTGAGAAGGTACTTGAGATGATGAAAAGCTTTTTGGTGCTTACAAATGATGAGGACCTGGTCTCCGTGTTTTTATCTTTTTCAGGGATTTGCTACACGTGATGTTGACAGTTTTGATGTGCTCAAGTTGAAGCCAAAGTAATTACTTGTTTTGAGGATCCATTTAAGTAGTAGTTGTAAATATATGTATTTGGATACCCTATTTTGAGATAATGTAATGAAGATGGTGATATAATATTTCAATGTTTTCTTGTGAATATAGTTCAATGTGGTTGTTTTAAAATTGAATTGAGAAATTTTTGGAAAGTAATATATAATGTGCAGTATTAAGCATTATAAATGTGATGAGTTCAGTAATATTGAGTGTTATAAATGTTCTCCATTGAGCTTATACAGATTATCTATTCATAACGCTTTCAAAATGTCCTGAATTGTGCACTATATACTAACTATTCATAACGCTTTTATAGAAACTATTAATGACGGTTATTTTATGACGCTTTTAAAAAACATTTATAACACCCGTTTTCATAACGGTTGCTGTGAAAAAAAAAGCGTCATGGTTCGTCATTAATGACGCTTTTTAGCCGTCATTAAAAGGATTTTTTGTTGTAGTGACAACATTTTTAGGTAACACTGAGGATGATGAGCTATATTATAATAGCTATTATGACCCGGTTCTCTACCCTGCGACGAATACCGGAGCCGTCTCCGGAAGACGCTGATCCAGGGACTGCTGAACCAGATGTTTAGATAGCTTTTTCTTTCTGCATTCTCTTTCTTTATTTGGATCTTGTATTTTATTTCAGCATTTCCTTTCCCAGTTGTACTTCTAAATATTTTATTAAATAAAGTTTCAATTTACGAATATAACAGTTGTGACAAATGTATTTGTGTTGTTGTGAATACCTGCAATGGAACAGCTTACTGCCGCCGTCTCACCACGGCGCAGGCTGGACATGGTCCGGTTCGACCCATTAACTTGGGATCGGGTCGTGACATGTTGAGGGTGTCAAGTTACAATTAAGCTAAGATAAAAACCAAAAAAAGGAGTAAAAGGACAAAAAATACCAAAAAGCGGCAAAGAACGATAATAAAAGAAGACAAAAAGGCGAAAAAGAAGTCCAAAAAATAACAAAAAATGGCATAAACTACTAAAAGCGACAAAAAGATTAAAAAAGATAAAAAACAAAAAAAACGATAAAATGACCAAAAAGAGGCAAGCAATGATTAAAAAAAAAGACAAAAAAAGATAAGAAAGGAAGAAATGATAAAAACGAAAATAATGTTAAAAAATATCAAAAAAGAAGAAGAAAAATTTAAGTATATTTTTTTGTCCGGACAAAAAAAAAATATACCCATCTATTTTTAAGGAATATGATTTTCATGTTTTATGGATAAACTATTTATCTTGATATTTTTAATTTTTGAAAATAAATTTTTATAGTCCAAACAAATATGATAATAAATATATATTCTAAATTTTTCTAGGAATAAAAAAAAAAATCGCATACCAAACGTTCCCCAAAGCGTAAACTTTTCTTATTCTTTGACAAAACAAGTAACGTGTATGAAGATTGCTGTGCACTTATTTCCATCTTACCTGTTAAGTATATACATAGAACAAGATTTCATTGAGACAAATTCAATGAATATTGCAAAGATGACCGCTGCCTAACATTTGGTGTCATATCATCACTCATCTATAAGTAAAGAGTCAGGTCCGGATCTAATATAATTTTGAACGTGTGGGGCTTGAATATAGCTACTAGAATCTTGATGTTTATTGACTATATTTTAGTCAAGTAGAATTATAATGACTTTTCTTATTTAGAAAGCGTTGCACCATGCCATCATTTTTTATACTTTTAAATATATATTTCTCTATGTATATAACCATGTTACGGATTGATCTTCCATCCGATTGCGAAATAAAGCCTTTATAAATTTAGTAGCAGAAAATGCTACCCTCCCCACTTGCTAGTAAGATAGTGCCAAGGCCACTGACGCAGCGTGACAGCAGAATGGACTTACCTTCGTACTTGATAATAGTCATGTCGATTGGTAATGACAATAACTGAACCACTGTTGTTTGGTGAGAGCGAAGCGGTGCCACAAAAACTCCGATGAATGGCCTTGTGACGGATCTACATGAAGGTTGGATGAAAACTTCAAGCGAGAGGCTTCCGAATCCACGGAACAGTCAAGTCCACGACCAACAAAAGGAGAAAACAAATGGAAAAATTTATGAAATGCCCAAAAACTAAAAAAGTTTCATGAAAAAACCACCGCTAAAAAAACTTTCATCGCGTGCCCAGAATTAGAGAAACTTATCCAAAGCGGATTCCAAATGACCCTTTTACCCTTCTAATTTATTCAAAGCACCCGCGAAATATACTCTTCAAAAAAAAAAGATTTCGATTCTTCATCTTCTTCGTTACGCTGCTCACTTTCTATTCTTCCTCTTCTTCGATACGCTGCTCACTTTCAAATCTAGGTTTTCTTCTCCAAAATCTTTCCATGTCAAAACGGAGGTCAAAACATCATTTTTTTTGCGATTCTGAAATTTCGAAAGTCCGTCTAACGGAGGATCGGTTACTTTCAGGCTCCTCGAAAATACGCTCGTTTTGCGACAAACCGGACCTCGTTTCGATCTCCCAGTCAAAAGTTATGGCTTTCCAAAATTTCAACTCGCCATTCTCCATGGTAAAATCACGGAGAATGGCCATTTCTAGTGTTAAAACGCAGGAGAATAGTCATTCTCCGTACTAAATGACGGAGAATAGCCATTCTCCGTACTAAATGATGGAGAATGATCATTATCCGTGTCAAAACCACGGAGAATTGCCATTCTCCGTGGTAAAATCACGGAGAATGGTCATTCTTCGTGATATTAACACGGATAATAATCATTCTCCGTGATCTTTACACGGAGAATGGACATTCTCCGCCATTTTTTACAACGGAGAATGGTCATTCTCCGTCTTTTTCGACATAGAGAATGATCATTCTCCGTGATATTAACACGGAGAATGACCAATCTCGTGTTAACATGGAGGAGAATGGTCATTCTCCGTATTGAAAAGACGGAGAATGACCATTCTCCGTGTTAAAACCACGGAGAATAGCTATTCTCCGTACTAAAATGACGGAGAATGGCCATTCTCCGTCACTTTACCACGGAGAATGGTCATTCTCCGTGATATTAACACGGATAATAATCATTCTCCGTGATGTTTACACGGAGAATGGACAATCTCCGTCATTTTTTACAACGGAGAATGGTCATTCTCCGTCTTTTTCGACACGGAGAATGGTCATTCTCCGTTTAAAAAAGACGAAGAATGACCATTCTCCGTGTTAAAACCACGAAAAATATCTATTCTCCGTACTAAAATGACAGAGAATGGCCATTCTCCGTCACTTTACCACGGAGAATGGCATTCTCCGTGTTAAAATCCATAGAAAATTGTCATTCTCCGTGGTTTTTAACACGGAGAATGCCATTCTCCGTGGTTTTTAAAACGGAAAATAGTCATTCTCCGTCATTTTAGCACGGAGAATGGTCATTCTCCATGGTGGAGAATATTTTTTTTTAGAAAAATTTTGTCAGGAATAAAGAGTTTCGTTCTTCTTTCAAAAGAATGATAATTTTTGTGGAAAACAATAAGAAAGATCTTCTCTCCACAATTGACCTAATCGTCGAAAAACTTCAAATGTCTCCACGATAAAGATGATGATGATGGTGATGATGATGACGAGCGATGATCTGAGTTCGACTGAAGAAAAGCACACCGAACTACGAACGATCTTTGCGATCTCTGCTGAAGATGAGAGCAATGGAATTCAGATTTTCCGTGAAGAAGAAGAAGACAAAAATTGCAATCCAGATCTGAGTTTTTTGAATTCAAATACATATAGATGACCAATTCGCGCGGAGGGGTAGTTTCGGTATTATAAAAATAGCAGTTTCCAGCGGGTGGCATCTAAAAGGGAATCTTGGAATATTTAACGTGAAAATACTTAATTCTGGGTATTTCATAAAACTCATCCAGCGGGTGGACATTTCATAAAAGCCCACCCCGAAATTGGGTTTCTCAGCAATTTCCAGAAAACAAATCTATGAATTTAAAGAAGAATTTTATAGATTACAAGTTATTTGTTTCAATTGCATACATATATAAAGTGCTTATTTATAGGCCTTTTATGATAAGCTTATCGTAATAAACAATAAATTCTAATTCTAATCAAATAAATATAAAACCTATTTTAATAAAAGATAAGACGCAAAATAAGAGTTCTAAAAGAAATAGGATACTTAAGGAAAAGGAAAAAGAAAAAGAAAAAAAAAATCCTATAATTTTTTTAAATTGGAACCCATGCTACATCAGTCACAAACATATTCACTAACGGATAAACTATATCTTACTTCTCCTCGGCCATTTTTTTGTGTGCAAGAGAAGCAATTTCTTTCAATCCTTTAAACCTCGGACTAAATTGCAAATCAAGAATGTATGTCTCAAGTTGATTATCAAGTTCAATGAGTTACAAGGCTGTAAACATCTATGGGTAAAATTGAATGAGGCGAACTAGTTTATGCTTGTCAAAAGCAACGAATGCATCATCGGGTCATAGGAATGTTACACAAAAATAGGAACTTGATATTTGCTTCATCGAACCGACCATTTAGCGCTTGAAGTTACATATCAATGACTCCATAAAATAACTCAACCCGATAATGATACAAATTTTTCTTTTTATGTATGAGCTTTAAGTTGTGATTTTTTTAAGCAAATTAAGAACACATCATTCATAGTACACGCTCAATTTAATGTCTCTAGTAAACCGTCTTCCCTCATCATTCCCTCATCATTTGTGATCATTGATTACATACCTTAATCAAAGATATCACATTCACAATATCTTGATCTTTTCTTTGGAATGTCTTTAACAATTCATTTGCAAACCACAATACATTTCTCCTCAAATGTACACTAAAAACAAAATCAAAGGTATGAATCGAATCCATCACGACCTTTACGTCACATCTTTGATAATCATTAATCGTATCCTCAGCAACAATCTCAAGAACACCAATCACATATGAGAACATGCTAATCAAGATGATTAAAGTCCCATATTGTGAACCCTCCCAACGTATGTAACCCGCATGTTGAATAGGGTTAGTCTTAGGCCTCATCCGATTAGAATCTCACATTTGCTAATTTCATTTGTAACTTTGGAAAGTTGTTTCTCGCGAAGAATATTTCGAAGTTTACAACCCCTCACACTGAAAACTACTTCCCAAAGACTGATGGAAAGTTGAAACTTGGAAGTACTTGGGTAAAAACTTGGCCTAAAGAGATCGGCAGAATAATTGCAAATGCTGTATGTATAACATTCAATACTCACCACAACTTTGAAGTTATGGTCAAGTTACAAGATCTTCAATATGACACCAGAACAGTTTAGGTTCAAATTTGTCTCAGAAACTCCTTTTTGACCGCGGAAGAAGGTGACAGCGGCTGTGTCCGTGCCGACGTGTCCCCCTCCCATTCGCCCCCCTGCACCCTTCGGGATCCACCCTCCAATTGGGGGCCGACAACACATATGGCTTGCAAGCCAGGACCCCGGTCACAAATTACGGTCCATGTAGCACTGCCCAATTTGTCTAGCACACATTTTAAAAATTTTATATGAATCCAGCTCTCAACCCACAGCAGCGAATTATTCTGAATGTTATTACTATTTATCCTTCACCACAAACCCACAAATCCAGAGTTTTAGTACAAAGAAGAGGACTTTTAACAACCCCACAAATATTGACTTAAGTTTAGTAATTTTGCATCGATCTTGTAGGAGAATCAACAATCAGGGGCCAAATACAATCGCTGGATGACAGCAGCAGCAGCACTCTTCGAGCAGACAGCAGCAGCAAAGCGCAGAAAGACTGCAACAGTCATATATATATGCAGGCAAAAAATTACAATAAAAAAAACTTATTAACAAGAGAAAAGATTCAATAATCTTCGATCATATAAGTGGACTTCAAAACGGTTCAAAATTTAGCTGTCTAAGTCGTATGTATATCACGAACCATTTTATTTTTAAAAAAATTACGGAAAATAAAAATTAACTTACTCATCGAGCATCTCTTAAAAGACTACGGATAAAAACTTTGTCTCTTTTAGTCCATACAAATATCTATTTAAAAACTAAATTTAAAGAAAAAAATTCAGAAAATATCCAAATTGTTTAACAAATCTTAATCCAAATATATTTAAATATTTGAACTAATTTTCAACAATATCATAAAAATATTTATCCATAACAAATTATAGTTAAAATTTAATTAATTTTTTACAAAATTTAATTAAAATATAAATATATATACAATAAATTTTAATTTTTATTTAAATATTTAAATTATTTTTTGATAAGATTAGAAAGAAAGAAAAAATGATTTAACGTGCAATGTACGTGCATCTTCTTAGTATATATGTACGAGTTTCTATTTATTCATTAATTATACCATCCTTCAAGGAACCCAGATTCTTCTTGC
The DNA here is from genome assembly GCA_029216955.1 of Iris pallida. Taxonomy (NCBI): domain Eukaryota; kingdom Viridiplantae; phylum Streptophyta; class Magnoliopsida; order Asparagales; family Iridaceae; genus Iris; species Iris pallida. Next base: position 14,423,606 of record JANAVB010004600.1, read on the forward strand.
GGTTGTGGTGGAGCTCCATATTGATACTGAGGTGGTGCCATCACTGGTGGTGGTGGTCCTTGGTAGTATCCTTCGTTCGTTCATTCAAGAACAAGTAAGCAAAATCAATCAATATACACAAGTAGAAATACATAAAATCTTGTATTCGTGTGGAATTCTTGTCCGCATAGTGTCATTTGGAATTTGTGTCCGTAACGTAGCATCATGCTAACTTGTTTAGAAAAAAAAACATAGTATCATGCTAATTATTACTTTAGAAATCAATATGAACATGTAGGTTTCTTGTAAAATACTTGCTATACAACAAACAATTAAAAAACAATCAATATGAACTGTTTTGTTTCAAAATTTATTAGGAACGAAAGAAATTGGATTTTTTTTTTAACATAAAAAGATTATAAATGATACACCCTTGAGAGCTTACAATAAGATCTTCCTAAGAAATATGATATTTCTGGGGGAGTGTGAAGGTGGAAGTTGAGTCCGCGTGCGACCACTTTGTTCCTTTGATTTGATACGATGAGACGTGAGTCTGCCTCGTCTTCTGTTCCTTTCAAGATGTGGATTTTTCTAAACCACCGAAGGACTAATAAGGTGTTCTAACGATCTGTTAGTTAGCCCTTCGGCAAGGCTAAGCCTAGTTTTATTTATTTATTTATTTTTTTTTTTTATTTTTTATTTTTTATTTTTTTTATTTTTTTTAATCTCATGCACACACAATTGGGAGACTCGAACCTTGTGGATCCCTCTGACGACTGTCAGCTCTAATACCACTAGGCTAGAGAGTTCTGACTCTACGAGACTAGCCTATTAGGCAATGATTGCCTAGCCTGCACAGTTGTCATGCTAAAATGAGAAGGTCAATGATGGCCTAGCCCAGTAAGGCTATGACAGCTTGGCATATTGGGCTGTTGAGATGGCGGGCTAGCCTCTCCATTTGGTGAGGCTAAAGCCATCTTAGGCCTATTTTTTCAGTCTCTTTTTGAGTGTCAACGTGAACATGTAAGGATTTGTCAAAAATAAATATGAACATGCAAGTATCATGTCAATTACTTGGTACATAACAAAACAAGCAAAAGAAAAGAAAATAAAATTCAATATGAACATCTACAATCTAAGTAGCAGCCTAATTACGTATGCCCATGAAAACAAACAAAGATAAAGGATACATACGTATATATGCAATAACCCCATCAAAACAAGCGAAAAAATATATGAATTGAACATGTATCACGCTAACAACTTAATAAACACAATACTAGCAAACAGAAAATCAATACCAACATGAAGAATAAAGGTATCAAGCTAGTTACTTAATACCTAGACGTACGAATGCAGGATAAGATTACCTACGGATATATATGGAATACAAATACTTTCGAATAAGTAAAATAGTAATTACACGTGTTGCATGAATATAGACACATATACGAATATAAATACGCAAATGGAGGCAATAATTTCCATACAATATAGCTTAGTATCCATCAAAACAAGCGAACATGTATATGTGTATCATGCTGACTAATTCCTTAATACCTATATCAGAACAAGAAAAACATTATCAGTATGAACATGGAGGTATCGTGCCAATTAGTTATAAATGCACATCTAAACCAACAAATAGACTAAAGGTATACTTAGGCAAAATATAATCATTATGAACATGTAGAATAGGTATCATTTTAATTACTTAATTCTCCATCACGACAAGCAAATGAATAGACATTACAATACAAACACAAATAAGGACATGGTACAACAATTATTCACCTTGTTAAGCAATACGGACATAGATATGGGCATATACATGATATGAACACGGATACCATTTTTTAGTCAGTACAATATAGTTTGGTACACATCAAAACAAGTAAACATAATAAGGTACGTACTTGATTCAGAAATAAAGGTACGTAGCACCTAGGCAAGGGCGGAACCCAAAATTCGAACTAAGATGGACTGGGGAGTAAGCTATGGTGGACTACGTGTGGGCTGACTAATATGGAAAGAAAAACATATGCAAAAATAAAATTAAAAAAATTGGTAGACTGGAGCCCACCCAAGCCTCTACATGATTCCGTCTATGCACTAGGTACTTAATACCCATGAAAAAAAAATCAAAATGAGCATAAAGAAAATATAAAGATGGTAACTACATAATACAAATCAAACCAACAAAAAATTGTTATAGAAAGGTTTCATGCTGATTATCCAGTACGCATCAAAAGTATAACAACATCACAAAGTAATATATACCTTGAGCTGGGTAAGGATGGGCATAGTTGGGATCACTCATCTTCCAAACCCAAGTAAAGAATATGAAGGGGAAAGAAGAGAAATTTAGATGTGGTACAATAAGGAAGGCAAAGATTGTGGATATATATATAGAGACATAATAATATATGTACTCTCAGCTGAAGTTATTCCTTGGCAAGTACTGTAACATATTTTCTTTTGATTAAAATATGCATAGAACTTTCTTATTCTTTTCCGGTCTAAATTGTATAACTCTCTTTTCTTGCTTTTTCTTTTTCTTTTTTTCTTGACCTTTTCTTACGAATCTGATTCTGTACATATAAATAACCCCCAAAAGGCTTCAGTTGGTCCAATAATTTGGACATGCCTGCTACAATTTTATTTCCCAAATATTCTTAGGAGGATGAAGTTTTGGAAGAAAATTTGCATGGGTTTGTTATTGTTTTTATATGGTCACTTGTACAGTTATATGCTATATGTTGCAAGGACCCGAAGAAATGGTGTCGATATCCATATCGTATTCTTATTTGTGCAATATAGTAGACTACATATGTACCTTGTTAGTATTCGCCAAGACTTATAGCATTGGCTTGACCAATTGGACCTTAGGACATATTGGTACACTTGTATATGTACCTATTTAAAGATGTTTCTATCCCATATCCGAATCCATGTTCTAACTTGTGTTTGTACTCGTGCAACATGTAGTATCTCGCTCCTAGCATGGGACATCGTGTTGGATTGTGGCTTAAATAGTCAGTCGTAGTTGAATCGTTGTGGAAAAATTCTTTCGGTATTAATTGATTGGGACAAATGAATTGAGATCCATCCAATCTATGTATTGATTGCTTTTGAAGTTGAGTCCAAAATTCACTAAATCGTGCTTGGAAAAATAAATTCTTTATAATAATCTCTTTTCTGTCCTTTTTATTATTATTGTTTTGTTGGATGCTTTTCGTTGTTGGCTTTTATTGATGGATTTCTTAGTTGTCATTTTTGCTGAATGCTTTCCATTGTTTGATTTCGTTGGTTTATGCATTCATATTGTAAATTGAGAGAAAGAGAGAGAAGATATAGAGAATAGTGTTGAATCTCTATTGGTGTAATTGCAGGATGATGCATAGGCTAGACTTGACCATTACGTAGGAGTTCCTCTTTCTCTTCGCATTTCTCTAATCGGTGAGTGATTTTGATCATTCTTTTCTTTATCTTCACTTCTTTGAAAAAAAAGTTCATTCACTTCATGAATTGTATAAAAGCAACTTATGTTTGTACGCAATCACGCATAGTGGCAACTTTTTGGTCTACAGGAACGAGGCATGGCACAACATAGTTTCATCCAAATATATAGAACTTACAAAAAAAGTATAATGCAGTCAAAACATACATATGGTGTTAAGTAAAGCTAATCCAGTGCAATTTGAAAGGCTAATTTGCAACTGAATGCCATGAATTTTCTCTAATTTGCATTATCATACCAAATTATTAAAGAAAAAATTTGAGTGGCACCCCACATTTGTTACGCTTATTTAAGGTGCACCCCACATGATTACATTAATGCATAACACCCCCCACTTCCAACGTTTTCCGTCGGAGACTAACGGTTGACCTATTTTTTGTGTTATTTGAGACGAAAATAACCCTCACGTGATCCAGGTAGTGACATTAAATGGGAAAACCCTAAACTACCCTCTCTTCTTTGAATGACCCTCTCTCTTCCCTCCCTCTCTCTTCCCAACAGAAACCCTCTCATTCCAAAACCCACCTCTCTCTCTTCCACTCCCTCTTCTCTCCCGTCGAAATTTCCCCCGTCACCGCACGCCGTGGTCGTAGCAAAGACCCAGGTATGAAACCGACCTCGCTCTTCTCTCCCTTCTTTCTCTTTCGCATAACCACGCTCAAATGCCGATCGTTTTCCTTTCTTTCAGAATTCTGTCAGTCGAAACGTCCAGGAGAGTCCATGGCGAACCAAACACCCAGGTACACCCATGGCGAACCCTATCTTTCCCTTTCTTTTCCATCTTTTTAGTCGATTATCTTTCGTTTTTCATGATTTTCCATAAATTGTACACTGAAAAATATTTGTAATTGTTTTACATTTGTTATAGTGATTACGGTTTTCCCAAAAATTGTGCACTGGAAGCGTTTTTAGGTTACGATTTAGGGTTTCTTTATGCATAGGTTTTCCATCTTTTTATTCGATTATTTTTGTCTTTCAGGATTTTTCATAACTTGCACACTCGAAATTATTTGTATTTCGTTATTGTATGAAAGTGATTAGGGTTTTCCCTAAATTTGTGCACTGTTAGGATTTTTAGGTTACGTATTAGGGGTTATTTCCCTTAAATTGTACACTGTATGTAAGTAATTTTTGTATATCTGAAATTAGGGTTCAAATGTATTGTTTGTCTATAACAGTGTGAAATGTAGTGTTCATATGTGAATTTAGGGTTCAAATGTGAAATGTAGTGTTAAGAAATGATAAATGTAGTGTTCATATCTGTTTGTAGTGTTCATATGTGAAATTAGGGTTCAATTGTGAAATTTAGTGTTCATATCTGTATGTAGTAGTTCATATGTAGTGTTCACATGTGAAATTAGGGTAATTAGGGTTCAAATGATAAATGTAGTGTTCATAACTGTATGTAGTGTTCAACATGTAGTGTTCATATGTGAAATTAGGGTTCATTTGTGAAATGTAGTGTTCATATCTGTATGTAGTGTTCATATGTAGTGTTCACATGTGAAATTAGGGTTGAAATGTTAAATGTAGTGTTCATATTTGTATGTAGTGTTCATATGTAGTGTTCATATTTGATTATACAGGAAGTACATGCTTAGGGTCCATTATAAGGGTAGTTCAATTGCAGTTGAAGTGGATCCAGACTTTATTAGCCTGCTGGATTTACCCTATATAGTTGAAAGTAACCATTTAGAGGGGGTTTATAAGTACTATTGGATTGATGACTTGAAGAATGGGGAGACAGTGGAGCTCCTCAATGATTCTGGGTTGTTGGACATGTTTAACAAACAACTTCCTGACAAGAATGGGGAGATACACCTATTCTTAGAAGAATATGGCAACCCTGCAATTGAAGAGCAACAGCCTAGTGAGTTATTAACACCAAGAAAGACTAGGAGGATTAAGAAATTAGCCCACAGGGTTAGAAAACATGACCAGGGTCTTCATGAGGAGCAGTTGGGTCCACTACCTAATGACAGTGATTTGGACCTTCCTGAGGAGGAGTTGGATCAAATGCCCACAAGGCTCTTAACTGGTGGCTTAGATGTAGTTGCTGGAGGGTCTGACCAAGTAGCTCCTACACAGACAGATGGTCAGGAAGAATATGGCACACAGGCTGAGACACAACTTCATGGAGATGAACCCCAGGCTGAGGAAGACTTTGACACACAGGGTGAGGAAGGAGTAGGCAGGCAGGGTGAGGAAGGAGTAGAGGTTGAAGAAACAGATGATGAGGAGTATGTACCATCAATTTCAGATGATGAAGTAATGTCAAATAATGTTCACATTCCAGAACCAGATGTGGAAGAATGGGGAGAAGAAACAGAGTTCCAGAGGGAAGAGCTGCAGAGAAGAAGAACAGTTGCAATTGATGAACTTGATGATGAAGAAGAATACCAAAGCTGTGACTCAACTGATTCTGAACAAGTTGGGGATGAATTTGATGACTTGTACAATGATGAGGAGATGGGTGAGGAGGAGTACAGAGTTCCTGGGGTGAATGATCTCTACCTAGGCCAGCAGTGGATGAATCCAAGTGAATGCAGACAGTATTTAAGGTCATATGCTATAAAGAAGAGGTTTGAAATTAAATATGTTAAGAATGAAGGGGTGAGGATATGGGGTGTGTGTCAAGAGGAAACCTGTCCATGGATGTGCAGGGTGAGGATCTCACCAGATAAGACTACCTGTACACTGAGACAACTTAATGAAGAACACACTTGCAAGCACTCCTCCAAGCTGCAGAACAAGATGGCAAATAGCAAATTCATCTCTCAGGTCTTAGAAGAGGACATTAAGGCACACCACAGTTCATGGAAAGCAAAGGATGTTCAAAAGCAGATGTGGGCTAGGTTTACAGTGAAAGTCTCCTATTGGAATGCACACAAGGCCTTATTCAGAGTCAAGGAGATGATGTTTGGGGGTTATGATGAGAGTTACAGAAAAACCCCTGAAGTTGCAAAGCAGGTATTGAGAACCAACCCTGGTAGTGTAGCCTATTGTGGGAATGTTCCTGGGACAACAGAGTTTGCTTATTTATGCATAGGGTATGAGGCAAGCTTCACTGGATTCAGAAATGGGTGTAGACCTTTAGTTGGTTTAGATGGGTGTCATTTGAAAGGGAAGTATGGTGGGGTATGTTTATCTGCAACAGCTTTAGATGGCAACAATGGGTTGTTCCCACTTGCCATTTACATCTGCACATCAGAAAGTGAAGCTACATGGGTCCATTTTCTTAGTATGATCAAGCAGAAGCTGCTGCAACATCCAGGAGAGATTTCATTCATCTCTGATAGGCAGAAAGGCCTAGGCAATGCAATTGACAAAGAATTCTATGGGCATCCCCACAGGTTCTGCTTTAGACATTTTTACAAAAACTTCAAGTCCCACATCAGTGGTAGCCTACAGATGAGGCATCTAACATGGGGTACAGCTAGAGCATATAGGGTAGTAGACAATGCTAAGTGGATTGAAGCAATAGGTCAACAATGTCCAGATGGGCTTCAGTATTTGATGAAAGAGCACTTGGGCAGATGGTGCAGAGCCTACTTTGAAAAGACAACAAAGTGTGAGCATATCACCAACAATTTTTCTGAGAGCTTCAATAACTGGATAGGAGAAATTAGAGGTCAGCCAATTACAATGATTGTGGAAATGTTTCACTTGATGGTGATGAAATTGATTTATGAAAGGAAGATTACTTCAAGAGCATGGGGTGAGCATGACTTGACTCCAAGGACTATAAAGATCATCCAGGAGAGGTCAAAGCAAGTCAACAAGTATCAGGTCAATGGTGCTGATGATGGGCTGTTTTGTGTCACTAGTGTCTTCTCCATTGAGAACAGATGGACTGTTGATGTCAATGAAAGAAAATGTGACTGTTGTGTATGGGATTTAACTGGGATCCCCTGTGTGCATGCTGTTGCTGCACTCCTACCTAGCAGGCCTACATGGTCAATGTAAGTATCACATTTCAGAGTTTGTCTAATATCATATTTCATAGTTTTTCTTACTTATACACTAATCAGAGTTTTTCTTGCTGCAGGTTCACAAGCCCCTACTATCATGCCAAAACCTACATGGAGGCTTATGCTGGAAAGATTGTTCCTTTGCCTGAACAAAGCCTATGGGGCTCTGTAAGTTTCTCTTAATTTGAATGTCCCTTGTGTAGGCTTCTCCTTATGTAGGCTTCTCCTTATGTTTCTTTAACTGAAATGTCCCTTATATAGGCTTCTCTGTACTTTAACTAATCTGTAGGCCTTCTCCTTATGTAGGCTTCTCCTTATGTAGGCTTCTCCTTATGTTTCTCTTTAACTAAAATGTCCCTTATGTAGGCTTATCTTTACTTTCACTATTCTGTATGTTGCAGCCACCATATGAGGTTGGTCCACCAGGTAGACATAGGCAACCTGGGAGACCAAAGACTGTTAGAAGGAAGGAAGCAGATGAGGCACCAAGACCTGCCAAGAAGCAAAGGATTTGTGGGAGATGCAAGCTACCAGCTCATCATAATGCAAGAGGGTGCCAAGGAGGACCAGTTGGGGGAAACACTAAAAAACCAAGGGCACCATGTCCACCAAGACCACAGAAAGAACCAAGACCTGCAAAGCTACCAAGGAATACAAACCATGTTTACAAGAGACCAAAGGTTTCAAGGGGAAGGAGGAAGGCACCACAGCAATCAAGTGATTCCAATGCAAACCTAAGGAGTTCCAGTGGAAGATTTGATACAAGCCAATTTAGTCAATGTACCTGGAAGGGCTGATGGCATTATAGGATGTCTACCACCAAGGGGAACAAACAACTCAGTTTTCAGACCACCATGGAGAGTCAATAGCAGCAGCAGTAATGTGCAGCAATAGCACATTAATGTAGTTTCAACAGTTTATGCAGTGAACATTTTGTGAAGAGAACAAGTCATCTTAGTGATGTAATGTGCAGTTAACTTGAACATTTTCTGAAGTAAGAAAAGTTACTTGAACATTTTCTGTAATCTGCAAACCTACTTGAACATTTTCTGATGTAATGTGATGTAATCTTTTGTAATCTGCAAAGCTACTTGAACATTTTCTGAAGTAAGAATGCAGTTGTTTTGTCTTGAAATGCAGTTCTTTCATATCTACAGATTGTTTGCTGAAGTAAGAATGCAATTGTTTCAAATGCAGTTCTTTCATATCTACAGATTGTTTACTTGAACATTTTCTGAAGTGAGCTGCATTTTCTGAAGTAAGAATGCAGTTGTTTGCTGAAGTAAGAATGCAGTTGAATTGCATATTTACAGATTGTACTTCAAATATACTGTTTTGTTACATATTTACAGTTCTTTCCTCTTGTGCAGTTGATCTTGTTAATCTTGTTAAGCTGCAGTCCAGTTGATCTTGTTAATCTTCAAATGCAGTTCTTTCCTCTTCTTTCCTATTGTGCAGTTGATCTTGTTAATCTTGTTAAGCTGCAGTCCAGTTGATCTTGTTAATCTTCAAATGCAGTTCTTTCCTCTTGTGCAGTTCTTTGCACTTCAAATATACTGTTTTGTTACATATTTACAGATTGTAATCTCCTCTTTTGTAAAGTTACATATCTACTTCTTTCAACATGCAAGAATTTCATATTTAAATACAAGCAACATTTTTCCAAAGTTTCTTTCACCAAACAATTCATAGCACCAATTTTCCAGCTTCATAGCAAGAATTTCAAAGTTACTTTCAACAAACAAATTTTCCAAAGATACTTTCAACAAACAATTCATAGCAAGAATTTCATAATTAATTACAAGCAACATATTACATACCAACATTTTTTCCAAATTTTCTACACAACTCTTCTAAAGTTGTGTTCAATACAATTTGTACAGGAATTTCAGAGTTACTATCACTACTTGTAGCCTCGTTCAACCATTGGAATGCATTGTTACACTTCGTGCATTGCAAGAATCTTCTTCCCTTGCTGTGACTCCTCTTCGACATTAAGATGACTCTTCTTCCTCCACAATTTGGATTAGGGCAAATGGTTTCCCTCCAAGGACAATTTCTTCTCCAATGACCTAACTCACCACAGCTGAAACAACCTTCTCTTTGAGTGGTTGAAGATGAAATTCCTGAGCTTGAACACAACAGCGCAACATCCAGCCATTGAAAATCCGAGCAGATGGGGCATTTCAAAAATTTTCGACCGGGATTGCCTTCGGTTCTGGACTTCGAAACGTACCTAATCCCCTTGCAACCTCCGATCTTGCATGGTGAGCTCAAATAAGCACATTCGTCTGCAAGATGGGTATTCATCGAGCATATTTGACATTTGTCCTAAACAAAATTGAAAATCTCACGAATTGAGACAGCGAAACCACAGAAGCAAAGGCTTTCATACATTAACGGAAAAAAATTAGGTCAATTTTACATTACCTTGCTTTCAAAGTCGGCCATGGAGCTCGGATTTGAAAGGGGGAGGAAAGCTTCGGGTTTAGGTCAGAGATGAAGGAGAGAAGAGAGAGAACGTTATTCCTAATGTAGGCAAGAAGAAAGGGCAATTTAGGTAGTTCACATTTAAGTTTCACTCACCTGAACTCACCTGGATCACGTGAGGGTTATTTTCGTCTCAAATAACACAAAAAATAGGTCAACCGTTAGTCTCCGACGGAAAACGTGGGAAGTGGGGGGTGTTATGCATTAATGTAATCATGTGGGGTGCACCTTAAATAAGCGTAACAAATGTGGGGTGCCACTCAAATTTTTCCATTATTAAATTAGCAAGTACTTACCCTACACTATTAGTTAACAAATAAATGCCATGAACTTTCTACAATTAGCAACTTGTTACCATACACTGGTAAAGTAGGGTATTACTCAGGAATCTGGAAATAGGAATAATATCATTATTAATGGCATACGATAGCAAGTCGCAAATCTGTGAAAGTTGAGAGTATTTAACTGCCAATTGTGATTCTTTAGGGCAACAACTTGCTATTTATATATAGCACTTTAGAATAATAACTTATAAAAGAAAACTTCATGCTTGATTAACTGCAAAATAGCAAAAAAAAAAAAAAAAAAAAATGAAGGCTAAGTTAGCAATTGTTAGTTATATACAAAAGTGTAGCATATGTGTTGCAGGTGTCTCTTTTTTTTCCTTCACTTTTTAAAATGTATACTTGTATGACAATCCATTTTGAAATAGTATAAATATTTATAAAATATTTTTAAGTGAATTTATTTTGAGATGGTGAATATTTATTGTAGTTGGAAGTGTGTAAGTATTAGTGATTAGTAATTATTTTAGTGGTGATGTGTGTAATTTATATGTTTTACGCATGTTAATTTAACCATATTTTGATATGTATAAAGTTGGAGGTGACACTTCCAACTTTATACATATCAAAATATGTTTCCTATGCTTGGGTGCCAAAGAAATTGAGGAGGAAAGGAAAGTGATTCTGAATGGAAAGAAAATTATGGGAGAATGGTTCCATCCATCCAAGCAAAGATTTACTTTTCCACATTTAAGTATTTACTTTCCCTTCCAATTTTTTGATATTTCCAAACACCGGAAAGAAAAATCGATGAGAATTATAATTTTTCAAAGGAAATGAAACACCAAGAATTGATTTCCTTTCCTTTCCTTTCCGCGAACCATAGGAGGCCTAAGGGAAGTTTGGTTCAAGTTTTGGAGAATTGAGAATGAGTTTTGAATTTCTTACCCATGTTTGATATGTCCATGATTGAAATTAGGAGGAAATAAGAGAGACTTTATACTCCCATTGATATGGGAAAGCTATTCCCAAGCCCTCCTAGAAATAGTTTTGTTTTTCTAGGAATATTATTTGGGTATTTTGTTTGGATGGTAAGATCCTCTTTTACTTTTAAAATTTTAACTTCTATTCCAAACATGTAAATTTAGTAATAGTAGCATTATAAAATTATTGAAATGATATTTATGGAAAACTAAACAAACTAAGATTCTTATCCCTGTGTGAACCAAATATGATAATGAAATAATTGAAATTTTGGACTACATATATATTTTTAACTTAACCAAACACGAGTATGAAAATGTTGAATTCATTTCTCATGAAAAAGAATAGAAAATGGATTTACTAGTAATATAAAAACTACATCCAAACGAATCCTAATGGCGTAAAAAGCTTGTTATTTGTATTGCTATAGAGAAAGAGAAATAAAAATACACTAAGGGTGCATTTGATTGCAAGGTGGAAAATATGTGGAAAAGAAATTAACTATGGAATTATTTTCCTAGGAAAAAAATTCCATGGAATTTTAAAAAATTTCCTTGGAAAAGTTAATTTGGGTGTTTGATTGCCATTATTTTCCACGGAAAATAGTTATTTTCCATGGAAAATAATATTTTCCTATGGGTTGGACAAGTTTCATTTTCCACCATTTTAGATGAAAATATGGAAAATGATAGTTTTTTGTAAAATAATTCCATGGAAAATATAAGCTATCAAATGCTACAATTGGTGGAAAATTTGTGATGGAAATATTTTTCATGGAAAAAAATCCAATCAAACACAGCCTAATACCATTATTTGAATAGTGGAAAATCAAATTGCTAGTCCAATAACATATGGTTTTAAGCCCTTCCATTTAAAAATATAGTGTTATAGAGAGTTTGTGTAGCTCTTAACCAAGGTAATACAACGGATAGCGGTAACCTCGGTCCATATCACGAGCACCTCGATCAGCTTATATTTGTTTGTCTATACTAAGACGTTTATTTTTCGTGGCAATGCACATCAAAATTTTGATATTTAGAAATAATTTTTTTTTTCTCTCTCTTTCGTCAGCGGCCAAAGTTGTGCCAGTTACATTTATCACCTTGAAAAAAACTAAATAATATTAGATGAGCAAGAAGTCTAATCCGAAGTATATAAGGCTGGCTTTGCAAATGTTGTGTCGCTCTCACAGTCTTGTGTGTCCGATACCTGGGAAGAACGTAATTAAAAAAAGGGGAATCGAGTTCGTTTGAAGACGGAAAGAATAATGAAAAAAATGGGGAAGAACGCAATACGCGAGAGAATTTTAATAGTACCGTGTCAGCCTCTTCTCCTACAAGTAAAAGAAATATGTTGAAAAAAATTCTTCATATAAAAAAAAAAGCTGCTCAATTTAGATCTCAAAAATCGTACACTATTTCCATAACTATTTGTCTCTATATAAAAGTACAAATATAACTAGAAAAGAGGTAGCATAAGTTTCAAAATGTTTATATATTTTGTTCCTATTAATTTATTAGTTTGTATGTACAATGTTAAATAAACCGGTTCAATATAATTTGTTCAAGCATCCAACTAGATTTCTATCAACGAAAATGGTGTGACCGCAGTTGTGTCCGTACCGATATTTTCCCAACCCCTGGGTTTCAAAATCTTTATATATTTTGTTCCTATTAATTTATTAGTTCGTATGTACAATGTTAAATAAGCCGGTTCAATATACTATGTCCAAGCGTCCAACTAGGTTTCAAAATCTTTATATATTTTGTTCCTATTAATTTATTAGTTCTTATGTACAATGTTAAATAAGCCGGTTCAATATACTTTGTCCAAGCGTCCAACTAGTTTCTATCAAAGAAAACTCCTTTAGCCAGCAAGTGGTGTGACCGCAGTTTTGTCCGTACGGACGTGCCTCCCAAATTCCGAGGACCCCCTCCAATAGGAGATCGACACGTGGCTTTGGGCCAGCACACCGGTAGCAAACCGTGATCCATATTGCACTGCCCTTCTATCAAATGAGACCAGAATTTCGATTCCAAACCAGGAAAAAGAAAACGCATGAACGGATATGGCATGGCATTGGAATTGTTGTTGCGGCAACAAAACAAAGCATTATCTGGCAGTAGCTTTCTATGCTTTCAAAAACTGTCCAAATTTGAACTGGCCTTTTATTTTATTTTTGAAAAATTAGCTATTACCAAAGAAAATTTTAGAATATTCTTTTGAAAAAAAAAAAGGAAGCAAAGCAAATATGATAATGGATAAGGAATTCCAAGTCCAGTCTATATAACTAAAATTTAGGAGTCTTAATAATATGACCCAAACCCAAACAACCACATCTCTCGGAATAATATGACCCAAACCCAAACAACCACATGACCCAAACCCAAACAACCACATCTCTCGGTTTTCAATACTAATACTTAAGTTGCTCTATCTACGAGGCTATCAAGGAATTGGTTCAGATGTGTGGCTCACGTATACACCAGGGCCGGCTCTGAGTTAATGGGGGCCCTAGGCAAATTTTTAAAATTGGGCCCATATATAATATAAAAAAATGAACTAAAAAAATGATACAACCAAGGCTAGAACCTAGGACCTCATGTGTACAAGTATAACAAACTACCACTACACCACAAATGTTTTGTGATAAAGGAGGATCATATTATATCTTAGTTCTATTTTCAATATAAAATTACTAATATATATATACATTTAAATTAATTTTTTTGGGCCCCCAAATTTCGTGGGGCCCTGGGCGGTCGCCCTGGCCGCCCTGGGCCAGGGCCGGCCCTGGTATACACTAGGTGTGAGGTGAGCGTTCGAGTTAGGGGTGAGCATTATTCGATTTTGGACCGAAAATCGAATCGAACCGAATCGAATAAGAGGTTCGGTTCGGTTTTAAAAAAATTCGGTTCGGTTTCGGTTTTGAAAATACTAAATTTTCCTATTCGATTTCGGTTTCAGTTTCGGTCCAAAACCGAAAACCGAATAAATTTTTTTAATTACTATATATATATATGTGTGTGTGTGTGTGTATATATAAGTATTAATATATATAGTTATATACTAAATATATATAGGTATATACTATAGGTATATAATAAATATGTCTAGGTATATTTAGTTACTATATATATTAACAAAAAAAAAACGCAAAAAAAACCAAAACAAATGAATAAACCGAATAAACCGAAAACCGAACCGATTTAATTCGGTTCGGTTTGATCCAGTTTTGGGCCAATTCGGTTCGGTTTCGGTTTTGCTTATTCGGTTTCAGTCCAATTCGGTTTTTGGGTTATTCGGTTCGGTTTAAACCGAATTAACCGAATGCTCACCCCTAGTTCGACTTATACGGTTTCAACTGAACCTAAATAGCTAAAATCGAATAAACTAAAATTTTAAAAATCCAGAACCGAAACTAAACCGAATTAACCAACACGACATCAAACAGAATCGAATAATTAATTCGATTTATTCGGTTGCAAAATTATTTCTATTGATTAATGGGTTCGGACACAAAGTTGGAATCGTGGTTAAATTATATTTATTGAATTTTAAAGTTGTGCAAAATGTTGGATTAGTTGTTACATAATCAAATGTAGACTTTAAAATACATACATACAATTGTTATTTTGAAATATGCATAGATTTGAGGGCTTTACATAATTGTATAATTCTTATTCAAAATATTGGAATAATTTTTTTTAGTATTTTTAAAATCAAAACTGTAGGAAATAATAATGCCTTGTTCTCATTGCTAGGGTTTGTTACAATATATATAGTGTCTATATTTGGGCTTATGGGTATGGGCCATATTTACATTACAAATATAATCTAACACCCCCCCTCAAGTTGGAGCATGCAAGTCACAATGTCCAACTTGGGAAGGAAAGAATCAAACACTTGCTTTCCAAGGGGCTTGGTGAAGACGTCAGCCAGTTGAGAAGAAGTAGGAACATGCGAGGCTATTACGGTGCCATCTCTAATAGCATCGCAAACAAAATGCAAATCCACCTCAATATGCTTACTGCGCTCATGAAATACCGGGTTCTGAGCCAGGTGCAGGTGTAGTGACCCGCTCCGCCCTAGCGGAACGCCGATTCCAAACGACAAGTGCAACGACTCAAACGAGCCGTCGACCCGAAGAGTTGCTTCGTCCCGATGAAGTATCGATGCGAATCGATGCAAGGCTTACATTGGCCCGACAGGATGAATCCAGACTTAGACTTTCAAAGGCGCGCTCGGAATATCGCTCGGCCGATGCGAACATCGCTAAGGTGGGTGGCTCCGATGAACCCGTCTTTGCTTAGCCTATGCACATAATAATGCGGACACAAACACGAGAATCGCTAGGCGATAACATCTTGCATGCTAATAAATGACCCAACGCACCTAGCTAAGGGAATAATCCCAACTTGTATGCTTGTATAGAATATGGAAAGTAACATGGAAAATACGAGAACTCTCGCCCGCGCTCCATGCTCGTGCTACGGCACAAGCCTACGTTGATGCTCCCTATACGTCCAAACAATCAAACAATGAATGGGTTACAACAATGAAACGGAAAGACTATCAATATAGTCGCACCGTGTAGATTATAGCAACATTGAAAGGCTATGGGACCGATGGGTCGCCAAGGCGACTCCCACACGAGGAGTCGTGTAATGTATAAATGAAAGAGCAAATGAATAAGTGAATCAACGAATGAATACTTGAATGAATCGATGAACTAATGAACAAGTGAAAGAAAGAAAGAAAAGGAAAGGAAACTTGAAAAGATAAGAAAAGAAAGAAGGATTAGCGACAGGTGTGACGGGCACGTGCATCGGGGCTCGCTACCCGCGCTGCACGGACGCCAACCTGGTCGATAACGTAAGAAGGCTAAGGGTTAGCCTAAGGCTCAAAGACAGCCATTAAGTTAAAATGATAATAAAATACGAAATGGTCGTGGACAACGGCACGAGCGAGGGGTGGCGTATGCTGTGACCGTGAAAGGGGATTCTGCGGCATGATCAAAGGGGGGATATGCCGGCCTAGGCGGATCCAAAAGGGGCTTACGGGCTTAACTGGGGGAGGCTTGGCCCCAGGAGACGTAAGTGCGGGGTATTTTTCAAGAGACTATCAGGGTGTACCAGCCGCACGCCATGATAGGTGCGAAAATACCAAGGGAAAATGTCCAGGATGGCTTGTGGTGCCAGCGACCGGTTCATATAGAGTTAAGTGGGCTTTGCTGGTGGCGATCCACGTGCAAGTCCTTGCATTGAAATCAAAGTAGTCTAAGTTAACAAAAACAAGTGCCTACTGAATGACTTGAAATGTGCCACTCCAAAATGGTAATGAGTACAAATGAGTTAAAAGAATGCGTCTACGTTATGTTATTACACATGAACTGTTGTCTAACTTGGTTTGCTCTGAACAGGGAAGGCCGGACGGTAAGTATGGGTAAGTTGTGCATGTATTTCCATGCGACACTTGAAATCGGTAACACGGGATAGGTTATATCATATGCCATGTAAATGACCCTAAGGCAAGATTAGAAAGACAATGAATGATAGAGATGCACACAAGTAAATGGAACGTGTTCGGTAATGATAGTGATTATGGGCGAGCTAGCCTCCCCACCAGTGCATAACAATGTACTGATAACCCCACAGTCTACTTGCAGGATGCAGGAGACGCCGACGGGTGCGGAGCTTCAATCGAACGTGCTAAGGCGCGGAGCTATCTCTGGGCCTTGGAGTGTTGCAAGGAGCTGGAGCACCATATACGGGACATAATGTATCGGAACATCGCCATGAATCATTCCATCTTGTAAGCCACTTGGCACGCCTTTTATGTTTCAGAGAGAGAGAGAGCTTGAGCGACTTGTAATATCGGCCTAGCGCCGCTTGTAAACTTGTTGAATATCAATAAAAGAATTTGGTTTCGCTTCAATTGTGTTCATTTATATTCCGCTGCAAATGGGGACACTCTGTGCGACTCTGTGGCCTAGAACTCAAATCGGCCGTTTCTGGACTTGGCCTTGCACGGGCGCAACCTAGGCCCGTGCGGCATCACGCCTTAGCGAGGACGATCGCTCCTACGGGAGCGGGGCGTGACAGATTGGTATCAGAGCACGGCTTTACGTCCTTGGACTTCATTTCGATTCTCTCAGTTTTGAAAGCTCGCATTGGAAACAAAAGAAGTGTATGCTCTCTCTCGTTGTGCATTGGGATGTTCCATACAATAAGTCTAATATTGCGAAAGCTTGTACGAGTACTCGGTTGCACAGAACCGATAGGCGATGGCCTTTGTGCTACTACGACGGACCGATAGGTGATGGCCTTTGTGCCGAACCACGACGGACTCGAGTCGGACGAAAACTAAATGCTAAGAGTTAGCAAACGCAAGGCATGCTTGAATAGGCTTACGTTGACGATAGCAAACGGGTACACAAGACCGGAGTATTATTCGAACGGGATGGTTTTGCACGCAGCCTTTTTGGCTAAGTTGTGCGGAGTATCGCGCACCTAGACCCTTTGGTGCAAACGAGTTGCGAACGAGAATAAGTGAGCGTGCAAACTTGAATGTGGTTCGAACGGGATGGTTAAGCGGTACAACTTAGTCCGCGTGTTGCGCACCTCGACTCTTGGGTGCCATCGGGTTGCGGGCGATATCAACGTATCGCTCGATCGAGAACGGAGATACACTTTGAGTGTGTATCGATAGGAACGTTATCGAGTTAACGCTTAGGCGCACTCGAAGGATCGATTTGGACCTTGAGGATTATTGCGAACGACTTAATGCGTCGCAACGGCACGAACGACTACGCTAGCGATTCGTTGAACGAATCGATAAGACATCTTAGCGCGTGGCGCAAACGTGATTGAGGATTAGACCGTATGGCTTGAACCCGAGTGGTGTATGTGATAGGTTCGGAGAAGAAAAAGAATGTGATTGAGGACTAGATCAGATGGCTCAAATCCGAGTGGTGTATGGACGTCTTGGAAATAGTTCGAGCGAAATCGAGGATTACGAGTATGTCGGCGAGGCGATGCGGTCGCGCAAAGCCTTAGAACGCGTCACACTTAGTTGGTTGTGACTTCGATTGTCCCGAGCGAGATATCGCTCGGACAACTTGTCGTTAGACAACGTGAGTTAGAAAACGACTCAGAACGACAGAGGTAAATGAATGGTCTTGATCGAGGAAACTTAGCGGATTGCGCGTACGATCTCGGATTGATTCAAATGAATCGCGACTTGAGTTTGAACAACGATCTTGACCCTAGCTGGAGAGATAGCGGTCGAACTTGATCTTGAATATCGAGGAAATTGTGGAATATCCAACTCGGACAATAGCATCAATGCATGACTCGAAAATCGGTTGCAAAGGAAGATCGTCAGGTTACGCATATCGTCGATGGTATTGAGGCGTATCAAAGATCGATATGCGATAACTCGGGGGCACTCCGACTCGGCGAATGACGATCATGCGAATGTCATTGTTCCGTTGGATGCTATACTTTGGTCGTTAAGGATGTGTCGAGAAAAAGATAAACTTGGCTCGAGGATGAATGACGGTCGGACTATCAAATATAGACTTGGCTTGGATGAAAACGGAGTGCTTGGATTTACTTCGTTGTCAACCACAACGTAGACGTTCTTGCCTTATGCGAGCGCAACCCCAGCCTCGCACATGCGTCGCGCCGACTAGGACTATCACTCCGCGTGAGCGCTGGTATGGTGATTCATACAGCGGGAGTGATCGGTACTCGCCTGGCGTGGCAACTCGTATGCTTCGACTTGTGGTTTGACACGAAGGAGACTTGAGGATGAATTGTGTGTTTGAAGAGTTGAACTTGAGGATTGAGTAGGTCCAATCTGCGTATCGAGAATGAGTTAGTCTAAACTCAAACAAGAGTTACGCCCCGATGAGAATGATTATTCCGCGGGAGCGTTGCATGGTGATTCATGAACCACCGTGGATAATCGGACTCGCGTGGGATTGGGGCAGAACGTATTGTCGAGCTGGATGACCTCGTGATCGAATACATGAATTGGTTTAGAATTGGTGATTGAACAGATTTGGATGTTGCAAAACGAATGCATCTATGCGAACTAAGTGATCGTGCTCGATGTTTAGGAATCTGAGTGACACGAGCTTGGGTAGAAAAATTCCGCACCACCGACTTTGGTTTGACCCTAGGATTGGGGTCAGTGTTGGCATTATTGTTGGGGAACTATGATTCCAATCCTGACATTGACTTAGCCTTGAGAATTGGCCTAGCGGATAGGCGAGACGCCCCTGTTGCAAGAGTTGCAAATAAAGGATTGAGCTTGAGGATTGACATGGATTGAAAGAGTGGATCAAGAGTAAGAAACCCTGCTCACGAGATTCGGCTGATATGCATATATCTCAGGGACGCTTGAGTATGTGCACGATGCGACTCGAGTGAGAATGACAAACTCACTATCCTGCGGCTTGGCTGAATGCATGTATTTTGGGGACGCCTGAAATGCGTGCACGATCCAACCAAGTGATACGCTGAGTTCTAGCACGACTTGGGGAGTGAACGAGTGTCGTGAACGTAAAATCGTGCTAGTTAAAAGTTGGTGCAACGAATTGAACCATCGATAGGAAGTTATGCTCGACGATGGTGTCGTTCTTGGTCTTGAATCGGACGGAAATTTCGTAGACTTGGTCGACTCCGCTAAGAAGAAGTCATAATGATTTCATAGACAAAAACGCTTGAGAAGCGAATCGAGTGATCCCGATAATTGAGGTAAACGAAAGTGAGTTGCCTCAATTACGACCCACACATTTGGCAAAATCCTACGTGCCTTGTGCAACCACTCCAGTCCCATGACACGAAGAAATAGAAACCAATACGAAGAAACGCTTGAATTGAAAAGATAACATCAAGTCTAAAATGAACGAGAAGCTATTCAATAAAAATCGACAAAAACGTATACGACACGGAACTTAGAAAGAAACCGAGTGTCGTTTGATGCCATCGAACGACGATGCATAGAAAATTGTCTAAAGTATGTACACGGTCCGAGTTAAGGAATGGTAGGATGACCTGCACTCAGGAAGTCTCGAGGACGAGACTTGTTTTGAGTGGTGTATTATGTAGTGACCCGCTCCGCCCTAGCGGAACGCCGATTCCAAACGGCAAGTGCAACGACTCAAACGAGCCGTCGACCCGAAGAGTTGCTTCGTCCCGATGAAGTATCGATGCGAATCGATGCAAGGCTTACATTGGCCCGACAGGATGAATCCAGACTTAGACTTTCAAAGGCGCGCTCGGAATATCGCTCGGCCGATGCGAACATCGCTAAGGTGGGTGGCTCCGATGAACCCGTCTTTGCTTAGCCTATGCACATAATAATGCGGACACAAACACGAGAATCGCTAGGCGATAACATCTTGCATGCTAATAAATGACCCAACGCACCTAGCTAAGGGAATAATCCCAACTTGTATGCTTGTATAGAATATGGAAAGTAACATGGAAAATACGAGAACTCTCGCCCGCGCTCCATGCTCGTGCTACGGCACAAGCCTACGTTGATGCTCCCTATACGTCCAAACAATCAAACAATGAATGGGTTACAACAATGAAACGGAAAGACTATCAATATAGTCGCACCGTGTAGATTATAGCAACATTGAAAGGCTATGGGACCGATGGGTCGCCAAGGCGACTCCCACACGAGGAGTCGTGTAATGTATAAATGAAAGAGCAAATGAATAAGTGAATCAACGAATGAATACTTGAATGAATCGATGAACTAATGAACAAGTGAAAGAAAGAAAGAAAAGGAAAGGAAACTTGAAAAGATAAGAAAAGAAAGAAGGATTAGCGACAGGTGTGACGGGCACGTGCATCGGGGCTCGCTACCCGCGCTGCACGGACGCCAACCTGGTCGATAACGTAAGAAGGCTAAGGGTTAGCCTAAGGCTCAAAGACAGCCATTAAGTTAAAATGATAATAAAATACGAAATGGTCGTGGACAACGGCACGAGCGAGGGGTGGCGTATGCTGTGACCGTGAAAGGGGATTCTGCGGCATGATCAAAGGAGGGATATGCCGGCCTAGGCGGATCCAAAAGGGGCTTACGGGCTTAACTGGGGGAGGCTTGGCCCCAGGAGACGTAAGTGCGGGGTATTTTTTAAGAGACTATCAGGGTGTACCAGCCGCACGCCATGATAGGTGCGAAAATACCAAGGGAAAATGTCCAGGATGGCTTGTGGTGCCAGCGACCGGTTCATATAGAGTTAAGTGGGCTTTGCTGGTGGCGATCCACGTGCAAGTCCTTGCATTGAAATCAAAGTAGTCTAAGTTAACAAAAACAAGTGCCTACTGAATGACTTGAAATGTGCCACTCCAAAATGGTAATGAGTACAAATGAGTTAAAAGAATGCGTCTACGTTATGTTATTACACATGAACTGTTGTCTAACTTGGTTTGCTCTGAACAGGGAAGGCCGGACGGTAAGTATGGGTAAGTTGTGCATGTATTTCCATGCGACACTTGAAATCGGTAACACGGGATATGTTATATCATATGCCATGTAAATGACCCTAAGGCAAGATTAGAAAGACAATGAATGATAGAGATGCACACAAGTAAATGGAACGTGTTCGGTAATGATAGTGATTATGGGCGAGCTAGCCTCCCCACCAGTGCATAACAATGTACTGATAACCCCACAGTCTACTTGCAGGATGCAGGAGACGCCGGCGGGTGCGGAGCTTCAATCGAACGTGCTAAGGCGCGGAGCTATCTCTGGGCCTTGGAGTGTTGCAAGGAGCTGGAGCACCATATACGGGACATAATGTATCGGAACATCGCCATGAATCATTCCATCTTGTAAGCCACTTGGCACGCCTTTTATGTTTCAGAGAGAGAGAGAGCTTGAGCGACTTGTAATATCGGCCTAGCGCCGCTTGTAAACTTGTTGAATATCAATAAAAGAATTTGGTTTCGCTTCAATTGTGTTCATTTATATTCCGCTGCAAATGGGGACACTCTGTGCGACTCTGTGGCCTAGAACTCAAATCGGCCGTTTCTGGACTTGGCCTTGCACGGGCGCAACCTAGGCCCGTGCGGCATCACGCCTTAGCGAGGACGATCGCTCCTACGGGAGCGGGGCGTGACAGCAGGGCTGACTGACTGTCACAATACACCGACATAGCAGACTCCTGGCGAACACCCAAACACACCAATAACTTCTTCAACCATTTCAACTCACAAACATGCGCAACAAGAGATCGGTATTCAGCTTCAGCAGAAGATCGAGAAACAGTTGATTGCTTCTTGGTTTTCCAAGAAATAGGAGACCCCCCAGAAACACCAACCAGAAAGACGGAGATCACAATCAGCTTTCAAAAGAATACCCTGTTCTGGTGCATTTTTGAGATATTTGACAACTCTCAAAGCAACATGCCAATGATCTTGTCGAGGCTTCTGTAAGAATTGAGACAAGATATGCACAGCATAGGCCAAGTCAGGACGAGTAAATGATAGATAAATCAACCTCCCAACCAGCCTCCGATAAGTCTCTGCATCCGCCATCCTTGGACTAGTCGATTCTGCCAGCTTGTGATTGGGCTCCATGGGAAAACTGGCAGGGCGAGATCCCATCAAACCGCATTATGAAATGATGTCCAAAGCATACTTCTTTTGACACAAGAAAATTCATTCCGCACTCCGAGCCACCTCTATACCAAGAAAGTACTTCAACACACCAAGGTCCTTCATGTGAAAGCAAGAACTAAGGTACTTTTTGAAAGCATCTAAAGCACCTGTGTCATTACCAGACACAATCATATCATCCACATAGATCAAAACATGCAACTCTACCTTCCCCTTAAAAAAGAGAAAAGAGAATAATCGGAATGTGATTGAACAAATCCATAGGATATCAGAGAAGCAGTAAGCTTAGCGAACCAACAACATGGTGCATGTTTCAATCCATATAGAGACTTACGCAGGCGACACCCTTTGTCGGGTTCACTATGCAAAAAACCTGGCGGCAACTTGATATATACTTCTTCTGTCAGATCTCCATGAAGAAAAGTATTGTGCACATCTGTAGCCTCCCTTCCCGGAATTTTAAATTTTTTTATTTATTTTAATTAAAATGGTGATTTTTAGATTTTTATGAATAATTATTTTAATTAATTATTACGGTAGATAATTTTAGCCATGGTTGAGATTTGGAGTACAAGGTGACCAGGAATTATGGCACGGGTAGTGCAATGGCATGCTTTGACTAGTGTATTAGCCCTGGTAGAGAAGGCCGAGCCATAGTGATGTCCTAACTAGGAAAACCAGGCCAAGTTGCGACGTAACCCTTATCGAAGATTATTTATTTATTAATTATAATATCTAGTTTCAGAGAACCCGGTTATACCAAACTAGTACAAATTGGACCCAAACCAAGCCCAAGCCTATGTAGACATACTTTTAGGTATGTACAAATATTTTCTAGCTTTTTGGGTAGACTTAACGATATTTCCTAAATAATTGGTTATTTATGCAAAATGGATATTATTATTATTATTATTATTATTATTATTATTATTATTATTATTATTATTGTTATTATTTAAATAGATTTTTAGAATATTGGTACAATTTCCTAAGGCCAGATATGTCCACCAAGACTTTTTGGATTATCTGTGGATTATTGGTATTATGGAGTTTGTTTAGTGGGTTTATTGGTATATGTATATATATAAATATTATATGTGTGTGAAAGTGAATGTATGTATATATAAATATTAAATACGTGTATAAATGTTTGTATATATATATATATATATATATATATATATATATATATATATATATATATATATATATATATATATATATATATATATATATATATATATATTATATGTGTACGTGTATATAAATACTGATGTGTGGATTTATAGATAAATATACAGGTGTATGAGTGTGAATATATATATAAATATATTATTTAGGTGTGAATATGTATATATATAAATATATATATATATATATATATATATATATATATATATATATATATATATATATATATATATATATATATATATATATATATATATATATATATATATATATATATATATATATATATATATATAAATGTATATACATTTATGTATATATATAGATATATGTGAATTGGGTATATATAAATAGTGTATGTAAGTGTGTATATATATATAATATAAAATAATATAGGCGTATATATGAATGAATATGAGAATATACATATATGAATATATGTGTGTATTGTACGTATATATAATATATTATATATACGTGCGTATGTGTGTATATATATACGTAATATATATATATATATATATATATATATATATATATATATATATATATATATATATATATAGGTAATAGATTTGCTAATATAGAAAAGAAAAAGAATAGGATTAAATAGCAAGTAGCAGCCCAGCCCGGCCCACACGAGCCCAGGCCAGGCCGGCCCAGCTCAGGCCAGCACCCGGCAAGTGGGACTCCCCAACCCAAGCCATCCCGAGCCTTCAAATAAAACCTCAGCCGAGCGGTTCTCGGATTGTATATATACACGTTGTATACGCGAGCAAGAGAGGAGTTTACTGAAAACCCTAAGAACCAAACCCTAAACACTAACGCCGACCCCAACCCCAGTCCCTGGGCGACACCCCCGACACCACGCCGCCGCGCAGGGCGCCGTCGGCCGGCCGGAGTTGGCCAGGAACCGCGTGCAACAGCAACAGCTGGCCTGTAGACGAGCAACTTCGAGACGAAAATTCTTCCGCGTTTCTCGACAAAACTCCGAGATACGAACTCTGGTATGAACCCGATATAACCCTTTTAAAACTTGTCCAATTAGTTTGTAGTTAACTGCCATAGATTGGTCGAGAAATCGACGCAAAGTCGGCGAAAAACCACCCCGAAACAGAACACTAGTTCAGCCCAAACCCCCATGTTCGAGGATCGTTTTCGATCAATCCAGTCCACTATTAGAAAATCTATTTTAATAGACTTGTAGACAACATGTAGGGCTTCGAATCCCTTCTTGCGGAATTTGAATTCATCGACTGAGCGTCGAGAAATCGAATCCCAAAGTTTCCCAAAAACCTGTTTTAAAAACATTGAAATTGTTCCACACGACGTGCGTCACGCCAATCCGGACGACATGGTCGCGAACCGAAAGCATCGAAAGCTGCGTAACGGCTTCGTGGTCGTGTGGGCTTTGACGGAATTCAAATTGGTCGCGTGTGCGCGACGAATTTGATGCGTATCCGTCGAAATTCACCGTATCGTGCACTTTGCAAATTCTCCAATTACTTTGTGCACGCTCGTCAGATCGAGACGAAACTTACGCCAGCAGGACCGTATCGTTTTTTTGGTCCTGCATGCCAACTTTGGTCCAAATCTGAGACAGTCGAATCGAACGTCGTTTTGCGGGTCCCGCGGTCCCACTCAACGGGCGATTTTGTGCACGGCCCGCCGGAATCCAACTCTGGACATATGGTTGGGTTCGTATCGAAAAACCGGATCTATAGACATATAGTTTGATGACTTTAGAGACCGTTGACTCTGGCACGCTTTTCGGTGCAAAGCGGGTCCAACGGCGGATATCGTTTTTGTCCAAAATTACCGTTTTGCCCCTGTATCCAGAATTGGACTTAAGGACAGGCTATCCTAGCTAATTTGACCCTTCTGGACACGTTGGTGATATTTGTTTTATCATCCGACAATGTTTGTATATATTTTCTCTAGGTGTTACCATTAGTTAGTCAATTCCTATTTTTTTCGTAATTCGAAATTAGTACAACCTCATAGTTTAATACTTAGAGACTAGAGTTGATCTCCTTTGACCAGGTTGACTATATTAACCAAAAGTCAACTATAGGTCAACTATTGGCTTAGTTTGACTCGGATTGAACTAGAACTTGACTAGTTGACTTTAGTTTGACTCTAATTTGACTTTAGTTGACCTAGTGGACTTGTTGATTATACTTTGACCTAGAAGGACCTAGAACTATCTAGAATGCACTGTAGATTACTCTTATTTTATGTTAGACTCTTTTGTGACTTGTGGTTGCTCTAAATAGGACACTGTGACTCCAGTTGGACATCTACATTTATCAGCGGCTTGGATTACCAGGCGAGTACATTCTCTAATCTTTTCATGTTTCTTTGGATATGTACTCTTGTTATAGACTAGTATACTTGATGCTGACACGACATTCACACGGATCAGTACCCTTTGGATCTTTTCATGCGATGTTATCCCCTCGGATACATCGAGTATGTCATGTTTCATGTACTTTATCATGTTCATCATGTACTCCATGTATTCACATTTATCCATGTGCACTCATGTGTTATTCATGTAAACTCATGACCATATGAGCTCCATGTATACAGTAGTTGTTATCCATGTGCAATAACATAACATGCTTCGATCCTTGTGTATTGGTTGGGGGCAGGGAGAGTGTAGTTGGTTATGTGATCATTATCCCCAGTAGTTATCCATGTGCATTCCATAGTTGTATCCATGTGCAACCCAAGCTGTTTACATAACCAATTCATGCTCTGATTCACGTAGAAGGTTACATTCTTTATTTATCATATTTATATCTCAGTTATATCTCCTCTCCTGTTGATTTTCTCTTTACAGCGATTCATGTATAGTTTTCTATAGCTTGCTTTATATGTCCATTCCTGATATGAACTGTTGTGAGAGATATGTGTTCGTTCCTGTCCTGATTGGACCCGTTGATAAAATTTTACAGGTACTTGGAGTTCACAGTTAGCCTAGAGGACACTGGTAGAGCTTGTAGTATTTACCTAGAGTTTGTTCATTTTCTTTATGGTTTGTCTTAAGAATTGTATTTGAAATCTTGTGTTTGTTTAATAGAAACTGTTTTACTATCACTCCTGGTTCTCTCTCTTGTGGATTATCTTATCTATTTCATCGTGCTGTTACCTATCTTTAGAGTTGTGACTGAGATAATATCCTTATGTGTTTGTCCTCCGTCTGGAGAGTATAGCATATTGTTTTAGATGTGATTATGACCTAGAACAGCGTTCTACCGCCGACACTGCGGCGTAGGCTGGACGTACCCACGTCTCGTGCCCTAACGCTAGGGTGCGGGTCGTGACAACATCCATCTGGTACAAAGTCCATCCTTTCACAGCTGCAACAGCCAAGAATGCCCGAACTGTAGACATCTTACCTAACGGGGCAAATGTTTCTGAATAGTCGATTCCTTCAACCTGATGATTACCGAACACAACTACCCGTGCCTTTAAGCGTTCAACACTGCCGTCGGATTTGTACTTTATTTTGTACACCTATCTACTTCCTAATGCTTTCTTCCCAGAAGGCAAATCGACAAGACTCCATGTTCCATTATCTTCCAGAGCCTGTATTTCAGTTTGCATAGCTGCGCGCCAGCCTGAATCTCGCGAGGCCTGGCGATATGAAGTAGGCTCAACATCGGCAGTGATAGCTGCAAGAAAATCTCTGTGTCCAGCAGTAAATATGTTATAACTTAGAAATTGTGTTAGAGGATACGAAGTACCTGAGGAAGTGACGGGAACAGATGAACTGTGGTGAAGGGGGGGGGACTTTTACTTCGAACAACATTCGTCACAAAATCCTGTAATCGCACTGGCTGTGATTTCTTTCTCATTCCTCTTCCCAAAACTACCTCATCGGGCACCTCTGGCAACACTGTATCCCCTGTATCATTAGTAGTATCCGCATCACCCCCAGCGGACTCTCTTGTCAATACTTCTGCATCTACCTGTGCATCCTTGCCACTCGGTACCGAGCCACCAGCAACCACTCCGGCCTCAGCAACCGTAGCCGGCACCATCCCAAAAGCCTCTATATCGTCTTCCGGCACCTCAACAGATGCATGGCGTGTCGTAAAAGACATCTCGCTAGCAGAGCCACACCCAGGAAATTCTTTTTCATAAAAAGTAACATCACGGGACACAAAAAATTTACCAGTCTCCAAATCATACAGTTTCCATCCCTTTTTATCAAGTGGATACCCAACAAAGATACATTTTCTGCTCCTGCTAGCAAATTTATCATGTCGGGATTTCAAATCATACGCATAGCACAGACAACCAAAGATACGTAGATGATCACACGAAGGAGCCGAACCATATAAAACTTCATAAGGAGACCTAAAATGCAAGATACTAGAAGGGGTTCTATTTATCAAATAACATGCACCCAGAACACATTTCCCCCAAAAATCTACGGAAAGGGAACCCTGAAATCTCAATGCCCTGGCTACATTTAAAATATGTCGATGTTTTCTTTCCACCCTTCCATTATGTTGAGGTGTCCCAACACAGGATGTTTGGAACAATATACCTTGAGATGAAAAATAATCTTGTAAACAATTAAATTCAGTGCCGTTGTCACTCCGCACACGACGTATATCAGCCCCAAACTGACGCTTCACCATAGCAATGAATTTAAGAAACATAGAATAAACAACACACTTATCCTTCAATAAAATAACCCAAACAGCTCTAGAATAATCATCCACCAAAGTCAAAAAATATCGTGCCCCATT
The DNA here is from genome assembly GCA_029216955.1 of Iris pallida. NCBI lineage: Eukaryota > Viridiplantae > Streptophyta > Magnoliopsida > Asparagales > Iridaceae > Iris > Iris pallida. The sequence continues at coordinate 14,452,436 of JANAVB010004600.1, forward strand.
AGATGACGGAACACTATATGGTCCCCACAGATCACAGTGTATAAGTTCAAAGCATCTCAAAGCACGACTACTACTATCAGGAAAGGCATCACGAGTCTGTTTAGTTTGATGACAAATATCACAAGCCTTATGAGAAAACACACTACTACCAGAGAGAAAAGGTAAAGTCTGCATTACTTTATCTGAAGGATGCCCCAGTCTACTATGCCAAACCTCAGAATCACTCTCTTTGCATGCCATGATCACCGAAGCCAAAGAAGCTGGGACCGCCCCCAAGAAGTAAAGTCCACCCCTTTGTTCACCTGCTCCAATCACCATCCTCGTACTTCGGTCCTGAACAAAACACAAATCAGGAGTAAATAACATATCAAAATTTCTGGCACCAATCAATTGTGAGACAGAGATCAAATTGTATGTCAATGTCGGAACAGAAAGAACATCCGTCAACACCAATGAAGCAGTCAGAAATACTTTGCCTCTCAGAACAGCCTCAATAGTGCTCCCATCAGGAAAATCACAGGACAGACAGGGCCCTCAAAGCAATCAACTAAACAGTCACGAGAACCTGTCGCATGAAGAGTAGCCCCAGTATCGAATATCCAAGGGACAGAAGGATTCTTATCCATCAGACGATCACAGTTTGATGAACCAGGTTTGGAAGGTTGTCGTTACCCAGCAAGCTCATCAGTTTCTGCCATTGTTCACCTGAGAGTGGTGAAGGATACCCTCCATGTATCATGTCTGCCGAACTCCCAGCAAGACAAGCATGGACACCATGACCAACATCGGCGACATGATGAACTGCCCCTACGCCACCAGTACCGCGACCCCATCTCGTCTCGGCAGTGGTGCCGAGCCTCTGCCACCACCAGCACCACGTCCGCCCTCACGCCGAGGACGAGTCTCCCACCACTCTGGATAGCCAATCTTTGTAAAGCAAGTTGCAACATCATGACCTGTTTTCTTGTAATGAGTACAGATTATACCTGATTTGTCCCTGGAATCTGAACTTCTACTATTAGAAGTAGTAGAAAGACGAGGTGAAGTCGTCACAGCCAGCGCCAACACCTCCTCAGTAGCGGCTTGGACCAAAAATTTTCGCATATCCTCCTTCTCACGGACTGCCTGGTATGTCCGATCTAAACTTGGCAGTGGATCGTGAGGCGGAAGATTAGATCGGGTATGATCATACAACACAACATTCAAACCATACATGAAGTCCTGAAAGTGGTCTTCATCCCTCATAGCCTGTAAAACCCCTAAAATTTCTACTTATTTTTTTTATTTTGTACTGATTTAAAATTTTGTATTTACGTCACGTAGTCGTATTGTACGTCGTGCACGTAATTTTATTTTTTGTTTTGCTCGACGAGTGCGAATATGTGCGAGCGTAGATATTTTAGAAAAAAAATATTTTTCTATTTTATTATACACTTTCAAAATATTATATATTCTTGTTATAAAAAGCCTTTTTGTTTTTTTAGAGTTATTAATCAAATAATATTTTATTGTGTACTAGAAAAAGTATGCATTATTTATGCTTACATATATATTTCATAAATATTTATTTGAGTTATTTCTAAATAATAATATAATTTTTGAAATTAATATTAATAGTATTTTAGAAAATATATTTTAAAATTATTGGGACATTTAAATCTTGATTTAAATTTTTTATTTATTTATTTAAATAGTTAAATATTTGAAATTGATTTATCTCATGGATTTTATACTAGAAATTTAATTTGATTTAAATTGGATATTTAATTTGAAATTAGATTTAGATATGGATTTGGATTTGATTGCTTTAAATTAAATTAGTAATTTAATTATCTAAATTGGGTTTTAAATATTCCTAATTCCTATCCAATTGAGAATTTCCACATCCTATAAATAGACAGGTACTCCTCCAATTCAATATTCATCTTCCACAAAATTTTTCTCTACAAACCTACGTGCATCGTATCTGTGTTCATCCAAATTATTATTCCATATTTTACATATACAATTCTTTCCCGCGGTGTCGACAACCCCGACACATAATATCCCTATGCCTAATCCTAACCCTAACCCTAACCCTAATTCTGTTCCGCCAACTCCTTGGTCGACAACCACGCCACGTCCCTGTCCGCCACCATAGCAGATGCTCCTCCGCCTTCTTTCCTGTCACCGCAGTCCCTCATTGAAACCCTAAATCACCAGGATTCGGAACGCAACCATGCCTCGAACCCCTGCGCCAGTCCCAACAACGACCAGACCATCTCCTCGGCCACTGGCCCACTAGAACCTCCACAGATCACCACATGGCTGATCAGTACCACCACCAGCACGCCACCTCCACCGTAACCACCACATCCGCCCAAGCTTTAACCCGACCATTGCTCAAACAAAAAAATCCCTAAAATTCAAATAACCTAGAAAACCCTAACCCTAGCTTTTTCCATCTCCACGCTAAGCTGTGCCATCACACAGCACCACCGTGTCCGACATCATCTTCACCATCTCCCCATCTACCATGGCCATTCCTCCACCACCCAAAACACCGGTCGATTAACCTCCCCGTGCCTGTGAGCGTCGATCCACCGTCGGGACCGCTCCATCGCGTGTTCCGTGGTGGACTTCTTCTGTAGCTCAGCGATCATCATCGTCGCACCTCATCGACATTAGCACACCCGTCTTCGATTTTCGGAGCCGCTTCCCCAAGCGCAGCAGAGCCGCGCGCTTGGTCGCCATCCCAGTAGCTCCGTCGCAGACCATGGCTGTGCAGCCTCTATGCCGCCGTCCTCGAGAGAGAGCCGCCGTGCCTAGCGTTCTCGATTTCCCGTCGCCCGCTTCTCCCGCCGGCCTCCGCCCCTTTCTTCCAGACCCCTTTCCGCTCCGCCGGCGCACACTTCCTGTCCGCCGCCATCACCCACCGCCTACGACCCGCCGCTCTCCTCTCCTCTCCCTCTACCTCACTCTTTAAGTTTCTTGTTTAGATTTTTTTTTCAATCCCTCCTCTCTCTTGACCAATGTAGAGTAGGTACAGCAGCTGAGTTACCAAGAATTATTTTTTTAATATATTCTTTGTTATATTTATAATTAGTATACATTATTTATTATTTACTATTATTGTTATTATTATTATCATTTTAAATTGTTATTTTTATCATTACCAATATTATTAATATTATTATCATAATTATTATTATTATTATTATTCTTATTATTATATTTTATTATAACATTAGTTACAGTATTGATTGTTTAGAGAACTAAAGAAAGAGATTTATTATATGTTGTCAGTATAGGTATTGAAATATTAAGGTATTTAATATGTAAGTGGATACATATGTTGTATTATTTATATTATTATTATTAGAAATATATTATTATTTTGGAAATTATAAATAGTATTTCTCTAAATTATTTTATAGCAAAATTTTGTATTGGGCTTGGCCTATATTCCAAATTAGGTTTATAAACCCTAAAATATTATTTTGTATGGCTTTTTAGTTTAGAAATTATATTTGATAAAAATTAGCTTTTTTAGCCTAAATCAATTTTTCCATTTTTTTATGTGTTTATCAAATATTATTTTTACTAATAAAAATATAGCTCCTATCTAAATATCCTATTTTGACAAACTTAAAAAGTTTTTGCAAATTAATTCTTATGTTTTTAATTATTTATCTAAAACAAAAACTATTTTTCCTAATACATATTTTTCAAGGGTTATAAATATTTATCTAAAAACTATTTTAACTAGTACAATTATTTTTCTTTCTGAAGTGTTATAAATAGTTCTCTAAAACCACATATATATCATTATCCATTCTTCTTCTTTGATTTCTCTCCTTTCTATGACCAATTCCCTTATTCCTACTCCCTCGCCAATTCAAGCATACCTTATGTCGACCCTAACTAAATTGACCGTTCTTGACCCGATGTACCGGTCTGTACCACCAAAAGAGGTTCCCTTGTGTAGTTGTTGTACCGAAGTCGCAGTTTTGTGCCACCTTGATCATCGCAGCACACCAGGCGTCCTACCAGGCAAGACACCTTGCCATTCGCTGTTTAATTATTTTAGCTCATATTTCATGCATTACTTATTTTCTTTATGCAAAATAAACTGTGATACATGGCATAACCTGTTAGAACTTACTGTTCATTTATATTTCCTGCTATGTATTATTTTTACACATTAAACCTAGATTTAAGGGACCACCTTTGCGTGTTGCATTCATGGCCTTGACACGTTGTACCACGAAGTTGTCTGTCGCATATAGAACACGGAAGTGCTTGATTGGCTGGCCACCAGTACGTACAAGTCGTGCGATAGGAATAACCGCTAACGGATGTTGCATGCTAGTTTGACTTAGCGGTTATAGTGGTTTGTGTTGTAGATACAACACAGTAGGCATTGGGCAGGGAGGACAATTCTTTAGCGTATGGGCTTCGATGCACTTTCCTTGTGACCCGGACTCTCCGCTGGAGATACGAGATTGATGACCCATGATTACTAACGGCCACTGACGATTCTGCGGAACGTCATGCTCTTACTGATGGGGCCTCTGGTTCCCAAGAGGGGACTACGCCGATCCTATTAGCCAGGGCCCATGTGTAGGAATGATTGTTCTTAACTACATATCACTTAGAATGGATAGGCACCTTTATCCGTTAGGTACGAGTACTTTTGGTTTGGGTACTTGTATCTGACCGTGACTTGGAACCATAACTTGTCGCGGATTAGTTCGTCACATCTTGTCCTTGTTTGGTTGTAGGTGTGACTTACTACTTCGATGAGAAGGTATTGAACCTTGTTGGGGTCCGGATACCATATTGGATTCATGTCATCGAAAGATACGTCACCGTGAATTAGTTTACCATCTTCTGTCCTTGTTTGGTTGGGGGGATGGTACGCTCGTTCAATAGGTGCGTATTGGACCATGTTATAATTCGATTTACTTATTTATTTGAGCAATATTTATTCAGTTTAAATGGCATGATATTATGTGTCTTGTTACGTCCCTCTGAGGACCTGGTTATCTCCCCAGGTGTGTGCTATTGTCTTTCGCAGGTGCTTTAGCTCTAGCCGTGATCCGCTCTATTTCTTCGAGGATGATTGCACTTGGATCGTCTTCGCTTCGCTCGCCAAATTCATTTCTCTACTCATGTATTTTTCCTTTACTTGTTGGTAGTGGATTTGTCTCCGCCCAACATATTGTATCAAGACAATTCATTATCTTTATATGATGTCTTTTATTCAATTATTTTGCGTGGATGAGATTAGTTATGGTTCTACTGCATTTTACAGCTTATGTATTTATACGAGGCTTCCATATATTGGAGTATACTTCGTATGAATACAGCTGGCATGGATACGTACCTAGTCCTACGTAATTTGGGACTGGGGCGTGACATGTTTTTGCGGTGGCCCATGCAGGTCAGATAAAATTGTTTGGTTACTTTACCGTACCAAGCAAGCCTGCGTATAGGATTAGAAGTCTAGAATCTCATCCACATACTTGACCTTTTTCCTCGATTCTATATTCGACCGACTCATCGATTGCATCTTGCTTGATTCCTTCTACCATTATTCTTATCTTCCCTTCGTGCTTGCTAGAGATCGACCCTACTAGATAGATGTCCCAAACACCCTTAGCTTAATTCTTTTAAGTTGGGTAGAACATCCCACGACCCGACACGTCCTTGACTATTAAGACCATAGAGAATAGAAGAATCTAACCCATTTGGTCAACCAAGCCTTGGTCAATAAACCATAGAATGATTGTATAGGAATAAAAGACTTAGATCCTTATGACTCTTAGACTATTCATAATTGATTTTATTCATCTACCATCGTGCCTATATTTTTACTATCTAAACTAATGATGCTAATGTAGCCTAGTTTTTGCAAGCTTATCTTTTTATCGAGCTTGTTCAAGACATATGTTATTGGAAGAGCTCCCACTAACATGTTGTCTAATCAGAACCGGTGCATAATGGTCTGATCAACCAAGTGCACTTTGGTTCGCTTTTGCCTATTATTCTACGTGGATGGGGACATAGTTAAACTTGTCCTCTAGAGTCCCATTCGCGACTACCTTGGCAACTCCTTTTGAAAATTTTCGGTCGTTTTTGAATCACGTATTCGTATTCGATAACGCCTCCTTCGAACTCTATATTGCTTTCGCCTTCACCTATTTTAGGAGGACGAAGGCGTTATACTAGAACTTCCTCTAGCCTTCCGATCAGCTATGACCATTCTCACTCGATGTTGCTATATCTTCATCCTAAACTACTCGGTCCTATCAAGACCCTTTAATCATTTAATTTAAGTGAATATATTTCGTACTCTAAATCGTGACCCTCATTCATTACGCGTGACCATACCGTATTTCTATGATCTAGATCGTGATTCTTACGTCATGATTTGCTATCGATTGTTTCCCATCGAAACTCCCTTGTGTCCTCTCACCCCCTCTATGAAATTCTTAATTTCGAGGACGAAATTCTTTTAAGTTGGGTAGGATGTAAAATCCCTAAAATTTTGACTTATTTTATTTATTTATTTTGTACTGATTTAAAATTTTGTATTTACGTCACGTAGTCATATTGTACGTCGTGCACAAAATTTTATTTTTCGTTTTGCTCGACGAGTGCGAATATGTGCGAGCGTACATATTTTAGAAAAAAAAACATTTTTCTATTTTATTATACACTTTCAAAATATTATATATTCTTGTTATAAAAAGCCTTTTTGTTTTTTTAGAGTTATTAATCAAATAATATTTTATTGTGTACTAGAAAAAGTATGCATTATTTATGCTTACATATATATTTCATAAATATTTATTTGAGTTATTTCTAAATAATAATATAATTTTCGAAATTAATATTAATAGTATTTTAGAAAATATATTTTAAAATTATTAGGACATTTAAATCTTGATTTAAATTTTTATTTATTTATTTAAATAGTTAAATATTTGAAATTGATTTATCTCATGGATTTTATACTAGAAATTTAATTTGATTTAAATTGGATATTTAATTTGAAATTAGATTTAGATATGGATTTGGATTTGATTGCTTTAAATTAAATTAGTAATTTAATTATCTAAATTGGGTTTTAAATATTCCTAATTCCTATCCAATTGAAAATTTCCACATCCTATAAATAGGCAGGTACTCCTCCAATTCAATATTCATCTTCCACAAAATTTTTCTCTACAAACCTACGTGCATCGTGTCTATGTTCATCCAAATTATTATTCTATATTTTACATATACAATTCTTCCCCGCGGTGTCGACAACCCCGACATATAATATCCCTATCCCTAATCCTAATCCTAACCCTAATTCTGTCCGACCAACTCCTTGGCCGACAACCACGCCACGTCCCTGTCCGCCACCATAGCAGATGCTCCTCCGCCTTCTTCCCTGTCACCGCAGTCCCTCATTGAAATCCTAAATCACCAGGATTCGGAACGCAACCATGCCTCGAACCCCTGCGCCAGTCCCAACAACGACCAGACCATCTCCTCGGCCACTGGCCCACTAGAACCGCCACAGATCACCACATGGCTGATCAGTACCACCACCAGCACGCCACCTCCACCATAACCACCACATCCGCCCAAGCTTTAACCCGACCACTGCTCAAACAAAAAAATCCCTAAAATTCGAATAACCTAGAAAACCCTAACCCTAGCTTTTGCCATCTCCACGCTAAGCTGCGCCATCACACAGCACCACCGTGTCCGACATCATCTTCACCATCTCCCCATCTACCATGGCCATTCCTCCACCACCCAAAACACCGGTCGATTAACCTCCCTGTGCCTGTGAGCGTCGATCCACCACCGGGACCGCTCCATCGCGTGTTCCGTGGTGGACTTCTTCTGTAGCTCACCGATCATCATCGTCGCACCTTCTCGACATTAGCACACCCGTCTTCGATTTTCGGAGCCGCTTCCCCAAGCGCAGCAGAGCCGCGCGCTTGGTCGCCATCCCAGTAGCTCCGTCGCAGACCATGGCCGCGCAGCCTCCACGCCGCCATCCTCGAGAGAGAGCCGCCGTGCCTAGCGTTCTCGATTTCCCGTCGCCCGCTTCTCCCGCCGGCCTCCGCCCCTTTCTCCCAGACCCCTTTCCGCTCCGCCGGCGCACACTTCCCGTCCGCTGTCACGCCCCGATTCCGTCGAATCGATAGTCGTCCCCCGGGCGTGATGCCGTGCGAACCTAAGTTGCGTTCGCACAAGGCATAGTCATAAGGTTATCCGAAACACAACATCAATTTAGAGTACGCAGAGAAATTGAATAACACATTTGAAATGGAAATAGACTTTTCATTGATAATATGAACTTTACATAGACTTCTTTTTACAATCATTTGCCGTGCGGGCTGCAACATGACTTCGACTTACAAAATGAACGCCGATGAGATAGTCGTTCCATACATTACACCCTTTTATACAAGCAAAAACCAATACATATTTCCACCTGCTATGGCGGGAAGTCGAGTCGTCATTTTTCTTTTGGACTGATGTGCGGGTCTTCTTCAAAAGGAAATCCAGAAAACAAGCCTTCACACGGACGAGGCTTCAAAGGAATGCACGCCGCCTTGAGCTTTAGTTGGCACGCCCTTCGTAGTTCGGGGTACCTGCGTGGAGAGCGAGGATCAGTACATTACACTTTGTACTGGTGCGTGGCTATTTAAATTCCAAGCTCTCATTTGGTTGAAGAGTTTATATGACAATTGAGTATGAATGTTTCTAACCATCCTAATGGATTACAAATATGTAATGACAAGCATAGTGAACTTTACGTTGAAACTTACCCCGGCGGACCGCGCCGCGCCTTAAGAAACTTACCATGTTCTTCCTTATCCATTTTTATCCTTTTTCATTTCCAAGGGCCTTATTACGTGTGATTGGTCACTGGCATCACAAGCCATCCTGGACGTATAGCTTTGTTAATCGGGATCCTTTCAACGCAAGTAGCTAGCTCCGTTGCAAGCCCCCGCTTAACCTGTGCTGAAACCTTATGCACGGCTATACCCTGTTTCCTCCTAGGCCGAGTCGGTCCCGTGGCCTCGGGTTGCCGCTCGAGGAAACTATTGCCTTGTCGACAAGTTGTCCATAACCGTGTAAAGACATATTTTTCCTTTTTAGTTATTAAGACATAGCCTACATTCTCTTTGAAAACCCATCCTTTTTCCCGTGTTCGTGCCCTTGTATTTATCTTTTCATCCGCAACAACATTATTGATTTTGCCTAAGAAGGGGGTCGAGAAGAGAAGGGTCAGCCACTCACCTTGAGTTTACCTTGGCGAGCGAACTTGTTGGTCGCGCTAGACGTCGCCTACGCGATTACCTGAAATCGCACAAGCAACCGATTAGAACACTGCATTATTCAAAGAGTTCGATAGGAAATGCGAGTTCGAAATGCAAGCCATGAAAACCATCGAAAACATCCACGAAACGCATTCAGAAAACAAAGCCAAAACCAACGCAAGCGGCGTGAAAAGCAGAGCAACGGGAGGTCTCTCCCGACTCAGCCGCAGAGTCAATCCTCGAGGCGCAACCCGCTGAATATGGGACTTGGTTCCGAAGAAGACATTCCATAACGAGGAATGGATCTTAATTCAACCGTTCCCGTTCGATCGACTCGGTCGATCCCGACCTATCGGTCCCGGCCGAATCGATAGCGACAGTGTTCCTTTCTCGCGCACCCCGTGGACAGAGTACGGGGCACGATGTAGGGACGGGGCACTACACCATAACCAACTAAGAAAAAGTTTTGTCCTCGAAACTTAAGAATAGAACCTACCTCTATGAAAATAATGAAGGGAACTTTTCCCTCATTTCTGACTCGAGTTCCCATGTCGACTCCTCTGCCGCATGGTTCCTCCAGAGTACGCGGACGAGAGGGATCGCCCGATTTCGAAGTAACTTATCCTTGCGTTCCAATATTTGAACGGGCGCTTCAACGTAGGATAAGTCGGACTTTAGCTCCAGCTGGCCAAAATCCACCACGTGGCTAGGGTCGTGCACGTACTTCCGCAGTTGGGAGACGTGGAAGACATTGTGGACACCTTCAAGCGCCGGCGGTAGGGCAATCCTATAGGCTACGGGGGCGACCCGCTCGAGTATTTCGAACGGCCCAACGAATCTCGGACTCAGCTTCCCCTTTACGCCGAACCGAGTAACTCCACGCATGGGCGACACCTTCAAGAACACGTGATCGCCTACACAGAACTCAAGCGGTCTTCGATGGGTGTCGGCATAGCTCTTCTGCCGACTCTGTGCAATCTTTAGTCTTTCCCGAATTAGCTTGACCTTCTGCACCATCTGTTCTACCAGCTCCGGGCCGAGTATCTGCCGTTCCCCGACTTCATCCCAGCAAATGGGCGATCTGCACTTCCGACCGTACAAGGCTTCATACGGCGCCATTTGGATGCTGGACTGGTAGCTATTGTTATATGCAAATTCTGCCAACGGTAAGTGGACGTCCCAGCTTGATTTGAAGTCGATTGCGCAGAGCCGTAGCATGTCTTCGAGAATCTGATTAACGCGCTCCGTTTGGCCGTCGGTCTGTGGATGGTAAGCTGAACTGAACTGCAACTTGGTACCCAGCGCCGACTGAAGGCTACTCCAGAATCGCGACATGAACCGTGAATCCCGATCAGAGACGATGGATACTGGAACTCCGTGCAGCCGTACGATCTCGTCAAGATAAATCTGCGCCAGCCGATCAACGCTCCAAGTAACTTTAATGGCAATGAAGTGCGCCGACTTGGTTAATCGATCGACTATGACCCAGATGGCGTCGCTCCCCCGTGGTGTCTTCGGCAGGCCAACAATAAAGTCCATCGTGACATGATCCCATTTCCACTCTGGAATGGCAAGGTTCTGCATCTCCCCGCCCGGTCGCTGATGCTCAGCTTTCACCTGCTGACAGGCCATGCATTGTGACACGAAGAGCGCCACATCTCTCTTCATCCCGTGCCACCAGAAAGTCGTGCGGAGGTCCTTGTACATCTTGGTACTGCCTGGATGCAAGGTATACTTCGCGTGATGCGCCTCCGACAAAATCTCCTTTCGTAGTTCAGAATCATCCGGAACACATAGTCGGCCATTCAATCGCAGCGCGCCGGTCTTGTCTTCCGTAAAGTCGGTCACACTACCTGTTGAAATTCGCTCGCGCATTTTCTTCAGGTACGGATCATCCTTCTGAGCGGCCATGATCTTTTCCAGCAAACTCGGCTCTAACTGCAGCTGCGCCAACCGTATATCCCTGAATCGAACCCGGAGATCGATGCCCATTTCTTCAAGATCTTGTAGTAGTCTGCGGTCGATGGATAGCGAGGCAAGGTATTTCCGACTCAGAGCGTCCGCCACCACATTTCCCTTGCCCGGAGTGTAGTCGATCGTCAAGTCATAGTCCTTGATTAGTTCGAGCCAGCGCCGCTGTCGTAAGTTCAGTTCTTTCTGGGTGAAGAGATACTTGAGGCTCTTGTGGTCGGTATAGATCGCGCACGCCACGCCATATAGATAGTAACGTCACAATTTCAACGCGAACACAATCGCCGCTAACTCCAAGTCGTGCGTAGGATAGTTCTTCTCGTGCGGCTTCAACTGTCTGGAGGCGAATGATATCACTTTGTTCCGCTGCATGAGCACACATCCCAAGCCCTGGCCTGAAGCATCGCTGAATATCTGAAAACCCTCTGGCCCATCAGGAAGTGCGAGTATGGGTGCCGAAATCAGCCGCTGTTTTAGCTCCTGGAATGAAGCTTCACAGTCATCCGACCACTCATACACGACTCCCTTTTGAGTGAGGCGAGTCAGTGGCAATGCAATCTTCGCGAAGTCTTTCACGTAGCGTCGATAGTATCCCGCCAAACCAAGAAAGCTTCTAATCTCGCTAGCAGACGCAGGCCTCTTCCAATCAGCAACGGCTTCCACTTTCTTCGGGTCGACTGCAATGCCTTCGGACGAAATGATGTGACCAAGGAAGGATACGCTGCTGAGCCAAAATTCGCACTTACTCCGCTTCGCAAATAGCTGGTTCTCTCAAAGTGTCTGGAGCACGGTCCGCAGATGTTCTGCATGCTGCGCCCTGTCTTTCGAGTAGATGAGAATATCGTCAATAAAGACTACCACAAATTTATCAAGGAAGGGTCGAAACACCCGATTCATTAGGTCCATGAAGGCGGCAGGGGCGTTTGTTAGGCCGAATGGCATCACCAGGAACTCGTAGTGGCCGTACCGAGTGCGAAAGGCTGACTTTTGCACGTCGTCCGACTTGATCTTGAGCTGATGATAGCCCGAGCGGAGATCAATCTTCGAAAACACCGAGGCGCCTTGCAGTTGATCGAATAAGTCGTCTATGCGGGGCAAAGGATACTTGTTCCGGATGGTGGCCTTGTTAAGCTCTCGGTAATCGACGCACAGACGCATGGACCCATCCTTCTTCTTCACGAATAATACGGGCGCTCCCCACGGTGAAACACTAGGCCGAATAAACCCTTTATCGAGTAATTCTTGTAGCTGGACCTTGAGTTCCTTCAGCTCAGCAGGGGCCATTCTGTACGGGGCCTTTGAAATCGGTCGAGTATCGGGGAATGTATCGATGCTGAACTCGATCTCTCGGTCGGGGGGCATGCCGGGTAGCTCGTCCGGGAACACATCGGGGAATTCTGCCACAACGTCGGTCTGACCTACGTTTGCACCTTCCTGTCGCATGTCTCGGACGGACGCCAAGTAGCCTTCGCACCCAGAATACAGCATCCTCCGAGCAGAGATTGCCGAGATCAACATGCAGGTCGACGACGCCTCACCACACGAAAAGCAGAATTCAGGCACTCCTGGTATGCGGAAAGTGACCGTCTTCCTGGCACAGTCTATGGTTGCGTTGCACGGCCCGAGCCAATCCATCCCCAGAATGATATCGAAGTCATTCATGTCTAGGACCATCACGTCCAGACCGATCTTTTGACCGCCAATACAGATAATCCCGTCGGTGCAGGCTGAATTAGTGAGTATTGGTGTGCCCGAAGGTGTGCTCACGCTAAGGTCGAGGTCTAATGATACTAATGGAAATTTGTGCTCGGCGACAAAGTCCGCCGCTATAAAACTATACGAAGCACCTGAATCAAATAGTACGCGAGCAGGCACATTATTAAAACTAAGTATACCTGTCACGACCGTGTCTGAGGCAAGCGCTTCGTCCCGAGTCATGGCGTAGACGCGGCCCTGGGCATTGGGGCGACGGTCTTGGCCATGTTGAGGTGCAGGCTGAGGGACTCGAGGCGCTGGAACTTGATTCCCTGGACGGCGTTGAGGTGGCGGGGCATTACGGTCCTGTCTTTGGGGGCAGTCTTGTTTGTAGTGACCTTTCTGGCCGCAATAGAAGCATCCCCCATCGGCGACAAGGCACTTGCTCGCCTCGTGCCCAACGGAACCGCACTTGGCGCATCGCGGTGGCGTGTTATGTCCCCGATAGCCGCCATGGTTCTGACGCTTTGACGCATGGTTGTTACCTCCCGTATAGCCAGGACGTTTGTGATTGGAGTGGCGCACAACGTCGTCAGCACTGGAAGGATGCAGGCTCTCAAGACGGAGAGCGTGATTCAGAGCCTCGCCCGTGGTCTTGTACTCCGGGACGCCGACATGCGCACCAATAGATTGTCGCAGTCCCACTTCGAACCGTCGCACGCGGCACTCTTCAGTAGGCAGAAACGCACCAGCGAACTTGGACAATTTGTTGAACTCTGCGGCGTACTGTTGTACCGTCCTGCTCCCCTGCTTCAATGACATGAATTCGTTTTCCTTTGCTTGGCGAACGGCAGACGGAAGGTACTCGAGTTCGAAGGCCTTGCGGAACGTGGCCCAAGGGATCGGCGCGGTAGTATTATCCGGTCGAATCGCTCGCTTGCGCACGGCCCACCAGTCGTGCGCGTTCAACCGTAGTTGAAGTTGTGCGCAGGCGACTTGCTTTGAGTCTTCGATGCCGAGGAGCTCGAAGTGGTCTTCTAGTTCTTCCAGCCAGTCGATCGCAATGGAGGGACCCTCGGTGCCGCTGAAAGAGGTGCGACACGCCTTCTTGAATTCTGACACTTCGAAGTTGTACTTCTTTGGTGCCGCAGGTTGAAGCTCGGGCTCCGCCGTGTCGACTTCAATGGGTGGAATCGTCGGCACGGTGGTAGCAGGTACGGTGACGGTAGGTGCCGTCGCAGAATTCCCGTTGGCCGCAAACGTTTGGACGATCTGCTGCAGGGTATCCATCTGCTTTTGTTGAAGTTTGATGTGCGCGTCGAAGCGAGCCTCGAACTGGGCCTGTCGTTCCTCTACTCGTTGATGTCGGCTCTCGGACTGGTTCCGCTGCGCCTCCATCATGCGCAGCATCCTTTCGATTGTATCGTTAGAAGGTCCGGCCTGCCGACGATGCGAGCTACTAGAGCCACTGGAAGCGCTCTGTTCTTGCTCGGCCGTGGGTTCCGCCACTTCTGCTATACGAAGGCAACGCATCAGTCTCAAATTATTACAGACTCATTGTATGGAACAACTTATCTCATCGTTGCGTGGTCAATGGTTTGAAACTCTAGACGCGAGGTCAAAGGATGTAAAGCCGTGCTCTGATACCATTATGTCACGCCCCGATTCCGTCGAATCGATAGTCGTCCCCCGGGCGTGATGCCGTGCGAACCTAAGTTGCGTTCGCACAAGGCATAGTCATAAGGTTATCCGAAACACAACATCAATTTAGAGTACGCAGAGAAATTGAATAACACATTTGAAATGGAAATAGACTTTTCATTGATAATATGAACTTTACATAGACTTCTTTTTACAATCATTTGCCGCGCGGGCTACAACATGACTTCGACTTACAAAATGAACGCCGATGAGATAGTCGTTCCATACATTACACCCTTTTATACAAGCAAAAACCAATACATATTTCCACCTGCTATGGCGGGAAGTCGAGTCGTCATTTTTCTTTTGGACTGATGTGCGGGTCTTCTTCAAAAGGAAATCCAGAAAACAAGCCTTCACACGGACGAGGCTTCAAAGGAATGCACGCCGCCTTGAGCTTTAGTTGGCACGCCCTTCGTAGTTCGGGGTACCTGCGTGGAGAGCGAGGATCAGTACATTACACTTTGTACTGGTGCGTGGCTATTTAAATTCCAAGCTCTCATTTGGTTGAAGAGTTTATATGACAATTGAGTATGAATGTTTCTAACCATCCTAATGGATTACAAACATGTAATGACAAGCATAGTGAACTTTACGTTGAAACTTACCCCGGCGGACCGCGCCGCGCCTTAAGAAACTTACCATGTTCTTCCTTATCCATTTTTATCCTTTTTCATTTCCAAGGGCCTTATTACGTGTGATTGGTCACTGGCATCACAAGCCATCCTGGACGTATAGCTTTGTTAATCGGGATCCTTTCAACGCAAGTAGCTAGCTCCGTTGCAAGCCCCCGCTTAACCTGTGCTGAAACCTTATGCACGGCTATACCCTGTTTCCTCCTAGGCCGAGTCGGTCCCGTGGCCTCGGGTTGCCGCTCGAGGAAACTATTGCCTTGTCGACAAGTTGTCCATAACCGTGTAAAGACATATTTTTCCTTTTTAGTTATTAAGACATAGCCTACATTCTCTTTGAAAACCCATCCTTTTTCCCGTGTTCGTGCCCTTGCATTTATCTTTTCATCCGCAACAACATTATCGATTTTGCCTAAGAAGGGGGTCGAGAAGAGAAGGGTCAGCCACTCACCTTGAGTTTACCTTGGCGAGCGAACTTGTTGGTCGCGCTAGACGTCGCCTACGCGATTACCTGAAATCGCACAAGCAACCGATTAGAACACTGCATTATTCAAAGAGTTCGATAGGAAATGCGAGTTCGAAATGCAAGCCATGAAAACCATCGAAAACATCCACGAAACGCATTCAGAAAACAAAGCCAAAACCAACGCAAGCGGCGTGAAAAGCAGAGCAACGGGAGGTCTCTCCCGACTCAGCCGCAGAGTCAATCCTCGAGGCGCAACCCGCTGAATATGGGACTTGGTTCCGAAGAAGACATTCCATAACGAGGAATGGATCTTAATTCAACCGTTTCCGTTCGATCGACTCGGTCGATCCCGACCTATCGGTCCCGGCCGAATCGATAGCGACAGTGTTCCTTTCTCGCGCACCCCGTGGACAGAGTACGGGGCACGATGTAGGGACGGGGCACTACATCCGCCGCCATCACCCACCGCCTATGACCCGCCGCTCTCCTCTCCTCTCCCTCTACCTCACTCTTTAAGTTTCTTGTTTAGATTTTTTTTCAATTCCTCCTCTCTCTTGACCAATGTAGAGTAGGTACAGCAGCTGAGTTACCAAGAATTATTTTTTTTATATATATTCTTTGTTATATTTATAATTAGTATACATTATTTATTATTTACTATTATTGTTATTATTATTATCATTTTAAATTGTTATTTTTATCATTACCAATATTATTAATATTATTATCATAATTATTATTATTCTTATTATTCTTATTATTATATTTTATTATAACATTAGTTACAGTATTGATTGTTTAGAGAACTAAAGAAAGAGATTTATTATATGTTGTCAGTATAGGTATTGAAATATTAAGGTATTTAATATGTAAGTGTATACATATGTTGTATTATTTATATTATTATTAGAAATGTATTATTATTTTGGAAATTATAAATAGTATTTCTCTAAATTATTTTATAGCAAAATTTTGTATTGGGCTTGGCCTATATTCCAAATTAGGTTTATAAACCCTAAAATATTATTTTGTATGGCTTTTAGTTTAGAAATTATATTTGATAAAAAATAGCTTTTTTTAGCCTAAATCGATTTTTCCATTTTTTTATGTGTTTATCAAATATTATTTTTATTAATAAAAATATAGCTCCTATCTAAATATCCTATTTTGACAAACTTAAAAAGTTTTTGCAAATTAATTCTTATGTTTTTAATTATTTATCTAAAACAAAAACTATTTTTGCTAATACATATTTTTCAAGGTTTATAAATATTTATCTAAAAACTATTTTAACTAGTGCAATTATTTTTCTTTCTCAAGTGTTATAAATAGTTCTCTAAAACCACATATATATCATTATCCATTCTTCTTCTTTGATTTCTCTCCTTTCCATGACCAATTCCCTTATTCCTACTCCCTCGCCAATTCAAGCATACCTTATATCGACCCTAACTAAATTGACCGTTCTGGACCCGATGCACCGGTCTGTACCACCAAAAGTGGTTCCATTGTGTAGTTGTTGCACCGAAGTCGCAGTTTTGTGCCACCTTGATCATCGCAGCACACCAGACGTCCTACCAGGCAAGACACCTTGCCATTCGCTGTTTAATTATTTTAGCTAATATTTCATGCATTACTTATTTTTTATGCAAAATAAACTGTGATACATGGCATAACCTGTTAGAACTTACTGTTCATTTGTATTTCCTGCTATGTATTATTTTTACACATTAAACCTAGATTTAAGGGACCACCTTTGCGTGTTGCATTCATGGCCTTGACATGTTGTACCACGAAGTTGTGTGTCGCATGTAGAACACGGAAGTGTGTGATTGGCTGGCCACCAGTACGTACAAACCGTGCGATAGGAATAACCGCTAATAGATGTTGCATGCTAATTTGACTTAGCGGTTATAGTGGTTTGTGTTGTGGATACAACACAGTAGGTATTGGGCGGGGAGGACAATTCCTTAGCGTATGGGCTTCGATGCACTTCCCTTGTGACCCAGACTCTCCGCTGGAGATACGGGGTTGATGACCCATGATTACTGACGGCCACTGACGATTCTGCGGAACGTCATGCTCTTACTGATGGGGCCTCTGGTTCCCAAGAGGGGACTACGCCGATCCTCTTAGCCAGGGCCCATGCGTAGGAAGGATTGTTCTTAACTACATATCACTTAGAATGGATAGGCACCTTTATCCGTTAGGTACGAGTACTTTTGGTTTGGGTACTTATATCTGACCGTGACTTGGAACCATAACTTGTCGCGGATTAGTTCGTCACATCTTGTCCTTGTTTGGTTGTAGGTGTGACTTACTACTTCGATGAGAAGGTATTGAACCTTGTTGGGGTCCGGATACCATATTAGATTCATGGCATGGAAAGATACGTCACCGTGAATTAGTTTACCATCTTCTGTCCTTGTTTAGTTGGGGGGATGGTACGCTCGTTCAGTAGGTGCGTATTGGACCATGTTATAATTCGATTTACTTATTTATTTGAGCAATATTTATTCAGTTTAAATGACATGATATTATGTGTCTTGTTACGTCTCTCTGAGGACCTGATTATCTCCCCATGTGTGTGCTATTGTCTTTCGCAGGTGCTTTAGCTCTAGCCGTGATTCGCTCTATTTCTTCGAGGATGATTGTACTTGGATCGTCTTCGCTTCGCTCGCCAAATTCATTTCTCTACTCATATATTTTTCCTTTACTTATTGGTAGTGGATTTGTCTCCGCCCAACATATTGTATCAAGACAATTCATTATCTTTATATGATGTCTTTTATTCAATTATTTTGCGTGGATGAGATTAGTTATGGTTCTACTGTATTTTACAGCTTATGTATTTATACGAGGCTTCCATATATTGGAGTATACTTCGTATGAATACAACTGGCATGGATACGTACCTAGTCCTACGTATTTTGGGACTGGGGCGTGACATAGCCTGTAGCTTTGCAGCAAGTTCACCACAGGTACAAGTAGGCAATAGGAAATAAGCAGCTTGTTCATCCCACAAAGACTGCTAATTTTTAAAGTAGGTTTCCACAGACATCGAAGCCGTTTGTTTACACTCAGCCAAAGCCACCTTAATTTGTTGCTTTCGAGTGCCATTGCTAACAACAAATCTTTTTTCCAACAAGGTCCACAAGGGATAAACCTTCTCAAAGTACGACAAATATTTCTTCAGAGACGGATCAATGGTATTAAGAACCCGTTGAACCAATAGCGCTTGCATGCATCTCCAATCAAGCAACTTACTAGCATCATTAACAGGTTTGACTTCAGTACCTTCCAGAAAAGTGATCTTTCGCCTAGAGATCAGGGAGAGACGTATCGACCGAGACCACTCAGCATAGTTCGGTCCACGGAAAACAATAGAAGTAATGATATTTCCTGGTTGATCAGCAGAACTCAGAAAATATGGATCATTCGGATTAGAATAATTTGGGTTGTGTGCACCGCCACCGCCCGTCGTGACGGAGTAGCTGGACGTATCATCATCTGCCATCGCGGATGTCGGATGTACAAAATTTTTGTACAACTCCGACGAATCGACCGCGGATGGACGGAGTTGGCGGCGAATCGGCCGCGATCAGGGGCGCCGGATCTGACGCGTAGGGACGAGCGGATATCGGGTGTACAAAATTTTGTACAACTCCGACGAATCGGCCGCTGATGGACGGGGTCGGCGGCGAATCGGACGCGATCAGGGGCACCGAATATCCGGATATATATATATATATATATATATATATATATATTCAAAAAAATATATATTTTCAAACAAATCTTTACAGTTTCAAATAGCAAAACAATAATGCCCAAAACTAGATCCAAGCAAAGTGGTTGGCAATTGCATATGGAACTATACGCTAGAAAACAAAGTTTTCCCACTCGTGATCGAGCATGTGATTGCAAAGGTATAGCATCGCCAACTGTAGGAAATAAAATCGGCCAGGAGGATCGGCCAGGAGGGTCGGACAGACGTCGGGCGGATTAGTCAGACGCCGGGCGGTCAGCTGTTCGGAGCAGTCGGACCGTCGGACGGAGAAGCCGGATTCGTCGGGGAGGAGGGGCGCCGGATCGGGCTCCAGATTCAGGTAGAGATGCGTGGTTTGGCGGCTAGGATTTTTCGGGAGGCTCTGATACCATGTAGAAAATAATAATACCTTGTTCTCATTGTTAGAATTTGTTACAATATATATAGTGTCTATATTTGGACTTTTGGGTATGGGCCATATTTACATTACAAATATAATCTAACAAAAACAGAACCAATTTTTTTGAAACCAAACCAAATATCTTATTTGGTTCGGATTTTCGTCCAAAACCGAGTAATGGTCACTCCCCTTGTTAGCAATTCGACAAACGAAAAAATTCGAGACGACAAAAGTACGAGTATAAAGCGGCTCAGTGCAAATAAAATACGTTCAAAAATTTGGTCAAATATTCGAAAAATAGAAATATTGAGATTAAAAATTTCACATTCTTAAATAAGTTGTCAAATTTGGTTAATTAAATATGTTTCCATTATGTTTTTTTTGCCAAACTTTTTAAATAATTTATAGGGAACACGTTCTAAAACTCCGCATGTTTAAAATTTACATACTGATTCGAATCATTCAAAAGTAGGGGTGGGCATACGGGTCCAGGATCCGCGGTTCCGATCCGGTCCGAACCGTATATTGGTCAAACGGGACGGTTCCTAAAATTTAGAATTTAAACGGGACGGGCCGGGGCGGGTCGTGTGACACTAACGGGACGGGACGGATCCTATTTTCAAAATAAACGGGGCCCCGAACCGACCCGTTTCTAGGAGTATGATTTTTTGTATTTATCAATTTTGATTTTTTTCATATTATAATTTATAAATAATAGCACACGTTATTGTTTAGTAAACAAATTCTAAAAATTGGAAAAACATAATACTTGTTTTGTTCTTCTAGATAATAGAACATGTGTAAATGTTTACTATTCTATAATTTTTTGAATTTTTTTTGGGATCCGTTTGGACCCGCGGGTTGGCTCGGTTTGGACCCGTTTCGAACGGGTCGAATCCGTACCGGTTCTAATAATTTTTGGACCCGTACCGTCCCGTCCCGCCAATTAACGGGTCAGGTCCGGATCCATAAAATTTGGACCCGGTCCGACCCGTGCCCACCCCTATTCAAAAGTACGCAAGTATTATACGTTTCAGAAAGATACGAAAAAATTCGCGTATAATACGAATTTTATTCGGGTGATTCTAACGAGGGTCACCCCTACTATACACCCATAATACCAAAAAACCCCACTGATATATGGATCCATAACTACTTATTAATTAGTATAATTTATCGGACCCATATATTTGTGGTCATGATAGACCAACACGCCCTAATCATTCATTACTATCAAATTAGAGTATCATATCGAATTGATTGAAACTAAATACCTTAGATGGTTGTACATATATTTTTTGTATTTCAACGTTGAATTTTATCTTATTAAGTACAATCTACAAGCAAAGTACAAAAATTTTACCGACAGCCACTGATGATGGATTTCGTTAACATATGTCCTAATGCCATCTCCAATAGGAGTTTCTACGGTAAAAATTCACTTTAGCAAATACCTCCCAATGGAGATTTATATCACTATTTCTATTCTAAGTGGCGGTGATATATGATGAAGAGTTTCTATAAGAATTTCTACATGTAGAAACTCTCTATCTCTCATGACAATTATTATTGGACCACACACCATTGAATTGGTCCTTTTATTTTACTCCACATGATAGAAATGGAGAACTATTGAAGAGTATTTTTTGTATGTACAATTCCTATGTAGAAATGCTTCCAAGTAGAATTGAAATCTCCTTGAAGTACAATACCAAGCAGGATAGAAAACTCAATTTTGGAAATCTCCATTGGAGATGGCCTAAGAGCAAATGTTAAGGATAACTAGTATATAAATTTTTTTACTTTGAAAATTGTAATCAACATCCAATAAACATTAAAAAAATATTTCGTATTGGAAAATGTTATTAAAATTTGATGCGAATTTTTTTTGCTTTGAGAAATTACTTTATTGGATATTGTAACATTTTTCGATACAAAATAATATTTTTTAATATTTATTATATATTGATTATAATTTATAAAGTAAAAAAATATGTATTAATTATCTTGATACATGTTAACAAAATCCTTCCGTATATTCTTCCACATTTTGCAAATAGACGCTCCCAAGTCCGGCCCATCATAACTCATTAACATAAGTTGAATAAGGAAACAGTTCATTTTAGTCTCAAATCTCTACTAATATAAATGAACTTCAAAACGAGCCGTCTAAGTCGTGTGTATTACATCAACAACCGTTTTAAAAAAAAGTTTCGTAACCGCAGTTATTTTTTCATGTAATTTAAAATAAAATTAAAACCTAAAATTCTCCTAACTGCATGAATATGTATAAATACTAAAATATTTAGAATTTAAATTATATTTAAACTAACTACATGATATTATCTAACTAAACACATATCCAAAAGTTTAAAATATTTATAATTTAAACCAAGGTTGTGTTTGATTGGACTTTTTTTCCATGAAAAATATTTTCATCACAAATTTTCCACCAATTGTAGTATTTGATAGCTTATATTTTTCATGAAATTATTTTCCAAAAAACTATTATTTTCATATTTTCATCTAAAATGGTGAAAAATAAAACTTGTCCAACCCATAGAAAAATATCATTTTTCATGGAAAATAACTATTTTCCGTGGAAAATAATGGCAATCAAATACCCAAATTAATTTTCCATGGAATTTTAAATTTTCCTAGGAAAATAATTCCATGGAATTAATTTTTTTTTCACATATTTTTCACCTTGCAATCAAACGCACCTTATAATAAATCATAACTAAAATATATTCAAATTATATTTAAAATATTGTAATATAATTTAAAATTTTATACTTCAATTATATTGTAAATTATTAACTTTTAATGCAAGTAACTAGTCCAATATAAATCCTCAAATAACTTCCCTTTGTTACACACTCTCACTCCTGATGATGATGTACATAAAAGACTTCGTCAATAACGTTGTTACTGTTTACTCGGTCACGTACTTCCTATACTTAGCCAAATCCTCAACAAACCTCCTATAAAGAACAACCGCGCACCAAGAATGCAGCTAGCTAGCCAGCCATGGCCGTCAAGGAAGGCCCCTCCGCCAGCAGCGGCAGCGGCAGCCACGCCTGCGCCGCGTGCAAGTACCAGCGCCGCAAGTGCAACCCTGACTGCCCCCTCGCCCCGTTCTTCCCCGCCGACCAGCCGAAGCTGTTCCAGAACGCCCACCGCCTCTTCGGCGTCAGCAACATCCTCAAGATCCTCAACAAGATCCAGCCCGGCGAGCGGACCGACGCGATGAAGTCCATCCTCTACGAGGCCAACGTGCGCGAGCTCTACCCCGTGCACGGCTGCTACGGGGTCTCCGTCGCGCTCGAGTTCCAGATACAGCAGCTGCAGACCGAGCTCGACGAGGTCAACGCCACCATAAGGCTCTGCCGCGACCAGCTCGCCCTGGCCGACGGCGGCGCCGGCAACGTCTGCCAGCTGTGGGGCGACCACAACTCCAGCACGAACGTCGCCCCGACCGCGACGATGTACGGCGATCCCTACGCGGAGGAGGAGTTCGCCGTCAGGAAGATGGAGCAGGAGTTCGACGAGATATGCATCTACGACGCGATCGACGATTGTCTAGACGAAGGGTCCAGGTCAGGATTCTCGCGCATTGCTACATTCTATATATGTTGCATGGACACGGGTGCAACATAATATACCTTTTTTATGGACACGACAACACAGATTCACTTAAAAAATAAGACACTTTAGCGACGCAAAAAAAAACGTCGCTAAAGTGTACAAAAAATCGCTAATCACGATAGCGACGTTTTTAGCGACTAAAATTCTTTGTCGCGTATTCCGTGGTAGCTAACACAAAACGTCGCAGGTTGTCGCTATAGCGACGTCACGTAACGACGAAAGCACGTTGCTAATATTCGAGTGGATAACGACGTGTAGCGACGAGGTGTTGCTAATCCGCGACGTCACTTTTCGTTGCTAAATGTCTACATCTATTTTGACGTGTTCTAATTTTGGAATATCTGATATTTGCTCAACACGTCCGTGTTTCTTAGACCAGGCCTTTGTTTGGTACACTATAATATAATCGTATTTGGTACACTATAATGTAATCGTAATCGCAGTATAATGAAATAATTTTTTTTTATAATGTAATCAAATGAAAAAAAATATTATTTTTTATTTGATTATATTGTGATTACGATTACATTACAGTGAACCAAATAGGGTCTAATTCAATGTAAAATGGCCTACACAATATTGAACACTTCATTCATTGGTATGTTTAATCTGCAGTTCCGATTCGCCACCACCGCCGACGGATATGCTTTTGTCGAGGACGACGACGGAGCATGTTTCCGTAAACGAGTTGAAGAATGCAGCTGCATGTTTTACACTCACCAGTGTTTTAAATTAGAGTTGTTTTATATTTTGGATTTTGTTTTACTAACTTTTTTTTAAAAAAATTGTTTTGTGATCTTAGAGTTTTCACCTCTAGCCTAATAAAGCTTAGAGTTGATCTATGTAAAAAAAAATGTTCCTTTTACTATATTTTGTTTCTGCAATAATAACATTTATTAGCAGAAATCAGGTTGGTCGTTGCAATTTGCAAAAAAAATCTTTACCATTTTTTTTATCAGTTTGGATATGTTAGAGTACTTAAAATAGATCTTCATCCATGTCTTCTTCACCATCAAGATATTATTCTGTTTGGATATTACTAATTCAATGCTAACGGTTTAGAAAATGTAGAGTAAGATTAAATGGTGAAGGATATAGACATATAAGGAGAATGGTCCATCATGACTATTCGAGCAAGTAAGCAACGAAGGAATATTTGTAGAGAAAGCCACAGTAGACAAAGTTCAAAATATGAAACAATCATTCTCATTGAGCAAAAGCCTTTTTGGTCAGTGAAATAAAAATGACCAAGAAAACCATACAATTTTTGGTCGTATCCGACATTCTAAGGGCCACGTACAAGTACCAAAAAAATGGTCATTTTTTAACCACTAAAAAAATTGCATTTTTTCCCGACATTCTATCAGTCATGTTAGTGTTACTGCTGCAAAAAAACAGGGAGGTATAAATCTAAAAATGAAGATTTCACATTAGTAAATATACGAAAGTTAAAAAATTTGGGACTACTTGCACATGCTGAGAAATGGTCATGATCCAACTCGTCAAGAAATTGGATTGGACTGGACGCATGATAACTCTGCAATTACCATAAGGAGACTGTAAAGCCTTTGGTTTGGATACATTTTTGTGCCCAATTATATCGCTAGATCTCTGTGGGTGAAACACTACCTGTTTGGCAACAAGAAACTACACAAAATCTTTAAAATATTTCAGTAGAGTTTTTGAAACCAATGAAAGTACGTTTCCAAACAAAATGCTCACTTGTAATGGTTGGAAGAGGAAAATTTTGGTGAGACAAGTGGATGGAAGAGTTCATCTCCAGCCTAAATGTAGTAATCTGGAGGTCATTGCAGTGGAATATGTAGGGGATCGTGGGAAGCACAGACACTCCAATAATTGGAGCCATGACACTGTCGTGTCATATCATGCACGACATAGACACTCCAAATTCACTAGGACACACCAAAACTGTTTTCATGTTGGCATCGCCATGTCTGTAATGCATCTTGTAGCATCCGTGTCCGTGCAATGCTTTAATGTCTGCAAATAGCTCAGCTTGGGTATCCGATTATTTCCATCTGTATACCAATCTATATATATGAAGGGAAATGAAAGCAATGACATACCCAAGGTTCAAAAGAAGTAGAAGTGCGCTTTGAAGATATGCTTCCATCAAGCAAACCATTCATCTTTGGGTTTGTTTTGATTAACTAATGATTAACTTGTTCAATAGTTTTGCAGTTCTATGTAGTTTTGATTGCCAATAAAACTAGGGAAGCAAAAGTTAAAACATTTCAAAATACCATAGACTAACTAATGACCTTGAAATCAAGGATACATAAGTGTGCATGGCACATATAGTTGAAGTATCGGAGTATCAGACCATATGATACATATATGATACGATTACGCACGACACCTAAAGTCAGGTATCATGAAACATAGGGGAGCAGGCCAGTATGTTGGTATGTAAATTTACTTTATAGTTATGCAATTTATGCTCCTGTACCGAATATTCTCCAAGCTCACCTAGGTCTATATTGATAAGCAAGGTGACAAATTACTCTAGCTAGACACATGCATATCTAGGTCAGAAACGAAAAGAGAGAAAAGGAGTGACATTCCCACTATTATCCATTATTGCCTTTGGGTACCAATCTATGTTGCATAAACATGGATATGGATTCGGGTATAGACATAATATGGGCTCAGGATACGGATACAATATGAATATGGTTAGATACACACAATTAATACATCTTGTTTATACAAGATCTCACTAGTATATATATTATTTATGCACGTTACAGATACTTACTAGGTTCTAATAAATATTCAAATGATCCTATGCCGTATATATGTTACTTTCTTATATCTCGATTATGTTTGAAACGGAATGCTAACCAACCAAATTACTTTTCTTCAAGTTTTGGGTCCCTTTCAAATCTAGACATGTGTGGTGTAACATGTCCGACATGCTTGTAGAGAGAAAATCGTATCGGACACAGATAGTCCTGTTGCAAGAGTATCCATGCAACCTATAGGTAGCTACATATCCTATTTATATCAGCACAACTGAGGAAATGATGAAACAGAGCAATTGCCTCAACTAACTCATATTACTGCCAACCACAAATTCTCCTCCCCAAAGCAAAGACAAAGATGTTCCCCTTGAAGAAGAAGAAGAAACTGCTTCATTCCTCTCTCGAAAAAGAAACAAGACCAGGAGAGATCTCACAAGATCATATACAAGTGGATCTTGAAAGCATCAAGAACTCCTTCAAAGACAGCAACGCGGCTTCCGATGTCCTCTTGGAGGCCTCTCCTTCGCCGGTCGCAGAGTCCAGCTGGAAGTGGTGGTCTTGCTGCTGCTGCACCCGCAACTTCCCGGACTCCGACTCCCATTGTAAGCATGCCCTCGATCATCTGGGAGCCCTCCATGAAGATTTGCTAGTCTTCTTGTGGGAGTTTGAGGAAGACTTCCCTGAGGAATGGGCCAAGAAGTTATCCGACAGCCGCTGGACACCCATCAACGTAGCCGACGACTTTACAGTTACCGAAATCTGTTATTCTCCCACCGTCACCGATTGGGATGTGTCGCTCATGTCGACAGACACGGAGAGGACGGAGCTTCTTGACTCTATCAGTGTGTACTTGAAGATCCTCCTAGAGAAGAAGATCCTCCACATTAGCCACCTGCATACCATCTTAGACTATGCCATGGGAGTAGTGGAAGGCCTACCGACGTGGGAGCTTCTGCAGAGGAGGGGGGTGGACAGGAACTCGACATTGTGCATTCGCTGCCTGGACGCTCCAAAACTCGAGCATGTCAGAGACTTCTTGCGTAACATAGAGCTGTGCACCCAAGAAAAGAGCTCTACTGATGACGAAGATGCGGTTCTTGCTCCTCTTGACAGCAACAACATGAGGGTGGTTCTTGATCCTAGCAGGTCCAGTATCCTCATCTATGTCGATCGGTGGTTTAAACAGACCGATGACGGAAATGGCAGTGCTTCTTGGAAGGTTAATGCCGAGGCCGTGGTTTCTTGGTTATACAGTGGTGCTCCGGCTGAAGAAGCTTTAGTATCTTGGGTCGATTCGAAAGTTCTAAGAAACAAATTAGGTAAAGCTATACTTGCAAAGTACGAAACAGAGATCAAGAGGTCGAGTATTCTTTACAAACTGAGGGATCACTGGACGAAATATAAAGATGCTTTGCTGAAGATTGAGAGTAAGTGCGAGGATCAGAACACGGAGAGCACAGAGGGAGAGCATGGCATCAAAAGTTTCAGGGCTATTCTGGAAGGATGGAAGGAGAGTCTGGTTGAACTTTCGGAGGAAGAGGAGAAGGTCTGTATCAATGCTATCACCGAAGTCCTCAAGGGGGCAGAAGATATCATCAAGGCCTCCAGAAATAGAAATGACGATGACCAAAATGATGGTGTCGACATATCAAAGGAAGACGGCATCATAATGAAGGCTTTAGAGAAGGCGAAAGAGGATTCAGACATGAAGGTTGGTGTAACTTTCGATCAGCAATTCGATAGACAAAGTCTTGAACCCTTTTTCCCCCTAAAGCTCTAGTCTCACTCTCACTTGCAACTTTCTGGTTTTGCAGCTCCATCTAAATACTGCGGAAGTCAGGAAGAATATTGAAGTCTGTCGAAGATTGAAGAGAAGGCTTGCAACTGTCTCTTGTTTTGATTATCTTACTATAGTTGTACCACTGGTGAAGAGTTTCCTTCGGGTTAGTTGTTGTTGTTCTTCGCAACTAATTTGAAAGCTTTTAAACTCAAATTACTGCAAGTTTATCGTGGCAATCTTGAAAAAATGGCAGGAAAAATGGGAGGCCGACGCCATATCTGAAGCTTTATTGAAAGAGTGTAAGCAAACACAGGAAAAGGGCAAGAGCAAGTTAACAAAAGGAGATAAAGAAACTCGGTATGAATTACTTCTCCACCAGTTCTAATTGCAATAGTGAGTTTATGTGATCTATCACAATAAATCATAACCTGCCATAATTTTTTTTTTTTTTTTTTTGAAAATGGTTGTTTAAGAAGAATTAATAGAAAGTTTATTCATCTCTCTTTGATGGCATAGAGATACGAAACCTAGTACATTACAGTTACAAATCTACCCCAAGACTTTCTAATTTCTGTCATTCCAATTTCTTTTTCCAAGAATGGGATCAAGGCCAAATAATAGTTAGAAAAGGTAAAAGTTAAAAATATAGAACCTGGAATGGAACAACTGCTGATGCAATCAAGCATAGTTAGGAGCATCCTTAGAAAAATATGGATCTTGTTTGAAACTAGAAAGAAGTACTTGGATTGAATTTTAATTACTAGTTCATTAGTTATCGTAAACCAAATATTTAATATCTCAATATTCTACATCTTGATGGGATTTTAAGGTTTATTATGACTGTTGCTATGGCATGAGAGAACTCTCTCACAAGCTTGGTTCTGAAAAAAACCATGAAAAAAAAAAAATCATACTGAAGATAGCGGTATATTTTGTAGTATGAAAGTATTGTATCAGGTGAGGTTGTTTGTTTGGTCATGAACCATGTGAATATCTAAAGAGCATTTATTTCTTAATTTCTCTGTTTACTTTATACTATGATCTAAAAAAAAAAACTTAAATCAAATATGGATGAGAGTTACACACAGTTTCAATAGCTTGGGTATGATTGGTTGGTGACAGGGATTTGGATGTTGTGTCTTTGGAGATTGAGGACTAGGAAGCACAGTTAAACACATTCAAACTTGTTATACTTAACAAGATCTACTAGTTTTAATGCAACTTTGGTGGACTATAATATCTTACAAAATTCAACTTTGGTGGGCTAGGAAGCACAGTAGGAAGAACTTAGTTGCAATATTTTTAACCTGTTTCTTTAAGCTTTTCATCTTGTATTCTCAGATCAAAATTTACAGAACTTAAATGTGTGATTGATCTCTACTTTTTGGGCTTGTTCATTATCTCATGTATCTTGCTGAAGGGGAAATTAATCTTTCTGCAGCCGCCGCTAATATTTCGAAGGCTGGGGCCTACTTCAAGTGATAGCTAGTTGAAGGACTATGAACTTGAAATAGATGTCAAGGAGGTGGAAAGAAGGTTCATGGAAAAAAAAAAAAAAACTGAACATGAAAGAGTTGCTGGCAGAAGACAATGCTTAGCGCAGCTTCTGACTGAACACATAATTTTTTCTTGTTTTTCCTTCAATAGGCTAGCATATTCAGAGATGCTTACTGTTGGCAAGTTATGCTACAAGTTTTTTTTTTTTTTTTTTCCCTTTTTTTTACTGAACACATCAGGGAACTGAGGAATTGTGTTAATTTTGTTGCCATTCATTTTGAGACTCAAATGGGCAGTGAAATAGAAGTTTGAGCAAATGGGATGTTCGATTTAAACCAAAATAAAGAAAATAGAGTAATGTACCTTGACGAGAGGAAAGCCAGCGGCCTGTGGAACAAACTGACATACCCACAACCATAGCTTACATCCCTACAAAATAAAAAGAAGGTAAACATTGAAATGAAGGGCAATATAAGAGTAGTATTTATAGAAATAAGGGTACCAGTTAACCAGTAGTGGGGATGGAAGAGGAAAGTAGACATAGTACAAAATATACAATTATCCTTCTCATTGACCTAAAGCCTTTTCGTCAGTGAAATTACCAAGAAAACTCCACAATTTGCTTGAGCTAACTTGTAAATTCATTCTCACTTGTGGTAATCCAACTCATGACCGTTTCTTACATTTTAAGGATCATGTACAAATATTAAAAAAGGTCTTTTTTAATCACTCTAAAAATATATATCAAATTTTTTTTTTGACATTCTAAGAGTTAAAGGTTAAAATATTTGGGGTCTTCCGATATTTGTGGCCCTTGCGATCGCATTGCTTGCACATGCTCAGAAGCGGCCCTGATCAAACTCATCAAGAAAGCGGATTGGACTGGACGCATGATAACTCTGAAATAACCATAAGGAAACTGTAAAGCCTTTTGTTTGGATACATTTTTGTGCCCAATTGTATCGCTAGATCTCTCTGGGTGAAACACTAGCCGGCAACAGGAAACTACAAAAATCTTTAAAAAATTTATGTAGAGTTTTTGAAACTAATGAAAGTACGTTTCCAAACAAAATGCTCACTTGTAATGGTAGGAAGAGGAAACTTTTGGTGTGACGAGTGGATGGAAGAGTTCACCTCCAGCCTAATGTAGTAATATGGAGGTCATTGGATTGGAATATGTTGGGGATCATAGGAAGCACAAACACTCCAATAATTGGAGCCGTGGCAGTGTCGTGTCATACATGACATAGACACTCCAATTACACTATAGGAACACCAAAACAGTTTTCATGTTGGCATCACCATGTCTGTAATGCATCTTGGAGCATCCGTGTCCGTGCAACATAGTCATGTGAATTAGTGTAAGCCATCAAGGTTTCAGTTCCTCAGTTTCATAGGTATCCTATTTCTCTCATCTGTATAGCAATCTACATGAAGGGAAATGGAAGCAACATACCCAAGGTTCAAAAGAAGTAGAAGTGCTCTTTTAAGACATGCTTCCATCAAGCAAACCATATATCTTTGAGTTTGTTTTGATTAACTAATATTCAAGAGTTTTTGCAGTTCTTATTAGTTATAGGTAGTTTTGATTGATAATAAAACTAGGGAAGAAAAAGTTTAAAGATTTCAAAATACCATAGATTATCAACAAAAGTAATCTTATTTATATGTCTCAAATTAGTCTTGAAATCAACGATACATAAGTGTGCATGGCACATTTACTTGAAGTATCAGAGTATCCGACCATATGATACATATATGATATGAGTATGCATGACACCTCAATTAAGGTAGCAAAAGTTAAACATTTCAAAAATACCATTGATTATCAACAAAATCAATCTTATTTGATATGTTTCAAATTAGTCTTGAAATCAACGATACATTAGTGTGCATGGCACATATAGTTGAAGTATCAGAGTATCCGACCATATGATACATATATGATATGAGTATGCAAGACACCTCAATTAAGGTATCATGAAACATAAGGGAGTAGGCCAGTCAATTGGTATGTAAATTTACTTTATAGTTATGCAATTTAAGCTCCTGTACCGAATATTTTCCAAGTTGCTCTTCTAGGTCTATACTTATAAGCAAGGTGACAAATTACCCTAGGTAGACACATGCATCTCTAGGTCAGAAACGAAAGAGAGAAAAGGAATGACATTCCCACTATCATCCATTATTGCATCTAGTTACCAATCTATGTTGCATAAACATGGATATGGATTCGGATACAAACATTGTATGTACTCAAGACGTGGATCCAATATGAATATAGTTATACTAGTGTTCGTGTACACGAAATGCGTGTGCAATGTATTTTTTTTATTTTGCTAGAAATATTGATACATATATACATACTACTATTGTATACTTTGGCTTCTTGAACATTCCAGTAACATCAGGTAGATTGCTATGCCTCTTATTTTGTATAGGAAATGGATATTAAATGTGCATACTGGTTAGAGCAGCAATGGCTTCCTATACATGTCATCATGTCTAGGAAATGAATATTAAATGTGCATACTGGTTAGAGCATCAATGATTTTGCTTATCACAAAAAGATGTCTAATTCTAGAAAAGCAGCTACCGATATTTAAATTTTAACTGCCATAAATAAATTATGCCTATTACAATTTACAGACACGAATTAAAACTAGAAGTTGGGTCCCCGAATTAGATTTGTAGTAGTTTGCAAGCATATTATTTTGGAAAAAAAAAAATCCTTTGAGCTGAAGAGAGAATGAAACCTTAAGTTGGAAAATTATAGTATTATGTTGCTATATTGCTTGTTCACGTCTCCACTGTTGGGACATCTAAGTTATCCATTTTCATATGAATAATGCTATTTGTTCCTCCAAATTGTACCTCCAAACCGTCTCTCCTTACGTGGCAGCTGACGTGGCATGTTGATTTGGCAGCTAGCGTGGCAAATTTTAAAAATTAAAATTAAAATTAACAATAATATTGATATTAACATTACCATTAAAATCAACATTAACATTAATATTAACATTAATTACTATTAATATTAACATCAAATTAATATTAATATTAACATTAAATTAATATGGAAAAAATTGGGTAATTAACTTTTGGGTTAAAATTTGCTATGTCATCGGCCATGTCAGATGACACGTAATATTATTTAACATGCCACGTCAGCTACCATATAAGGAGGAATGTATTGGAGGGACAATTTGGAGGTACTAATAGCATTACTCTTTTCTCAGGGTGTTATTCGGGCTGAACCCGACCGGCCCGAGCCAACAAAAATCCGGTCCGACCGGGCTTGGTCCGGGCCCAGCCCGGACCGGTTCATCTAGCGGACCGGGCCTGGCCCGGCCCGGTTCTTGTTCAGAGGACCCAGCCCGGCCCAGTGACCCGGTCTGGGTAGGGCTGGGCCGGTCCGGTCCGGGTCGTGGGCGGGCTTGGGCGGGCCGGGTTCGGGCCGGTCCGGTTTAAGTTGGGTTTTTTTTTATTTTATAATTTTCTTTTAACTTTTATATTTTTTAACTTTTATATTCTTTTAATTTTTATATTGTTTTAATTTTCTTTTTCTTTTAACTTTTATATTCCTTTAATTTTTTAATTTTAATCTTTTTAAATTTATTTTTAAATTTTTCCCTCCTTTTTTATTCGGGCTTGGGACCGGCAAGACAAGCTTTGCTTGTCATAGGCAGAGTTAAAAATTTTTGTTTTTAAGTTTTTGTGTTTTTTTTAAAAAAGTTTTTAAGTTTTTTTTTTAAAGTTGTACTTTTAAAGTTATATGTTAAGTTTTAAAGTTTTAAAGTTAAATTTTAAGTTTTTAAGTTTTTATTTTTAAGTTTAAAGTATTTTTTGAAAGTTTTTTAAGTTTAAAGTTTAAAGTTTTTGAAGTTTTTAATAATGTTTTATTAATTTTTTTAAAGTTTAAAAGTTTTAAAGTTTAAAAGTTTTTAAAATTTTTAAATTTTTTGAATATTTGAAATTTGAAAATTTGAAAGATTTTTTTTTCAAGTTTGAAAGTTTGAATTTTTTTTTTTTTGAGGGTCATACCTTAAACTTGAGTCATTCTTCCTGCTCCTCCTCCTCGGTTGTAGAAGCTTCACCCAATCCAAGCGATCCGAGGTCCAGCTCATTGATGTCATAAGCTTCATCCCTCTTGTTTTGGGTTCTTTTTTTGCTAAAATCAAATCTTGAACGCAAACACAAGCTTCCAAGATATCCGGCTTCAACCGGCTCCTCTTTAGGCTCAACATCCTTGATCCTGCACTAAAACAAGACTCTGATGCTACCGTGGACACCGGCACCATTAGTAGATCACGTGCAATTATAGAAAGTATAGGAAATCTTTTGTCGTGTTTTTTCCACCATTCTAAAATGGTGAAGTGATTTGAAGATTCCTCTTCTTCTTCGTAAGAATTTAAATACAAAGACAACTCTTGAGTGGGTTGTGAAGATTGTCTTTGTTTTTTCCTTCTTAATAAACGAAGGGCGTGGTCCTCTAAGCCAGAGCTACTACTTGTACCAACTTGAGTGGGTCGGGTCGGCACAACATTATCTTCATAAAGTAGTACTAATCTTTCTAAAACTGTCTTTACTTCTAATTTCAAATCCATAAGGTTAAGTTCCATGCATCCTAATATTTAGTAAATTTAGCTTCCATTCTCTTGACAACATAGTCAAAATTTGGAACATTTCTATATTTAGAAAATAAGCAAGACATGTTAAAAAGTTCTCGTAAAGCTAAACAAGAAGTAGGATAATATACACCAGAAAGAGTGCATGTAGCCTTGTAAAAAATTTCCAAAAATTCACATATAGAAGTAGCAACTATCCAATCATCTTCAGTAACTGGATATTCAAAATTATGATCCATGTTACAAAAATATGTAATAGCATCCTTAAACGGAAGTGCGAATTTCAACATTAAATATGTCGAATTCCATCTATGTGGCACATCCTTAACAAATCTTCTAAAACGAATACTAAAATGTGCACATGTGTTCTTAAAAGCTTGTTGCCTACTTGGAGACGTGTTCAAGCTGTGTAAACAATTTCTGAGTGTTTCTAAATGTGTACTAAAAAATTCAAGACATTTTTTTACAACTAAGTTAATAATATGGCAAGCACACCTAATATGCAATAATCTACCTTCCAAAATAGGTTGAAATAGTAAAGACAATGAATTTATAGCAACAGTATTATTACTAGCATTATCAAAAGATACAGATTGAATCTTGTTGTGAATATCAAAGTCACGCAAGTGTTTGGAAATACAAGTAGCAATTGCGGAGCCCGTGTGTGGAAATTCTAAAGTTTTTAAACAGACGATGCGCTTTTGCAACATCCACAATGAATCTATATAGTGTGCCGTGATACAAATATAAGCATAGTTTTGTTTACTTGTCCACACATCAGAAGTAATAGCTAGTTTATTAGCATGCGAAAACGTTTCTTTTAAAGCAAGTCTAATTTTTTAAAGAGTCTAATAGCCTCTTTTCTAGCAGCGCCTCTAGTAACTATTAAAATATGGATTTAAATCAATTGTAGCATAATATATAAAGATTCACTTTCACCCGAAGTAAATGGAAGTTCATCAACAATAATATATTTAGTAAATTCAATTTTATGACGGGCAGCTGAATAGGAAAACGTACTCACCGAAGAAGCCGCAGTGCCTCCAAAACTGATTTGAGTTTGGGTCGCGGGAATTGAGCTTGGAGCGTAGCAAGTATCGTAGTGTCTTGAGAGTGTGTCCGTGCCACCTCCCCTCTTCCATTTGTATATACGAGAACATTTCTTGCATTGGGCCCCGTACGGAACTGCTTCACCTTTTTGATCTAAAACAAGTGAGCCATCAAGTTTAGTTTCATTAAGAAGAATAAAAAATTTCCAAACTTTTGCTTTTTGCTTTCTGTTTATAACATTTGGTACTTTGGTACCAACTTCAGGAGGGGAACCAACTAAATTGTCAGGAATAAGATTTTCCTCAAAAAAAGAATTATAAATTTCAAAAGCATCATTAGTTTGGTTTGAACCTTGTCCGGCCATTTTAAAAAGACAAATCAAAATATATAAAGGATTATAAAGATGGAGGAGGATACCGAAAAAATAATAATAATATATTAGTTTTTTGCAAATAACTAGAGAGATGGAGGAAGAAAAACTATTTCGAAAATGTAAATAAAAAAAATAATTAGAAAGAGGAAGTCGTAGATCGCCGAAATTGCTTGATCGGGAAGTTGTAGATCGCCGGAACTTAGAGCACAACCTTCTTGAAATCTTCTTAAAGATGGAGGAGGGGTTTTTTTTTTGTGTGAGAAGGAATTGTTTGTGTTTGAAATGAAAGTTTAATGGCCAATTTATTGTAACTCCACTTCCCGGTTTTTAAGAAAAATAAATTTGATTTCTAATAACTAAATTTTTATTATTAAGTTTTAAAATAATAAATTAGTTTTAATCTATAAATTTTGGTGATCTATTTTGGAGGGAATTAATTTTGAGCTAAATTTCGAATTTGAAAAGTTGTTGTAACAAACTTTGTGGTCCCCATTCCTTATTTTATTTTTTCTAACTATTTTCTTTAAAAATCTGAAATAATGAAATAGCGGAGGGTTTATTTGAAAATAATTCAGAGCGGGTGAGTCTTTTTGCAATTATACTTGGCGGGAGGGGTAATGTGAAAATGCACATTTCCTTTTACTTATAGTCGGTTGGCAGGAGAGAGAGTATTCTCCTCCATTCCATATTTTTCTGAACTTTCGAGAAAGGGGACTCTTTCCAATCTCGGCGAGTTCCCAGCCCTAACCCTAATTTCCGATCTTCTCCTCGCGACGACCATCTCCGCCGACAGTGTTCCGTCCAAAGCACGGCGAGCTCCTTCTTCCTAATTTTTTTTTCTCCTTCAACCTTCAATCAAGCGGCCATGCCAGGGATTCAGAGGTCGGAGATTTTCCTCTTCATTCGATCGAGAAATCACTGGTAAGTCATCTGTGTATTCTTCAACTTTCCAGTAATAATCGATTCAATGGTTTCCTCTGTTCTCCTTCTTGCATTGATCGAGTTTACAAATTTCAGATCTATGAGAGATCGATCAGATCCTTGATCACCACACAGTTGAGATCCAGAGACGTTGTGGTGAGGATCATTTCTTATTCATTCCGATTTATATGATTATTGTTTCGTCCTTCAAATTCTTGTGTCAATTTGTAGATCGAGAAATTGAGAATTGATTGGTTAAATCAGTGATTCTTGCTCACATTTATTAATTAGGTAAGTTATCTATAAGAATTTCTTTTGTACTCGATTCATGATTTGGGATCCAGTTCTTGAGAGGTGGTTGTAATTTCCTTGTTAGCACCAAGCAGTGTATCGTAGACTCAGATCGGGTGAGGATTGCAATTCAGTATTCTTCAGGATTATTCAGTTATGAGGGGTAAGTCCTAATCAATTCTCGATAGTATTTAATTCTAAAATTTCGTGTTTATACTTTTGATGTCAGTACTTTAGCAATGTGATTTATTTTCATACAGATCATGGAGTATTGGTTGAGTGTGGTTGAATCCATACTAGGTATGTTTCTTATTTTGCTTTTGCCAAATTTTGAAGATTAGAACAAACTATTGATGGATGCCCTGTTTAGATATTCAGAGATTGATTCGGGAGAATGCACGTTGGATACTGCATTTATGTGTTTACCTGGGACTTTCAGCCATTGTATCTTACTGATATAAGCTGTATTCTGAGAATTAAAGCTGAGTAGTAAGCATAAGGAATTGGGGTTGTATAGCAGCAATTATATGTTGATGGGGATTTAGATTGTAGATTTTGCAAAACCTTATATTATGTTATTCTTCAAAACCTCTGTAATGGACCAGGGATAAATGTAGTTGCTATATGTTGAATTTAGTTCTTGTTTTACTTAACAGGTGAACTGTCCATTTCGTTTCCAGGAAATAGAGAATTAGGAAAGATTACTTAGAATGGATAGTTGTGATTTAGAAACTCAGTGACCTGGCCTATGCAATCAATTTTACATGTTGCTTGTGTGATACTATATGCAGACATTGGTTGTAGGCACATCCTTGATTAGCAGAAGCTTACTCTGAAGTTGTGGTTGTCTAATTATCTTAAGTAAACCTGAGAATGTTCTGTAGGTGGGGATACCTGGTAAGATAGAGTCATCATTTGCTCTATTTCATTATGCTGATATCTAGGGATGGATTATTTTTGTCTGATATTAGTTTTTAGTCCAGTTAATGAAGGGGGTTTGAGTCAATTTTGTTGTTATCAACTGTAGGACTAGGAGGAATAGTAAAAAACTAATTTGGTATGATCTGTGAATGGGTTATAGGAAATTACTGAATCGATGCAAGGGTTAACTCAGAACTTTCCATGAGTCACATGGGACAGTAGAGTCCAGTGGCTCCTTGGAGTCATTTTCTTTACTGATGCATCTCGTTATATATGAATGGGACTTAGTTTCAGCTGGGAGTTTGGTGATGGACTGACATTGAGAGCATGACATATTATTTGTGACTGTCAGTTATCTGAAGGGTTGATAGTTCAGTACTTTAAACTGAGCTGAGGATTGGGATTGATATCTAGTTGAACTATAACTCTTTTAAGTTTAGAATATGTGGTAACAGGGACTAATTTGGGATACTCTGTCAGGACTGATCATATCAGTATCTTAACTGGGACTGACTTGTATCAGTCTAGGAGAGGCTGACCTAAATCAGCCTTAGTTAAGACTGATTGTATTAGCCTTATTTTTATGACTGTTTCTCAACTGATTGTTGAATAACAGATTGGAGTTTATCCATTATGTTTTCAGTCACTTTAGTTTGATAGTAGGAATAGTGATTGAGTTCAGCTCCTTGAATGATCAAGTGATTGCAATAGGATATGATAAGGGTCACCCGGAGCTACAGGAATTATATTAGATGTGCAATACCTGAAAGTCTGAAGCTGTGATAAGAGCAGTAGAAGTTGCTATTAGTCAGAATTATTGGTGATTCAATTCAGTTAGTAAACCACGATGTGTCTGATTTAGGATATCCTTATGTGGTTATGTATCAATTCATTAAATCATGTATCAACAGTTAGATTGATTCCTACCTAGAAAATTATTCTTCTTACTAATTTTCTGATTTCAAACTTTTCCCTGAAAAATGTTGGAACTTAGTAAGGGCCTACAAGTATCTTGGTGTAATATATCTATGAACCCAATTAGTATATTTATGAGTATTCCATAAATGGATTGTAGCTTAGGCTAGACTTATGCTATGTTAGAAATATCACTTTTCAAGATAGGTTAGCCTCATTCTAGCTAACTAGATTATGAAAGTGAGTTTAGCTATTAGTTATGTTTAATATTAATCAACTTGTATCAAATATTACTCAGGAGGACATACAGCTCTATTGCCTACCCGTACCTTCCCGGAGCAAGGCAAGTACTTTTCTACGGTTTTGTGCATTTACATTCTTGTACGCTTTCTTGTGACACGTCATGGCACGATATCATGTACTCCTGTACTCCTGTACCCTTGCTCTTGTACTTATTAGTGTCGGGTGGGGAAATACACTAGCCATGTGACCAATCCCGGTTACTATATATTCCTGTACCTAGCTTAGGCCTCGCACTGTGCACGCGGGTCCTAAGTCGTACCATATTCATGTACTCCTGTGCATGCTCCTGTACTCACCCCAGCCGGTCACATGGACTAGATGTATTTCGATTTTGTGCACTTGTCATGTCTGGTACGTCAGGTTTATAGTTTCATTCCTGTACTTTACATGTTCCTGTACTTTACATTCATGTACTATATTTCATGTACTCATTTTCTGTACTATTTTCCTGTACTTTCATGTTCATTCCTGTATTTTATTTTCCTGTACTCCTGTACTCATTTCATATCATGTTCATGTTTCATTACCTAGAACTGTACTTTGCTCCGCTCCTGAATAGGATATGTTGCAGGTATGCTTGCAGGACATTGTTCTACTCTATGGGCCAGAGCCCAGGATTTAGCTGAGCAGGATGAGGCTTAGCTTGAGGCTTCAGGTTTAGATTACTTAGCTTTACTTGAGGTATTGACTTTAGAGTTCATAGCACTTTTCATTCCTGTTGACTTTGGTACATTATGATATCTGAATTTGTGGATTATGGTGATCTTTCTGGGATACGTTTTTAGATGCTGTGATTCTATACTTTCATGTTTATCTGGTTAGTTTTCCCTAGCTTGATACAGCTTACTTCGTCGTGTCTAACGACGAAGGCTGGGCGTGTCTGACTCGTGTCCGATTATTCGGGAGCGGGTCGTGACATGTTTTTAGTGGTGGCCCATGCAGGTCTATCCTAATGGTACCTAGGTATTAGAGTACTATTGGGGGACTTGAATAACTAGGGAAACTTGATCACAGCATAGGAAAAATCGGAAAATACGGGTATATCAGGTATATCAGGTGTATCAGGTATTTTAGTATTCTATAAACACTTGTTGTATGTAGGTCTATGTTATTTTAACAGTTTTCTGTTTTGCAGATAGTTCAAAAGCATACGACACCAGAACTGTCAATTCACCTGCACTTGACGTTTTCGAGCTTCCACTACCTTCTATCACTCTACTATCCCCATGGGTAGTACGTAGTTGACGGAGATGTCTGAAGAGTCCCTTGACAACCAGAGGAAGCAGGCCACCCTTTCCAAGTCAGACTTGTGGATACACTCTCCGAGCCAGGAAGGACTTCTGATTTCCAGACTCTCAGACACTTGGATTTTTCCGACACCGAGTGCATATCTTACACCAAGGAGCAGATCGAGAACCTGGAGTTACCACTGAAGATCACCCAAGTTTCTGAGGACCCGACTTCTCTAAAGATTAGAGCCACCTACCAGGAGATCCAGAATGTAGCACAGACAATAGGACACAACGGAAAACTGAAGCTCAGAAGGAACATGAAGATTTATGACGAAGACAACAACTAGCTTGGACCCGCAAAGCATCGCAACACTCAGTCGACATTTCTTCGGTCACACCACCAGTCGCGTCATCAGGAATAGATCTCAACAGCCAGCACGCTAGCAGACGTATACTCCTATCAGAGGCTCTGCATTTCAGCCCTAGCGGGAGATCCAGACTCAGATTCAGGTGATAACCAATTGCAATTTCTGCCACCTCTCGAGACACCATTACGACGAATGCCACAAAAGACGGAGACTACGCTTGTACTGCAGATCGCCTGCCCACCAAGTCAAGAACTGCCCGGAGGCCACTGATCACGCTGCCCAAGGACGAACGCGAGAAGCACCAGGACTACAACAAGGGGGACCCGCCTCTCCAGATTCAACAATCACATGAAGCACTACCGCAGGGATCAACCTATGTCAGGACAATTGAAGAAGTTGAAGTGATTCCAGTCCCGGAGAAACACTGAAGATAGACTGAAGACAGAAGATTTCTTTTGCATGGTTGGGAAAACCATGTATCTTGATTAATAATCCAGTCTCTCCTTAAATTCCTCCTAACACATTGATCATTTCTTGAAACTTTTTGTTTCTATTTTGGAACCTTGATTGATGTTCGAAACTTATTTCAAGATATTGTTTCATATTCGACAAACTTGTTTCAGACCCACAATTCGATATTTGTTTGAAATCCATTATTCGATACCGTTTGCACATTCATTCATGACCTTGTTTCCTAGTGATGGCTCCTAATTGTAAATTTTGTTCTTTTATCAAACTTCGTGTTAATTAAGACTTAATTCCTACTCGAGATTTATTTCGAAACCCTGTTCCTCATTCGAAGCATTATTTGTGAATTCGTCCTATTTAGGACATTGTTGAGGATACATTTGAGGGTTTTGAAGATTTCGTTTCCTATTCGAGACTTGTTTCCTCATTCATGACTTTGATTTTCTAATCGAGAGTTGTTGGTCCAATATTTCTGTTCCGATCTTGTCTCCTATTCAAGATTTTGCTTGTTTCATGGATACTTGTTCCTACTTGTTTATTGATATTCTGTTCGCTAATCGAACTTGTACTATTCCAGAAATATTCCTACTTGAAATATCCCCCCTAAAACCTTGCTTGAACCTTCGCTTCTATTGATGCTTGTTTGGAATTCTATGTCCTATTCCAGATTTTATATTTATTCGAGATTGTTCTTTATCTACGGCTTTGTT
The DNA here is from genome assembly GCA_029216955.1 of Iris pallida. Taxonomy (NCBI): domain Eukaryota; kingdom Viridiplantae; phylum Streptophyta; class Magnoliopsida; order Asparagales; family Iridaceae; genus Iris; species Iris pallida. The sequence continues at coordinate 14,494,257 of JANAVB010004600.1, forward strand.
TCAAACTTATTTGAGATTTGTTTGTCGCATATTTACGATCCAATACCTTGTATTCCATTCACTAAATGATACATGCTTTCATTCACTCTTCGTAACCTAGCTTTCTATTTGAGATTCTATTCGTGATTTTGTGTCCTATCCGTGACTTTGTTAATACTTGATTTTCTATTGTTTACTGTGTACCTTATTGAAGAATTCATTTTCCATTCAAGTTTTGCTCGAGGTTTCATTGATATTCGAGATTTTATTGAAACTTGTACGAAATTTTATTTATTTTGAAACTTGTCTCCTATCTAATACCTTGCCTCAGTTCATCCTTCGAGACTCTGTTATTCCTTCGGGATAATGTCCCGTATATGGAATCTTGTTACCATTCTAGATATCAGTTGGAATTCCGTTATAAGTTGAAACTTCGCTCCCTGTCTGAAATTTTAAGTCTCCCTGGTTGCCCTCTTATACTCACCGATGGGATTCCTTGTCGTCTCTTAGTACCTAATAAACCCTTGTATTCTAACAGTCAGGTAACTTCACCATTTCCGTGACTTGGACTATTGAAACTCATTTTGAATTCCTTGAAACTCTTTTGAAATTCCTAGAGATAAAGTCGAGAGGCTATTCGATGACCTACTATGGCATGACAGTTGCGCGCTGCAGCCATTAGCTGGATTATGGAGACTGAGGGTTCACTGCAGCAAGTAGCGCACTGGCGAGGCAGGAACTCTAAGTTGAAATGATTTCAGACAATCATAGGTTTTTCGAGTACTGTCGAGACTTGTCAAATCTTCATATTTTGATCTCTTGAGTTGCTTGTTAATAATTGTTTGAAAATGGATAAGGTTTACATAATATTCTGTGACATATTGATGTTTGAGCCACGGAGCCGAAAGTCCACTGCAGCCAGACCTATACTGGCGGGGTAGGGATCTAAGCAAAGTGATTTCAAATACCTGTATGTTCTCGGGTATCATGAAAATTATATTTCTTTTTCATATGATTATTGGTTTTCGAAATCACAGATCCTTGCACGTTCATTCCGATTTGATAATGTATCTCCTGAGTATTTCGTACGTTCCTCAAATCAACCCTTGCTAATTACCTTCTAGTATTGTATCGTTAGATCATTGATTTTCTCAAATTATACATTGCCAGATTTTGATTCCATACTTCGTTTGTGTCTTATCTAAATTTCGATCTTAAATCATGTCTGTCTGACCAAGATTCTCCTATCTTGTCCTAACCCACTTGTGTTAAACCATCAATTTTGATCGTACTTAATAGTTGTGTCTTCATGATTTTGCTCCTCTAAGTTGTAATTGAAATTCCTTCCACTTCGTGACTATTTGATCCTCGATCCTTGTCAAAGCGTTATATCCCAAACTTCTTGTGTGTACTTGGACTCAAGGCTCAGAGTGTCATGGATCGACAGAAGCACTAGGCGGACAACAGCAGAGGGTCAACGGAGTTCGCAGTTAGAAGCGGAGTGTTCCTGAAGAATCTCGCCGACCAGAGGCACCATTCGTTTTGGCAGAGGCGGAAGTTCAGTCCGAGATTCATCGGGCCTTTCGATGTGACGGCGCGGATTGGCGAGGTAGCATACCGACTAGCGCTTCCAGCTAGCTTGGAGGAGTGCATGATATTTTTACGTGTCTCAGCTTCGACGCTATATTCTGGACCCGAGCCATGTGGTTGGACTATTCAGAGCTGGAGGCGGTTCCGAGCTTGACCTACGAGGAGCAGTCAGTGGAGATCCTTGATCGGAGGGAGAAGCGCTTGCGGAGCCAGGCTATTTCTCTTGTTTGTGTCATGTGGAGACACCACTCTCCGGGAGAGTCCACAGGGGAGCGCGAGGATGAGATGCGGGAGCGCTATCCCACTCTGTTTGATTGATTTGACTGTACTCTGTTTCTTATGTAATTCTATTTTCAATAAATGACTGGTGTTTGAATCTTTTGTGAATTGCTGGGATTTATTTTTGGTCCTTGAATTTCGAGGACGAAATTTTTTAAGGAGGGGAGATTTGTAACTCCACTTCCCGGTTTTTAAGAAAAATAAATTTGATTTCTAATAACTAAATTTTTATTATTAAGTTTTAAAATAATAAATTAGTTTTAATCTATAAATTTTGGTGATCTATTTTGGAGGGAATTAATTTTGAGCTAAATTTCGAATTTGAAAAGTTGTTGTAACAAACTTTGTGGTCCCATTCCTTATTTTATTTTTTCTAACTATTTTCTTTAAAAATCTGAAATAATGAAATAGCGGAGGGTTTATTTGAAAATAATTCAGAGCGGGTGAGTCTTTTTGCAATTATACTTGGCGGGAGGGGTAATGTGAAAATGCACATTTCCTTTTACTTATAGTCGGTTGGCAGGAGAGAGAGTATTCTCCTCCATTCCATATTTTTCTGAACTTTCGAGAAAGGGGACTCTTTCCAATCTCGGCGAGTTTCCAGCCCTAACCCTAATTTCCGATCTTCTCCTCGCGACGACCATCTCCGCCGACAGTGTTCCGTCCAAAGCACGGCGAGCTCCTTCTTCCTAATTTTTTTTTCTCCTTCAACCTTCAATCAAGCGGCCATGCCAGGGATTCAGAGGTCGGAGATTTTCCTCTTCATTCGATCGAGAAATCACTGGTAAGTCATCTGTGTATTCTTCAACTTTCCAGTAATAATCGATTCAATGGTTTCCTCTGTTCTCCTTCTTGCATTGATCGAGTTTACAAATTTCAGATCTATGAGAGATCGATCAGATCCTTGATCACCACACAGTTGAGATCCAGAGACGTTGTGGTGAGGATCATTTCTTATTCATTCCGATTTATATGATTATTGTTTCGTCCTTCAAATTCTTGTGTCAATTTGTAGATCGAGAAATTGAGAATTGATTGGTTAAATCAGTGATTCTTGCTCACATTTATTAATTAGGTAAGTTATCTATAAGAATTTCTTTTGTACTCGATTCATGATTTGGGATCCAGTTCTTGAGAGGTGGTTGTAATTTCCTTGTTAGCACCAAGCAGTGTATCGTAGACTCAGATCGGGTGAGGATTGCAATTCAGTATTCTTCAGGATTATTCAGTTATGAGGGGTAAGTCCTAATCAATTCTCGATAGTATTTAATTCTAAAATTTCGTGTTTATACTTTTGATGTCAGTACTTTAGCAATGTGATTTATTTTCATACAGATCATGGAGTATTGGTTGAGTGTGGTTGAATCCATACTAGGTATGTTTCTTATTTTGCTTTTGTCAAATTTTGAAGATTAGAACAAACTATTGATGGATGCCCTGTTTAGATATTCAGAGATTGATTCGGGAGAATGCACGTTGGATACTGCATTTATGTGTTTACCTGGGACTTTCAGCCATTGTATCTTACTGATATAAGCTGTATTCTGAGAATTAAAGCTGAGTAGTAAGCATAAGGAATTGGGGTTGTATAGCAGCAATTATATGTTGATGGGGATTTAGATTGTAGATTTTGCAAAACCTTATATTATGTTATTCTTCAAAACCTCTGTAATGGACCAGGGATAAATGTAGTTGCTATATGTTGAATTTAGTTCTTGTTTTACTTAACAGGTGAACTGTCCATTTCGTTTCCAGGAAATAGAGAATTAGGAAAGATTACTTAGAATGAATAGTTGTGATTTAGAAACTCAGTGACCTGGCCTATGCAATCAATTTTACATGTTGCTTGTGTGATACTATATGCAGACATTGGTTGTAGGCACATCCTTGATTAGCAGAAGCTTACTCTGAAGTTGTGGTTGTCTAATTATCTTAAGTAAACCTGAGAATGTTCTGTAGGTGGGGATACCTGGTAAGATAGAGTCATCATTTGCTCTATTTCATTATGCTGATATCTAGGGATGGATTATTTTTGTCTGATATTAGTTTTTAGTCCAGTTAATGAAGGGGGTTTGAGTCAATTTTGTTGTTATCAATTGTAGGACTAGGAGGAATAGTAAAAAACTAATTTGGTATGATCTGTGAATGGGTTATAGGCATTGAATTAAAAAGCGCGCCTAGGCGCGCGTCTAGGTGCAAGGCGCAGCGAGGCGCAGGGACAGCGCCTAGGAACAAGCTAGGCACACCACCTTAAAAAAGCGCGCGCCTAGTGTAGAAAGGCGCAGGCTCCAGGCGCTCAACAAGGCGCGCCTAGGCGTAAAGTTACTTTAATATATATATATATATATATATATATATATATATATATATTCCAACCTTCTATATACATGTTATATAGTTTATGGGCTTTATTGGAAAGTATAGAAATTATTGTCATTAATATTATTGTGGGTTTTAGATTGTTTTCTAAATTAGAATGTAGTTCTATATTTAAAGGCTTATATATATGTGATTTGTATATTATATGTATATAGTTTGGGTTATTTATATCTAATGGGCTTTTAGATTGTTATATATATATATATATATATATATATATATATATATATATATATATATATAGGAAGCGGATCAAAAGTCCCCCTTAGAAAATCCCCCCTCACTCTCAGCCGTAATTTAACATTAACATTAATATTTATTTTTATTTTTATATTAATGTTAATGTTAATATTAATGTTAATATTAATTTTAATGTTAAGTTTAATGTTAATTTTAGTATTTAATGTTAATATTAACATTAAATTACGGCTGGGAGTGAGGGAGGTTTTTAGGGGGTTTTCTAAGGGGGACTTTTGATCCGCTCCCATATATATATATATATATATATATATATATATATATATATAAAGAATAATTTTGTGCCTATATTTAGTGATATTTTCAAGGAATTTGGACTTCTATGTAGCTAAGTTTTTAAATGTAGATATTTTTTACATATAGAGAAAAAAGTGCGCATAGCTTTCAAAAGGCGCGCCTTGAACCTTGTGCCTAGCGCCTCAGGCTCCAGGAACCTTTGCGCCTTGGTGCGCCTTTCGCCTTTTAAAACTATGGTTATAGGAAATTACTGAATCGATGCAAGGGTTAACTCAGAACTTTCCATGAGTCACATGGGACAGTAGAGTCCAGTGGCTCCTTGGAGTCATTTTCTTTACTGATGCATCTCGTTATATATGAATGGGACTTAGTTTCAGCTGGGAGTTTGGTGATGGACTGACATTGAGAGCAGGACATATTATTTGTGACTGTCAGTTATCTGAAGGGTTGATAGTTCAGTACTTTAAACTGAGCTGAGGATTGGGATTGATATCTAGTTGAACTATAACTCTTTTAAGTTTAGAATATGTGGTAGCAGGGACTAATTTGGGATACTCTGTCAGGACTGATCATATCAGTATCTTAACTGGGACTGACTTGTATCAGTCTAGGAGAGGCTGACCTAAATCAGCCTTAGTTAAGACTGATTGTATTAGCCTTATTTTTATGACTGTTTCTCAACTGATTGTTGAATAACAGATTGGAGTTTATCCATTATGTTTTCAGTCACTTTAGTTTGATAGTAGGAATAGTGATTGAGTTCAGCTCCTTGAATGATCAAGTGATTGCAATAGGATATGATAAGGGTCACCCGGAGCTACAGGAATTATATTAGATGTGCAATACCTGAAAGTCTGAAGCTGTGATAAGAGCAGTAGAAGTTGCTATTAGTCAGAATTATTGGTGATTCAATTCAGTTAGTAAACCACGATGTGTCTGATTTAGGATATCCTTATGTGGTTATGTATCAATTCATTAAATCATGTATCAACAGTTAGATTGATTCCTACCTAGAAAATTATTCTTCTTACTAATTTTCTGATTTCAAACTTTTCCCTGATAGATGTTGGAACTTAGTAAGGGCCTACAAGTATCTTGGTGTAATATATCTATGAACCCAATTAGTATATTTATGAGTATTCCATAAATGGATTGTAGCTTAGGCTAGACTTATGCTATGTTAGAAATATCACTTTTCAAGATAGGTTAGCCTCATTCTAGCTAACTAGATTATGAAAGTGAGTTTAGCTATTAGTTATGTTTAATATTAATCAACTTGTATCAAATATTACTCAGGAGGACATACAGCTCTATTGCCTACCCGTACCTTCCCGGAGCAAGGCAAGTACTTTTCTACGGTTTTGTGCATTTACATTCTTGTACGCTTTCTTGTGACACGTCATGGCACGATATCATGTACTCCTGTACTCCTGTACCCTTGCTCTTGTACTTATTAGTGTCGGGTGGGGAAATACACTAGCCATGTGACCAATCCCGGTTACTATATATTCCTGTACCTAGCTTAGGCCTCGCACTGTGCACGCGGGTCCTAAGTCGTACCATATTCATGTACTCCTGTGCATGCTCCTGTACTCACCCCAGCCGGTCACATGGACTAGATGTATTTCGATTTTGTGCACTTGTCATGTCTGGTACGTCAGGTTTATAGTTTCATTCATGTACTTTACATGTTCCTGTACTTTACATTCATGTACTATATTTCCTGTACTCATTTTCTGTACTATTTTTCTGTACTTTCATGTTCATTCCTGTATTTTATTTTCCTGTACTCCTGTACTCATTTCATATCATGTTCATGTTTCATTACCTAGAACTGTACTTTGCTCCGCTCCTGAATAGGATATGTTGCAGGTATGCTTGCAGGACATTGTTCTACTCTATGGGCCAGAGCCCAGGATTTAGCTGAGCAGGATGAGGCTTAGCTTGAGGCTTCAGGTTTAGATTACTTAGCTTTACTTGAGGTATTGACTTTAGAGTTCATAGCACTTTTCATTCCTGTTGACTTTGGTACATTATGATATCTGAATTTGTGGATTATGGTGATCTTTCTGGGATACGTTTTTAGATGCTGTGATTCTATACTTTCATGTTTATCTGGTTAGTTTTTCCTAGCTTGATACAGCTTACTTCGTCGTGTCTAACGACGAAGGCTGGGCGTGTCTGACTCGTGTCCGATTATTCGGGAGCGGGTCGTGACATTTATAGAATTTTTTGGAAGCCAAATGACCCCTCCATACCCTCAAAATATAGTTGTTGTAAAGGGTTTTTGGTCATTTTGGTCAAAAAGAACAAAATACCCCCTATAACGGTCATAAAACGGTCAAAAAATAGGAGTATTTTGGTAAAAGGGGAACTATGATTCAAAAAAAATAAAATAAAAAAAATGAAAAATCCGGTTTAGCCGGCTGGACCGGGCCTGACTCGGGCCTGGGTGTCACGCCCCGACCCGGAATCACCCGAATCATCGTCCTCGCAGGGGACGTGATGCCGCACGAGCCTGGAGTTGCGCTCGTGCAAGGCAAGATGACAAGTTCTCAAATGGTTATCTTTTGATTCGATATTAACAACGAAAGGAAACAGAGTATACGGAACAATTTTCTTTATTGATATCTGAAACTGAGATTACAATGGCTTTCGATAGCCTAACAATATATGCCAGATTGGCTACAACACTCAGGTTCTCTCTTGCCACAAAGGATTTCACCGTTCCATACATCATGCCTTCTATATCTCGGCCGCATCAATCCAGCTGCGTAGTCCGAGCGTCAATGCGATAGCACGCTTCAATGCGCTTCGGCATTCCAAGCCTTAACACGTTCAAGCAACGCTTCGCCACGAGCAATCCATTCCCTGCACCCTGCATGAAGCTGGTGGGGGATCAGTACATTCGTCCTCGCATGTACTGAAGCAAAGATCATCTTTTCAAACCGACATTTTAATATTTATGTTGAATCATGCAACTTAGCTTATGATCTTGCTACGTTCTCCTTAGGGTCAATTTCATGGCATCTTCGAAAGCGTAAAGCATGTTATCATAGCATCATGTTATCGAATTGAATAGGCAACAAACAAGCAATCTCGTGTTTGATTCGTGGCGCGACTTACCAAGTCGACGCACTCGCCCTTGCACCGACGCAAGGTGAATACGCCGTAATCCTTCCCTGTCATGTTATTGTGCATCTCTAAGCAGGATCTCTATGCGGGACGCATATGCGCCTACACTTTCAATCCATCGTTCCTTAACTATATGAGGGCCGTTGGCGTATCCGCGTCGGAATGGACTAAAGGAGTTCCTTTCTTTTCTCTCCTTCTTTTCTCTCTATTTGGTTGGGCTGCCGGGCGTTTCACGGGTTGGGTCACATCCCAAACAACCGAAACGTTCCCGCTACATGCCATCATTTGCGGCTTCTCCCATCTTGTTTAAGGATGTGCGCCTACAAAGATTATCCATCCCTCCGCGGCCAAATCGGTTCCGGGGACCTCCGGCATTTAACCGTTTGGGGGGATACTCGTGCACGAGCTATTATCACGATTTAATCTCGAGCCCATTCCAATCGACCATGCAACGCCCTATCATTCAACAGTTAAATTCAAACAACCAAACATAGTCTTGAGTCCGAGACTCAGACTTATCGTCTCGCATTTCTTCCATTTAGCTTTCTATGTTCTTTCGTTTCGCACTTCGTTTCGATGATTCAATGGCATCGTGCCTCAACTCAATGCTCGTCAACCGAACGACCCGAAGGTCTCGAACACCTTTCGAGGCAACATGTCATATCCGACAGTTCCGCCACATTCATACCGCAACTGTATTCTCTCGCAACGAAGCCATCTTTTATTATCCCGGACACGTAGGCACGTTTCGACCGTACTTCTATGTTCTATAACTTAGCATTCAATATTCGGGGGCTTGCGCGCTAGGGCGCTCGCCTATTGTCTTTCAATGTTCTAGCCGTCTAACTCGTGCAGCAAAGGCACGGTATGGTTCATGCACTAAGGCATTCGCCGATTACAGTTATCCCATGTTCTTGCGGCTTGCGCACCGAGGCGCTCGCCTTAGCGATATCCAATGTCCCATAGCAACTCGTGCATATTGATGCACGTTTCATTTCAATTGTTCTAACTTAGTGTTCGACTTACACTATGATTTTATCTCCGATCGGCCACGTCCGTGGCGTCGATAGGTTAACTTAGCATACAATGATATATTTGACTTATCGAATGAAGGAGTAAAAAGAAGTCAATCCTCCCACCTTGAGTCGATATGCCTTCGTCATTTCGCCGAGCCGATGCGGCTCGATTCCCTAACTTTGTTGCACGGCCACTCTCCTGACTTAGCCATTCGAGCACTTCGTGCTTCATTGAGTTATACGTCCGATTTGCCTTAGCGTGCCCAAGTCTCGGCCCGTCGCAAGGCGACGACTTGATTTCGCGGACCCCTTACTAAATATTGCAAAAGATCGACCTCTAATATTTTTCCGTCAAAGTATAACCTGCACACGAAACCAACTAAAATCAATACTTGCAATGATTCGGACTTGCGCCTTGGTCGATTCGATTTCTTAGAATCTTCGAGCCGATTAAACGCACTCATCCTTCGGGGCAACGCGGCGCTTCGCATCGATTCAACTCGATGCATTCTTTCGGGACAAGGCAACTCTTCGCATCAACTTAGTTTGATGCATTGCTCGGGACAACTTAACTCTCGTATCGTTTTGCATAGATACATTTCCTTTGCGTCAGCGCGACTCGTTGAGTCAACGCTTCAGCGTAATGCGCCGTGCGGAGCGGGGCATTACACTGGGCGGGCCTGACCGGGCCGGGCTGAACCGGGCCTAACGTTACTTTGAAAAAAAAAAAAAAAAAAAACCCGGTCCGGACCGGGCTTGGGCTCGGGCGGACGAATCCAGCCCGGACCGGATGACCTAGTGGGCGGGCTCGGACCGGACTACGAGTGGGCTGAACCGGGCCGGGCTGACTGCGGGCTCGGGCGAATTCGGGCCAACCCGGCCCATGTAACACCCTGACTCTTTTCATATTCCCAATACTATAAAAGGAACGTGGAACGCTCAAATATGTTCAGTAAGTATAGGTTGTGTTTTTTAAGAGGACATTTCTACTATTAACAGAAACCACAAATATAGAGAGAGAGGGGGGAATGGCAAGCAGAATATACCTGCTTTCTTTTCCGTGGCTGTACCACGTTTGCTCTTCCTTCCCTTGCTTCCAGCTCAAAACGCGAAAAGTACTTATGACAACGACGACAGATCTCCATAATCCTTCGATCCCCAAACCACCCGGTGGCCCCACCGTGGCAAGTCCAACTAATCTATATGGTTCATCCCCCATGAGAAGTCCAAAATGTCCTAGTTATAGCAGTATCAAACTCATTTTCCATCGATTCGTATAGTGTCGCCATCTCTGTGTAGGCCTCTGCGACCTTTGAAGAATCAAGAAACATCCTTCTTTTTGCGAGAATTTCTCCGGAGATCTTCAAGCACGTTTTGGCATCGTTGAACTTATCCTGATTACTCAAAGCCTTAGCCATCGAGAGGAAGACGAACGCCTTGGTCTCGTCGTCCTTCTCGGCGTCTCCTTCGCCACCCTCTCCAGCGTCTCGACCGCCTCGGCGAATTCCCATTGCAATCTGGGCAACCGGACGGAGGTCGAAGTCGGAGGCGCAGGTGGGGAAGGAGATGATGCCGTTGAAGCGCATGAGGGAGAAGGAGGTGGAGCCGGCGAGGTGGGAGGACATGGCGAGGGGGATGGGATTGGAGTCCTCCGCCCAAACCAACCATTCCTGGCACCAACCCATTGCTCACCAACCCACTACCAATCAGCAAATTTTTTAGTTAGTGGGGGTTGTCTAAATTACCTTAATATCCCTGCATAAATATAGTTTTACCTAGGGGTGTGCATATTTGAACCAAATCGGATCAAATCGAACCAAACGAAATCGAATCGGTCGGTTTTTAACCGAACCGATGGCCCGGTCGGATTGGTTCGACTTGACAATTTAAAAAACCGACCGATTTGGTTCGGTTCACGGTTTGGTCATTCCAAAAATCGCTTAAACCGAACCAAACCGAACCTAGTTAGTAACAACCTAAAGTTAGATTTATATCCGGTCCAACCTATCCATCTCATTGTTTGTTTATTTTCCATCTTCAATTCACAGATCTATTAGGATTATAGTTTATTTTTTAGAATCATTTTGGATTTGTGAAAGAAATTCATTATGCAAGTGATCTACTTAGAAGATTATTGTCCATTTTGGAATCTCAGACAAACATCTTCCAAACAAAAGATGGTTAGAATTTATTTTTGTGTGAATTTACTTTGTAAAACACTTTTATATACTTAAAATTTTTTGTCTGATCAAAATCGATTAGTCGAACCGATCCAAACCGAACCAAGTCGGTCGGTTTCAAAACCGAACCGACCAATTAGTTGGTTTGGTTCGGCTGTGATTATTTTCAAACCGATTAATTTCGGTTCGACTTCGTTTGTGACCAAATAGGTCGACCACCGATCGATGCACAACCTAGATTTTACCTGAGAATCTATACATTCCAAAATAATTCAAATACCCCTAGTATCTCTATATAATAGTATAGATATACACATAACATTAACACATAACTACATACATCTTGTTTATATATGATCACACTATTATCTCTATTATGTATGCATGTTACAGATAGTTACAGGTTCTAATTAACCATTTAAAGGATCATATGCCATGTATATGTTACTTTCTTTATCTTGATTATTTTTTAAACTAGTTTTAACCAACCAATTACTTTTTGGTCCCTTTCAAATTTAGACATGTGTTGTCACGACCCGATCCCAAATAATTGGGTCAAACCAGATCATGCCCAGCCTGCACCGTTGTTGAGACGGCGACAGTAAGCTGTTCCATTAGCAGGTAACCATAACAACATCTATATTTGTCACAACTCTTTATTCGGGAAATGAAACTTTATTAAACATTTGAAATAAATACAACTGGAATTTAAAAGTACTGAAATAAATTGCTGGATTCAAATAAACAGAGTTTTTCAAAATAAAACAACAAACTGGAAAAGAAAATCTATCTAAACATTTGGCTCATCGGCCTCGGTTCCAGCGTCCTCTAATGGGGACTCTGGCAGCACTACAGGGTACAGAACAGGGTCGTAGTAGTTGCTGTATAACAGCTCAGCATCCTCAATGTCCCCTAAAAATGTATCTCCAGTCAGGAGGGAGCAAACTACAATTCATGCTAATTTAAACAGTTAAAATAAATAATAGAATCATGCACTTTTAAACAGTTTGAAATAAACAGTTTTCTAGCAGTAGAACAGTGTGATTTGAATAGGCAATGAATATGACCGGCTTGGGTTGTTACAGTAGTATCCTATTGATACGATATGGCTTATCCCCGTGTGAGAGAGGGGTAAGCTAATACAGTTTTAAGTTACAGTGGATGTGGTCATAAACATTACTCTATTCCCCCAGTACCCAACAGTCAATCAGTCAGTGCTCTCCGAGAGAGTTTCGTGTTGTATCATGGTTTAAACTTGCAGTAAAACGATTATTAAAATAACTGTAAACTAACACAAACTGTACTTGCCTCAAATGAACTGGACTGGAAAGTTGGAGACTTCGAGATGGGAATTAGGATCGTCCTTGAATTCCTACATTCGAGAAATTGACTCAGAATCCAGGGTTACCAAGCTAACTATGCTAGTTGAAATCTCTAATTGTGTCCTAATCAATTTTAATCTTTATTTATTAAACACGAACAAAAACGCGATTATTGGTACGTTGAATTAATAATGACGGAAAGATCGTTTTAAACTGGTATTTTGGAAAAACTCGTCGTCACCAAATTAATTGATTAAAACTTTGTATTTTTCCTAATTATATATAAAACTAAATTTCTTATTTTAATGAGAAATACATGATCGTTGTTAATTATTAAAACTTGTAAATTTTAATGTGAAAAAGCTTAATTAATTTTTATATGAAAATAACTATCTATTTCGATTTACGCGTACGCTACAAAAACTCGCAAAACCAGCATACAACAGAAAATTCTACGCTACCAAATTACAAGTCACAGAGCCAACAACCAGCTGGGCTTATGCCCATTACAATTTATTTACATAAATTGAAATAAGACAAAACGGTCGTTAGTTCTAAAACTTCCTATAATTTAATTATGAATAAAATAAATAATAAGGATAAATTAAATAATAACGAGTCTCAGACTTTGGTCCAATCATCATATAAGCTAATGCCTCAACGTCCGGACGAAGCCGGTTTCGTTTGCACTTAGCCAGGGCCCATTGACCGATACGGTCGTCGCCCAAAAATCCCAAAATACTAATTATTTTTCCGAAATCTATTTAAAAATCTTTTTTAAAATATAATTAAATTTTACGAAAAAATTCGGCAGCATTTTCTCTATTTTTGGTCAACCCAAAAACTGGGAAATATGCCAACATTTTCCTGTAAATCCCAAACCAGGGAATCCCAAAATATATATAAAAATAACCACAAACATTTCCAATATTAATTCGGAACGACCCGAAACGAATTCGGGAGTCCGAAACCAACCCAAACATCACAGCACAAAAATCGGAAAGATCCGAAAACTAAAATATTTAGAAATTCATTTCCGAAAAGTTTCGGAAAGCAAAACAACCAACAGAACCTTTCCGAACGTTCTCGGGAAATCCCGAAACGAACAGAACTAAGCCAAAACCACCGAATAAATCCAACAATGGTTTCGAAAAATTCCCGGAACCAAACACGTAACCGAAAGCCGAATTTCCGAAGAAATTCGTGGACCAAAATATCATCATTGACACGGGGAGGGACGAACTACCGTGATTAACCAGGGATTACCCAAAATGACAGAATCCGAAGGGTTGCCTCGAACTCGGGACGCGCAAATCCACGGATCGGACTCGAAATCCAGCGAAGAGTGCTGGACAGGAGCTGTCCAGAACAGCTGACAGGTGATCGGGGTGCACCGGGGAGAACAGCGTCCGCGTGCTAGGGCACGGGAAGCCGCGGGGGTTGCGCTGGCCGGCGGCGGTGGAGCGCCGGGGACTGCGGGAGAAGGTGCCGGGGGTCGGGGCGCCGACGTCGGGCGCGGGTGGCGCCGCTGGGCGGCTCGGGACGGCGGCCACGGCTGGAAGGGGCGCCGCGAAGGGGGTCGGGCGCGGAGACCGGGAAGTCGTCGGGGACTGCGGGGCGTGGGCGGACGAGCGGGGCCGAGGGTGGAGTCGGGAGTGGGAGAGAGGGGTGAAGATGGAGATGGGTTAGAATGGGGAAGAAGTTGCTGTTCGTGAGAAGAGGGGTGAAGGAGTTGGGTTAGGTGTGAAAAGGTGGGGAATAAAGGAGTGAGGAGAAATATGTGTTCTGGTGTGTGGAGAAAATGTGGGGAGAGTGGGGTTAAAAACGTGGAGAAGTTAGCAATGTGTGGGGAAGAGAAAATTGTGCTGAGAAAGAAAAGGAAAAGCCTGGTCGTGGAGACCAGGCCAAAAGTTATATACAAATATATTTTTTTTATAAGAATAATCAGAATTCAAAAGAATAGGTTAGGACTGGGTCTGGGTTTCGAAAATCGGGTCCGACTCGGGTCAGGTCGACAAACAAAAGCCCTTAATTTTTTTTGAAATAATTTTAAAACTCATAAATAATAATAATAATAGTAATAATATTATAATACTAATAATAATATTTCATATTCAAAACTGGGTTTCACAATCTTCCCTCCTTAGAAAATTTCGTCCTCGAAATTAAAGGCAGGGTTAGGGGTTTACCTTAAGTCTCAAACAAGTACGGGTACTGCTCCCGCATCTGATCTTCTCGCTCCCAGGTCGACTCGCCTGGTGAGTTGTGCCGCCACATGACTCTGACAATCGGCGTCACGGTGTTCCTGGTTCTCTTCTCGCCTCTGTCCAAAATTTCCACTGGCTTCTCCGGCACTGTAAGGCTGGGTCCAATCTCCAGCTCTGAATGGTCCAAGATGTGGCTCGGGTCCGGGATGTAGCGTCTCAGCTGCAAAACGTGGAAGACGTTGTGGACGCCTTCGAGACTTGGGGGTAGAGCCACCCGATAAGCCACTTCTCCAATCCTGCTGAGTACTTCAAAAGGACCAATATACCTGGGGCTTAACTTTCCTGCTCTGCCGAAATGGATTGTTCCTCTGGTAGGAGAGATCTTCACAAATACACTGTCACCTTCTTCAAACTCCAAAGGCCGTCGGCTGCTATCGGCCCAATGTTTCTGTCTGTCCTGGACAATCCTGAGCTTGTCTCTGATCATTCTTACCTTCTCCGCTGCATCGGTCACCATCTCAGGTCCAAGCAACACTCGTTCTCCGACGTCGTCCCAGGCAAGTGGAGTGCGGCAACGACGTCCGTAGAGTGCCTCGAACGGTGTCATACCGATGCTAGCTTGGTAGCTGTTGTTATAAGAGAACTCTACCAAGTGCAAATGGTCTTTCCAAGACCCTCCAAATTCCAAGATGCAGGATCTCAACATGTCTTCTAGCGTCTGGATTGTTCTCTCCGATTGCCCGTCAGTCTGAGGGTGGTAGGCGGTGCTGAACTTCAGTTGTATTCCCAAGCTGTCATGCAAACTCTTCCAAAAGTGAGATGTAAATCTAGTATCTCTGTCAGATACAATACTTACCGAAACTCCATGAATCCGGTAGATGTGCCGCATGTACAGTGCTGCTAACTTCTTGGTGGATAAACCAACCTTGAAGGGGATAAAGTGAGCTAACTTCGTCAGTCGGTCCACGATAACCCAAATGGCATCCTTCCCTCCTTGGGATCGAGGCAGTCCCGATACAAAATCCATTATTATGTGCTCCCATTTTCACTTCAGAATGTCAAGCGGCTGCAATAATCCTACTGGTCTCTGTCTGCTAGCTTTTACTTGCTGACAAATTAAACATCTTGCCACATACCTGGATACGTCCTTCTTCATTCCGTACCACCACACTATTGTACGCATATCCCGGTACATTTTGTTGGCTCCAGGATGTATGGAATACTGCGACTGGTGCGCTTCTTGCATCAGCTCGTTCCTTAGTTCGCCAGTGGGTACGCAAAGCCTCGTACCATTCTTCAGTGCTCCGTCGCTGGCGATTGAGAATCCTTCAAGTGTTCCTGCCAGCACCTGATCTCTGAGTTTGTAAAGCGTCTCGTCTTGGAATTGTGCCTCCTTGACTCTATCCATAAGACTTGAACGCACTTGCAATTGCATCAATGATGATTCAGCTCCTGGTATGATGGCTTCTCTTCCAAGTTTCTTCATTTCCTCTTCAGGCAGTACAATCTCCAATCCAAGCTTCTCCATGTCCTCCAGCAAATGACGCTCCTTGGTCAAGAACATGGCCATCGGGTATCGACTAAGTGCATCTGCAACAACATTAGCCTTACCCGGATGATACTACAGGTTGATGTCAAAATCATTCATCAGCTCCAGCCATCGTCTCTGTCTCATGTTCAGCTCCTTCTGAGTGAAAACATATTTCAGACTTTTGTGGTCTGTAAATATTTCTACTCTCTCTCCATAAAGGTAGTGCTTCCATGCTTCAAAGTAAATATTACCGCTGCAAGCTCCAAATCATGTGTGGGATAGTTCTTCTCATGAGTCCGTAATTGCCTAGATGCGTAAGCAATTACTTTCCCGTGTTGTTGAAGAACGTAGCCCAATCCCCTACCGGAAGCATCACTATAAATTGAGAAACCGTCGGTACCTGCGGGTAGCGCAAGTATCGGCACTGTTGTAAGCCTCTTCTTCAGTTCCTCAAAAGCTGACTGGAAAGCTTCAGACCAAATGAATTCCTCGTTCTTCCTGGTAAGCTTCGTCATTGGTTCAGCAATCTTGGAGAAATCCTTCACGAACTTCCTTCACGAACTTCCGGTAGTAGCCAGCCAAACCCAAAAAGCTTCTGATTTCTGCAACCGAGCTTGGTGCAGTCCACTTCTCAATAGCAGCTATCTTCTTTGGATCCACCGAAATTCCTTTTCCTGTGACAACATGGCCCAAAAATTCCACTTTGTCTAAAAAGTTTGCATTTGGATAGCTTACCATAGAGCTTCTCCTTCCTCAAGGTGCTCAGCACTTTTCTCAGGTGCTCTTCATGCTCTTCCTCAGTCTTCGAGTAGATCAGTATGTCATCGATGAAGACAACAACAAACTGATCTAGGTATTCATGGAAAACCTTGTTCATGAGGTTCATGAATACTGCGGGAGCATTCGTCAGTCCAATATGCATGACCAAGAATTTAAATTGCCCATACTTGGTGTTGAACGCTGTCTTGGGAATATCCTCCTTCCTGACCTTGATTTGATGGTAGCCTGATCTGAGATCTATCTTTAAAAATACTTTGGCTCCACTCAGTTGATCAAACAGGTCGTCGATCCGGGGCAGAGGGTACTTGTTCTTGATATTGATGTTGTTCAGCGCCCGGTAGTCAATGCACATCCGCACGGTTCCATCATTCTTGGGCACGAACAAAACTGGTGCTCCCCAGGGTGAAGCCTCATCTCTGATAAATCCTTGTGTCTTCAGCTCGTCGATCTGATCCTTCATCTCCTTTGCCTCCTTGGGGTTGACTCTGTAGCATCCTCGAGAAATAGGAGAAGAGCCGGGTACTAGATCGATGGTGAATTCCACACCTCGATCTGGCGGCAATCCTGGAAGACTATCTGGAAAGACGTCCATGAATTTCGCGATGATAGGGTGAGGAAGCCCGGGTTCTTCGGTGATTAAGGAATAGGTAACACTCTTCATGTCTTCCGGAGCTCGAGAGATTTCAAACTCCGGTTCTCCTGGTGGGCTGAAGATGACACATCCTCGATGACAATCTATCAGCGCATGCTGCTCACTTAACTAGTCCATCCCTAGGACTACATCATAGTTGGGCAGGGGCATCACTAGTAAGGGTGTTAAGAATTGATGGCCTGAGATAGTGATGGGACAGTTACAAGCCTCGGTGATGGGTATGGGACCACCACCAGTCATAACTCTACTAATTACCTTGCTAAGTCCCGTATCTAGGTGGTGTGCAGAAATAAACTCTGATAATATGAAACTATGTGATGCACCCGAATCAAATAATGCTAGAGCAGGATGTGAAAACACATAAATGGAACCTGTGATGACATCAGCGGTGGGTTCCTGCTCTGGTTCCTGCTCATCTGCTGCTAGGGCAAAAGCTCGCCCGGTCTTCTGTTGGTGCTGTCCGAACCGTTGTTGCTGAGTAGGTAGGGGAGCTCTTTGCTGGTTTGTTCCGGTCCGATGGACTGACGAGGGGCAGTCCTTCACCTGGTGGGTGGCAGACCCACAGACTAGGCAGTGCCCTAGCCTCTTCCTGTATATGTTCGACTGGTGTCCTGGCCTCTTGCAATAATCACAGATAGGGATCTGCTTCTGAGGCGATTTGTCGTTGGTCCTTGCCTGATGGTGCTGCTGCTGGTGGTGCGAAGGTCTGTTGTTGTTGTTGTTGTTGTTGTTAGGCCTCTTCTGGTTACCCTGGAAGTTGCTAGTTCCAGGATACTCCCTCTTGGATCGAGAAGGCTGGCTCTTCTCCACGTCCTGAGCTCGTATCAGGATCCTTTCGTAAGTCTTGGCGCCACTGCGATCACAGGAGTGCGAATCTCTTCTCTTAATCCATACCTGAATCGTTCAGCACGATCCTTGGGGTCAGCAACTAGGTTCTGGGCAAAGCGGCTAAGTCGACCGAACTCTGCCGCATATTCGCTGACCGTCATGTTTGTAGTGCCCCGTCCCGCTCAGTCAATCGGAGGAATCGAAACGCCGACGGCGTTCGGACTTAGCCTTACAACGGCGACTCTAAGACATCTCGGTCAAGGCGACCGCTCGCTCAGGTGGGGTAGTTTCGGTGAACTTACCTCATTTTTGCCTTCACATAATAATACGCATATTTTCAACTTGCACAAGTAGGCTTAATAATAAAAGAGATGAATCAACATAGCTAAGGGAATAATCCCGACGGGTCAAAATGAGTTAGAACATGGAAAAATGTCCAACGGTCGGCTTAGAGTTGGTGCACGTCGTGCTTGAAAATGACACTCGATCCTTCGTCCCGTGGCTTGGGAGAAGGAAAGTTGGTCTTTGACACAAAGTTATGAAATAGCCTAAGTCATAGGCGTCACCTGCGTGAAGGCTTGTTAAAGCATGCACGTTTCCATAATGCAAGTCTTGGCATAGCCTTTGCTCGTCCCTCCAGTCAAGTTATAGGCTCGATTAAGTTAGGCAAAGTTACGCCGATCGACCTAAGTCAATTCTAGTGCTGTCCCGCTCTTTCTGCGGTTGTCAAGTTAAATAGTCCCACGATCCCAAGGCCCGTCACATGAAGTATGACTTGGGCGATAGCGTCGCGTAGATCGGAAGTTGGTTTAAGACACGATGGCACGGTCCTAGAGTTTTAAGGCACTGGCCATGGTTGATTCATTGAGTTTGGAAAGTGTTGTGAATAGTTGTTCTTGAGTTGAGTAAAATGGTAGGGCAAGAAAGAAGTATGCTCGCGGCTACATGTCGGCGAGACCTCGCGGCTACATGTCGGCGAGGCGGTCTCATAAGAAAGAAGTATGCTCGCGGCTACATATCGGCGAGGCGGTCTCATAAGAAAGAAATAGTGATACTAGAGGTAGCATGACTGTGTGAGACGTCAGTTTGAGTCGAGTCTTGCATGGTCATTGGACAACTTGTCGACAAAGTGAGAGTTTTCCCGCACGGCAACCCGAGGCCTCGGGACCGCTGCGGGCATTGGGAAACAAACAACTTATCAACAAGGTGAGAGTTTCCCCGCATGACAATCCGAGGCCACGGGATCGATGCGGGCATTGGGAAACAATTAATTTAGCTGTGCTTTTGGCACGGGTTAGGCGGGGACAGCGGGGCTAGCTACCTTGTGCTGAAAGGGACGCCCGTCTAACAAAAGCTAAGAGAAGTCCACGATGGCTCTAGGAGTCAGTGACCAAATTATATAGATGAGTCGGCATGGCGGCTAACCGCGTGTATGCCTTTGGATTGAGTTGAGTTGCTGAATGTGGGTACAAGTTAGAATACAATGTTTGGGCTTAAGAATGAATACAATATAGGCGACGTGCTTCGGCACGAGATGTGGCATCGAGTTCTGAGTTGTCGGCGTATAAGTTTGCATAAGTTGGTTGAGTCGTTTGAGTTTAAGTCGGGAAACCGCCGCAAGGCAAAGTTGGTTGAGTGACACTAACATTCAAAAGTCTTGATTGGGTCAGTTGGTGGTCAAAGTAGTAAGGGCCGCGAGGCGGCGATATGGTTAAGTCTCACTGAATTGCGAGGCATGGTCTCAATATGGATTTCATAGCACGGTCACATGGAAAAGGAGTCTATCGTGTAGCTGCATCTCTGATTTTGGCCGTAAGGCAAACACGACTCGATAGGTTAACGTTGTTGGCACGAGAAGTGGTCTAGGGACAAAGTATGAGTTAATGTTGACATTGCAAGCACGGGATGGTTCCGATACACAAGTTGCGCTAAGGCGCCGGTCCTAAAACTGATCCTAAGGCAAGAGTAGAAAGACAATCATAAAGGGGACTATGTTGCACGAAGTAAAGTAAACGTGTTGGTTTTGTATGGGTGGGCGAGGAGCTCATTCCACCAGTACAGTTGAGTACTGACACCCACATAGTTTACATGTGCAGGCACAGGTAGAAGCTCGTGGCGCGGGGCTCGTTTGGATGCGTCCAGGCATGGAATTCCTTGGCGACTCGAAGCGTGCAGCCGCATGAAGCAAAGACTTATACGGGACATAATGTATGGACATCGCCTTCCGTAGCTTCCGCTGGATCAAGACTTGTAATTGAGAGATGAGAGAGAGCTGAGTGAACTTGTAAAATGTGAGAAGAGTGAGCTTGAGTGATTGTAATATTGGCCTTGCGCCCCTAATGTAACCTTTGTTCAATATCAATAAAGAGCTTCTTTTGAGTAACTTGTGTTTTGTTCTAAAATTTCGCTGCTATAATTCAATGTCTCTGTTTGGGACTTCTGTGCGACGACCCCGTCGCAGCCGCTGAAATCGGCCGTTATGGAACCCGCCTTGCACGAGCGCAATCTAGGCTCGTGCGGCATCACGCCTTAGCGAGGACGATCGCTCCTACGGGAGCGGGGCGTGACATAATGGTATCAGAGCACGGCTTTACGTCCTTGGATAACCGATTAAATTCTTTAACTCGTTGTTTTCGCGAACTCTGTTGCTTCCGCAAGTTGATATCGTTGGTGCACTCTCTCTCAATTGTCCCACGGGATGTCCATACAATAAGTCTATCTATTTCGCAAAACGTAGGAGAACAGTTTTTGACAACAAAACAAAAGGATGGTTCGCGTAAGCACGGTTGGCTAAGTCGAGCTGGGCATATACACCAAAGTTGCGTCGACCTTAGAAAAGTCGAGTGCGAGAATTGAAAAGTTCGAGTCAGAATGAGTTGAACTCGATTGAGTAAATGTGGGATGACTATCGATAGGGGTACTATCGAGCGACGATAACGTCGATGGGATATAGATGAGCGTGCTTGAAATTAGAGGAATGGTTCGAACGGAATTCAAAGAAGTCAATTTTGATTCGAATGATAAGTTGAGGATTTGTTGAATGACTTCATCCCTGAGTGGTGTATGCGGTAGCCTCAGGGATGTCGATCGATTGATAAAGGAATGATGCAAATTGAGGAAATACGTTAGTCGATGACTTAAGATAAACAGATGAACGATACGTGAAATTGGTTTGAGGAAAATTGATGTTGTGAATGATTCGAGGAATGATGATCGAACTTGAATTTGAATGTCGAGGAGATTATCCAGTCGGACGATAGCATCATTCGCACGACTCGAAATTTGGTTGCAAAAGGAAGATCGTCAAGTTACGTATATCGTCGATGGTATTGAGGCGTATCAAAGATAATATGCGATAACTCGGGGGTACTCTGACTCGGCAAATGACGATCGTGCAAGTGTTATTGTTTGGTTGGATGCAATACTTAGGATTTTGACCGAGATGATTGTTGGATGAAAATGATTGTGTCTTGATGGTTACGCAGAAAACCACAACGTCGACGGTCTTGTCTTGCGCGAGCGTAACTTTAGCCTTGCCCATGCGTTGCGTCAGGTTTGGGACGATCGTTCCGCGTGAGCGTTGACATGGTGATTCATGTCGCGGGAATGATCGAACTCGGAAAATCAGGACGCGACAACGTTGATTGTCTCGACTTGTTGGCTTGACGCAAAGGTGAATTCGGGGATTTGTAGGACTTGCGATTGATGATTGAATAAACTGGAGGATGGAGTAAGTCTAATCCGCGCATCGAGAATGAATTAGTCTAGACACAAAACAAGAGTTACGTCCCGATGAGAATGATTATCTCGTGGGAGCGTGCATGGTGATTCGTGCCCACCGTGGATAATCTGACTCGCGCGAGATCGGGGCGCAACGTATTGTTAAGTCAGATGACCTCGTGATCGAATACGTGAATTGGGATGAATGACTTAGGAAATATGAAATGTGAATTATGGTTTAGAGATGAATCGTGTCTTAGCGTGCTTAACTTGGAAGGATTGATAGGCGGATTATATCGAATGTGTTTGAAGAAGATAGTCTATGCAAGATGGTTTGTTGAACGAGCGATGTTGATACGTCGTGAAATTTGGTTAAACGTAAGTTGAAGCAGGTTGGCTTTGCTGAATGACTCAGATCCCGTGCGACGAATGTTGGGAGGTGCGTAGGGAATCGATGCTCGATGTTTAGAAATCAGAGTGATACGAGCTTGGGTAGAAAACTCGTACTATCAACTTGGTTTGACCTTAGGATGGGGTCAGTGTTGATATTATTGTTTGGGAACTATGATTCCAATGCTGACGAATAACCTTAGCCAAGAAGACATAGTCTAACGGTTAGACAGACGTCCGAGCGTGAAGCGATAGGAGTTATGGAGGCACCACTCGTGAGTCTCGGTTGACATGCATGTATATCATGGGCGCCCGAATATGTGCACGATCCGACTCGAGTGGTGATGGTGGATTCTCTATCACGAGGCTTGGTTGAAATGTATATATTTTGGGGACGCCTAAGATATGTGCACGATCCAACTAAGTGATATGTTGAATCAAGTGAGACTTGAGGAACGGAAAAGTGTCGAGGATTTTGAGATCGTGAGTTTTGAAGAAAAGATTGAGGATAGTGCGAGCGTGGCTCGGATTGAGGAAACGCATAGGCGTAGTGTGTGCGAGAGTTCTTGAACATTGAGTAAAAGTGATAAGTCAATAAGTGTACTCAGTTAGTTTCGAGGACGAAACTTTTTCTGAGTGGTGTATGATGTAGTGCCCCGTCCCGCTCAGTCAATCGGAGGAATCGAAACGCCGACGGCGTTCGGACTTAGCCTTACAACGGCGACTCTAAGACATCTCGGTCAAGGCGACCGCTCGCTCAGGTGGGGTAGTTTCGGTGAACTTGCCTCATCTTTGCCTTCACATAATAATACGCATATTTTCAACTTGCACAAGTAGGCTTAATAATAAAAGAGATGAATCCACATAGCTAAGGGAATAATCCCGACGGGTCAAAATGAGTTAGAACATGGAAAAATGTCCAACGGTCGGCTTAGAGTTGGTGCACGTCGTGCTTGAAAATGACACTCGATCCTTCGTCCCGTGGCTTGGGAGAAGGAAAGTTGGTCTTTGACACAAAGTTATGAAATAGCCTAAGTCATAGGCGTCGCCTGCGTGAAGGCTTGTTAAAGCATGCACGTTTCCATAATGCAAGTCTTGGCATAGCCTTTGCTCGTCCCTCCAGTCAAGTTATAGGCTCGATTAAGTTAGGCAAAGTTATGCCGATCGACCTAAGTCATTTCTAGTGCTGTCCCGCTCTTTCTGCGGTTGTCAAGTTAAATAGTCCCACGATCCCAAGGCCCGTCACATGAAGTATGACTTGGGCGATAGCGTCGCGTAGATCGGAAGTCGGTTTAAGACGCGATGGCACGGTCCTAGAGTTTTAAGGCACTGGCCACGGTTGATTCATTGAGTTTGGAAAGTGTTGTAAATAGTTGTTCTTGAGTTGAGTAAAATGGTAGGGCAAGAAAGAAGTATGCTCGCGGCTACATGTCGGCGAGACCTCGCGGCTACATGTCGGCGAGGCGGTCTTATAAGAAAGAAGTATGCTCGCGGCTACATGTCGGCGAGGCGGTCTCATAAGAAAGAAATAGTGATACTAGAGGTAGCATGACTGTGTGAGACGTCAGTTTGAGTCGAGTCTTGCATGGTCATTGGACAACTTGTCGACAAAGTGAGAGTTTCCCCGCACGGCAACCCGAGGCCTCGGGACCGCTGCGGGCATTGGGAAACAAACAACTTATCAACAAGGTGAGAGTTTTCCCGCACGACAACCCGAGGCCACGGGATCGATGCGGGCATTGGGAAACAATTAATTTAGCTGTGCTTTTGGCACGGGTTAGGCGGGGACTTGCAGCGGGGCTAGCTACCTTGCGCTGAAAGGGACGCCCGTCTAACAAAAGCTAAGAGAAGTCCACGATGGCTCTAGGAGTCAGTGACCAAATCATATAGATGAGTCGGCATGGCGGCTAACCGCGTGTATGCCTTTGGATTGAGTTGAGTTGCTGAATGTGGGTACAAGTTAGAATACAATGTTTGGGCTTAAGAATGAATACAACATAGGCGACGTGCTTCGGCACGAGATGTGGCATCGAGTTCTGAGTTGTCGGCGTATAAGTTTGCATAAGTTGGTTGAGTCGTTTGAGTTTAAGTCGGAAAACCGCCGCAAGGCAAAGTTGGTTGAGTGACACTAACATTCAAAAGTCTTGATTGGGTCAGTTGGTGGTCAAAGTAGTAAGGGCCGCGAGGCGGCGATATGGTTAAGTCTCACTGAATTGCGAGGCATGGTCTCAATATGGATTTCGTAGCACGGTCACATGGAAAAGGAGTCTATCGTGTAGCTGCGTCTCTGATTTTGGCCGTAAGGCAAACACGACTCGATAGGTTAACGTTGTTGGCACGAGAAGTGGTCTAGGGATAAAGTATGAGTTAACGTTGACATTGCAAGCACGGGATGGTTCTGATACACAAGTTGCGCTAAGGCGCCGGTCCTAAAACTGATCCTAAGGCAAGAGTAGAAAGACAATCATAAAGGGGACTATGTTGTACGACGTAAAGTAAACGTGTTGGTTTTGTATGGGTGGGCGAGGAGCTCATTCCACCAGTACAGTTGAGTACTGACACTCACATAGTTTACATGTGCAGGCACAGGTAGAAGCTCGTGACGCGGGGCTCGCTTGGATGCGTCCAGGCATGGAGTTCCTTGGCGACTCGAAGCGTGCAGCCGCATGAAGCAAAGACTTATACGGGACATAATGTATGGACATCGCCTTCCGAAGCTTCCGCTGGATCAAGACTTGTAATTGAGAGATGAGAGAGAGCTGAGTGAACTTGTAAAATGTGAGAAGAGTGAGCTTGAGTGATTGTAATATTGGCCTTGCGCCCCCAATGTAACCTTTATTCAATATCAATAAAGAGCTTCTTTTGAGTAACTTGTGTTTTGTTTTAAAATTTTGTTGCTATAATTCAATGTCTCTGCTTGGGACTTTTGTGCGACGACCCCGTCGCAGCCGCTGAAATCGGCCGTTATGGAACCCGCCTTGCACGAGCGCAATCTAGGCTCGTGCGGCATCACGCCTTAGCGAGGACGATTGCACCTACGGGAGCGGGGCGTGACAATGTTCCCTTGCTTTTGCTTCAGGTCCTGGAATTGCCTTTCCATCTCCCGTATCTCTGATGTTGGAAAGAACTTCCTGCGGAACAGCCTCTTGAAGGTGTCCCAGTCGAGCTGCTTGTCCTGGAGTCGGGGTTTATTTCGATACCAGATGCTTGCCATATCCTGTAGCTGGAGTCCTACTGCTTCGGTCTTGAGGTCCTCTGGGAGTCGAGCGACGCTCAAGAGATGCTCCATGCTGTCTAGCCATTCATCGGCGTAGATGATACCCTCGGTTCCTTTGAAAGGTCGAGGGCCTTGCTTCTTAAAGCTCTCTATATCTCCGACCTTCATGTTATAATACGCTTCTAATAAAAAGAATGGCCTTAAGGATATAAATCTTAACTTCTGAATTATGCTTACCTTTGCAGGTCGTGGCTCCAAAGAAGTTGTTGCTCCTCTCTCGAGGGCAGCCATAGCCACATTGTGAGCATTCTCCACGTCTTCTCTCATGATCGCGGTCTACTCGCGATGGGCTGCAGCTTGGGCTGCAGTCTGTTCTCGATGAGCTTCTGCTTGGGCTCTCTGGACTTCGAGCACTCCACGTAGCATGCCCACTAGATCAGTGGGATCCACGGGCACTGGTGGGGCAGCTGGTGCGGACACTACCGTAGGGATCTGTGGCTCAGCCCGGGAAAGTGTAGGGTTCGCCGCTTGAGAAGTAGTAGCGTAAGCGCCGCGGAGTGCTGGAGATTGATAGGGACGGTCGGTCAGCTGCAACGGTGAACGGTCTGGACGTGCTGGGGGAGATGGGGTATGTTCAGATGATGACACCTCATCGCCAGCAGGGGTGGTCTTTTCCTTGGTCATAATCTGGAAGGTTTAGGGTACAAACATAAGCAAGGTATCCTACCAGTCTATAATCAAACAAAAATATTTATTTATATATAATTCGGATCTATGCTGTAACAAATTAATGTTCTAGTGTTCTAATTGTTTCTAGGTATATTTTACTAAGTTGTTGTATGGACCTGCATGGGCCACCACTAAAAACATGTCACGACCCGATCCCAAATAATTAGGTCGAACCGGATCATGTCCAGCCTGCACCGTTGTTGAGACGGCGGCAGTAAGCTGTTCCATTAGCAGGTAACCATAACAACAACATCTATATTTGTCACAACTCTTTATTCGGGAAATGAAACTTTATTAAACATTTGAAATAAATACAACTGGAATTTAAAAGTACTGAAATAAATTGCTGGATTCAAATAAACAGAGTTTTTCAAAATGAAACAACAAACTGGAAAAGAAAATCTATCTAAACATTTGGCTCATCGGCCTCGGTTCTTGCATCCTCCAATGGGAACTCTGGCAGCACTACAGGGTACAGAACAGGGTCATAGTAGCTGCTGTATAACAGCTCAGCATCCTCAATGTCCCCTAAAAATGTATCTCCAGTCAGGAGGGAGCAAAGTACAATTCATGCTAATTTAAACAGTTAAAATAAATAATAGAATCATGCACTTTTAAACAGTTTGAAATAAACAGTTTTCTAGCAGTAGAACAGTGTGATTTGAATAGGCAATGAATATGACCGGCTTGGGTTGTTACAATAGTATCCTATTGATACGATATGGCTTATCCCCGTGTGAGAGAGGGGTAAGCTAATACAGTTCTAAGTTACAGTGGATGTGATCATAAACATTACTCTATTCCTCCAGTACCCAACAGTCAATCAGTCAGTGCTCTCCGAGAGAGTTTCGTGTTGCATCGTGGTTTAAACTTGCAGTAAAACGATTATTAAAATAACTGTAAACTAACACAAACTGTACTTGCCTCAAATGAACTGGACTGGAAAGTTGGAGACTTCGAGATGTGAATTAGGATCGTCCTCGAATTCCTACATTCGAGAAATTGACTCAGAATCCAGGGTTACCAAGCTAACTATGCTAGTTGAAATCTCTAATTGTGTCCTAATCAATTTTAATCTTTATTTATTAAACACGAACAAAAACGCGATTATTGGTGCGTTGAATTAATAACGAGGGAAAGATCGTTTTAAACTGGTATTTTGGAAAAACTCGTCGTCACCAAATTAATTGATTAAAATTTTGTATTTTTCGTAATTATATATAAAACTAAATTTCTTATTTTAATAAGAAATACATGATCGTTGTTAATTATTAAAACTTGTAAATTTTAATGTGAAAAAGCTTAATTAAATTTTATATGAAAATAACTATCTATTTCGATTTACGCGTACGCTACAAAAACTCGCAAAACCAGCAGATAACAGAAAATCCTACGCTACCAAATTACAAGTCACAGAGCCAACAACCAGCTGGGCTTATGCACATTACAATTTAGGCTTAATTGCTAATTGCTACCCTCAACTATCACACTTTTTCAAGTTGATACCCTAAACTTTTTTTTGTAACAACTTGATACCCGGATATTATTTTGGACAAAAATGCCCCTACCCCTAACCCTCCTTCCCCCCTGCTCGCTTGCCCCTCCTGCTAGCTCCGGCCATCCACCCGCCTCCTGGCTCCCCTCCCTGCTGGCTTCAGGCCATCCCCACCCCCCCTCTCGCTCCGGCCGTCCGTCCGCTCCCGTCTCTCCCCTAGGGCGTGGCAGCGCGGGAGGAGGGGGGCTGGGGAGGGGGGTGCGGGGCGGGAGGCGGGGCAGGGGGTGGCCCAGAAGCGAGGAGGAGGGGGGAGGTTGGCCAGAAGCGAGGAGGGGGGGTCGGCCGGAGCTAGCAGGGGGGGGGGGATGGCCGGAGTGGGGGAGGGGGTGGAGGGATGGAAGGGATAAAGGGCATTTTGGGATTTTTTAAAATGTTAGGTATTAAGTTGAAAAAAAAATATAGTTGAGGTATCAATCTGTTACGAAAAAAAGTTTAGGGTATCAACTTGAAAAAGTGTGATAGTTGAGGGTAGCAATTAGCAATTAAGCCTACAATTTATTTACATAAATTGAAATAAGACAAAATGGTCGTTAGTTCTAAAACTTCCTATAATTTAATTATGAATAAAATAAATAATAAGGATAAATTAAATAATAACGAGTCTCAGACTTTGGTCCAATCATCATATAGGCTAATGCCTCAACGTCCGGGCGAAGCCGGTTTCGTTTGCACTTAGCCAGGGCCCATTGACCGATACGGTCGTCGCCCAAAAATTCCAAAATACTAATTATTTTTCCGAAATCCATTTAAAAATTATTTTTAAAATATAATTAAATTTTACGGAAAAATCCTGCAGCATTTCCTCTATTTTTGGTCAACCCAAAAACTGAGAAATATGCCAACATTTTCCTGCAAATTCCAAACCAGGGAATCCCAAAATATATATAAAAATAACCATAAACATTTCCAATATTAATTCGGAACGACCCGAAACGAATTCGGGAGTCCGAAACCAACCAAAACATCACAGCACAAAAATCGGAAAGATCCGAAAACTAAAATATTTAGAAATTCATTTCCGAAAAGTTTCGGAAAGGAAAACAACCAACAGAACCTTTCCGAAGGTTCTCGAGAAATCCCGAAACGAACAGAACTAAGCCAAAACCACCGAATAAATCCAACAATGGTTCCAAAAAATTTTCGGAACCAAACACGTAACCGAAAGCCGAATTTTCGAAGAAATTCGTGGACCAAAATATCATCATTGACACGGGGAGGGACGAACTACCGTGATTAACCAGGGATTACCCAAAATGACGGAATCCGAAGGGTTGCCTCGGACTCGGGACGCGCAAATCCACGGATCGGACTCGAAATCCAGCGAAGAGTGCTTGACAGGAGCTGTCCAGAACAGCTGACAGGTGATCGGGGTGCGCCGGGGAGAACAGCGTCCGCGTGCTAGGGCACGGGAAGCCGCGGGGGTTGTGCTGGCCGGCGGCGGTGGGACGCCGGGGACTGCGGGAGAAGGCGCCGGGGGTCGGGGCGCCGGCGTCGGGCGCGGGTGGCGCCGCTGGGCGGCTCGGGACGGCGGCCGACGGCTGGAAGGGGCGCCGCGAAGGGGGTCGGGCGCGGAGGCCGGGAAGTCGCCGGGGACTGCGGGGCGTGGGCGGACGAGCGGGGCCGTGGGTGGAGTCGGGAGTGGGAGAGAGGGGTGAAGATGGAGATGGGTTAGAATGGGGAAGAAGTTGCTGTACGTGAGAAGAGGGGTGAAGGAGTTGGGTTAGGTGTGAAAAGGTGGGGAATAAAGGAGTGAGGAGAAATATGTGTTCTGGTGTGTGGAGAAAATGTGGGGAGAGTGGGGTTAAAAACGTGGAGAAGTTAGCAATGTGTGGGGAAGAGGAAATTGTGCTGAGAAATAAAAGGAAAAGTCTGGTCGTAGAGACCAGGCCAAAAGTTATATACAAATATTTTTTATTATTTTTATTTTTTATAAGAATAATCAGAATTCAAAAGAATAGGTTAGGACTGGGTCTGGATTTCGGAAATTGGGTCCGGCTCGGGTCAGGTCGACAAACAAAAGCCCTTAATTTTTTTTGAAATAATTTTAAAACTCATAAATAATAATAATAATAGTAATAAAATTATAATACTAATAATAATATTTCACATTCAAAACTGGGTTTCACATGTGTGGACCATGTCTAAGACGTTTGTAGAGAGAAAATCATACCGGATAGAGATAGTCCTATGCGGGAATGGACATAGTAAATAAACAAGTGGGATCAACTGACCTCACTAGAAAGAAAACCAAAAATTTTTTTCCTGATACTCACACTCTTCAACAATTGAGATGAGAAAGACATATTCGAGACTGACAGCGATGAAGATATTATTCAACGATTTCAGAATATTTGCAATCGTAGAGTAGTATTACAATCGTGAGATTAGTTATCTTTTTTTTTTTTGGTAAAGACATGTGAAACTATACACACACACTGTCAGGGTCAAAAGAATCCAACAATGATGGGGAGAACCAGGATGGACACAGGTGACAGCGATTCGGACGATGACCATGGGTTGAAGACAGAAAGTACTTTTAAGAACCGAAGGGAAGAGGATAGTCATTCCATTAGGAGGACTCTTTCCTATCCATCCCGAGGCACCCTAGGAGCATTCTCCTCCAACTCAGGATAGTGGAGAGGGACAGAAGGTTATAGAAGCACAAGTCCAGCATCATGTCATTCTCAACCCTAATTAGACGAAGTAGTTAAAGATGTTGAAGGCACACGAAGCTAGGGGAGGACAAAGTAAAGCTTCTTTCCCTCTATCTGCGAGCTCTCGTAGTACTAAGGGAGTTCACAAACGCAGAAGCATACTTTTTCGGGATTTTCATATGTCGAAGGTCGACATGTAGTAGTTTTTTTGTCAGTTGTAATAGAGTTCTGGTTCGTTTCAAACCGAGCCGAATATATAAAAACCGAAATAACCATATTTTTCAAAATCGAAAACCGAATCTTTTTCATAAAACCAAACAAAACCGAACCAAATTAATTCGATTCGGTTTTCAATCAGTTCGGTTCAATGGACTAGTGGGTCGGGCCTTCACATTTTAGAAAATGAGCCAATTTAAATAACAAATCTTAAAAAAAATTAATTTTTTTTACATTTATGAATTATTACATTTACATGAGAGTATATATATATATATATATATATATATATATATATATATATATATATAGAGAGAGAGAGAGAGAGAGAGAGAGAGAGAGAGAGAGAGCTCTCAAAGAAGCGACGACAAATACCAACAGAGAATGGAAGGAGAGAGTGCACTTAGATATGGTTAGCAAAAACGTCAATATATATAAATTGAGGACAGTTTAGTAAATTATTGAATTACAATTAAAACGGTTTTCGGCTCGGTCACTCGAACCAAAAACCAAAAACCAAAAACCAAGCTGATATTTTAAATTTCAAATCTCCAAACCGAAAAGCCAACCGATTGTCATATTTCGATTCGGTCCGTCTCTGATTTTCGGTTTTCATCTATATGCTCACCCCTAGCCTCTTGTCATGTTGGAAGCGTATACATGCAACCGATCCCCACACCCTCAACATCCTATATATATATCAGCACAAACGAGGAAATGATGAAACAGAGCAATTGCCACAACTTACTCATACTACTGCCAATTTCAAATTCTCCTCCCCAAACCAACACAAAGACAGAGATGTTCTCCTCGAAGGAGAAGAAGGAACTGCTTCATTCCTTTCTTGAAAAAGAAACAAGCCCACGAGAGATCTCACAGGATCATATACAAGTGGAGCTTGAAAGCATCAAGAACTCCTTCAATGTGGCTACCGATGTCCTCCTCGAGGCCTGTCCTTCGCCGGTCGCAGAGTCCAGCTGGAAGTGGTGGTCTTGCTGCTGCTGCACCCGCAACTTCCCGGACCCCGATTCCCATTTTAGGCATGTCCTCGTTCACCTGGAAACCCATCAACGTCCGACGGCGACTCTCCTGAAGGATGTCATGCTCTTCTTGAGGGAGTTTGATGAAGACTTCCCTGAAGAATGGGCCAAGAAGTTATCCGACAGCCGCTGGACACCCATCAAGGTTGTGTTGACAGACACGGAGAGGACGGAGCTTCTTGACTCTATCGGTGCGTGCTTGAAGATCCTCCTAGAGAAGAAGATCCTCCACATTAGCCACCTGCGTGCCGTCTTAGACTATGCCATGGGAGCAGTGGAAGGCCAACGGACGTGGGAGCTTCTGCTGATGAAGGGGGTGGACAGGAACTCGACATTGTGCATTCGCTGCCTGGAGGCTCCACAACTGGAGCATGTCAGGGACTTCTTGCGTAAAATAGAGCTGTGCACCGAAGAGAAGAGCTCTTCTGATGACGACGACGATACGGTTCGTGCTCCTATTGACGACAACAATATGAGGGTGGTTCTTGATCCTAGCAGGTCCAGTATTCTCATCTATGTCGATCAGTGGTTTAGACAGACTGATGTCGACGGAAATGGCAATGCTTCTTGGAAGGTTAATGCCGAGGCCGTGGTTTCTTGGTTATACGGTGGTGGTGCTCCGGCTGGAGAAGCTATGAAATCTTGGATCGATTCGAAAATCGAAAGAAACGAATTAGGTAAACGTATCCTTACAAAGTACGAAACAGCGATCAAGAGATCGATTATTCTTTACAAACTGAGGGATCACTGGACGAAATATAAAGGTGCTTTGTCGAAGATTGAGAGCAAGTGCAAGGAAAGGACCGAGGGAGAGCGTGGCATCAGAAGTTTCAAGGCTATTCTGGAAGGATGGAAGGAGAGTCTTGTTGAACTTTCCGAGGAAGAGGAGAAGGTCTGTATCAATGCTATCACCGAAGTCCTCAAGGGAGCAGAAGATATCATCAAGGATGACCAAAATGACGGTGTCGACATATCGAAGGAAGACAGCATCATAATGAAGGCTTTAGAGAAGGCGAAAGAGAATTCAGACATGAAGGTTGGTGTAACTTTCGATCAGCATTTCAAGAGACAAAGTCTTGAACCCTTTTTTTTCTTTCTAAAGCTCCAGTCTCACTCTCACATGCAACTTTCTGGTTTTGCAGCTCCATCTAAATACTGCGGAAGTCAGGAAGAATATTGAAGTCTGTCATAGATTGAAGAGAAGGCTTGCAACTGTCTCTTGTTTTGATTATATCACTATAGTTGTACCACTGGTGAAGAGTTTCCTTCGGGTTAGTCCTCGTTGATCTTCGCAACTTATTGAAAGCAATTTAAACTCAAATTGCATGCTCCAAGTTTATTGTGGCAATCTTGACAAAAATGGCAGGAAAAATGGGAGGCCGACGCCATATCTGAAGCTTTATTGGAAGAGTGTAAGCAAACACAGGAAAAGGGCAAGAGCAAGTTATCAAAAGGAGATAAAGAAACTCGGTATGAACTTCTCCATCAGTTCTAATTGCAATAATAAGTTTACGTGATCTATCGTGATAGAATTAATTGTTACAAATCTACTACAAGACTTTCTAATTTCTGTCATTCCTATTTCTTTTTTAAGAATGGGATCAAGGCCAAATAATAGTTAGAAAAGGTACAAGTTAAAAATATAGAACCTGGAATGGAACAAACAACTGGTGATGCAAGTAAGCATAGTTAGGAGCATCCTTACAAAAATATATGTGGATCTTGTATGAAACTAGAAATAAGTACTTGGATTGAATTTTAATTATTAGTTCATTAGTTATCATAGACCAAATATTTAATATCTCAGTGTTCTACATCTTGATGGGATTTTAAGGTGATTATTATGATTGTTGCTATGGCAAGAGAGAACTCTCTCACAAGCTTGGTTTAAAAAAAAAATGAAAAAAATCATACTGAAGATAGCGGTATATTTTGTTGTATGAAAGTATTGTATCAGGTGAAGGTCTAAAGAGCATTTATTTCTTAATTTCTTTGTGTACTTTATACTATGATCTAAAAAGAATACTTAAATCAAACTTGCTATACTTAACAAGGTCTACTAGTTTCAATTCACCTTTAATTGGAGGATTGTGGTAGTGTCTGTGGTATCAGTAGCAAATTCTAGTGCAGTCGGAAGAACTTGGTTGAATTATTTTTAACCTGTTTCTTTAAGCTTTTCATCTAGTATTCTCAGATCATAATTTACAGAACTAATTGCTGAAGGGACAATCTTTCTGCAGCCGCCGCTAATATCTCGAAGCCTGAGCCTAGTTCAAGTGAAATAGATGTCAAGGAGGTGGAAAGAAGGCTCACGGGGAAAAAAATGAACATCAAAGAGTTGCTGGCAGAAGACAATGCTTAGCGCAGCTTCTGACTGAACACATAATTTTTTTTCTTGTTTTTCCTTCAATAGGCTACCAAATTCAGAGATGCTTACTGTTGGCAAGTTATGCTGCAAGTTTTTTCTTCTTCTTTTTTTCACTGAACACATCAGGAAACTGAGGAATTGTGCTAATTCATTTTGAGACTCAAAATGGGCCTTGACATAGAAGTTTGAGCAAATGGGATGTTTGATTTAAACCAAAATAAAGAAAATAGAGTAATGTACCTTGACGAGAGGAAAGCCGGCGGCCTGTGAAACAAACTGACATGCCCACAACCATAGCATACATCCCTACAAAATAAGAAGAAGGTGAACATTGAAAAGAAGGGCATTATAAGAGTAGTAGTTGTAGAAATAAGGGTACCAGTTATCCAGTTGTTGGGGATGGTAGAGGAAGGTAGACAAAGTGCAAAATATATAATTATCCTTCTCAATGACCTAAAACCTTTGCGTCAGTAAAATTACCAAAAAAAAACTTCACAATTTCCTTGAGCTAACTTGTAAAAATATCATTTTCACTTGTGGCAATCCAACTCATGACCGTTTCTTACATTTTAAAAAATGGTATTTTTTAATCACTCTAAAAAGAGAGCATTCTTTTGTTACACTCTAAAGAGTTATGTTGTAAATGTTAAAAAATTTGGGGCCTTCCGATATTTGTGGTCCAATGCGATGACACTGCTTGCACATGCTCGGTCATAATCAAACTAATCAAGAAAGCGGATGAGACTGGACGCATGATAACTCTGCAATAACCATAAGGAGACTGTAAAGCTGGTTTGGATACATTTTTGTGCCCAATTGTATCGCTGGATCTCTCTGGGTGAAACTCTACCTGTTTGGCAACAAGAAACTTTAAAATATTTCAGTAGAGTTTTTGAAACTAATGAAGGTAGTTTTCAAACAAAATGCTCGCTTGTAATGGTAGGAAGAGGAAAATTTTGGTGTGACAAGTGGATGGAAGAGTTCATCTCCAGCCTATTGTAGTAATCTGGAGGTCATGCAGTGGAATATTTAGGGGATCGTAGGAAGCACATACACACCAATAATTGGAGCCATGACAATGTCGTGTCATATCATACATGACATAGACACTCCAAATACACTAGGACCCACCAAAATTATTTTCATATTGGCATCGCCATGTCTGTAATGCATCTGGTGTTAGAAATTTTATTGTGCCATGTCGATTCATGAGATGAAGAACATAAATTAAATTGCGGAAGCGTACCTGAATCCATTGCTAGACTTGATGGATCTTGAAGCGAACGTCTCTTTATTGGGTTCGATCTTCCAACTTGCTACGACCCTTAATGGCAAAGAAGAATCCGAATCATTTGTCCATCTCTTTCTGTTGATGGGGATGCAGAAGAGAAAAAGAGAAAACCTCTCTTTTAGTGGCCGTATAAGTTGGGGACCATAACCCTAATGAACACATATATTTATATGTTTTGACATTTCTAATTTGGCCCCTCATCAAATTAGATTTATCTCCGGTATCTTCACATTAATTCCATGACAATTATACCCTTAAGCCAATTTTCAAATATACCACTTTAATTTGGCTTAATTATTTAGATAGCCTAAACACAATTAATTTTACATGTGTGGTCCCTTAATTATTGAATAATTCCAACAATCTTCCACTGGGCCTTCACATTAATTCTTTGGGTCTTTCGATACAAAGTTTTCTGGTTGCACCATATAAACTGTTTCATCAATGTTACCATTGAGAAATGTCATTTTGACATCCATTTAATGTAATTCAAGATCAAAATGTGCAACATGTGCTATAATTGTTTTAAAGGAGTTTTTCAAAGATACCGAAGAGAAAAAACTCTTTAAAATCAATTCCAAAATTTTGAGTAAAGTCACTAGCTACAGGACGTACTTTATACCTCTCCACATGACCCTTCGAATTCTTCTTGGTTCTAAATGTCTATTTGCAACCAATGGACTTCATAACTTTTGGTAATGGGACAAGTTCTTAAACTTTATTGTCTTGCATGGACTTATACTCCTTATTTATTGTATCAATCCACTTTGAAAACTGGAACTTTCCATGGCTTGACGGAAGTTGATTAGATCATCTTCCAGTATCTACAGTCTTCCTCAAGTTCCTAGAAAAATATGACAAATATTATCCGAAATTATATATCTTCTTTCTCTGGTGGACCATCTTAATATTACCGGTTCTTGAGTTTGTTCCTTAGGAATAATTACCTCATCTTGAATGGGGTGCCGCTACGTTGTCGTTGTTAAGGTATCTCAACAACGACTTATAGAGATAATTCGACATTGTCTTATTGAGGCTCCGAATTCACTATTGATCATGACAGGTATAGAATCCTGCACATCGTCAAAAGTGATAGTAGGATTCGTAATTAATTCCTTCTCAAAGACAATGATCCTAACTTTATTTCTCCCCCAAACTCAACATCCTCAAAAAATATTATACTTCTCGTCTCAATTTTTTATTTTTTTAGTGTGGGATTGTATAATTATCAACCCCTTAATCTGCAGCATAACCAATAAAATAGCTGCTTATAATTTAACTTTTGTCTGTCTTTTCATTACACATTCAATATAAACATTAAAGACTATAAAGTCAATGGAATCCAAATCTCATCAGACACAAATCGTTCAACTCTATTTCTAGAGATGTGACCTAATCGTTTATGTCATAATGAGGCTAAATTTTTTTTGTTAATTTTGTATTTAGTACCACATGACTTCACTTGCAAGGTTTTATTATAAGATGCAATAATTTCAAATGAATATAGGTTATCATAAACCTTAAGGAAATCGTTACCAACAATATTTGAATTTGAAGATAGACTAAACTTATTGTTTCCAAATAAACAATGATAACTAAATTTGTCCAATAAGAAAACCAAAACTGAATTTCGTCAAAAAGACGATACAAAAAAGTGTCTATCAAATTCAAATAATAATCGGTTCCTCATAATAACCTAAAATGTACTATTGCTTCTATTTCTACCGAATTGCCGTCACCCACATAGATGTATTTTTCAACATCAATTGACTTTCGGTAACTCAGACAAACTTGCCTAGAACACTAATGTGGGTAGTCGCATCAGAATATAACTACCATGAGTTTCTTGGTACTAAATCTAAATTAACCTCAGAACAGATCAAATTTAGAAATATATTTTTCTTTATACGCAATGCATGGTACTTTGTACATTTCTTCTTTATGTGTCCTGTCTTATCACAAAAGAACAACCCTTAGTTTTATATTGTTGTTTCTTTTGATCTGGACCCTTAGCAGCTATTGTATTAATTTCTTTTTGCCCTTAAAGTTTATCCCATTAAACATGAAAATTAAAATCTTATTGGCATATATTTTAACAACATTAACTGTAAAGAGAACAAAGCAACAAAAAATAAACATGCTCTAACAAATAACCAAAGCGTAAAATATAGTCAAACAAATTCAAATAATGGTGAATCCCATCTCAAGATACCTAGTACATCATTAATATCAACTCTTTGGACAGTGATATTAACTGCAAGTGGTATTCTTGGTGTAATGATCAAACGTTGACAATAAGTCATGTCAAATAATAAGCCTATCTTTGGATCGGATTATTATTTACATATAAACCATATAATTGTCACACATTTATCACCACAAATATGTGTGCAATTCGGCCAAGTATTAACCTTCCTTTGGGCCGGCTAATACTCGCATTAATTTATACACACAAACATCTAACATCCCTCATAGACTATATACGCAAGAGGGATCACTTTGGCGACATCTTGTTTCAATGGATCTATTTAGAATATTAGATGACTATTGCTAGTCACAAAAGGCACCAAATTTTTTTTGAATGTTGACTAAATTTTACAAAACCGAATCATGACCAAAACTTTATGTACATGCATAATTAAAATATTACAACTCAATAAGATAATCATAAGCATGTGAATCTCTTTACATGATTCAAACAAATATTCTTAATTTGACTAAACTGAGCATTGTCAACATAATAAAATTCACGTAATATTTTACTGAAGATATGGACCAATAGATTGCTTCAAATAACCCATAAAGATTATATTAAAATAATCTGTTGAAGATATGTACGTCAATAGATTACATCAAATATATGACTTAGAACATAAATTTATTGAAAACTAAATTTATGCCAAACATAAAATTGTCTATATTTGATTCCAATTTGTCCTCTAATGATCAACTTAGATTGGAAAACACTCTAAATTGAGTAACACCAAATATCTATCAGCATGAGTAATTGGAATCTAACCGACATTCCATATAATTATCACATGTCCAGCAATAAGCATATTCATGCATATTTAATATAATGGAGAATTTCTACGGTCATTATTACATGCGTCCATATCTAATATTTAAGTATGAACTGAGAGATCATTACTGTACATAAATTATGAATTCTATTAAGATTTTCTTAATATGGCGATCAAATCAACGAAGGATTGACAGCAAATAAATGTACTTGTAAGCAATGGAGAACCATGTATGCAAAAAATAAAATAAATAAATTATGATGTGCAAACATGTTGGAACAGTTGTTTATGTACGAAAATAACACAGAAGTAGAAAACAAGATCCCAATAGTTGTTCTCTTTATTTACCCATCTAATACAACACTATGGAAATATATAAATTATATTCCACCATAAATTATAACCCACCATGTGTAGTACTGCCAATAATTTTGATCAAACAACACAAACATAAGTGACATCCTAGTCCATTAATTATGGATGTATCGCTTGGATACATGTCCAGCATGATCTGGCCGGAACAAAATTTTATTCGTGTATCAAGAAATCAGTTATTGAGAAACTGTAGATCTAATATTCGTGT
The DNA here is from genome assembly GCA_029216955.1 of Iris pallida. Taxonomy (NCBI): domain Eukaryota; kingdom Viridiplantae; phylum Streptophyta; class Magnoliopsida; order Asparagales; family Iridaceae; genus Iris; species Iris pallida. Next base: position 14,533,416 of record JANAVB010004600.1, read on the forward strand.
ATCATAAATATTATTTTATGAACCATTGGAACCCTAAATTAAAATTAGAATGAAGGATCTATGATTTCTGAACAATAACAAAAAATTGATTCTGAAACTTCAACCTCATAAATCAAACAGGAAGGCTCTGATACCATTGTTAGAAATTTTATTGTGCCCTGTCGATTCATGAGATGAAAAATATAAATTAAATTGCGGAAGCGTACCTGAATCCATTACTAGACTTGATGGATCTTGAAGCGAACGTCTCTTTATTGGGTTCGATCTTCCAACTTGCTACGACCCTTAATGACAAAGAAGAATCCGAATCCTTTGTCCCACTATTTCTGTTGATGGGGATGCAGAAGAGAAAAAGAGAAAACCTCTCTTTTGGTGGCCGTATAAGTTGGGGACCATAACCCTAATGAACACATATAATTATATGTTTTGACATTTCTAATTTGGTCCATCATCAAATTAGAATTATCTCTGGTATCTACACATTAATTCCATGACAATTATACCCTTAAGCCAATTTTCAAATAGACCACTTTAATTTGGCTTAATTATTTAGATAGCCTAAACACAATTAATTTTACATGTGTGTCCCCTTAATTATTGAATAATTCCAACATCTGGTAGCATCCGTGTCCGTGCAACATAGTTCATGTGAGGTATCCTCGCCCAAACACTGCCCTGCGGTGGCAGAGAGCAAATCGGAAGAGATCACTGTTTTCAACAAGTTCCAAACTCTGGAGGTGGAAGTCGACTCGGAGAATATTGCTAAACTAGCAAACGAGGTTGACACGAAGAAACTTTCGGATACCGGCCCAATCGAGACGCCTACAGCAGAAGGCGTTGCTATGGTGCGACCACGACGCTTTCGGCTCCTCCGACTAGTTTCCGTGGCTATTAGCGGGAGACTTCAACGTGGTTTCTGCTGCATCGGAGAAACGAGGGCCCAGAGGGATCAATACTAGTGTTGTTGATGACTTCAACAACTTCCTTAGTAATTCCGGTCTTATCGACGCGGGCTTCGTCGGTTCGGCCTACACTTGGAGCAATGATTTGGATAACAATCCTAACACTTGGGAACGGCTGGATAGACCTCTGTACAACACCGACTTTCTTCTCTATGTTTCGGCCATCTCGGTCCGATATCTCCCTCGCCTCCACTCGGATCACTGTCCCCTACTTATTGCTCCTATTGGCAATAACTCTTCGCCAAAACCTTTCCGATTCCAACGCATGTGGACAGCCCACGTCGAGTTCATAGGGTTTGTTGCTGCCAATTGGGAGATTCGCTCTACGTAGATGGAATTGGGAAATATTCGGGGACGTCCACAAAAAAAACGGATCTGCAGCTTATCATTGACAATCTGGAAGCAGCGCTTCAAGTTGATTGGAAGGCCGAAGCTCGCAAGGAACTTGAACCCGTGAAACACAGAGTTGGAGATTGTCTTTGATCACGAAGAGAAACTTCTACAAGATCAGGCCAGAATGAACTGGATCAAGGGTGGGGACCGCAACTCCTCTTTCTATCATGCATGCTTTTATCAAAGAAAAAGCTCCTTCCCATAGAACTCGTCTGTTTCTCCACGATGGTTCTATTTTGGAAGACTCCCTGCTTATGGACTTGGCGATCAATCACTTCTCGGATTTCTTCTCGGCCAAGCATACTGCGTACCGGGTAATATTCTTCACTGCATCCCATATTTGATTACTGATGCCCAGAACCTTGCTTTGTGCTGCTCCTTATGATGGGTTCCCGAGCAGCTTGGCTATGGATGCTTGAGCCCCTAGTATAATTTGCCATGTTAATCCAACTGACAGTGGAAACAAAGAAGAAGGCTTTTTCTAAGGGCACCACACAAATTACTTGGGACTATCCCAAAAAATTTGGAAAAAATTACAAGTTTGCCATCAATTTTTTTTACTTGGGGCTAGCCCAAGAAATCATATAAATAGCAACTTCGTTTTATTTCCCTACTCTTTTTCTCTCTCTACTCTTTCCTTCTCCTCTACTCTTTTCTTCTCCTAATAATTTTTAGGTCATAAAATTGTAAACCCTAACCCAAATTTTCTCCCAACCAAGACATTGTGAAGATTTAGGGTGTAAATTTTTGTTATAGTGTCATCGACTTCTTCCGTTAATGGGTATGTCATCTAATTAATATATTTGTAGACTTTCCAACAATAATTATATATATATATAATGATTTATATGTGTTTAATTTAGAAAAAAGGAACATGGAAGAACCCGGGTCATTGAATGTAGTAGACTCTCGTCCCGATGTCACGCCCCGCTTCCGTAGGAGCGATCGTCCTCGCTAAGGCGTGATGCCGCACGAGCCTAGATTGCGCTCGTGCAAGGCAGGTTCCATAACGGCCGATTACAGCGGCGGCGACGGGGTCGTCGCACAGAAGTCCCAAGCAGAAACATTGAATCATTGCAGCAGAAATTTAGAACAAGCACATATGAACACAAGTAACTCAAAAGAATCTCTTTATTGATATAGAATACAAGATTACATTTGTGGGCGCAAGGCCAAATTACAAGTCTCTCGTGCTCACTTTTCTCTTATTTACAATTCACTCTGCTCTCTCTCATCTCTCGATACAATGTTTGATGTCAGCGGAAGCTTCGGAAGGCGATGTCCATACATTATGTCCTATATAAGTCTTCAATCCATGCGGCCGCACGCTTCGAGTCGCCAAGGAACTCCGTGCCTCGACGCATCCAAGCGAGCTCCGCACCACGAGCTTCTACCTGTGCCTGCACATGAAACACTGTGTGGGTGTCAGTACCACTGTACTGGTGGAGTGAGCTTCTCGCCCACCCATACATAACCGACACGTTTCATTTATTTTGTGCAGCTTAAACCCTTTCAATTGTCTTTCTATTCTTGCCTTAGGATGCATTTTAAACAAGACGTCTCGGTCTATACTTAGCGGTGCAACGACAAGGTCGTGCATCGACGGGGTCGTGCTATAATACTAACGTGTGTTTCGATCGAGGCAGTGCCTCATCGCTTAGGTACTTGACCGAACTATAACTCGGGACGGCAGGGTCGTGCCACATTCTATTTGCGACTTAGACATATTCGAGACGGTGCTACGCCGAGGAGCAACTTACGCGAACTCGGCCGTGCCAAGACCTTTACTTAAACTTTAGCGCCACTAGACCAATTCTCGTGCCAACGATTCAAGTGCCAAGGACGGCAATGGGATGACTCGTGCAGGCCGTGCCTCTAGACCTTTCTTAGACTTGTCTGTGCTTCAAGATGAGGCCACGCCTCGCAAGTTATCAAGACTTTATCGTGCTACCGCCTTGCGGCCTTCCTGTTAGACCCAATTGCTAACTTAGACAAGAATTGTGGACCATAGTATCACTTTCATGAACATCCCGACGCCATCTATCGTGCCAAGCACGTTGCCTATGCTACAGCCCAATCTTAGGCCCAGACATTGTGTTCCCGACTAGACAAGCATTCAAGTTCTAGACTCAATCCAAAGGCATACACGCGGTGTGCCGCTATCTGCCGACACATCTACGTGAGGTGGTCACTAGCAATTTCAAGCTATCCTGGACTGGCTCGTGGGATATCGGTCACGTCCCTACACGGGTAGCTAGCCCGGAGGTGCCGAAGTCTCCCATGCGGTTATCCAGCATCCTACTTTGAGCCACACTCGCTTCTCCCGGGCCGAATGATTCCAGCGCCCCGGTGATCACTCGAGAAGACTACACCTTGTCGACAAGTTGCCCAATGACCATGCATACTCGATCTATCCAGTCTATCCAGTCCTTTCTTAACATGACCATGCATTCCTTCTTTCTATCAAGACTTATCGAGACTCCCAAGTACGAGGGACCGATCTCGTGTGCGGGACATTTCAAGACTTAGCGAGACTCCCAAGCCAGGGGACCGATCTCGTGTGCGGGACATATCAGGACGTAACGAGATTCCCAAGTAGCGGGATCGATCTCGGCGACAACCAGTCGCGGGGACTTACTTTGTTCGTGGCAAGCTTTTCACTAAACCGACCGTAACTCATGCCTTAGACAGGCCTGGTTCTATAGGCGACGCTAACGCTCAAGTCATATACTTATACGACAAGCCTTGTTCTCAAGGGGCTACGCGACTTGACAACCACAGATAGAGCGGGACAGTGCTAGAAATGGCTTGATAACCCAGCACAACACTTGTCTAACTCATTCAGGCAACGACTCGACGAGCGAGGGCTACGCCGAGCTCCGCGTTAAGGGAACGTGCTATGCACGGGGTCGACTTGAACAACAAAGTTCGTGCCTAGACTTAGCCGACGAGCCGTGCGAGACGACTTAACTTACGGGACGTACGAAGGCTATGCCAAGCCTTGCGGGATAGGACCGTACATGCTTTGTTAAGCACTCATGTGGGCGACGCCTATGACTTAGGCTGATTTGAGTACCGGGGCAACATGACGGGACCGTGCATGCTTTAGCAAGCATTCACGCAGGCGACGCCTATGACTTAGGCTATTTTAAGTATCGGGGCAACTTAGCAACTTAAGCCAACGTCCTTCTCCCAAGCCACTGGATCGAAGGATCGAGTGTCATTTGAAAGCACGCTGAGCCGACTTCTATGTTGACCGTGGGACCATTTTCCATATTCTAAGACATTCCGACCCGATGGGATTATTCCCTTAGCTATATTGGTGCGTAGCTTTTAGATTAGCCTACCAGTGCAAGTTGAAAACATGCGCATTATTAAGTGAAGGCTAAGATGAGGCAAGTTCACCGAAACTACCCCACCTCTGTGAGGAGTCGCCTCGGACGAGCGGGCCTTCGAGCAGCCGTTGCAAGGCTAAGTTCCAATGCCGTCGGCGTTTCGATTCCTCCGATTGACTTTGCGGGACGGGGCACTACAACATACACCACTCAGAACAAGTCTCGTCCTCGAGACTTTCCTGAAGTGGCAAGCCATCCTACCGTTTCTATAGCCAAGACTTAATCGAGCCTAGACACGGGACTATAACAGTCGAACGAGATACGCCTACGCGTTTCCTTGAGTCCGAGCCATGCTCGCACTATTATCGTTCTTTTCGCTAACATGATTTCAAGATCTCAACACACTCCCATCTTTCAAGTCTTGCTTGAACTCATTGTATCACTTGGCTGGATCGTGCACGCATTCCAAGCGTCCCTAAAATATATGCATTCAGCCAAGCCGTATGATAGAGAATTTGTCATTCTCACTCGAGTCGCCTCGTGCACATACCCAGGCGTCCCTGAAATATATGCATGTTAGCCGAGTCTCGTGAGCGGGTTTCCTATGTTCGTGATTCATGCTATCCATTCAAACCAATCCTCAAGATCAATTCTTCGATTGATACTCTGCAACAGGGGCGTTTCGCTTAACCGCTAGGCCGATCTTTACGAGGCTAAGTCAATGTCAGGATTGGAATCATAGTTACCCAACAATAATGCCAACACTGACCCCAATCCTAGGGTCAAACCATAGTCGGTAGTACGGGGTTTTCTACCCAAGCTCGCGTCACTCAGATTTCTAAACATCGAGCACGATCGCCTATTCACATCAAGACATTCGTTGCGCAGCGCAACGAATTCGAATCCATTCAAATCACCCAATTCTAACCAATTCATGTATTCAATCACGAGGTCATCTAGCTCGACAATACGTTGTGCCCCAATCTCACGCGAGTCCGATTATCCACGGTGGTTCGTGAATCACCACACAACGCTCCCGCGGAATAATCATTCTCATCGGGGAGTAACTCTTGTTTGAGTTTAGACTAACTCATTCTCGATACGCGGATTGGACCTACTCAATCCTCAAGTTCATTCGACAAGCACACCAAATTCATTCTCGAGTCTACCTTCGCCTCAAACCATAAGTCGAAGCAATCAGATTGCCACGCTATCCAAGTTCAATCACTCCCGCTGTATGAATCACCATACTAGCGCTCACGCGGAGTGATCACCCTAATCGACGCGACGCATGTGCGAGGCTGGGGTTGTGCTCGTATAAGACAAGAATATCGAAGTTGTGGTTATCGACGAAGCAAATCCAAACGTTTCATTTTCATCCAAGCCAAGATTTCAATTTGATAGTCCGACCGTCATTCATTCAACCAGAAAATCCTTGAGCCAAGTTTCTCTTTTCCTCGACACGTTTCAATATCCCGAGTATAGCATCCGTCGGAACAATGACATTTGCACGATCGTTATTAGCCGAGTCAGAGTACCTCCGAGTTATCGCATATCGATCTTTGATACGCCTCAATACCATCGACGATATGCGTAACCTGACGATCTTCCTTTACAACCAATTTCGAGTCGTGCGACTGATGCTATTGTCCGAACTAGATATTCCACAATTTTCCTGATATTCAAGATCAAGTTAGGTCGCACTTCCTCAAGCTCGTTTCAAGATCGTTGTTCGAAACTCAAGTCACATTTCATTTGCATCAATCCAATATCGTACGTGCGATCCTCTAAGTTTTCTCGATTAAGACATTCATTTTTATTCCTCGTTCCGAATCACTTCGATATCGTTTTCTAACTCGCATTTCCTATTCGCAAGTCGTCCGAACGAGATGCTTGTTCGGGACATTCGAGGTCACGACCAACTAAGCGTGACACGATCTAAGGCTTTGCGCGATCGCATTGCCTCGCTGATATACTCATCGTTACTCGTAATCCTCAATCTTACTCGAATGATTTCTAAGAAAATCCATACACCACTCGGATTTGAGCCATCCGATCTAGCCTACAATCATGTTCGCGTTATTTGCTAAGACGTCCATCCGATTCATTCGACGAATCTCTAGCGTAATCGTTCGCGTCGTATCGACACGCTAGGTTGTTCGCACTATTTCCTCGAAATCTAAGTCAATCCTCCGTGTACGCCTAAGCGTTAACTCGATAGCTTTCCTATCGATAGACACTCTAAGTGCATCTCCGTTCCCGACCGAACGATACTTGATATCGCTTGCAACTCGATTGCACCAAAAGTCGAGGTGCGCGATACGCGATGCAATATAGCCCAAAGGCCGTGCGCATGGCTATTCCGTGCGGACTATATTCGAGTTTGCACGTTCACTTGCTAGGGTCAACGCATGACTAGTTAGGCACGCACGCGACATGTTAACTTAGCCTGTGTTCTCTATCGAGTCATGTTTAACATTGTCCGGCACAAAGGCCTACCCATGAGTCCGACAACGGCCTATCGATGCGTTCGAACGAACGCATGTACGAGCTTTTGAAAATATTTAGACTTATTGTATGGACATGCCGAGGGACAATCGAGAGAGAGCGCACACTTCTTTTCCAACGACGAGCTTTCAAAACTGAGAAATTCAACTTGAAGTCCAAGGACGTAAAGCCGTGCTCTGATACCATTATGTCACGCCCCGCTCTCGTAGGAGCGATCGTCCTCGCTAAGGTGTGATGCCGCACGAGCCTAGATTGTGCTCGTGCAAGGCAGGTTCCATAACGGCCGATTACAGCGGCGGCGACGGGGTCGTCGCACAGAAGTCCCAAGCAGAAACATTGAATCATTGCAGCAGAAATTTAGAACAAGCACATATGAACACAAGTAACTCAAAAGAATCTCTTTATTGATATAGAATACAAGATTACATTTGTGGGCGCAAGGCCAAATTACAAGTCTCTCGTGCTCACTTTTCTCTCATTTACAATTCACTCTGCTCTTTCTCATCTCTCGATACAATGTTTGATGTCAGCGGAAGCTTCGGAAGGCGATGTCCATACATTATGTCCTGTATAAGTCTTCAATCCATGCGGCCGTACGCTTCGAGTCGCCAAGGAACTCCGTGCCTCGACGCATCCAAGCGAGCTCCGTACCACGAGCTTCTACCTGTGCCTGCACATGAAACACTGTGTGGGTGTCAGTACCACTGTACTGGTGGAGTGAGCTTCTCGCCCACCCATACATAACTGACACGTTTCATTTACTTTGTGCAGCTTAAACCCTTTCAATTGTCTTTCTATTCTTGCCTTAGGATGCATTTTAAACAAGACGTCTCGGTCTATACTTAGCGGTGCAACGACAAGGTCGTGCATCGACGGGGTCGTACTATAATACCAACGTGTGTTTCGATCGAGGCAGTGCCTTATCGCTTAGGTACTTGACCGAACTATAACTCGGGACGGCAGGGTCGTGCCACATTCTATTTGCGACTTAGACATATTCGAGACGGTGCTACGCCGAGGAGCAACTTACGCGAACTCGGCCGTGCCAAGACCTTTACTTAAACTTTAGCGCCACTAGACCAATTCTCGTGCCAACGATTCAAGTGCCAAGGACGGCAATGGGATGACTCGTGCAGGCCGTGCCTCTAGACCTTTTTTAGACTTGTCTGTGCTTCAAGATGAGGCCACGCCTCGCAAGTTATCAAGACTTTATCGTGCTACCGCCTTGCGGCCTTCCTGTTAGACCCAATTGCTAACTTAGACAAGACTTGTGGACCATAGTATCACTTTCATGAACATCTCGACGCCATCTATCGTGCCAAGCACGGTGCCTATGCTACAGCCCAATCTTAGGCCCAGACATTGTGTTCCCGACTAGACAAGCATTCAAGTTCTAGACTCAATCCAAAGGCATACACGCGGTGTGCCGCTATCTGCCGACACATCTACATGAGGTGGTCACTAGCAATTTTAAGCTATCCTGGACTGGCTCGTGGGATATCGGTCACGTTCCTACACGGGTAGCTAGCCCGGAGGCACCGAAGTCTCCCATGCGGTTATCCAGCATCCTACTTTGAGCCACACTCGCTTCTTCCGGGCCGAATGATCCCAGCGCCCCGGTGATCACTCGAGAAGACTACACCTTGTCGACAAGTTGCCCAATGACCATGCATACTCGATCTATCCAGTCTATCCAGTCCTTTCTTAACATGACCATACATTCCTTCTTTCTATCAAGACTTATCGAGACTCCCAAGTACGAGGGACCGATCTCGTGTGCGGGATATTTCAAGACTTAGCGAGACTCCCAAGCCAGGGGACCGATCTCGTGTGCGGGACATATCAGGACGTAGCGAGATTTCCAAGTAGCGGGATCGATCTCGGCGACAACCAGTCGCGGGGACTTACTTTGTTCGTGGCAAGCTTTTCACTAAACCGACCGTAACTCATGCCTTAGACAGGCCTGGTTCTATAGGCGACGCTAACGCTCAAGTCATATACTTATACAACGAGCCTTGTTCTCAAGGGGCTATACGACTTGACAACCGCAGATAGAGCGGGACAGTGCTAGAAATGGCTTGATAGCCCAGCACAACACTTGTCTAACTCATTCAGGCAACGACTCGACGAGCGAGGGCTATGCCGAGCTCCGCGTCGAGGGAACGTGCTATGCACGGGGTCGACTTGAACAACAAAGTTCGTGCCTAGACTTAGCCGACGAGCCGTGTGAGACGACTTAACTTACGGGACGTACGAAGGCTATGCCAAGCCTTGCGGGATAGGACCGTACATGCTTTGTTAAGCACTCATGTGGGCAACGCCTATGACTTAGGCTGATTTGAGTGTCGGGGCAACATGACGGGACCGTGCATGCTTTAGCAAGCATTCATGCAGGCGACGCCTATGACTTAGGCTATTTTAAGTATCGGGGCAACTTAGCAACTTAAGCCAACGTCCTTCTCCCAAGCCACGGGATCGAAGGATCGAGTGTCATTTGAAAGCACGCTGAGCCGACTTCTATGTTGACCGTGGGACCATTTTCCATATTCTAAGACATTCCGACCCGACGGGATTATTCCCTTAGCTATATTGGTGCGTAGCTTTTAGATTAGCCTACCAGTACAAGTTGAAAACATGCGCATTATTAAGTGAAGGCTAAGATGAGGCAAGTTCACCGAAACTACCCCACCTGTACGAGGAGTCACCTCGGACGAGCGGGCCTTCGAGCAGCCGTTGCAAGGCTAAGTTCCAACGCCGTCGGCATTTCGATTCCTCCGATTGACTTTGCGGGACGGGACACTACACCCGGTATGTCGGAAGAACACATTCTTGCTTCGGATGCACTCTTGGTAAGCAAATTTTAACATTCATGTCGGGTGAAATTTGGAGTTGTGACAGACAGGACTGTCACTACTCTGGCAGTCCACCTCTACATACAGGACTGTCCAAACAGCTGCAGTCCTTTAAAACTTAAGGACTGCCAGAGTGGTGGCAGTCCTGATTATTGCAAGGACTGCCGGAGTGGTGGCAGTCCTAATTATTATGAGGACTGCCTTGCCCTCTGTAGTCCTACATTTTGGTAGCAGTTTGCACATTTTGGTGTTGTGTTATTTACTTTTATTAACTTTAAGTTATATTATAGGACTTATCATCTTCCGGTATCGAGGTAGCTGCTCCAATTGGCGTCGATGTAGGCCATTTATTCTTGACCGATATGTGTTTTGAATCATAAGAAGGTGCGCTAAATTGGTGTCGAGAAATTGGACGGACAAACAACATAGTTCTTGTGATATCTAGATCGGCCCGAAACCGTCCGGGACAACACACTACGGTGGTTTCATGTGAACGAGGTGGTGTGTTCAGAAGCCATAAGAAAGATAAAGTTATCCAAAGTAAAGTTTCAAAGAGAAATGTTAGAACGAGAAAATGTGGTTGTCCATTCAAAATCTATATTAGAAAGGATGAAGAAGCGAAGTGGACAGTCCAAGTCATGAATGGAATCCACAACCACGAGATTCCCGAAACACTATTGGGTCATCCGTATGTCGGACGGTTGAACAATACAGAGAAGAAGATAGTCGAAGACTTGTCCACTTCCGGAGTTGCACCGAGACAAATATATTCCGTCATACGACATGAAGATGAGAAGAACAAGTCTACAATGAAGTCAATATACAACGCCATATCTTCTTCTAACGCCATTCGGTCGAAATCCAGAATGGCGATGCAAGAAGTGCTGAAGTTGCTTGGAGATAATCATTATGTTGAGCACTATAGAAGACATCCCCAGAGCAATGAAGTCATTTCAATCTTTTAGGCTCATCCCGATTGCACACATTTGGCTCGGTCTTTCGCCGACGTGTTAGTTCTTGATTGCATGTACAAGACCAATAAGTTCAAGATGCCTCTCTTTCATGTTGTCGGCTTCACCTCTATATGGAAAACATTTCCAGTTGCTTTTTGCTTCATGAAGAGTGAGAAAGTTGAAGACTATACATGGACATTGGAGAAACTGAAAACACTTTACACCGGTCAGAGAGAGCCCTCTATTTTTGTTACCGACTGAGAGTATGCTCTAATTAATGCTATTCGGATTGTGTTTCCTCAAGCGGATACATTGCTATGCACTTTTCATGTAAATCGTAATATACAATCCCAATGTAAGTTGAAGTTCGGGAAAGTGGATGGTAAACTTGACATGCAAGTTTTTGACGAATTCAACCATGACTGGAATTGTGTATGGCGAGCCAGTACGATAGACCGTTATGACGCTGTATGGTACTTGTTCAAGGAGAAGTGGAGGGGAGGGAGTCGGCATGCATTTCTTACATCAAAGAGACATGGCTTGAACCGCACAAAGAATAATTCGTCTTAGCATGGACGAATGTGGTGAAGCATTACGGTACGACAACTACCAACCGTGTCGAAGGAGCACACTCAGTATTAGAGAGGCATTTAAAGTCATCCCAAGGCAACTTTGTTTTGGTTTGGCAAGCGATACATCTATCAATAGATCGGACGGTGAACAAAATTAAGGCATCATTTGAGATGAAATTAAATATTGTCAAGCATGAGCATAGAAAGGAAGTCCTCTTGGATTCTTTAATGCGTGTCATTTCTCACAAGGCATTGGATTTCATATTTGAAGAGATTGATAGGTCAAAGTTTGTCGGCTTTGATCCTCAGGTTTGTAGGTATGTAAATCGACATACACTGGACCTCCCTTGTGCCCATGAGATTAATTCATATCGTCGTCAGTCCATTCCTATTCCAGTAGTTACTGTCGATGAACGTTGGAGGTAGGTGTCTATAATGCCCGTGGTGAAGACAGACGGTGATTTGTTCTCTTTGCCACAAATGAAACTTCTCCACGCACGGTGGTGTACCTCAGTAGGAGCAGAGCGGGAGTGCATTGAGGTTAAAATCTGAGAACTTGCATGTCCGGTGACTACTAGAATGCATGAGCCGTCCTTTATTTTCAATCCTAAGGGCAGGCCTCAAACAAGAATGAGTAGTTCACAGAAGAGAAGGCTTGAGTCAACTAAAAGAGATCCATCATCCTTTGAGCATATTGAACGAAACTTAGAGCAAGCTTCGCCTGCACGGAAGAGCAAGCTTATCATTCGTCGGAAAAAGGAGAAAACAGATATTTCAAACGAAGATACTGTGGATAGACAAACGTTGGGTTTGTATATCCACAGTTTTCATCCTGAGATTCGCAGTTATATCTGGTCTATTGTTGATGTCCCGGGGGATGGCCATGCGGATTTCATGTGCTTGCAATACATCTCGGTTATTCTGACAAAGACGGATGGAGGCAAGTGAGGCAGGAGCTGTACGAGGAATTAGAGAGTTGTCTTCCATTATACTCCCGCATCCTAAGCGAAGAAACAGTTGCAAGTTTGTTGACAAGTATTCCTTGCACTGACAGTGTTACTGGGCCAGACCACTACATGTCCGTCCCGTCTGCCTTGTATTTATTTGCTAATCGGTACCGGATCCCTGTTGTACTTTATTCGACGGAGATTCGCAATAATTTTTTCCGATGTACGCTCCTCCGACGGATCACAGACAAACTAATCTATGTACTATAGGTCAAATCAAAGACCATTTTGTCATGCTAAGGATGATCGGTCATTCTTCGATTCCTCCACCTACAACAGTTTGGTACAAACTAGCACCGGAAGAAGCGAAGTCCTGGACCAAACCTTTTGATCATCAAATCAATCATTGTAGGAAACTGTTGAAGATGGAGGAGCCAAGAGACTTACCGGTTGGCCACTACGACGTCGAAATCGACTGAATAAAATTTTCACATTTTGTATATGGATGACCATTTTGTAAACATTAAAGTATATCATTTTGAAATGTGAAGTCAAATATATGTTTTTTACTTTTTCCTATCTACTATATGTGTGAAGTCAAATTTCATGTGCTTGTATTATGTGTGCAATATGTACTTGTGTAAAATATCCTACTTGTATCCATTTTTTACTTTTTCCTGTTTTGAACACATACACAGTGAGTTTTGATCAGGACTGCCAGACCACTGGCAATCCTAATTCACATAAGGACTGCCAGACTACTGACAGTCCTCATTCACACTAGGACTGCCAGTGGTCTGGCAGTCCTGGTCAAAACTCACTGTGTGTGAGTTTGATCAGGACTGCCAGACTACTGCAGTCCTCATTCACACTAGGACTGCCAGTGGCCTGGCAGTCCTGATCAAAACTAACTGTGTGAGTTTTGAACCCACACAGAGTGAGTTTTGATCATGACTACCAGACTACTAGCAGTCCTGATTCACATTAGGACTGCCAGTGGTCTGGCAGTCCTGACCAAAACTCACTGTGAGTGAGTTTTGAACTCACACACAGTGAGTTTTGATCAGGATTGCCAGACCATTGGCAGTCCTGATTCACATTAGGACTGCCAGTGGTCTGGCAGTCCTGATCAAAACTCACTGTGTGTGATTTTGATCACAACTTAAACATATAATTTACATCACAACTTAAACATAGTGTGAATGAGGACTGCCATGTTAAACATCACAACTTAAACATCACAATTTAAACATCACAATTTAAACATAGAATTTACACATACAAATTAAACATCACAATTTAAACATATTGCCAATAAGTTAAACATCCAAGTTAATCATCACAATTTCCATGTATCCAAAATACAGTTTTTATAATGTATCCAACAAGTTAAACATCACAATTTCCAAAATACAATTTTCATAATAGAAAACATAATCTAGCTGTGATCATGCCAGGCCTTCGTACGCGCCTTCCGATTTTGCATGAACAAAAATTCGACAGTATCGTCGATGTGCTCCAACTGGTTCGCGATATTGACACATTCTTCGTTCTAGCAGCCCGATCGGAGGGATTTCGCCAAAGCTTTCACCCGAGTAGCCTGTAATGGACAAAACGTCAATTAAGAAAGTTAAATTTGAAAATATTTACAAACTATAATTTATAAACTTACCATCTTGACCAATGAAGCGTACAAGACATTTTTGGAAGGTAGAGGTCCTAGAGCTCCAACGGCAACGGGCCCTGGATTTGTAGGGTTCGACAACTTAGGATGTCCGACTGCCAAATAGTATGGCATGTAGTCGTCGCTGCATTCATGCATCTTCTCCATCGGTTGTCGAAGTTCTTCCCCCAGCAAATGTCGTTGCCATTCAGAGTAGCAGTCGGTCACCCAGTCGAAATAGGGCGGCTTGTAGTTCAAAGGTTGGGTCCCTGGGTCCCGCACGAAGGCTCCAATAACCTTAATGTGCGCTGCGACACAGTTTGTACGAGGCCAAACTGACGAAGTACTCTATCAGGCATATAAGGCTCCGTTATATCATAGCATGTGATCATACCATGGAATAGAGATACTGGTTGCAGATGGCGATTTAACTGTTGGAGATCCCGGTATGGGTGCCAAACTATCTGTAGGACAAAAGTTAAAAGAAAATAGTCAACAAATAAACATACCAAATAAATAGTCTACGCTATCTACGCGCTATCTACTAACCTCTTCTGGCACCAAATTATCCAGAGCATCACGAATGGAAACCAGCGTTTCATGATTTTTAGTTTCCAGCTGAGTTGGCTTCCATTGACACACTCTAGAAAGGTGCTCCTGATAGCGTGGGTTCAGCTCACCCCGCTTGAGCATCGAAAAGTGCTCGTATATCCATGCCTATACAATTTGTAAATGAATAGTCAGTAAATTAACAACAAAATCTAGCTAATATATTAGTTTAAAATATTAAAAAATTTCTTACATGGAGTAGAGTCTGGCATCCCGTCATGGTCTTGGTTCCGACACGGGATGCTATACCAAGCTCGCGGTAAAGATTAGCAAGTATACCACTGCCCCAGGATATGGCTCCTACGTCGTCTATAACATATAGGTTCGCAAGATACCTAGCATGTATAGAGGTTCCCGACTTGTCTGGAATGACGACCGATCCAAGTATGAAGAGCATGTATGCCCGGGCCACCCTCTCAACGGTTTCATCATCCGTCTCATACGGACCTTTGAAATTCTCTACCAACCATGACAGAGGAATTCCGTAGGACTTCTTGAAGCCCGGCAGGGTTGTAAAGGTAGTGGCCTCCACCCCAAGGTTCTCTTCTACAAAATCAACTATACGATCGTACCACTCGAGATCCTTCTCAGTACATAAATATTCATTTGTCATGGCGCGCCCCTCCACCGGCAACTCCAGTATCTGATAGACGTCGTCCTGGGTAATGGTCAACTCCCCGGCTGGAAGATGAAATATGTTGGTCTCCGGATGCCATCTCTCCACAAAGGCCGATATGAGAGCACTGTCCTGCGTCTTGTAGGCATATCTAGCCAAATTTTGTAGACCGGTAGAAAATATTTTGCTTTGGATGTCCTCGGGTAAATGGTTAAGAGACCAGGCAACGCACTTCCTCCCGTGGCTCACGGCCCTAAGAATACGACAGCTCTCCTGTATGTCGTACAAGATAAACGAAAACTTACAAACATAATATACATACCGGGTTCTTCCATATTTCATAAGCAATGTGGTTGTCGAACGACAACAACATTGAGCAACCCGGCGGACGGACAGGCTCCTCCTCCTCAGAAGGATCGACATCGGCCGAACGAACAGGATCCTCAGAAGGACCGGCACCAGAACCACCTCGTCCTAGAATTTGGCTGATAGGTGCGTCGTCGTCGCCATCGAAAGAAGACGGAGGACTAGGACGACCTCGTTGCTTCGAACGAGAATGGGGGTGTGGTTGTTCCCCTTGTCGCTGCGGTTCTGAAATTCTAATTGGTCTCTCAAGAGGACGAGGCCGCTCACTACGTTCCATGCGTAAGGATACGATGGGGGGTCGCTTTCTTTTGGGAGTGGCCACAGGACTACAGGACAACATAGGGTTAGAGTCATTAAATAATGGATGTAAATGAAATTGTGAAGTTGGCCTTCAGGACTGCCATGCTCCTAGCAGTCCATCATTCTTTCAGGACTGCCAGAGAGATGGCAGTCCTATTTTATAACAGGACTGCCAGGCTTCCTGCAGTCCTATTTTATAACAGGACTGCCTAATGCATGGCAGTCCACTTTGGCATTAGGACTGTCCGTTCTTCGATGGTCCTTAGGGATGACGACCAGCCGAACAGCAGTTTCGTGTTCTAGGTTACGTTTAAACGAAAAAAAGAAGATTTTCGATTTCGAAATGTACTTTGAATTGTTCTAACCTAATTTATAATAACATTTAAGAGATTTCTTGAAGATTCGAAATGTACTTTGAAATATAAAATAAATTATACAATAATTAGGAAACATACCTAGCTTGTGATGATGGTTCATTCTTCGGTGCCATTGATGATCTTCGAAGAGTAGGGTTTTGGAGAGAGGGTTTTGGAGAGTAGGATTATGGAGAGAGGGTTTTGAAGAGTAGGGTTTTGGAGAGTAGAGGGTTTTGAAGAGAGGGTTTTGAAGAGAGAATTTTTTTATGAAAATGAAATGAAAGAGAGGGTTTGGGGTGGGGGGTGGGATAGCCCCAAGTAATTTTTGGGACGTCTCCAGTAAAAGTTCCTCAAACCTGGGTTGTCCCCTAGTAAGTGATAGCCCCTAGCAATTTGTGTGGTGCCCTTAGAAAAAGCCAAGAAGAATTGGGGGAAATTTTTGGGTTTATTCATCGGAATTGGAAAATTACAATTGCAAGTAAAAAAATGCATGTAAAGGAATTGGAATGAAAATTGATAACAACTTTTTTAATACTCCCCTCTCTTCATTACAACTATTTATATGACAGATACTCTCCTGAGCTGATATGTCTTTTGCTGTCATGGGCAGGCTGTGATTGGCTCTGCGGAAGGCGAGCTGGATGCTGAGGTGGCAATGCAACTAACTGTCCAATTGCTGGAAAAAGGAAAAAGGAAAGAGTAGCTTGCTTCACTGCTGCAGGAGAATATGCTGTTGATACTGATCAATGAGCTACTATGCTAGGTACGTATCAATACCCACCCCTTCAAATTGACCTTGTCCCAAGGTCAAGGTAGAGACAAGATGTGCTAAGGATTTTAGCTGCAGCTTGGAAATGCAAGGAGCACGACTGCAGGCAGAATATATACCTGGATCCCATACCAAAACATGGAAAATTGTACCTTCTTCCAAGAATGAATCCTTCAACCAACCCATACATGAAAATCAATCACTTGAACTGAACTAGGACCTGGATCTCATACCTTATTATACTTTTGTGCAAAGTTTTGAAGAAACTGAGTTGACTTTCCATCAATATGCCCTACAAACTCACACCATCTCTTCTCTAGGGTGCAGTAGGCAAATGGCATTATCCATGCCCCATGTAAACACAAGATGTTGACACCAAAAGTACTAGCAGCATCAATCATTAGTATTAGATGGAAATCCACTTGGTTATTGTCATCATCATACATGGTTGCACCTGTTCCTTCACCCAGGAAGACACATGTAAGGCTTTGTAAAGGTAGCTCAAGCTCCCAGCAAGCCATCACTGCTTCCATTGCATGAACACGAACATGCTGCTGCAGTTGTTCTTTGAAAGAATAGAGTAGTAGGACATAACGTGTCTGCCCATTAGGCAAGTCTCTTTGATCATTTTTGTCCATCCTGCCAGCAGAGTAGTTCTTGACTAATGAGATTGTGTTTATGAGCCTGACATCTCCATTAGACCCCAATATCTGACACATGTTATTCTCCAGCAAACCCTTTGCTTTCTCTATGACCTCCTGCTAGAAGCATGGCTCCTTCTCTACACACACCAGCTGCAGTCATTGATAATGATTGTTTGTTATCCAAAGAAGAATTCCAACATGGACTCGTAAAATTTAGCAAGGCCTGTTTAACTAGACTAGCTTCTTCGACTTCGGCCAATGCAGCTTCCATTTTCATTCTTGAAATTTCATCATCCTCTTGAGTCTTGCGTCACAGTTTGCCATACTCCTTAATTGAAAGAGTTATTGCTTTAGGAGCTTCGAGATCAGTAGCAGAAATAGTCATTTTAATTGGAACTCCACAACGTCGACGATCTTGTCTTGCATAAGCGCAACTCCATTCTCGTACATGCATCACGTCGAATTTGGAGAGATCGTTCCGCATGAGCACTGACATGGTGATTCATGTCTAGCGGGAATGATCGAACTCGAAAAATCAAGGCGTGACGATTTGGATTGCTTTGACTTGTAGTTTGATGCGAAGATGAATTTGAGGATGGTTCAGACTTGTGATTAACGATTAAGTAAACTTGAGGATTGAGTAGATTCAATCTGCATATCGAGAATAAATTAGTCTAGACTCAAGCAAGAGTTACGTCCCGATGAGAACGATTATCCTGCAGAAATGTATGATAATTTCATATCCAGCGTTGGATAATCGAACTTGCATGAGATTGGGGCGTGACGTATTGCTATGCTAGATGACCTTATGATCGAATACGTAAATTGTGTTAAACAACTAGGGAATATGGAATGAGAATGATGGTTTAGTGATAAATCGTTCCATGGTGTACTTGACTTGGATAGGATGGATATATGGATTATATCAACATGCTTGAAGAGATAGACTATACAAATTGCTAGTTTGGATGTGCGATAATAATAAGCAGAGATTGGGTTGAGCGGAATCTACTATAGGATGACTTTGCTGAATGACTCGGACCCCTGGACTGAATGATGCGAATGCGAATAGAAGAAATCTATGCTCGAAGTTTAGAAATCATAGTGATGCGAGCTTGGGTAGAAGACCACATACTATCAACTTTGGTTTGACCTTAGTATTGGGGTCAGTTTTGATATTATTGTTTGGAAACTGTGATTCCAATACTGACGGATGACTTTAGCTTGGAGAGATGGCCTAGCGGTTAGACAAGACGTCCATGTTTCGAGAGTTAGAATGGTACAATTGATCTTGAGGATTGATATGATTAAATATCTGTATTGGGGGATAGAATGATTCAAATTGTGGGGACACCACTCACGAGTCTTGGCTGAAATGCATATATTTCAAGGACGCTTGAATATGTGCACGATTTGACTCGAATAGAAATAGCAAATTCTCTATCACAAGGCTTGGCTGAAATACATGTGTTTTGGGAACGTCTGAAATATGTGCATGATCCAACTAAGTGATACGTTAAATTCAAATAAGAGCAAAGGAACAGAGAGTTATCGAGGATTTTGAAATCGTGTGTTGCAAATAAAAGTATTGATGGTAGTACGATCGTTGGATTCAAATGATTTTGAATGTCGATTGATCGAATGGTTTGCCCTAGGACTAAGTTGTCCGTGTGCATGACGAGTATGAGTTACTCTAAGTTGAGATATAGTTGTTCGATGTGAAAAATAACTAAGGTACGAGCGTGGCTCGGATTGAGGAAATGCATAGGCAGAGTGTGTCGATAAGTACATACTCGGCAAGTTTCGAGGACGAAACTTTTTTCTGAGTGGCGTATAATGTAATGCCTCGTCTTGCTCAGTTCAACCGAAGGAATCAAAATGCCAATGGCGTTCGAACTTAGCCATGCAACGGCTTGCTCGAACTTCCCCTCGGTCGAGACGATCCCTCGCTCAGGTGGGTGGCTTCGGTAAACTTATCTAAGCTTGGCATATACACTAATAAAACGAAAGTTTTCAAAAGCACAAGTAGGCTTAATAATAAAAGAGGTAAATCCACATAGCCAAGGAAATAATTCCAAATCGGGTCGGATTGAGTTAGAATATGGAAAGGTCCTATGGTCGGCTTAGAAAACATGTTGCACGATGTGCTTTTAAAATGACACTCGGTCCTTCGTCCCGTGGTTTGGGAGAATAAAATTTGGTCTAAGTTGCCACAAAGCTAAGAACTTAGCCTAAGTTATAGGCGTCGCACGTATAAATGATTGATAAAGCATGCACGGTCCCATCGTCTGATACTTGGCATAGCCAAAGTGTCCCTCAAGTCTTAGTGCACGTTTCTATGATGCAAGGTGTGGTATAGCCTTTGCTCACCCCAACAGGTTAAGTTGTTGCACGATTAAGTTAGGCAAAAGTTAAGTTGGGCTATCGAAGTCATAGCAATATACTGTCCCATGTTTTATGCGGTTATCAAAGTCACATAGTCCCACGATCTCAAGGCTCGTCATACAAAGTATGACTTGGACGGCAGTGTCGCATAGAACACAAGTTGGTTTAAGGTACGAGCCACGGTTTGTTCAATAAAAAGTTAGCCACGGTCTACGGCACAATAAGAACACGTTTCGTTCAAGTTAAGCTTGAATGCTATCAATTAGCCATTTATGAGTTGAGTCAATAAGAGTATGGAAATATTGAAAAATATACCGGGACTGTAGGCCAGTCACCGAGGAAAAATATGTCAAGACTGTAGGTCATTCGCCGAGGCAACCCTGGTTTGGGCTTTGCAAAAGAAGTATGGAAAAGTAAAGAAATGAAGCATAGGAAGTAAGTTGTGACGGTTAGGTCATGCATTTACATTGACTCTAAAAGTCCACGTAGGTACGTGATTGTAAGCCCCCTGAATTTTCGAGATTTATTTTTGAATCTTCTAAATGAATTATTATCGATAATTCATTTTTATTTAATTATTTTTTATCATTAAATGCTCTTTACCGTGACTTTGGTTTCTAGAGCATCAGGGATGCCAGTCTCTGGAAACATTCTTCTTGAAGTTTGTAGTAGACGAGATTATCTTAATATTGATATATCATGTCCCACTTAAACTTGTTCCCTTGTACTCTGTTTATATCGTGCAACTTCGGATCAATTTAGACCATTTGATCGATTAAATAATTATTAATTAATTTTTCACTTTTATCTTTGATTATCGTTTGCACGTTACCGTGACTTTTAATTTAGGAGCACAAGACCAGTCGTTTTCTCATAACCAACTCCTCATGCATGATCTGCTCGAGACGCTCTACACCCATGACCTTCGTGTCCCACTCAGACACTCTATTTTGTGCTTCATTTGCTTCGCACAACTTTCGGGTCAATTTAGGCCAATTAATTATCTACCGTAAAATGTGACCTGACTTCCAATTTAATTTTGGGACCCAACATCGATCCAACCTGTCAACCCAAAGTTTGGTCCAGGCCCACATGAAGCCTACTACCCACATGATGCTTGTGTCCTATTTAGTTTAGCCCCCGCATGTTACTTATTTACCCATGATTTACCGAACCCAAACCCAAGCTCCATGTTGTCCTCTCGTGACTACCCAAACATCCCACATAATTTTTCTCTTTTTCCTATTTAAAAATATCTCTTTCTCTCTCTACTTTACAAATATCCCATTTTTATCTCTTATATATATATATATATATATATATATATATATATATATATATATATATATATATATATATATAAAATATCTATATCTCCCTCTCTTATTACTCACACACACACCTCACCCCCTCCTTTACAGCAAAACCACCCCTCTCTCAACCGACCTATCTCTCTCTCTCTCTCTCTCTTCCTATAATATCTCACTCTCTCTCTTTTTATGTATATATATATACACACTCACACACACAACTCTCTCTTTCACACAGAACACTCACACACCACCCCCTCCAACCTAGCCGAACCCCTACTCCACCATGACACCACCACCACCCTCACCATCATCTTCTCCTTCTTCTTCTTCTTCTTCACTTCTTCTTCTTCTTCAACATCATCATAAGCACCACCATCACCATTACCATCATCAATACCATCTCCACACACCACCACTCTCACCACCACCATATACACCACCACCACTTCAACTACACCATCCCCACCGCCGTACGCCATCGCGGCCACCTCCGCCGGCGACCACCGCCGCAGCAACGCGCGCGGCGCCACCGCGCAGCAGTAGACTGCAGTAGCGGCAGCAGCAGCTGCGTTCGCGCACCGGTAGCAGCGCACCACCGTGCGCCACCGCATGGCCGGCCACCCCTCGGCCGGCGAGGCTCCGGCGACCACCCCCTGGGGCAGCGCCTCCTTTCCCGACGTGCCACATACCCTATTCGTGCGTTTTGCACGAAATCCCGTCGTGACGTGCGTGTTGGAGAAGTCAGAAAGTGCGCTTCATAACAGCAACGTTTTACGTGTTTTCTGGACAATCCGACCATTGGATCAACGAACTCTTTGCTTCGTCACAATCTCGGTATATAGCTCTTCACTCTCCTTAAATTTTGTCTGTTAATTTTATCGTTTGATACATCAAAACCGGCCACCAAGTTGACCGTTTAAATTGTACTATTTTTGGACAGTTTTGTGGAGCTGGCTTCGTCAGCTCGTAACTCCGTCGTCGCAGCTTCGTTTGGCGTGCCACCAGTTCTTGTACGTAGCTGGTATAACCCTCTTCCTATCCAAGTTTCGTTTCATTGTGAGCACGTTTGATTGGTTGAATTTGATGCCAAAGTTGGCCGTCCGAATTCGTAATTTTCAACTTGTTAAATTCTATTTTTGAACTTGGGACTCCGAATTCAATTTTTGACATCACCAGTAGACTCGTGGCATCGTTTTGGCACGTTTTCATATAAAGTTTATTAGATTTGGAGGACGTGGGCCCTGGCACACATTTCGGTACAAAGCGGATCCCACAATCCGGGTCAACAGGACTTTTTGACGCCGGCTCATCAGAATCCAATTCTGGATATATCATTAGATTCGTATCGCCATTCTGGACTCGTTGACATATAATTTGCTAGGTTTTAGTGGACATTGGTTCTGGCACGCATTTCGGTGCAAGTCAGATACCAATATCCGGGTCAACGGATCATTTTAAGATCGACTCATCGGAATCCAATTCTGGATATACCGTTGGGTTCGTATCGTCATTCTGGACTCGTTGACATATAATTTGCTGAGTTTTGAGGACATTGGCTCTGACACACTTTTTCGTGCAAATTGGATTCCAATATCCGGGTCAACGGACCAATCTGAGATCGGGTCATCGGAATTCAATTTCGGATATACCGTTGAGTTCGTATCGTCATTCTAGGTTTGGTGCACTTTTATTCTGACATATTTTTCGGTTCAAAGTGGGTCCGACACGGACACCATTTTGACCCGAAATTACCTTTTTACCCCTGTATCCAAATTGGACTTATGGATAGGCTATCCTAGCTAATTTGACCATTCTGGACACGTTGGTGATGGTTGTTTCACCATCCGACAACATCTGTAGGTTTTTACCCTATTATTATAATCTTTCTCCTTTTGTTGTATTTTGAGATCCATCGATTCCAGTGATTTCACAACCACTGAAATTGATGTGTTGACCCTGTAGATGTTTATAGATACTAGCCTTGACCTTGTTTGACCATGGTTGACTTCTTTGACTGAACGTCGAAGTAGAGTCAATATTTGACCTAGTTAACCTAGAGTTGACCAGAGTTGACTAGAGTTGACCAAAAGTCAACTGTAAGTCAACCGTTGATCCAGTTTGATCTAGTTTGACTTGGTTTGACTTCTTGGGACCCAGTTTGACCTAATGTGACCTAATTTGACTTAGTTGACTGAGTCTGACCTAGATTACGTAGCTTATACTATAGAATCAAGCCTAACACTGTTGAATCCTAATTAGCTTATATATATATATATATATCATAATATATATATATATATATATATATATATATATATATATATATATATATATATATATATATATATATATATATATATATATATATCTTATCTTTAGGTCCGTAGCATCACTCTTAGCATCGACCCCATTTGACAGCTCAGGACCGCATGCGAGTATATTCTCTGATAGTAGTTCATTGTCTTGATATTTTCGATATTTGATTCAGTTATAGTATTTTACTTGATTCTCGTCACGATGGTACACGGACTAGTATACGCCGGATCCTGGCATGGGATGTTATTACTGGACTTTCTTGGTATATCGGTACATTTTCTGTCTTGTTTCATATACTTGTATAAACATCGATTCCTGAGAGGGAGTAGCTACCCTCTTAGGGAATCCCGTGTCATGACGTGCTATGTCCGGATCCATATACTACTCGGGGATGGGGAATTTTATAGATAGTGTGATCAATGCCATTCTTGAGTTACTACTTGTATCATAGCTATACCCTCACCTCACGATGGGTATAGCCTGACCTGTGCTACTACTTGTTCCATAGCTTGCCATCCCGGCCGGGCCGAGTCCACATACTTGTAGCCGGTCGGCTGGAAGCCTGATCTTGACTCTTATCGATCATATTATGCTATAATATTTGAGACACATTTTATATTTATTACATCAGTTACATATTACAGTTCAGCTTACTTTTCCTACATGATTCACCTTGACATGATTTCCAGTTTATATATCCTGTTTTACTTACAGTCTTGATATATCATCTTGTATTCCATTATGATTGTCTCTTACAGAATTTGTCAGTACTATGAAACTATTGTTAGTTTATGTACTCGTTTCCATCCTGACTGGATACGTTGATAATAGTTTAGGAGTTGTTATGCCATTATTGGACTTCATGATGTTGCTAGCTGAGGTGGATCTCATTATTCTTTTATGTGAGTTGCCTGGTAGTTATCCTTAGTTTGTCTTATTTTTTCTTTATTTTCCTGTCTTATGATTCCTTCTAGTAGTTTCTAATTGTTCTTGTGCCTTAGTTAGCTTTCCTATCTTATCTTCTTTAGATGTTGGGTTGTGTTGAGTACATTTATAGTTCATGGACCTTCTAGATGTAGTATATATTTATTGGGAACTAGACAGCGTTCTACCGTCGATACTGCAGCGTAGGCTGGACATGGCCCACGTATTCGTATCCGTATATCCGGGTATGGGTCGTGACACATGATCATTGGACAACTTGTCAATAAGGTTTCGTGCCCTCGATTCGGAAACCTGGGGCCACTTGACCATATCGGCCTAGGAGGGAAGCAAGGTAGTTGAGCTAGATTGTACCGCTCTGGCGATTCAAGGCCTTCGACGGGGCTCGCTACCCGCGTCGGACGTCTTGTCTACACCAGACTACAAAGTCCAAGTAGGCCTGGGGGGCCGTGATATTTTATATAGATAAGTTGGTGTGCTGAGCGACAATCCGCATGTATGGTGTCGGTCGAATCAAAGAAAGTACAAGCATGACACAAGTTATGTCAAGAAGGTAGGCACGGTTGCAACACCAGCATGAAGCCTAAGATTTGGCTATAGCAAAGACATGTGCTTCGGTACGAGATGTGGCGTCGAGTATTAAGTCATTGGCATAGAGTTGCATAAGTCAGACTTGAGTCGTTTCGAGTTAAGTCAAGAAGGACCGTAAGGTGAGTTTGCTTAAGTCGTGTTAAGTTGTGAGACATGACCTCGACGTTGAAGCACGCATCGAGTTATGGCACGATCAAGTTGTTGCGTCCCGAAGTATGGTACGAAAGGCAAGTACGAGTTGATATATTGCTGTTGCAAGCACGGGAGTCGATATGTTATTAAGACACAAGCGTAGGCAAGTTACTAAGTGGCGAGGCACTAAGTGTACGAGCCTAACAGGCAAGCACGAGTCGGTACATCGATGTTGTTGCCACAGTGATGGTCTAGAGACACAAAATAGGTCAGACATCTATGTCCTAAAACCGATCCTAAGACAAGATTAGAAAGACAATCATAAAGGGATTATGTTGCACATAGTAAATGAACGTGTTGGTTTTATATAGGTGGACGAGGAGCTCACTCCACCAGAACAGTTGAGTACTGACACCATATAGTTTTCATGTGCAGGCACATGTAGAAGCTCGTTGGCGTAGAGCTCGCTTGGATGCGTCGAGACACGAAGTTCCTTGGCATTTCGAGGCGTACGACCGCATAGAATCTGGACTTATACGGGACATAATATATGGACATTGTCTATCTGAAGCATCCGCTGGCTCGTCAAATTGTACTGAGAGATGAGAGAGAGCTGAGTGAATTGTATTGTGAGAAAAATGAGCTTGAGCAACTTGTAATCTTGGCCTCGTGCCTTTGTAGTACTATTTTCAAGTATCAATAAGGATTCTAATTTTGTTTCAATATTATGTTGCCTTGTTCATTCAATATTTCTACTTGGGACTTCTGTGCGATGACCCCGTCGCAAGCCATTATAATCGACCGTTATAGAATCCGCCTTGCACGAGCGTAACCTAGGCTCGTGCAGCATCACGTCTTAGCGGAGACGATCAGTCCTACCTGACCGGGGCATGACAGAGATGACTCTTCCAGATCCGCCATGACTGGAGCTACCTTTCCGACTTCTTTCTCCCACAGGATCCAACTACTCTGATACCAAATTGATGCGTTCCCGAACAACTTGGCTATGGATGCTTGAGCCCCTAGTGTAATTTGCCATGTTAATCCAACTGACAGTGGAAACAAAGAAGAATTAGGGAAAATTTTACGGTTTATTCATCAAAATTAGAAAAGAACAATTGCAAGTAAAAAATGTAGGTAAAGGAATTAGAATAAAAATTGATAACAACTTTTCTAATACTCCCCTCTCTTCATTATAACTATTTATATAACAGATACTTTTCTGAGCTGACGTGTCTTTTGTTATCAAGGGCAGGCTATGATTAGCTCTGCGAAAGGTGAGCTGGATGCTGAGGTGGCAATGCAACTAACTGTCCAACTGCTGGAAAAAGGAAAAAGAAAAAGTAGCTTGCTTTACTGCTGCAGGAGAGTATGCTGCTGATACTGATCAGTGAGCTACTCTGCTAGATATGTATCACCTTCAGAGTCGGAAGTACTCAAATCTATTAAATCTCTCAACCAGGTTAGTTCTCCCTGCCACGATACGTTCACTGGGTTCTTCTACTCTCATTGTTGGGAGATCATTAAAGGGGACGTGATGGCGGCAGTCCTGGATTTCTTTCTTGGTTTACAAATTATGCAAGGAATCTTATCTACTCATATTGTTCTTAACTCCAAAGTGGATAAACCACAAAGTTGCCAAGACTTCCGTCCCATAAGCCTATACAATTTGTACCACAAAATTACCTCTAAAATACTATCCGACATGCTCTCTACTGTACTTCCCAAGATTATATCTAGGGAACAATCCGGCTTCGTCAAAGGGCGTAGCATTCATGAAAATATCATTTTAGCTCATGAAATGATTGAAGCGATTGATAATAAAATCGTCGATGGGAATCTAGTTGTCAAATTGGACATGTCAAAGACATATGACAGGGTGGGATGGAAATTCTTACTTGTTGTACTTTGCAAGCTTTGATTTAGCTCAACTTGGCAAGACCTAATCTTCATAGCTATGTCAAACTGTTGGTATTCTATTTAAGTGGGTGGATTCTTCAAATCTTCGAGGGGTCTCAAACACAGGGATCCGATCTCTCATGTTCTTTTCATTATTGCTCAAGACGTTCTTAGCCATATGATCACCCATCGCACTTTATATGGGTAACTCCTCTTCCCAAAATTTTGTGATATATTTTTTATTTTTTATTTGATTAGTTTACATTTAATTTTTCTATGATCATAGGAGTTGTGACTAAGCCCACAGGCAATTTATGACCATCTTGTGGTCACATGATCTCTAGATAGGGTTTATAAGCATGCTATAGCTATATTATATTTTCCTATAATTTTTAGACATTTTTATATATTTATTTATTAAAGAAATATTTATTTTATTGACTTTCATAAATTACTATAAGGTCATTTGGGACTATTTTGAGACAAGTTATTTTTATTTAGGTTCTAGGAGGTTAGAAATATTTTCTAGAATTTTCTAGAATTTTTCTGGATTTTTTAGAATTTTTGAGAATTTTTATATAATTAAAACCTATAAAAATTATATTTTATAGGCTTTGGAAATTTACTGTGAGGTCACATGATAATATTTTGTGTTAAAATATTTTATTTAGATTCTAGACACTTAGAAATATTTTCTAGAATTTTCTAGAATGCAATTTTTTATTTATTTATTTGAACTTAAAATAATTTTTAAATAATTTTCTGAATTAAAATAATTAATTACCCATAAATTCACCCGGAGGGGCCCACCTATCGGCGCCCAGGCTGAACCGCCTCTCTCTCCTATATATATATTATTATATTCGAAACCCTAATTAAATTTCAGCCGCCTTTTTGAGAGAGAGTTCTAGTAGAGATATCGACTTCCCGAGACGATTGCCGTCAACTCCGACGTGATTTTAGCGTGCCTTTTTTTGTTGGATTCGTCTCGAGGTAAACTTTCTGACTATATAATTTATTTTCGTATATATTATTCCTAAATTTTTAGAAAATTCGTAGAGTGTTGGTTGTCCAAAACTTGACACGTTTCGGTGTTTTCGAGATTCCGGGAGAACCAGAAATCGAAATCACGAACCATTTGAAGTTTTTGAAAGCTAACACAGAGCTCTACGACATACAATTTTTTCAGAAATTAATTTGTTCATCTAGTATTTTAGTTATTCTGTTGAACTCAGAATTGATCGGTTGATCACCGTTTTGGTCACGATTAGCCATAACGATGATATCTTTTGACCAAAGCGTGATTTTGCGGCCCGGTTGATTCCAGCGCACTCGTGGCGCTAAAATCTACCAAGGTGCAATTTCAAAATCTAGAGTTTATAGCGTTTGACTAGATAGGCAATGATACGTCTCGATTTGCGTGCCATAGTTTCCAAAATTGGGAAACACGACTTTAATAGCCAAACTTACATGTTTAGATTATATTTAGATTATTATTAGGTTAAATTAGGTTTTTAAGTGAATTATTCTAGAATTAATTATTATTAGATTAGTAACCCAACTAGCCACTATTCCATGAATTTAGAACTAGAACATTAGAATTGATTTATAGTTTTCGTGCACGGTTCATGGAGCGATATGTGTTATAGGTTGACAGCTCCTAGATCGGCATCCTCTCATCCTTGACTGGTGACTACGGTTTGTGCAAGGACCACAGGCAAGTATACCTTGCCTTCCTCTACAGTTTTATTTACATGCATTGTATTTCATTTCCCAGTTTTGATTGTTTATGGACATGTACTTTTCGTAATATATTCTTTTGAGTTGTTTTCATTGCATATAGCCGTGTTCATGTTTGGTCTTGTGGTTCACACTTAGATTTTTTGTCAGTACCTTGCTTGAGTTGTGTCATAGAACAAGTGCGTGTAGTGAACTGCTAAATCCTTGTTATTGTTTCCTTGGCACCAGAGAGTCCACTCGGTACGAGGGTGTTGACTTGAATTACATCCGTGAGTCCACACTCGAGACGAGAATGTCGATTATTTGCACCAGAGAGTCCACACTCGGGACGAGGGTGTTGACTTGACTTACATCCGTGAGTCTACACTCGGGACGAGGATGTCGATTATTTGTACCAGAGAGTCCACACTCGGGACGAGGGTGTTGACTTGACTTACATCCATGAGTCCACACTCGGGACGAGGATGTCGATTATTTGCACCAGAGAATCCACACTCGGGACGAGGGTGTTGACTTGACTTACACCAGTGAGTCCACACTCGGAACGAGGGTGCCTTGCCGTGAACTAACCAGAGAGTCCACACTCGGGACGAGGGTTAGTGATTAGTTCAAACCTGCGAGTCCACTCGGGCCGAGGGTTTTGTTTTTCCATTGATCTCGTGTTCATCGTTCATTCGGCAGTTTATTTATGCGTAGTTCTTCTAGTGTTCGTGTTCGTATTCGTAGTCATTGGTCGTGTTCCTATCTTTCTTGTTTATTTCTTACGTATGATAATCTGTTAGATAGACATGTATATTATGTATCTTGCTATGTCCTCTGAGGACCTGATGATCTCTTCAGGTTAGCGACTGCATGGAGGTAGTTAGCAGAGCGGGATGGTAGATGATTGTGATGCATGATTCAGGTATTTGTCAGTGATATTACATTGTTATCCTTTCGTGCTTTTTATTCCTTATCATAAGATATTCTGCTTATTGATTCAGTTTAGAGACTCTTGTTATACTCTTGGAGTCTTATCGGACACATATGCTAGTGGGCTACAGACCATGACCCATACTTGTTCATTCATGTTTTATATTCTTATTATGGATTGAGATATAGTGATACTTTGCCATGATTTGGCAGTATACCATAGACGTAACAGCATTTACGTATACGAGTTGGGCTGGAGTCCGCTCGATACGTAGCTGGCTTGCTCACGAGCTTGCGTTCGAAAAGCAGGTACGGGTTGTGATAAGTTTTTTTGGTGGCCCATGCAGGTCAGAGCATATCGTACCGGTTACGTAACTGTACTGGTACGAGCCTGCGACTATGACTAAACCATTAGAAATCTCAATCCACTCTGCTTGAAAATTCTCCTAGAAATTTCTCTACGTCCTTGAAATATCATATTTGTTCTCGATTATTCTTTCTTGCCTTCCAAATCATTTATTTTCGTCTCCTTCTATTTCGGGGTGACGAACGATCGTGCTGTTTAGAATCTATCAGAAATTCTTAAATTATAGTATAATATTGCTTGACTATTGAATATTTGATTGTTTATAGATATGAGAGATTATAGATGCCATATGCCCTAGATATCTGTTGGTAGAATTGTTGACAACTAGTTAGAAGGTTATAAAATTTTAGTGACCGTGTTTTGAGGAGTAGTGTGACCAAAGATGGGTAGAAGTCCTCAAGTATTCGGAGATATAAAAAGACTAGGGAAGGTCATAAAATATTTTTGAGAAATTAAATTTGAGGAGATTAAGGTAATAGTAGACTTTGATTTTTTAGGAATAGTTATGAATTAGAATTTCGAGGACGAAATTATTTTTAAGGTGGGTAGATTTGTAACTCTTCCCAAAATTTTGTGATATATTTTTTATTTTTTATTTGATTAGTTTATATTTAATTTTTCTATGATCATAGGAGTTGTGACTAAGCCCACAGGTGATTTATGACCATCTTGTGGTCACATGATCTCTAGATAGGGTTTATAAGCATGCTATAGCTATATTATATTTTTCCCATAATTTTTAGACATTTTTAGATATTTATTTATTAAAGAAATATTTATTTTATTGACTTTCATGAATTACTATAAGGTCATTTGGGACTATTTTGAGACAAGTTATTTTTATTTAGGTTCTAGGAGATTAGAAATATTTTCTAGAATTTTCTAGAATTTTTCTAGATTTTTTAGAATTTTTGGAAATTTTTATATAATTAAAACCTATAAAATTATATTTTATAGGCTTTGGAAATTTACTGTGAGGTCACATGATGATATTTTATGTTAAAATATTTTATTTAGATTCTAGACACTTAGAAATATTTTCTAGAATTTTCTAGAATTTTTCTGGATTTTTCTGCAATTTATTTTGATTTATTTGGACTTAAAATAATTTTTAAATGATTTTCTGAATTAAAATAATTAATTATCCAGAAATTCACCCGGGGGGGCCCACCTGTCGGCGCCCAGGCTGAACCGCCTCTCTCTCCTATATATATATATTATTATATTCGAAACCCTAATTAAATTTCAGTCGCCTTTTTAAGAGAGAGTTCTAGTAGAGATCTCGACTTCCCGAGACGATTGCCGTCAACTCCGACGTGATTTTAGCGTGCTATTTTTTTGTTGGATTCGTCTCAAGGTAAACTTTTTGAGTATATAATTTATTTTCATATATATTATACCTAAATTTTTGGAAAATTCGTAGAGTGTCGGTTGTCAAAAACTTGACACGTTTCGGTGTTTTCGAGATTTCGGGAGAACCAAAAATCGAAATCATGAACCGTTTAAAGTTTCTGAAAGCTAACACAGAGCTCTACGACATATAATTTTTCCAGAAATTAATTTGTTCATCTAGTATTTTAGTTATTCTGTTGAACTCAGAATTGATCGGTTGATCACCGTTTTGGTCACGATTAGCCATAACGATGATATCTTTTGACCAAAGCGTAATTTTGCTGCATGGTTGATTCCAGCGCACTCGTGGCACAAAAATCTACCAAGGTGCACTTTCAAAATCTAGAGTTTATAGCGTTTGACTAGATAGGCAATGATACGTCTCGATTTGCGTGCCATAGTTTCCAAAATTGGGAAACATGACTTTGATGGCCAAACTTGCATGTTTAGATTATATTTAGATTATTATTAGGTTAAATTAGGTTTTTAAGTAAATTATTCTAGAATTAATTATTATTAGATTAGTAACCCAACTAGCCACTATTCCATGAATTTAGAACTAGAACATTAGAATTGATTTATAGTTTTCATGCACGGTTCATGGAGCGATATGTGTTATAGGTTGACAGCTCCTAGATCGGCATCCTCTTATCCTTGACTGGTGACTACGGTTTTTGCAAGGACCACAGGCAAGTATACCTTGCCTTCCTCTACAGTTTTATTTACATGCATTGTATTTCATTTCCCAGTTTTGATTGTTTATGGACATGTGCTTTTCGTATTATATTCTTTTGAGTTGTTTTCATTGCATATAGCCGTGTTCATGTTTGGTCTTGTGGTTCACACTTGGAATTTTTCGTCAGTACCTTGCTTGAGTCGTGTCATAGAACAAGTGCGTGTAGTAAACTGCTAAATCCTTGTTATTGTTTTCTTGGCACCAGAGAGTCCACTCGGGACGAGGGTGTTGACTTGACTTACATCCGTGAGTCCACACTCGGGACGAGGATGTCGATTATTTGCACCAGAGATTCCACACTCGTAACGAGGGTGTTGACTTGACTTACTTCCGTGAGTCCACACTCGGGACGAGGATGTCGATTATTTGCACCAAAGAGTCCATACTCGGGATGAGGGTGTTGACTTGACTTACATTCGTGAGTCCACACTCAAAACGAGGATGTCGATTATTTGCACCAGAGAGTCCACACTCGGGACGAGGGTGTTGACTTGACTTACATCCGTGAGTCCACACTCGGGATGAGAATGTCGATTATTTGCACCAGAGAGTCCACACTCGGGACGAGGGTGTTGACTTGACTTACACCAGAGAGTCCACACTCGGGACGAAGGTGCCTTACCGTGAACTAACCAGAGAGTCCATACTCGGGACGAGGGTTAGTACTAACCAGAGAGTCCACACTCGGGACAAGGGTTAGTGATTAGTTCAAACCTGCGAGTCCACTCGGGGCGAGGGTTTGGTTTCCCATTGATCTCGTATTCATCGTTCATCCGGCAGTTCATTTATGCGTAGTTGTTCTAGTGTTCGTGTTCGTAGTCATTGGTCGTGTTCCTGTCTTTCTTGTTTATTTTCTTACGCATGATAAACTATTAGATAGGCATGTATATTATGTATCTTGCTATGTCCTATGAGGACCTGATGATCTCTTCAGGTTAGCGACTGCATGGAGGTGGTTAGCAGAGCGGGATGGTAGATGATTGTGATGCATGATTCAGGTATTTGTCAGTAATATTACATTGTTATCATTTCGTGCTTTTCATTCCTTATCATGAGATATTCTGCTTATTGATTCAGTTTAGAGACTCTTGTTATACTCTTGGAGTCTTATCAGACATATATGCTAGTGGGCTGCAGACCACGACCCATACTTGTTCATTCATGTTTTATATTCTTATTGTGGATTGAGATATTGTGATGCTTTGCCATGATTTGGCAGTATACCATAGCCGTGACAGCGTTTACGTATTCGGGTTGGGCTGGAGTCTGCTCGATACGTAGCTGGCTTGCTCACGAGCTCGCGTCCGAAAAGCGGGTGCGGGTCGTAACAATATGGGCCTATAAAAGCTTTAAGTGGTAGAAGAGCCTCCCCCCGCATCTCTCATCTATTCTAGCCAGTGATAGCCTTATTTTCTCAATGGCGGTAATGATAGTGTGGATTGTTTAATGAAGAAGGGCTTCTCGACGGTCTCGGGCCAAGTTATTAACTCCTCTAAGACCTCATTTATCGTCCCCTCCTACCATCATGCTAGTAATATGGCTCTCAACATAGCTTGCTGCATTGGATTCAGTCAAGCCTCACTATCGATTAGCTATCTCGGGGTTCCCATATTCAAAGCCAGGTTCAAATGGAGTACTTCCTAGACTTAGAAGCTAAATTCTGAAAGAAGATTACAAGTTGGCGGGGGCGCCTCCTCTCATTCGATGGTAAAATCACGCTTATCAAAATTGCATTAATTGCTCTTCCTATTCACGCTTTATATCAGTTTTCAAAGCTCCTAAAATATTCATAAATTGACTGGAATGAATCATGTCGGACTTCCTATGGAACACTACTGACAAACATAGGACAAAATGGGTAGCTTGGTGCAAGGTTTACAGACCTTTGAATGAAGGGGGCTTGGCATCTGACCAATGGTGCAAGTTATGCAATCACTTCACGCGAAACATTAAAGGTGAGTCCCCGTGGGCCCACTATATGTACTGCAAATATGGTGACCCTATGGAACTTGGTTACAGCAAGCCCAAGTGTCCCTCCCAACTTTGGTGTTCTAGGTTGAAGGAATTCCCTAAAGTTAATGACCATTGTATTTGGTATTTGGGTTGTTGGTAGGGGTAAAGTCCCTCTTTGGTGCACCAACTGGTGCGGAAGATACTTGCCGAGGCCGAGAAGCTTCAGATTTATTCTGTCTATTCGCCAAATTCTTGCAAATACTCTCATTCGTAATAGAGAGGGGAGAACGGTAGACATTCGTCTCCATCTACCTACTGTTGCTTGTGACATGCTTAAAGAGATTCGCTTAAGTGAGGAAGCCGACCAAATTTGTTGGGATTTAACTCAAAGTGGATAGTTCACTACTACTTCTTTTTTTGGGACCACTACTGAACAAGAAATGGGGACTTCAAATGGAGCAGCCATATTTGAAATAAATATGTCCCGCCTAAAATTGGCACTTTCCTTTGGCGCCTTAGTTGCAATGCTATTCCGATTGATTCGCGCCAAACTACTATTAGCTTCCAACTAGCTTCCTGCTATAGGTGTTGCACCCTCCCGCATGAAGAAACGGTTGATCATCTTTTCGTCACTAGCGATATTGCAAGAGGAGTTTGGGCTCATTTTTTGCCCAAATTTAACTTTCGGGATACCTACTACTCTACTCTATCGAAAGACTAGCAGAGGTATAGTTCTTCGATAATTCCTTCAATAATATTATTGTTATCAGTGGGATGATGGTCTTTGCTATGGGTATGTGAGAGATTTGGAAGCTTCGGAAGTCCATTATTTTTTATAATGGGAGGCTCAACATTCAGGATAGTGTTTGTCGTATTACGTCTTATCTTCAACTCCTTTTTTTTAGCTATAAAAAATTTATTTTCGGAAATTAGAAATATTCGGATAAATAGTTTATCCATAAAACATGGGAATCCTATCCCTTAAAAATAGGTGGATATTTTTCTTTTGTCTGGACAAAAAAAAATTTGTTTAAAATTTTTTCTACCTTTTTTTTATCATTTTTGAACTTTTTTTTCTTTCATTTTTTGTTCTTTTTTGTTGTTGTTGTCGTATTTTGCCTTTTTTTTGGTCATTTTTGTCGGTTTTTATCCCTTTTTTTTGTTTTTTGTCGTTTTTAGTCTTTTTTTTTGTCGTTCTTTACCTTTTTTGTTATTTTTTGTCGTTTTTTCTTCTTTGTCTCTTTATATCGTTTTTACCTCTTTTTGTCGTTATTTGTCGTTATTTGTTGTTTTTGTCATTTTTAGTAGTTTTTTCTTTTATGTTGTTTTTGTCCCTTTTTGTCGTTTTTGTCTCTTTTTGTCTTTTTTGTTGATTTTTGTCCTTTTTTGTTGTTTTTAGTCGTTTTTGTCTCCTTTTCGTCATTTTTTTAACGATTTTTATCGTTTTTTTGTCATTTTTGTCCTTTTTTAGTCTTTTTTGTCGTTCTTTATCATTTTTGTTATTTTTTTGTTCTTTTGTCATTGTTTGTTTTATTTTTCATTTTTCTTCTCTTTTTGTCGATTCTACCGGTTTTTATTCTTTTTTTTATTTTTGTCCTTTTTTGTTGTTTTTGTCATTTTT
Organism: Iris pallida; assembly: GCA_029216955.1. Lineage (NCBI taxonomy): Eukaryota > Viridiplantae > Streptophyta > Magnoliopsida > Asparagales > Iridaceae > Iris > Iris pallida. The sequence goes on from JANAVB010004600.1 coordinate 14,569,560, forward strand.
GGTCGTCTTTTTTTCTTTGTCGTTTTTTGTCTTCTTTTTGTTTTTGTCATTTTTGGTTTTTTTATCATTTTTGTTGTTTTATGTCATTTTTTGTTTTTTTGTCATTTTTGTTGTTTTTTGGTTTTTTTTTTGTCGTTTGTCGCTTTTTTATTTATCGTTTTTTGTTATTTTTGGATTTCTTTATTTTTTTCTTTTTTTATTTTTGATTTTTGGGAATATAGAATTTTCGACTATATAGTATTTCGCATACCAAGTGCAGAAACTCTCGATGAGGACAAGAATATACTGAACACTCTCAACCTGTCCAAGTCCGCCATCAACATGGGACCTACGACTTATTGGTCTCCTCCTAGCGGTGGAGTCAAGCTGAACATAGCTACGTGCAACGTGAATGGGGGCACTGGAGGAGGCAGAATTGCCAGAGGGAGTGAGGGGCAGTTCATTTTAGCTTTCCAAAAGTTATATTTGAATGAAACGAACATTACCATGGAGCTCGACACTTTGCTCACTGCTCTTGTGTCACGTCTCGATTTCCGTAGAATCGATAGTCGTCCCCCGGGCGTGATGCTGTGCAAGCCTAAGTTGCGTTTGCACAAGGCATAGTCAAAAGGTTATCCGAAACACAACAACAAGAGAATGCGCAGAGTAAATTGAACACAAATTATAGAGAAGGAAACTTAAGCTTTATTGATAATGAACATCTTTTTACAGACTCGATACAAGGATGCCGCGCGGGCTTTTTACAAACTGACTCCATTACAAAATGAACGTCGACGAAATAGCCATTCCATACATTTCATCCCTTGATTACAACCAGCATTACAAAACCACCTAGGATGACGGGAAGTCGCTCCATCTGTCTTCTGGCCTTCGACAACGGAGTCTTCAAAAGAGATTGGATCTAAGCTTTGACCGCACGGACGAAGCTTCAAAACACACGAGCGTTGCCTCCCTTCACGTAGCATGCTCCTCCCGATTTATCGTACCTGTAGAGAGAGCGAGGATCAGTACAATCAACATGTACTGACGAGTGGCTAATTAATTTCCAGGCTCTCATTTGGTTCAAGAATTTAGATAAAATTATAGAACTTGCTTTTAGTGGTCTTTCTAGCCATCCTAGATATTTTCATACGAAGCATTTGACGAAACATAAACCAAGCAAGTTACACCAGAATTTCTCTCGGCAGAGCGCGCCGTGCGACATAAAACTTACCATCACCTTCTCTGTTAGTTGATAACAATTTATATATCAAATGTTTGATATGGAGGTCACTGGCATTAACTAGCCATCTTGGACATAGCCTGGTAATACGGGACCCTTGCAACGCAAGTAGCGAGCTCCGATGCAAGTCCCCGTCTTACCGATTGCCTATTACCCAGCTTGGCTATAACCTGTTTCTTCCTAGGCTGAGTCGGTCCCGTGGCCCCGGGTTGCCGCTCGAAGAAACCATTGCCCTTGTCGACAAGTTGTCCATGACCTTGATAGGTTAACAAGGTACATTTGGGGTACCGTTGGGGCTTGTTATATAATCGATTCATTTACTTGGTTATTTTGCAGGCCTAAAATAATTCTCTCTTTTCTACACAACTCATCTTTTCTCTTCTCAAACATAGGACTTGTGTTTTTCAAACGAATCATTCAATTTCATTACCATTACCCAAGTTCTCATTTTTGAAATAGATGGTCGAGATGAAGGAGGTCAGGCACTCACCTTGAGTATTTGCTTGAGGCAAGAGACTGGTTGGCCGCGCTAGACGTCGCCTACGCGATTACCTGAAATCGTACAAGCAACCGATTAGAACACTGTATTAGGCAAAAAGTTCGATAGGAAATGCGAGTTCGAAATGTAAGCCATGAAAACCATCAAAAACATTCACGAAAATGCATTCAGAAAACCAAAGCCAAAACCAACGCAAACGGCGTGAAAAACAGAGCAACGGGAGGTCTCTCCCGACTCAGCCGCAGAGTCAATCCTCGAGGCGCTACCCGCTGAATATGGGACTTGATTCCGAAGAAGTCATTCCATAACGTGGAATGGATCTTAATTCAACCGTTCCCGTTCGATCGATTCGATCGATCCCGACCTATCGGTCCCGACCGAGTCGATAGCGGCAGTGTTCCTTTCTCGCGCACCCCGTGGACGAAGAACGGGACACGATGTAGGGACGGGGCACTACACCATAACCAACAAAGAAAAAGTTTCGTCCTCGAAACTTAATGACAGAACCTACCACTATGAAAATAATGAAGGAAACTTTTCCTTCATCTCTTACTCGAGTTCCCATGTCGACTCTTCTGCCGCATAGTTCCTCCAGAGTACGCGAACAAGAGGGATCACTCGACTTCACAGCAGCTTATCCTTGCGTTCTAAGATTTGAACTGGCTCTTCAACGTAGGATAAGTCAGACTTTAGCTCCAGCTGGCCAAAATCCACCACGTGGCTAGGGTCATGCACGTACTTCCGCCGCTGAGAGACGTGGAAGACATTGTGCACACCTTCAAGCATCGACGGTAGGGCAATTTTATAGGCCACTGGGGCGACCCGCTCGAGTATTTCGAATGGCCCAACGAATCTTGGACTCAGCTTTCCCTTCGCGTCGAAGCGAGTAACTCCTCGCATGGGCGACACCTTCTAGAACACGTGATTGCCCACCTGGAACTCAAGCGGTCTTCGATGGGTGTCGACGTAGCTCTTTTGCCGACTCTGTGCAATCTTCATTCTTTCTCGAATTAGCTTGACCTTTTCCACAGTCTATTCCACCAGCTCCGAGACGAGTATCTGCCGTTCCCCGACTTCATCCCAGCAAATGGGCGATCTATACTTTTGGCCGTACAAAGCTTCATACGGCGCCATTTGGATGCTGGATTGGTAGCTATTGTTGTATGCAAATTCTGCCAGCGGTAGGTGGACGTCCCAGCTTGGTTTGAAGTCAATTGCGCAGAGTCGTAGCATGTCTTCGAGAATCTGATTAACGTGCTCCGTTTGGCCGTCGGTCTGAGGATGGTAAGCTAAGCTGAACTGCAACTTGGTACCCAGCGCCGACTGAAGGCTACTCCAGAATCGCGACATGAACCGTGAATCCCGATCAGAGACGATGGATACTGGAACTCCGTACAGCCGTACTATCTCATCAAGATAAATCTGCGCCAGGCGATCAACGCTCCAAGTAACTTTGATGGCGATAAAGTGCGCTGACTTGGTTAATCGATCGACGATGACCCAGATGGCGTCGTTCCCCCGTGGTGTCTTCGGCAGGCCAACAATAAAATCCATAGTGACGTGATCTCATTTCCACTCTGGAATAGCAAGGTTCTGCATCTCCCCGCCCGGTCGCTGATGCTCAGCTTTCAGCTGCTGACAGGCCATGCATTGTGACACGAAGAGTGCCACATCTCTCTTCATCCCCTGCCACCAGAAGGTCGTACGGAGGTCCTTATACATCTTGGTACTGCCTGGATGCAAGGTATATTTCGTATAATGTGCCTCCGATATTATCTCCTTTCGTAGTTCTGAATCATCCGGAACACATAGTCGGCCATTCAATCTCAGCACGCCGGTCTTATCTTCCGCAAAGTCGGTCGCACTACCTGTCGAAATTTACTCGCGCATTTTCTTCAGGTACGGATCATCCTTCTAAGCGACCATGATCTTTTCCAGCAAACTCGGCTCTAACAGCAGCTGCGCCAACCATACATCCCTGAATCGAACCCGGAGATCGATGCCCATTTCTTCTAGATCTTGTAGTAGTCTGTGGTTGATGGATAGCGAGGCAAGATATTTTCGACTCAGAGCGTTCGCCACCACATTTCCCTTGCCCGGAGTGTAGTCGATCGTCAAGTCATAGGCTTTGATTAGTTCGAGCCAGCGCCTCTGTCGCAAGTTGAATTCCTTCTGGGTGAAGAGATACTTGAGGCTCTTGTGGTCGGTATAGATCGTGTACGCCATGCCATATAGATAGTGACGCCACAATTTTAACGCGAATACAATCGCCACTAACTCCAAGTCGTACGTAGGATAGTTCTTCTCGTACGACTTTAACTGTCTGGAGGCGAAGGATATCACCTTGTTTCGCTGCATGAGCACACATCCCAAGCCCTGGCCTGAATAGCTGAATATCTGAAAACCCTCTGACCCATCCGAAAGTGCGAGTATAGGCGCCGAAATTAGTAAATGTTTTAGCTCCTGGAAGGAAGCTTCACAGTCATCCGACCACTCATACACGATGCCCTTTTGAGTGAGGCGAGTCAATGGCGATGCAATCTTCGCGAAGTCTTTCACGAAGTGTCGCTAGTATCCCACCAAACCAAGAAAGCTTCGAATCTCACTAGCAGACGCAGGTCGCTTCCAATCAGCAACAGCTTCCACTTTCTTCGGATCGACTGCAATGCCTTCGGACGAAATGATGTGACCAAGAAAGGATACGCTGCTTAGCCAAAATTTGCACTTACTCTGCTTTGCATACAACTCATTTTCTCGAAGTGTCTGGAGCACAGCCCGTAGATGTTCTGCATGCTGTGCCCTATCCTTCGAATAGTCGAGAATGTCGTCAATGAAGACTACCACAAATTTATCAAGAAAGGGTCAAAATACCCGATTCATTAGATCCATGAAGGCGACAGGGGCGTTGGTCAGGCCGAATGGCATCACCAGGAACTCGTAGTGGCCCTACCGAGTGCGAAAGGCTGACTTTTGCACGTCGTCTGACTTGATCTTGAGTTGATGATAGCCCGAACGGAGATCAATCTTCGAAAATATCGAGGCGCCTTGCAGTTGATCGAATAAGTCGTCTATGCGGGGCAATGGGTACTTGTTCCGGAAGGTGGCCTTATTCAGCTCTCGGTAATCGACGCACAGACGCATGGACCCATCCTTTTTCTTTACGAACAACACGGGCGCTCCCCACGGTGAAATACTAGGCCGAATAAATCCTTTTGTCAATTAACTCTTGTAGCTGGACCTTGAGTTCCTTCAGCTCGGCGGGGGCCATTCTGTACGGGGCCTTAGAAATCGGTCGAGTATCGGGGAATGTATCGATGCTGAACTCGATTTCTCGGTCGGAGGGCATGTCGGGTAGCTCGTCCGGGAACACATCGAGGAATTCTGCCACAACGTCGGTCTGTCCCACGTTTGCACCATCCTGTCGCATGTCTCGGACGGACGCCAAATAGCCTTCGTACCCAGAATGCAGCATCCTCCGAGCGGAAATCGCCGAGATCAGCATGCAGGTCGACAATGCCTCACCACATGAAAAGCAGAATTCAGGCACTCCTGGTATGCGAAAGGAGACCGTCTTTCTGGCGCAGTCTATGGTTGCGTTGCACGGCCCGAGCCAATCCATTCCCAGAATGATGTCAAAGTCCTTCTTGTCTAGAACTACCACGTCAAGACCGATCTTTTGACCGTCGATACAGATAATCCCGTCGGTGCAGGCTAAGTTTGTGAGTATTGGTGTGCCAGAAGGTGTGCTTACGCTAAGGTCGAGATCTAATGATATTACAGGAAATTTGTGCTCGGCGGCAAAGTCCGTCGATATAAAACTATACGAAACGCCTGAATCAAATAGTACACGAGCAGGCACATTATTGAAATTTATTATACCTGTCACAACCGTATCTGATGCATGCACTTCATCTCGAGTCATGGCGTAGACGCGGCCCTAGGCATTGGGGCGACGGTCTGGACCATTTTGCGGTACAGGTTGATGGGCTCGAGGCACTGGAACTTGATTCCCTGGATGGTGCTGTTGGGGTGCCACTGGACGGTGCTGTTGGGGCGCCCTTGGGTTCGGCCTTCTGGTCGGACATTCCGCACGAACGTGGCCCTTCTTGCCACAGTTCCAGCATCCACCCTCTGGACAATCAGCACGAACGTGGCCCCTCTTGCCACAGTTCCAGCATCCACCCTCTGGTATCTGACAGTCGTCGATAGTGTGACCGATACGATAACATCGGTTGCAGTAAGGCCGTGGATCACGCCCTAGGTATCCGCCTTGTTGTCCATTGTTCGGACGCTTGGTCACGTTGTTTTCTCCCGCGTGGCTAGGGTATTTGTGATTGTAGGTATGCACAGCGCCGGCAGCACCTGGAGGGTATTGGCATTCAAGGTGGAGGGCGTGGTTGAGAGACTCTCCCATCGTTTTGTATTTTAGAATAGACACATAGGCGTAAATAGATGGTCGTAGACCCACTTCGAACCGTCGAGCACGACTCGCCAGGGAGGGTAGGAATTCTCCAGCAAATTTAGCTAACTTGTTGAACTCTGCTGCATACTGCCGCACCGTCATATTCCCTTGCCTTAGCTGCATAAATTCATTCTCTTTCTCTTGTCGAACGACTTCGGGAAGGTACTCGATCTCGAACGCCTCTCGGAAGGTGGCCTAAGAAATTGCCGCTGGTCGTCGTCGCGTCTGATTGCTCGCTTTTGCACGGCCCACCAGTCGTACGCGTTCAATCGGAGTAGAAGTTGAGCACATACGACTTTCTTGGACTCATCGACGCCCAGAAGCTCAAATCGGTCTTCCAACTCCTCCAGCCAATCGATCGCCAACGAAGGGTCTTCAGTACCGCAGAAAGAAGTATGGAAGCTCTTTGTGAATTTTGACACGTTGAAGTTGAAACTTCTCGGTACTGCAGGCATAAGCTCGGGTACCTCCGGTTTGACTTTACTTTGTCTGGCCGCAGGCTCGGTTATGGCATAGGTTGTCGCAGAGTTGTTGTTGTTGGCCACCACTGTCTGGACAATCTGCTGAAGAGTATCAAGCTGCTTCTGCTGCAACTTAAATTGTGCATCGAATCGGGCCTCGAACTGAGTCTGGCGTACCTCCGTCTCCCTTCGATGTTGCTCATTCAGGCTTTGACTCTCCTGTCGATGTTGCTCATTCAGACGTTGATTCTCCTGAGCTTGTTGTTGTTGCGCTTCCAGCATACGCAACATCCTTTCCATGGCGTTGTTAGAGGGTCCGGGCCTCGAGCTACTCGAGCCGCTCGAAGCACTTTCTTCGTTCGCCGCCACATTCACCGCCGCACCTTCTAGGATTTTGAAGGTAAAATACATTAGTCACAAAACTTATTACGGACTCCCTCGTATGGAACGACATATCTCATCGACACGAGACCAACGATTTGAGACTGGAAACTCGACACTAGAGACCAAGGACGTAAAGCTGTGCTCTGATACCATTATGTCACGCTCCGATTTTTGTAGAATCGATAGTCGTCCTCCGGGCGTGATGCCGTACAAGCCTAAGTTGCGCTCGTACAAGGCATAGTCATAAGGTTATCCGAAACACAACAACAAGAAAATGTGCAGAGTAAATTGAACACACATTATAGAGAAGGAAACTTAAGCTTTATTGATAATGAACATCATTTTACAGACTCGATACAATGACGTCGCACGGGCTTTTTACAAACTGACTCCATTACAAAATGAACGTCGACGAGATAGCCATTCCATACATTTTATCCCTTGATTACAACCAGCATTACAAAACCACCTGGGATAACGGGAAGTCGCTCCATCTGTTTTCTGGCCTTCGACAGCGGAGTCTTCAAAAGAGATTGGATCCAAGCTTCGACCGTACGGACGAAGCTTCAAAACACACGAGCGTTGCCTCCCTTCACGTAGCACGCTCCTCCCGATTTATCGCACCTGTAGAGAGAGCGAGGATCAGTACAATCAACATGTACTGGTGAGTGGCTAATTAATTTTCAGGCTCTCATTTGGTTCAAGAATTTATATAAAATTATACAACTTGCTTTTAGTGGTCTTTCTAGCCATTCTAGATATTTTCATACGAAGCATTTGACGAAACATAAACCAAGCAAGTTACACCAGAATTTCTCTCGGCAGAGCGCGCCGTACGACATAAAACTTACCATCACCTTCCCTGTTAGTTGATAACAATTTATATATCAAGTATTTGATATGGAGGTCACTGGCATTAACTAGCTATATTGGACATAGTCTGGTAATACGAGACCTTTGCAACGCAAGTAGCGAGCTCCGATGCAAGTCTCCGTCTTACCGATTGCCTATTACCCAGCTCGGCTATAACCTGTTTCTTCCTAGGCCGAGTCGGTCCTGTGGCCCCGGGTTGCCGCTCGAAGAAACCATCGCCCTTGTCGACAAGTTGTCCATGACCTTGATAGGTTAACAAGGTATATTTGGGGTACCGTTGGGGCTTGTTATGTAATCGATTCATTTACTTGGTTGTTTTGCAGGCCTAAAATAATTCTATCTTTTTTCTACACAACTCATCTTTTCTCTTCTCAAACATAGGACTTGTGTTTTTCAAGCGAATCATTCAATTTTATTACCATTACCCAAGTTCTCATTTTTGAAATAGAGGGTCGAGATGAAGGAGGTCAGCCACTCACCTTGAGTATTTGCTTGAGGCGAGAGACTGGTTGACCACGCTAGACGTCGCCTACGCGATTACCTGAAATTGCACAAGCAACCGATTAGAACACTGTATTAGGTAAGAAGTTTGATAAGAAATGCGAGTTCGAAATATAAGCCATGAAAACCATCGAAAATATTCACGAAAATGCATTCAGAAAACCAAAGCCAAAACCAACGCAAGCGGCATGAAAAACAGAGCAACGGGAGGTCTCTCCCGACTCAGCCGCAGAGTCAATCCTCGAGGCGCTACCCGTTGAATATGGGACTTGGTTCCGAAGAAGCCATTCCATAATGTGGAATTGATCTTAATTCAACCGTTCCCGTTCGATCGATTCGATCGATCCCGACCTATCGGTCCCGACCGAGTCGATAGAGACAGTGTTCCTTTCTCGCGTACCCCGTGGACGAAGAACGGGAAACGATGTAGGGACGGGGCACTACATCTTGGCTACTGTAAAGATAAACATATTGTTATTACCTCTATTGAGTTCAGCAAAAAGGACCTCTTCGACGCCGAGGAGACTTCATATGAATATTCCACTGAGACACTCCGTTGGATCCGTAAATGTTGGAATTATTCAATAATTAAGGGGCCACATATGTAAAATTAATTGTGTTTGGGCTATCTAAATAATTAAGCCAAATTAAAGTGGTCTATTTGGAAATTGGCTTAAGGGTATAATTATCATGGAATTAATGTGTAGATACCGGAGATAATTCTAATTTGATGAGGGGCCAAATTAGAAATATCAAAACACACATGTATATATATATATGTGTATTCATTAGGGTTATGGTCCCCAACTTATACGGCCACCAAAGAGAAGGTTCTCTCTTTTTCTATTCTGCATCCCCATCAACAGAAAGAGAGGGACAAAGGATTCGGATTCACCTTTGTCATTAAGGGTCGTAGCAAGTTGGAAGATCGAACCTAATAAAGAGACGATCGCTTCAACATCCATCAAGCCAAGCAATAGATTCAGGTATGCTTCCGCAATCAATTTAATTTATCTTCTTCATCTCATGAATCGACAGGGCACAATAAAACATCTAACAAATGGTATCAGAGCCTTCCTTGTTTGATTCATGAGTTTGAAGTTTTCAAATTCAATTTTTATTGGTGTTTAAAAATCCTAGGTCGATGGATCTAATTTAATTTAAAGTTTTGGTTGTTCAATCAAAGTAAATAATGAATCCTTTGGTTTCTTTCTTTTGACAAATCTATGAACTGTAAATTGATGGCATTATGGATCAAATATTAAATATTGACGGATTCAGCATTTGGAAAAGCTATTACTTATATTGCTTTGGTGTCATGCGAAACATACTCTATTATATATCTCCTTTACTATTTTGTCAGAAAGTTATGGTCCATCTTCATATTTGCATCCCTATTGTAAGATCCGAATATTTTTTTATTTTTTTGAGTAGTCGTCAAATCCTAGGGCTACAACATCATTATAAGAAGTTAGAGCTTAGTTTTCTTTGGTGCTAAAGTTCAGGCTTTGCTCTTTGGTAGGAAAAGCTTATAGTTTCGGATGAATTTATAACAAAGTGCAAGTGTATATTTGTACCTTCTTGTTTCCATGTACAACATATATTTGTTTTGTGCCTTTCGGAATTCAAGAACTTTTTAGATACAACACACTTTGAGAGTTAGAATCATAAGTTAACTAATTGCATTAACATGGTCTTCTTTTATTTGATAAATTCATCACAATATTTTCATGAAAATTCTTGAAGATGTGAGCATGATACTTCAAGCCATTAGTCTAAATTTATATTGTATTGTGGTCTGATCTAGAATATTATAATACCAGGACCATCAATTTTTAGTACATATACATTGTAGAGCCTAAAAATCAAGTTACGCCTTCAATATACTGATCAATGATCAAGTTGCGTCCTGAAAGTCAACTTGCGCCACTGATATGAAGCAGACTACGCCACCGATCAGATTGCGCCTGATATCAGACTGCGACCAATCTTTTTGCGCCAAAGCCTACATGGCATCTGATACTTAATGGTCATCATTACCTGACCATACTGACGACTGACACAACAAAGAACGAGAAAAATCTCTTCTAATCCCGTGAAGTGTGCTGCTCAAGGAAAAGTTGGTGGACAGCAGTCCTGTACATTTTGTGAGTTACGCCCAGGCGCAATCTAAACAAAATCCTTAGTTGCGCCTGGGCACAACCTGAACGACTTTTACTCAGAAGCTGCCACGTGTGTAGGCGCAGCTCAAATCAAGCGCAGGTTGACCTGTTGACTGAAGCTCGCGCAACTTGATAAAGTTGAGACAACTTACATTCTAAAGCAGGATGACGTGGCGCACATGCCACTAATCTCTCAAGACGTGTCTACTATCCTATACACGACCACGCGCATGTCAATCATACGATGCCACGTGTCTAAATACAGTTAGTACACGATTGACAACTGAATGAAAGTTGGCACAACAGAAGGTTGGCGCAATCCAGCCTCGCGCACATCAGAATAACTGCTAAAACAGTTATTTTCTGAACTCTATAAATAGAGTTTCCAATCATCATCGGAGGGGACTCTTGCAAAATTGCTGCTGCATTCTTCAGAGGCTACAGTCTTCAAGTTCACATAGTCCACGGGATAAAGTGATCGTCTTCTGATCAGATTCCTAAAGTTGTACTTTCCCAGAATTCATTGTACTTTGTACTACTCTTTTACAAGTTTGGAATAAAAATAATTTTTTATTTTTTGCAAACAAAATAGCGACTCTGCTGGGGACGACTTTCTTCTCCGACGAGAAAGTGACAACTCAATGTGACATTGCGTCGATCGGCAAGACGCAGAAGACTCTGGTTGTTCAAGTCAACCAGACAGCCTACGAGAACATGATCAACACCAAGAGCAACAAGCACGCAGTGGCTATTGCCAAGAACAGGGCTGTGTGGACTCCTAAATCTCCCACAGTCGTTGTTGCCCAGGCGCAACTTGAGTGCTCAATGACCAAGGCGCAATCCGCCTCATTGGCTCCAGTACAGCCTATTTCTGTTGCTAAGGCACAATCTGCTCCCTCTGCTGCCCATACACAGTCTACCAAAATTGCTGCCAAGGCGCTACCAGTAGCCCGTATGACTATGGCGCAACCCAAGCAATCTGCTACTACGGCGCAACTTAAGGGAACTAGTCTTTTGGCTATACCCTCTTCTGATTCTCAAGTTCTGAACTTACAGAATTCATGTCCTAGTGCTAACACTAGACAGAATAAAGGAAAAAGTAATTTGGTATTTTCTCGATTGGCGCAATCTATGCCTAAAATGATCACACAGCAGAACAAAGGGAAACGCTTCTTAGCTAACCCTGTTCAAAATAAAGGGAAGTACCCTTTGGTCTTTCCTCAAACTTCCCTAGTCTATGACTCAGAGGAAGATGTATCATATTCCATTCCCTTAAACAGAGGTCCTCGGATCTCTGATACTGAAAAGAATACTGATCACGGAGGTATCTTGCCTACTCCTGTAGGGTCTGGCCAAGATCTTCCTACCTTGCAAATTTCAAGATCCAAACAAGGAAAATTGAAGGTATCACAAACAGAGACACCAGGAGCAGAATTTTCAGATTTACGCGCTTATCTCAATAGGCGTCAACCAATATCAGCTTTGGCAAAACGTAAAAACCCTATGCCAAGGACCAATTTGCATCAAAAGCCAAAGTTTGAAAAGAAAGACCCTTCTACCTATGCTAATGAGTTGAGTACATCTTTGTACACTCAAGGAACCAAACACTTGAAGAATAGGAGACATGTTCCTAACATCATTAAGGAATATGTCCCTCCGACTTCTTCTCGTCCTGTGGTTGTAACTGATCTCCGGTAACGTCTTACACAAAGACGGGAAACTACGGGAATGCTTTCCTCACCTCCAAATCGTGCTTCAAATCGCCATTGCCTACATGAAGTTGTCATCAACTGTTGTTGCCAATCGGCTCGACGATCTGTCTTCGATCGTCTAAACTATACTTCAACTCCTGAGCATATAATAGAAGACGAAGATGAACTATTATATGATTCTGTTAACATGACTTCTCAAGGCACTGGGGATGGGAAACGTCCAAGACGTAATGCATCCCGTAATCCTAGTCAACAATACTTAGACCGGATCCATGCATCCAATGAAGGTGTCTTTCAATACACAAGATCAAGAAATAGACATTTGATCCAAGGTGTCTTTAATCAAGAAGATCTCCCTATCACCCATATGGGAGAGGACTCTCTTTCAGAGTTTGATGCAGATAGTGAAAGTTCTGAACAAACTATCTCGTCAATAGCTGCAAGAGAAGTGACGGCATATACCATTACAGAAGATCAAGATGCCTCTATATCAACCAGCCAAGAGCAACGAATTGTTGTATTAGAAGACAAATTGAAAACCATGGCAGAAATGGTTACAAGCATGCACACCATAATGGTAGCTCAACATACGGTGCCTCCGATTGTAAACCATGTTACAAATTCGGAGCTTATAGCATCTTCTGTACCTGTTAGTCTGGGGGTACCAGCCCCTCATGTCGCTTCTGTGCCAACTCAAGCTGATCCAAGTCAGTCTGGTGCTGGGGGTGGTAATTACCATGTTATTCCTCCTCCTAACACTCTTAACTAGCCCACCAATTCTCAAACATCAGGGGATGCAAATGAGGCTGTGAAACTCTTGTGCACCCAGTTTGAGGCCTTCAAGCAGAAGGATGGCCTACAAAGATTGGGCATCAAGCAACCATATCCTACAGAGTGGAAGGAGGTTCCATTTCCTCCTAAGTATAAACTCCCAACCATTATGTTATTTGATGGTAGTACTTTTCCAAGTCAGTACATCAATCATTTCGAAATGATGACTGATCAATTACAGCCAAATGATGCTCTCCTTACCAGAGTGTTCGTCGGTTGTTTAGCCGGTGCGACATATGACTGGTATCGTAGCTTACCTGATGGTTGTATCACTTCTTTTGCCGGTTTCAAACAAATGTTCTTGGAACGATTTTATGAGAGAGTCAACGACATGACAATATCTGCCCTCATTAAAATTAAATAGAGGCATAATGAATCCACAGAGAGTTTCATTGAAAGATTCCGCCGAGAGACACTCAAAATGCCTTTAGGTACTCCATTTGCTGTAACAATAGACACTTGCAAATCAAACTTGTTGCCTATTATCAGTATGTGGACGGGATCTACACAATTCCAGGATTGGCCTTCTTTCATTGTTAATGCAAAGGCGGCAGAAGTGAGTGCTAAAAATTTCAAGCAGTTAGGAGTCCAGATGACTCACCCTAACCAAGATGAACATTCTACACCTGGGGGTAGTAATCGCCAGAATAACCGCAAGAATAAAGAAACATTAGCCATCAATCTTAAAGGCAAAGAGTCTTTAGCTGTCAATGTTACTCAGACGGCATCCACCCCATCAGCACCATTGCAAAAGTCAACTCGTCCAAAAGAAGAGTATTCTTTTGACGAAGATGATACGTTGAGTATCTTCGATTGCTTGATCAAAAGCAATAAGCTTCAGCTTCCAGAGGCAAAGCGACCAGAAGAAGTTGGTAAAACTGATCACCCTAAATACTGTATTTATCACAGATTCATAGGGCATCCAACCAGAGCATGTTATGTGCTCGAGGGCAAAAACCAAGAGTTGGTCAACTCTGGAGCAATTACTCTACAGCAGGACGAAAAAACAGTGATCGCTAATGTGGTTTCTCTCCAATTTGGCGATTTTCCACCACAATTCGTACAAGATGGGGCTGTCCCCATTCCAAAGACTACTCTAGAAATTGTGAATATCCTGCCTCCTCAAAACGAAGGTCTTGTTCCGATGACAACTGACAAAGGAGAGATTATGTAGATTCATCCAGATCTGGTTGCAGAATTTGAAATGCCTTCCTCTTCTAAACAAAAGAAGCATTCCAAGTCTAAATCAAAGAACTGCAATATGGTATCCTTTGAACCATTAACAGAAGAAGAAATCCTAATGGGCACTAGATCTGAAAAACCTTATCTTCGGAAGTATTCTGAAAATCAAGAAAATCCTGCTCTATCCCCGGATGCTCTTCCTCCATCATCTTCTCCTGCTGAAGATACACCGTCTACATCTGAGCCAGTGGCCGAACCATCTCCTCCTAAACCAACATCAGCAGACAAGGGAAAGCAACCTGTTCGCTTTAATAAAGCATTGAAAAAGTCATCATCTCTTGGACTTAAAAAGCCTTACAATTTTGACATATTGGCTCAATTGGCTAATACTCCAGCAAGATTGTCAATCTTTGAACTTTTACGTCTCTCAAAAGAAACTCGTGAGACGTTAAGTGAAGCTTTGATGCAGGATGACACCTGCTTAACTCTTCTCAAGAAGCCTGAAAAGGAGCCAGTCAGCTGTGCACATTGTCATAGTGTATTTGAGTTAATTCCCAATATCACCTTTACACAATATGACATATTTTTAGAAGACAATCGTCATGATCATCCTCTCTATTTTACGGGATATGTGGATACCATGAAAGTCGACTGTATTCTGATTGATCCCGGGTCTGCACTTAGCATCATGCCAAAGTCCTTATTGGACGCTTTGAAAAATCCAGTACATAATCTTTCTACAACTATCACTACCATCCTGGGATTCAATCAAGGAAGAAGTGAACCTTTGGGGAAGATACGCCTAAAACTTCAAATTGGCAATCTTCGTACAAAGGTAACTTTCTATGTTATTGACAATCATGGCTCATACAATACTTTATTGGGAAGGCCATTCCTCCATGAACACAATATTGTACCCTCTACGCTCCACCAATGCTTCAAATATGTGGATGGTAATGGAGAAGTCCAAAAAGAGGTTGCAGATCTGAATCCTTTCAAAGGAGTTGAAGCATATTGCAACGATTCTCGTATGTACAAAGAGGAATTCATGAAGGTGGTATTAGCAATGGACACAGATGAAGAACAGAAAAGTATACCTAATGATACTCTGGTGATTCCAGTCAAGGGACGTACCTCCTGCCCTCAGTCTTCCCAACTACTGACTATTTATCTACCTTCCATGAGAAGCGACCTAAAGGTGATAGTCAGGAACAAAGGGAGCTCACCTCTTCTGAGCCGCTTGTAATCGATCTTCGTCGCAAGAAGCTCCCTCTTCCTTCTCGTTCTTCTTCTCCCCCTCTTGTCATCAATCTGACTAAGCCTACTAAGGCTAAAGTCCCTGTTGTAAATGATGGTGTAAAGATCAATAAAGCATCTCCTTTGCAGTATACTGATGTTTTTTACTATACTCAGTGTTATTTGGATATGCTAGATAACTTTAAGCCACTTACAATAGAAGTCGTATCATCTCGACGAAATGTGGTATCACTGGATTCAATACAAGAGTCGTACTTCTTAGTACCGTCTCGAAAGAAAGATGAAAAGCCTATATTCTTCAACAAGAGAGAAGAACCAAAAATTATGCTCTATAATGATGATAGAGGTGATACAGGAAGGCTACAATTACGACGCTATAGTCCACAATCTAAAGCCATCATCCGTAAAATGGACTATGATTTCAGAACAGGTCTCAACAATGGTAAAGGAAGGCGAACCCCTCTTCGTATTGCTGTTCCAAAAGGAAAATCACAACAATACCACAATAAAACAAAACGAGGGCTAGGTTATATATCACCACTTCCAACTCCAGAACCTTCTGAATTTGATGAAGAAGAACGTTCAAATTCTTCTGATTCTATCTCATGGGACTCTGATACCAGCATCGGTTATATTCATAAGGCGATAGTATCTTCTAATATGGTATCCGCCGAATTCTCAGAAGACGACGAAAGTGACATCGAAGAAGCTACTGAAATGGATCCTTGGGTACAAAAGATGGACAATCAGTGGGAACTTCGTTTTGAACAACGAGAACCACCTACTGAAGATCAACTGGTCCAAGTTGATATTGGAGAGATCGGTGTATCACGACCAATCTTCATCAGCAAGAATCTCTCAGAAGATGATAAACAAGAGTTACTTCACCTTATTCGTGAATATATTGACGTCTTCGCCTGGAGTTATGAAGATATGCCGGGATTAGATCCTTAAATTGCAACTCACAAGCTTAACATCTTGCCGAATATCAAACCGGTCAAACAACAACAACGGTGATTCAAGCCTGAAATGATGGATACAATTGATGATGAAGTCAAAAAGCTTATAGCTTGTGGCTTTATCAGAGAAGAACAACATCCTGACTGGGTGGCCAATGTCATCCCTGTCCTGAAGAAGACAGAAAAGGTTCGAATTTGCATAGACTTTTGGGATCTCAATGATGCTTGCCCCAAAGACGAATTTCCTCTCCCAATTACTGATGTTATGATCGACAATACATGTGGATTCGAATGAATTTCTTTTATGGATGGGTTTTCTGGATATAATCAAATCCGGATGAATCCTGAAGATAAAAAATATACTTTGTTTCGTACTCCTCGGGGTGTGTACTGTTATACGGTCATGCCGTTTGGCCTTAAGAACGCATGCGCAACTTACCAGCGAGCTATGAGCACTATCTTTCGAGATCATTTACGAAAGACAGTCGAATGCTATGTTGACGATATTGCTGTCAAAAGTCGTCTCAAAGAAGATCACATTCAAGATTTAAGAACTATCTTCAATCTAATGCGCCAGCATCAACTCAAGATAAACCCCACCAAGTCTTTCTTGGGTGTCTCTAGTGGTAAGTTTTTTGGCTTCGTCATTACCTCTAAGGGTATACACGTTGATCCCGAGAAGATCAAAGTCATTCAATAGATGCGTCCTCCACGTAACCTAAAAGAGCTACAAGGATTCCAAGGTCGACTTGTGTACATCAGGCGGTTTATTTCGAATTTATCTGGATGTTGTAGACCATTTACTTACTTAATGAAGAAAGGTGTGTCTTTCGTTTGGACGGAAGAATGTCAACGAGCATTTGATGATATAAAGCGATATTTAATGAGTCCACCGGTTCTTGTACCACCGATTTCAGGGATACCCTTCTTAATATATGTTCGAGCAATGGATCATTCATTGGGAGCTTTGTTGGCTCAGAAGAACAAGGAAGGTCATGAGCAAGCCATCTACTACCTCAGCCGAACAATGATTGGAGCTGAACATCGTTATAGTCCAGTGGAGAAGGAATGTTTAGCCTTAATATTTGCTGTTCAGAAGACAAGACATTACATCATATGTCAGACTATCCATGTCATATCCCGGGTCAATCCTCTTCGAGTCTTAATGAAGAAGCCAAACACACTCAATTCTAGGCTTGCCACATGGGCCATATTACTAGCACAATATGATATGGTTTATGTTCCTCAAAAATCTGTGAAAGGCCAAGCTCTTGCTGACTTCTTAGCAGCTCATCCCGTCCCTGAGACATCTAAACTCTATAATGAGATTCCGAATGAGACATGGAAATCAAATATGATCTCAGAAGAATTTTCTACTTGGAGGTTGTTCTTTGATGGAGCTTCTAGAATTGGACCTGGAGGTACTCTCGTTGCTGGAGTAGGAATTGTTCTTGTTTCACCCGATGGATTAACTATTCAAAGGACCTATTCTTTAGATGAATCATGCTCCAACAATGTGGTAGAATACAATGCTTTGCTCATTGGACTTCAATTAGCCAAACAATTGAATATCTCGAAGTATATGGTGACTCTAAGTTGATTGTTAATCAAGTTAGAGGCATATATGAAGTCCGACATCAAGATCTGGTACCATACCATGAAACAGCAACCAGAATAGCTTCTTCATTCAAAGGATTCTTCATCGAACATGTATGTCGTACATGCAATACAGAAGCTGATGCTTTAGTTAACTTAGCTGCAGTATTGGCAGTTCCAGTCAAAAGACAACAAATTGTGGTTATCTCTAATAGAGAATTATTTTGTGTTGGAAACAACCACAACATTGAATTCAGCAACCTAACTGAAGTCAATGTCATTAGTGAAGACTGGAGGACACCTTTCATTGATTTTGTAGTACATGACATATTGCCAGAAGATCCTAAAGAAGCTACAAGTATCCGCCGTCGATCGCTTCGATTCTATTATAATCATACTACTAAGATATTGTATCGAAGAACTTTTGATGGATTACTCTTGAGGTGTCTCGCTGGTGATGAAGCAAAGCAGATATTACGTGAAGCTCATGATGGTGTTTGTGGAGCACATCAACCTGGTCCTAAACTATAGGATCGTATCCGACGTATGGGCTACTACTGGCCTTCTATGGTATCAGATGCTATTGATTATGCAAGGAAATGCCGTGCATGTCAAATTCATACAGATTTCATTCACCAACCGTCGGAATTTCTTCATCCAACTGCAGTCTCATGGCCTTTTGAAGCTTGGGACATGGATATAATTGGCCCTATCAATCATCCTTCATCTAAAGGACATCGGTTCATCTTAGCTATAACCGATTATTTTTCCAAGTGGGCCGAAGCTATACCTTTGGCTGAAGTAAAGACTAGTAGCGTTATCAATTTTATCAAACATCATATGATATACAGATTTGGTGTCCCTTGCCGAATCATCCATGATAATGGGCCACAATTCATCAGCCAGAAGTTTCATAGGTTCTGTGATGACAACAGAATCAATAATGTTGCCTCAACAGCCTATAATCCTGCGGCTAACGGGTTGGCTGAGGCATTCAACAAGACCATTATCAAACTCCTTAAAAAGTTTGTCTCTATTAACAAACGTAATTGGAGTGATAAACTTGGAGAATGTCTATGGACATATCGTACTACTGTCCGTAACCCCACAGGTTGTACACCTTTTTCTCTGGTATATGGATGTGAAGTTGTTTTACCTTTGGAAATTCAAATTCTTTCATTGAGAATCGCCATTGCTAATAATCTTACGACAGATAATAATGATCATCTTCGGCTTCAGAAATTGGAGGCGCTCGATGAGAAAAGGTTATTAGCTCAACAGCATATCGAGCTTTATCAGGCTCAGATTTCAAAAGCTTTCAATCGCAAAGTTAGAGTGCGAACATTTCAAGAAGGCGAGTTGGCTCTTACAGTCAGACGTCCTATGACTATGACACATATGAGCAAAGGCAAGTTCGAGGCAAAGGTTCTGCCCAGAATATTATTTCTTGTCCTTGCCTTCATCAGTCTGACGAAGGGCGGCGTCCAACTCTTGCAGGGTGCAGATCTCCGAGCGACGCATCAGGTTGAGAAGTCCTTCTGAATTGGCGTGCTCCTCAGAGGATGATCCGCCACTCGAACGATTGAAGACTGACGGAGTTAAACCGAAACAGTCCAAAAAATTCACTGCCCTTAAAGCTGGGTCAGCCTCCAACAAAAAGGTTGTAGGCGCAATATCTTGTCTCGCCTCAGGAGACTTGGTGGTGGTGTTAGCATTGGTCTCCATCTCTTTCTTCTTGGGAGCCATAGAAGAACAAAAGTGAAGACCAAAGTACGGAGATCAACTACATATATATATATCTCAATCAATTGGCTCTTCGTATTCCTCATAGGAAACTGAAAGAAATCAATGAAACTTCGGAAGACGAAGAGAAGATTGGATACTTTCGAGAAAGGTATTTAATCATGATGACCGAGCATTGATCGGCGCAACCTGACTTAGTCAAAACTTTTTAAATTCAAAGTATTCCAAAAGTTTACAATGTCTTTAAGTTTTGAAAACTTTGAAGGGGGTCTTGTAGAGCCTAAAAATCAAGTTGCGCCTTCAATATACTGATCAGTGATCAAGTTGTGCCCTGAAAGTCAACTTGCGCCACTGATATGAAGCAGATTGCACCACCGAACAGATTGCGCCTGATATCAGACTGCGCCCAATCTTTTTGCGCCAAAGCCTACGTGGCATCTGACACTTAATGGTCATCATTACCTGACCATACTGACGACTGACACAACAAAGAACGAGGAAAATCTCTTCGAATCCCGTGAAGTGTGCCGTTTAAGGAAAAGTTGGTGGACAGCTGTCATGTACATTTCGTGAGTTGCGCCCATGCGCAATCTAAACAAAATCCTTAGTTACGCCTGGGCGCAACCTGAACGAATTTTACTCAGAAGCTGCCACGTGTGTAGGCGCAGCTCAAATCAAGCGTAGGTTGACTTGTTGACTGAAGCTCGCACAATCTGATAAAGTTGAGACAACTTACATTCTAAAGCAGGATGACGTGGTGCACATGCCACTAATCTCTCAAGACGTGTCTACTATCCTGTACACGACCACGCGTATCTCAATCATACGATGCCACGCGTCTAAATACAGTTAGTACACGATTGATAACTGAATGAAAGTTGGCACAACAGAAGGTTGGCACAATCCAGTCTCGCGTACATTAGAATAACTGCTAAAACAGTTATTTCCTGAACTCTATAAATAGAGTTTCCAATCATCATCGGAGGGAACTCTTGCAAAATTGCTGCTACATTCTCCAGAGGCTACAGTCTTCAAGTTCACATAGTCCAAGGGATAAAGTGATCGTTTTCTAATCAGATTCCTAAAGTTGTACTTCCCCAAAATTTATTGTACTTTGTACTACTCTTTTACAAGTTTGGAATAAAAACAATTTTTTGTTTTTTGCAAACATACATGTGGTGATATGGAAATAATATTTTAAATCATGCAAAAAGATTCAGATGCTTATAATATAGTAGATAAATTTTGGTGCAATCTTTGTGGCTTATTTGGTGTAATCTTTGTGGTTTATTTGGTGTAATCTTGTGATGCATATATTCAGTAGAATCTAATCTTTTGATTATTGATTTTTTAAATTTTAATTATGCATGTACATAAAATTTTGGACATGATTCGGTTTTGTAAAATTTAGTCAACCATTCAATTTTTTTTGGGTGCCTTTTATGACTAGCAATAGTTGTCTAATATTCTAAGTAGACTCATTGAAACAAGATGTTGCCAAAGTGACCTCTCTTGCGTAGATAGTCTACGAGGGATGTCGGATGTTTGTGTGTGTATATTCATGCGGGTATTAGCCGGCCCAAAGGAAGGTTAATACTTGGCCGAATTGCACACATACTTGTGGTGATAAATGTGTGACAATTATACGGTTTACATGTGAATAATAACCTGATCCAAAGATAGGCTTACTATTTGACATGACTTATTGTCAACATTTGATCACTACACTAAGAGTACCACTTGTAGTTAATATCACTGTCCAAAGACTTTATATTAATGATGCACTAGGTATCTTGAGATGGGGTTCACCATTATTTGAATGTTTGACTATCTTTTATTCTTTGGTTATTAATTAGAGCATATTTGTTTATTTATTTTTTGTTCTCTTTTCAACTAGTGTTGCTACAATATCTGCTAATCTGAACTCAATTCCAATGCTTAACGGGACAAACTTCAAGGACTGGAAAGAGAACATATATATTGTTCTCGGCTGCATTGATCTAGACCTTGCACTTAGGATTGAGCGTCCCACTACTCCTAAGGATGACTGTTCATCTGGTGATAGAGCGAACTTCGAGAAGTGGGAACGCTCAAACCGCATGAGTCTAATGATCATACAGCGCGATATTCCAGAGGCATTCAGGGGTGCAGTATCTGATGAGGTTACTAATGCCAAACAATTCCTTGCTGAAATCGAGAAGCGATTTGCAAAGAATGATAAGGCGAAAATAAACACACTTTTGTTGCGCTTGATTACCATGAAGTATAAAGGCAAAGGTAATATAAGGGAGTACATTATGGAGATGTCTCATATTGCTTCAAAACTTAAGGCACTTAAGCTCGACTTGTCGAATGACTTGCTCGTTTATTTGGTATTTCTCTCACTTTCTACACAGTACAATCAGTTCAAGGTCAGTTACAACTGTCAAAAGAAAAAATGGACTCTAAATGAGCTCATTTCGTACTGTGTACAAGAAGAAGAGAGATTGAAGCAAGATAAAACTGAAAGTGATAATTTGGCTACCACCCCTAAAGACAAGTATAAGGGCACTAAGCGAAAGAATACAGAAGCTACTAAGGGTCCAGTGCAAAAGAAACAACAAACTGAGGCTAATGGTTGTTTCTTTTGTGGCAAGCGGGACACGTAAAGAAGGAATGTACAAAGTACCACGTATGGCGTGTAAAGAAAGGTACATTTTTTAATTTGGTATGATGTTAATTTAGCTTCAGTATCAAGAAACACATGGTGATTAGATTTTGGTGCATCTACTCACATCAGTGTTTCTATGCAGGGTGCCAGATCTACCGAAAGCCAATTGATGGTGAAAGACACATCTATGTGGGAGACGACAAGTTGGTAGAAGTGGATGCAATAGGACAAATTTTGGATATTAGTTATTATTGAATTTGATAGACAATTTTATCTAAAGCTTTTAATGTACCATCTTTTAGACGAAATTTAGTTTCAGTTTTCTTGTTTGACAATCTTATTTATCATTGTTCATTTGGGAACAATAAAGTTTGATCTATCTTTAAATTCAAAATAAATGTTGGTATTATTTTTTTTAATGTTCGTGACATGCTATTATCACTTGAAACTATTGCGTCCTATAAAGAAACCTTGCATATGGAACCACGTGGTACTAAACACAAAAATAAGAATTTTTTTGGACGAAAAGTATAATATTTTTGAGGATGTTGAGTTTGGGGGAGAAATAAAGTCAATAACATTGTCTTTGAGGAGGAATTAGTTGCGATTCCTACTATCATTTTTGACGATGCGCAAGATTCTGCACCTGTCATTGATCAAGAAGTGAATTCGGAACCTCAATAAGACAATGTCGAATTACCTCTATAAGTCGATGTTGAGCTACCTCAACAAGACAACATAAAGGCACCCCCCATTCAAGATAAGGTAATTATTTCTGAGGAACAAACTCAACAACCTCAAAAGAAGAGGAAAGGATTTTTTTTTAAAGAGACTTTTTCTTCGGTTTCTTTGAAAGACTCTTTTAAACCAATCATAGTACTTGTTGTACATTTTAATATTGAGTTACATCAAATGGATGTCAAAACGGTATTTTTCAATGGTAACATTGACGAAATAATTTATATGGTGCAACCAGAAAACTTTGTGTCAGAAGACCCAAAGAATATGGTTCGCAAACTGACAGAATCCATTTATGGACTCAAGCAGGCTTCTCGTCAAAGATACTTTAAGTTTTAACAAGTGACTACCTCGTTTGGTTTTGAGGTTAACGTTGTTGAAGATTGTGTGTATCACAAATTCAGTGGGAGTAAAATTATTTTTCTGGTTTTGTATGTTGATGACATACTGCGTGCCATAAATGATATAGGCATATTGCATGACACTAAGAAATTTCTATCAAATAATTTTGAGATGAAAGTTCTTGGTGACGCCTCTTTTGTATTAGGAATTCAAATACACCGAGATCGTTCTCGAGGTATTCTTGGAATATCACAAAAGAACTTTATCGATAAAGTGCTTAAAAGATTTGGCATGTAGGAATGCAAACCAGGTGACACCCCAGTCGCTAAAGGAGTCGGTCTCAAACAAGTGCCCTAAGGTTAGCCTTAAAATTAAGAAAATATAATAGATTTTTCCTTCATGATCAGTTGTAGAGAGTCTAATGTATGCTCAAGTATGTACGCGTCAGGATATTGCGTATATATTAGGATGTTAGGCAGATATTTAAGCAAATATGGATGGATCATTGGATAGCAGCCAAACTACTTAAGTAATTAATAGAGAACAAGAAATTATATGCTCTTTGTAGGAGATCGGATAATTCTGGAGATCATAAGGTATTCCGACTCCGATTTTGTTGGATGCCAACACAGCAGGAGATCCACGTCAGGTCATGCTGACTAATGGAGATATATTTTGCATGAGTGTCAAACATGCACTCATAATTTCTTCCACCATGGCAGCAAGGTTTATAATATATTGTGGGGTATCTATTCAGGAAATATGGTTGCGAAATTGTCACAAGGCTGCGCCTACAGTACGGTGTTAAAAGACCACATAAAATTATGGTGTGACAATAAATCAATACTGTATTCCAATAACAACAGAAACTTGTATAAGTCAAAGGATATTGACATAAAGTTTCTAGTTGTGAAGGAAAGAATTCAGAATGGTTATAGTGTCCATATAGCACATTAGGACAAACTCCATGTTAGCGGATCTGCTCACAAAAACATTATCACCCAGGGTCTTTCATGAGCATACTGCTCATATGGGTGTTAATTAAGAATATGGCAATATAGGGAGTTTGTATTTTATGTATTTGGGTGCTAATTGGTTTTGGACACATTTGTATATTAAAGTATTTTGGATATTTATCTGATCAGATATATGAAAATTCAGTTCATTCTGTTTTCATTATGTTAAAGTATTGATCTCACTAAAGTTAAGGAGGACCAGTTGAAAATAGACATGTATTGATCACATTGCATGTAATTTTTATGCTACGCATCCATAATTGATATATGTCGTTTAGCTATATTGGTATATATGACCATTGATGGTTTAATTACGCTATATGTGACGAAGGCCGCTTTGATCCTATGTTGATATGGTTAATGGACGAGATTGTCCGGATATACCCTAAGGATTAAGATAGCAATTTATGAGCTCACCAAGGTTAACACAATTATAAGGTTACATATGTGGCCCAGTGGAAGATTGTTGGAATTATTCAATAATTAAGGGGCCACACATGTAAAATTAATTGTGTTTGGGCTATCTAAATAATTAAGCCAAATTAAAGTAGTCTATTTGAAAATTGGCTTAAGGGTATAATTGTTATGGAATTAATGTGTAGATACCGGAGATAATTCTAATTTGATGAGGGGCCAAATTAGAAATATCAAAACACACATGTATATATGTGTGTATTCATTAGGGTTATGGTCCCCAACTTATACGGCCACCAAAGAGAAGGTTCTCTCTTTTTCTCTTCTGCATCCCCATCAACAAAAAGAGAGGGACAAAGGATTCGGATTCACCTTTGTCATTAAGGGTTGTAGTAAGTTGGAAGATCGAATCCAATAAAGAAACGATCGCTTCAACATCCATCAAGCCAAGCAATGGATTCAGGTACGCTTCTGCAATCAATTTAATTTATGTTTTTTATCTCATGAATCGACATGGCACAATAAAACATCTAACATAAATTACTACACCCGGACACTCATCTCTCTCTCTCTCTCACTTGCAAACGTAGCAACCGACTAGCTATTGCCATAGCCTCCGTGGCTCTTTCTTCTACTAAGGAGACTTCATATGAATATTCCATTGAGCTACCTGTGAATATCGGTCAGATGCTTTTTTTTTATCAAAGAAGCAACCCCAATACCAACTAACCACTACCTCTGATCCTTTTCTAGATGCGACTATTTTGGGTGTCAAGACTCTATCCCTAACCTTTTGTAGGCGTGATTGGGCCATCTCCGAGCACCAATTTCCTTTTGATTCAATAAAATTCTCGGGTTGTTGAAATAACAATAATAATAATAATAATTAACTATTTAAAGGATCATATACATGTATATGTTACCTCTTTTATATATCTTTATTATTTTTGAAACTAGTGTTAACCAACCAATTACCTTTGTTCATGTTTTGGGTCCCTTTCCAATCTAGACATGTGTAGACCATGTCCAACATGCTTGTAGAGAGAAATTCGTGCATGATACAGATAGTTACAATAGTCACATTGTAAGTGTTAAGTAGGATGAACTGACGGCATTGGAAAAAAATATCTTTTTTTTGCCGACACTCGCATTGTTCAACAATTGAGATGAGAAAGACATGTCCGAAACTGTCAGCAATGAATATATTATTCAACAATTTTAGAATATGTGCAATCGGATAATAGTATTACAATCGTGAGATTAGTCATCTTAATTTTTTTGTAAAGTCATGTGAAGCCATATGTATACACACAGAGCGTCCGGGTCAATAAAAATAAAAATACACACACACTCAGGGTCAAAAGACACCAACAATGATGAGGAGAACCATGATGGACACGAAGGTGACTGCGATTTGGACGATGACTAAGGTATGAAGACAAAAAGTACTCTTTAAGGGATAGTCATTCCAATAGGATGGACTTTTTCCTGTCCATCCCGAGGCACCCTAGGAGCATTCTCCTCTTGCTCATGATAGTGGAGAGGAGCCGAAGGTTATAGAAGGACAAGCCCAAACATCGTGTCGTTCTCAGCCCTGACTAGACAAAGAAGTTAAAGATGATGAAGGCACACGAAGCTAGGGGAGGACAAGAATAAAGCTTCATCCCCTCTACCTGTGAGCTCCCGTAGTACTAAGGGAGTTCACAAATGCAGAAGCATACCTTATCGCAATCTTCATATGCCGAAGGTCAGCATGGAGTTTTGTGAGAGCCCACCTTTGACCTCGGGTGGCACTATTAGTTTTCGACTTTCATTCACCTTCTTCTAATATATTATTTTTGACTTTTTATAAAGGCATTTCACTTTTTGATCAGGACTAGCCCATTTTTAATTTTGTATTATTTACAAGTTTGTCATTGAAGAAATTGATCAGGGCTATCCCACTCTTTCGTATAAGTCACTAGTGCAAATAAGGACTGCCCAAATTTCTGACAGCCCTACATACAGTAAGGACTGCCAGAAAAATGGGCAGTTCTTTGTTTCACATGCTGTGAGTTAGGACTGTCCAGTTTTCTGGCAGTCCATTCAGTTTGTAGGACTGCCAGAAAATTGGGCAGTCTTTGTTTGCACTATTGACTTATACCAAAGTGTGGGATAGCCCTGATCAATTTTTCGATGGCAAACTTGTAAATAATACAAAATTTTAAAATGGATTAGCCCTGATCAAAAATTACAGTGCCTTTATAAAAAGCCTTATTTTTTAATATGTAATTTTATTTGACCCCACTTTTAAATTCTTGGATCCGCCTCTGGTCCTATTGCAAGGGTATCCAAGCAACCATTCCCCACACCCTCAACATCCTATATATATATATCAGCACGACCGAGGAAATGATGAAACAGAGCAATTGCCACAACTTACTCATACTACTGCCAATTTCAAATTCTCCTCCCCAAACCAACACAAAACAAAACAGAGATGTTCTCCTCCAAGGAGAAGAAGAAACTGCTCCATTCCTTTCTTGAAAAAGAAACAAGCCCACGAGAGATCTCACAGGATCATATACACGTGAAGCTTGAAAGCATCAAGAACTCCTTCAATATGGCTTCCGGTGTCCCCTTGGAGGCCTGTCCTTCGCCGGTCGCAGAGTCCAGCTGGAAGTGGTGGTCTTGCTGCTTCTGCACCCGCAACTTCCCGGACTCCGATTCCCATTTTAGGCATGTCCTCGTTCACCTGGAAACCCATCAACGTCCGACGGCGACTCTCCTGAAGGATGTGATGCTCTTCTTGAGGGAGTTTGATGAAGACTTCCCTGAAGAATGGGCCAAGAAGTTATCCGACAGCCGCTGGACGCCCATCAACGTTGCCCGCGACGCTTTAGTTCCCCAAATCTGCCATTCGCCCACCGTTGCCGATTGGGATGTGTCGCTCGTGTCGACAGACACGGAGAGGACGGAGCTTCTTGACTCGATCGGTGCGTGCTTGAAGATCCTCCTAGAGAAGAAGATCCTCCACATTAGCCACCTGTGTACCATCTTAGACTATGCCATGGGAGCAGTGGAAGGCCTACCGACGTGGGAGCTTCTGCAGAGGAGGGGGGTGGACAGGAACTCGACATTGTGCATTCGCTGCCTGGACGCTCCACAACTCGAGCATGTCAGAGACTTCTTGCGTAAAATAGAGCTGTGCACCGAACAAAAGAGCACTTCTGATGACGATGACGATACGGTTCATGCTCCTCTTGACGACAACGTCATGAGGGTGGTTCTTGATCCTAGCAGGTCCAGTATCCTCATCTATGTCGATCGGTGGTTTAGACAGACCGATGACGACGGAAGTGGCAGTGCTTCTTGGAAGCTTAATGCCGAGGCCGTGGTTTCTTGGTTACACAGTGGTGCTCCGGCTGGAGAAGCTATGAAATCTTGGATCGATTCGAAAATCGAAAGAAACAAATTAGGTAAACGTATCCTTACAAAGTACGAAACAGAGATCAAGAGATCGACTATTCTTTACAAACTGAGGGATCACTGGATGAAATATAAAGGTGCTTTGCTGAAGATTGAGAGTAAGTGCAAGGAAAGGACTGAGGGAGAGCATGGCATCAGAAGTTTCAAGGCTATTCTGGAAGGATGGAAGGAGAGTCTTGTCGAACTTTCTGAGGAAGAGGAGAAGGTCTATATCAATGCGATCACCGAAGTCCTCAAGGGGGCAGAAGATATCATCAAGGCCTCCGGAAATATAAATGACGATGACCAAAACGACGGTGTCGACATATCGAAGGAAGACAGCATCATAATGAAGGCTTTAGAGAAGGCTAAAGAGAATTCAGACATGAAGGTTGGTGTAACTTTCGATCAGCATTTCAAGAGACAAAGTCTTGAACCCTTTTTTTTCTCTTTCTAAAGCTCTAGTCTCAATCTCACTTGCAACTTTCTGGTTTTGCAGCTCCATCTAAATACTGCGGAAGTCAGGAAGAATATTGAAGCCTGTCATAGATTGAAGAGAAGGATTGCAACTGTCTCTTGTTTTGATTATCTTACTATAATTGTACCACTGGTGAAGAGTTTCCTTCGGGTTAGTCGTTGTTGTTCTTTGCAACTTATTTGAAAGCTTTTAAACTCAAATTACTTCAAGTTTATCTTGGCAATCTTGAAAAAATGGCAGGAAAAATGGGAGGCCGACGCCATATCTGAAGCTTTATTGAAAGAGTGTAAGCAAACACAGGAAAAGGGCAAGAGCAAGTTATCAAAAGGAGATAAAGAAACTCGGTATGAACTTCTCCATCAGTTCTAATTGCAATAATAAGTTTACGTGATCTATCGTGATAGAATTAATTGTTACAAATCTAATTTCTGTCACTTCAATTTCTTTTTTCAAGAATGGGATCAAGGCCAAATAATAGTTAGAAAAGGTAAAAGTTAAAAATATAGAACCTGGAATATATGGAACAACTGGTGATGCAATTAAGCATAGTTAGGAGCATCCTTAGAAACATATGGATCTTGTATGAAACTAGAAAGAAGTACTTGGATTGAATTTTAATTATTAGTTCATTAGTTATCCTAAACCAAATATTTAAGTACTGGGATTTTAAGGTTTATTTCTTAATTTCTCTGTTTACTTTATATAAAATTTATTAGTTATCTCCATCAGTATGAAAAAAAATCATACTGTATATAGATGTGAAGATCTAAAGAAATACTTAACAAGTTTTATTTCTTAATTTCTCTGTTTACTTTGTACTATGATCTAAAAAAAATACTTAATCAACTATGGACGAGAGTTACACATAGTTTCAATAGTTTGGGCGTGATTGGTTGGTGACAGTGATTTGGATGTTGTGTCTTCGGAGATTGAGGACAAGGAAGCACAGTTAAACTTGCTATACTTAACAAGGTCTACTAGTTTCAATGCAACTTTGGTGGACTATAAATACATTACAAAAATCACCTTCAATTGGAGGATTGTGGTAGTCTTTATGGTATCAGTAGCAAATTCTAGTGCAGTCGGAAGAACTTAGTTGCAATATTTTTAACCTGTTTGTTTCTTTAAGCTTTTCATCTTGGATTCTCCGATCATAATTTACATAACTTAATGTGTGATTGATCTCTAGTTTTTGGGCTTGTTCATTATCTCATGTATCTTGCTGAAGGGGAAATTAATCTTTCTGCAGCCGACGCTAATATTTCGAAGCCTGGGCCTACTTCAAGTGATAGCTAGTTGAAGGAATATGAACTTGAAAATAGATGTCAAGGAGGTGGATAGATAAGGCTCATGGTAAAAAAGATGAACATCAAAAAGAGTTGCTGGCAGAAGAGATGCTTACTGTTGGCAAATTATGCTGCATATTCAGAGATGCTTACTGTTGGCAAGTTATGCTGCAAGTTTTTTTTTT